>CM070618.1:34749815-35443644 GCA_036346255.1 Ampelocalamus luodianensis
AAACGAATAGAACTTTTGACCGAGGTCAAAAATTATGGGACCAAGTGCGAGAATCTTCTCACTTGCCTACCCTCTATTTTTGGCCCCCCAAATTCCAATGACACTCAACTGCCGGTCCGACCCCATCGACGCCGGCCGATCCACCAACCGGCGACCCCGACCGCCTCACCGCCACCAATTCACCCGAGGTACCACTTGAGGCACGCCGGCCCGACTTCCACCGAGGCCCGACAAACTCGAACTTTGCCGAAACTCGTTTCCAAACCTTCAACGCCACCAATTGACACATCATCCTAAGATCATGAGCATATCCCCATGATATCCACAAAATAATTTCTAAAATTGTGAAATTTTTCAGGGGTCACACCACATCCTTAGAACCGTGAAAATTATTTCCATGGATGATCACTAGATTTGACAAGGGTTGGAAAAGAAGGGTCATGACTTTATAATTTGAGGTTTGTTTTTGATTTCCCACAATTCCTTTACAAGAATTACAAAAACTTCAAGATGCAATTTTTTTTAATTTCTACTCATTTTCTTAAATTTGAAACACAAACCCGATTTGGGCTTTACACTATGATATGTAAGGAATAAAATATGAAGGTGACCTGATGAGGAAAATTACAACTTGATGTCATTGGGGCGTTGACCGAGTCCATGTACCCCATTTGAGGGGGGTCAATGTCATCGTGTTGAAGACGTCATGGGGATTGTGATCCCGGGGAATCGGAAGACGACGGCGGACGCCGCCACACGGGGCGTAGGGAGACCAGGACGGGGGCCCCGGGCGTGAGGCCACGCCGCGAACACCCATCGGGGCACCGCGGGTTGCACTAAGGCCGCCGATGGTCGGGCATCCGCTGGTCGCCACACCGAACGTCGCCATAGGGTTGAAGAAGGATCCCAAGGCATACCGTGAAGGTCCCGGCCGGAGTTACCGTTGATCTACCGCCACCGTTGTTCCCGCCGCCACCAATACCGCGCATCGGCCGGGCCTTGGGTTGAGCACCGAGCCAAAGTTGTTGCCACGAAACACCGGGAGACACCCAAGGCTGCCACGCCACCGCCGCAATGAGTTGGTAGCAAGGAGGGTAGGGTTTGAGCAATCTTGTCATGTTGTGCCACCTGAGCTCTTCTAGCAAAGATGAGACCGAGCTTCTATGAATGAGGGGAACACTTTTGCACCGACAGATGGCCATGTGCGAAATTTCCGCTCTAACCAAGAGTGGTAAGAACTAGTGTTTTGCCGCCACGCCGATCGACGCGCCAAGGCATCGGCAAGCTACTTGATCTTGCAAAGAGTCGAGATGGACATATCACATTGCATGAACGAGTTGAATTCCACAGTAAGGTAGATGGCGCAACTTTCTTTGTTGTTGCGGAATAGGCCATCGAGGGTGGTCCAAACCGCTTGGGCGGTGGTGTTGTTCTTCATCACGATCTCAAGGAGCTCGGAAGAGATCAATCCTTAGAGCCACAAAAGGACGACGCAGCCCATCTGCTTCCATACTGGATCAGTGGACGCGCTGACACCCTCGACATGTTCGGTGAGGGTGTACTTGCCGAGCGTCACCATGAAGAGGCCGCACAACTTGGAGAAGTTGGACGCATGCTGATCGAGAGTGATCGGGACACGCTTTTTGATATTAGTGATGGCACATCGCTTGCACATGGAGAGCAGCAATGGTGGTGGCGTTGAGGGCAGTAGCCTTGTCGCCCATGGTGGACGCCAGGGAGGAGGAGGGTGGGGGAAAAGAAGGTGGGTCGCGCCCAGGATTGGTGCTGCTGATACCATGAAAGCTAGCCCGGGATAGTTTGGGAGAATCCCCACCGCTTTTGCATTCATCACTTGAGAATATATAGTACAATGTACAAGAGATAATGTATAACGAGAATGTAATATTATTAAATGCCAAAGATAAATCATTCTAGCTGTGATCGGTTGGAGATGAATCCGGAAGCCGGCGCCGTGATCGCTTGCCGTGGCCGCGTAGGACTCTTTGAGTCCATGCGCAATACGTGCACGACATGCACGTATACGTCTAACAATTAGGAAAAGGGTACCGAGTGTGGTTCATAGGACACGAAGCATTCGCTTATGGCGTTAACGCCGCCCCTTGCATTAGCCAACTGAGCAGCAGTGGAAACCCGATCGCACCCTGGTTCAACTCTAGGCTGCCACCAGCAGCCGTCGGGGCATGGCAACGGCGGGTTAACATTTGTATTAACCATTAAGAGGATGTAATAGCACACGCGCATCAACTTTGCACCAAAAGCCGTATGCCGAATCACTGTATTTTCATTTATTTTGTGCGAGAATAACTGTATGTTCTACTTAGACAGATGATTCATTTCATAGTAAAATTTTGTTATTTTACTTGTTTTCTGTCTTAGAATAAAATTGTTTTAGTCTACATTGCATTTTATATTGCTTAAAGACAATGTCTGATACTAAGCTTAAAATAAAACTAGCCTCAAACATAAGAGTCGGCATGCATCATACTGGTAGACCCACCTAGGTTCATGGGTATTCAGTGAACACCCAAAAATTTTGGGCAAAAATTTTGTATATGTATGGTATAATACATGTATATACCGAAGTTGAGTTCACCAACATATAACATCCTCGGCCACGCCGTAGTCTCGCACTAGGGCTCCGATTCCCAATTTGGCAAACTCGGTGGAATGAATTAAAGTGAATTGTGGTCCGAATTTTTAATCTTGTATGTATGCGAATTGTAAATATTAGAGCTTTGAAAAATGGAGAAGAATCTGCGATTTGAGGGTGCCGGGGGATAGGGCAATGACCGGTGTGGCTGCCAAGGAGAAGGGGAGGAGTGCAAGAACGACGGTGGGGGTTGTGAGACCCGTTATTAAACTTGTAATACTTAGCCTTCCTCCGGTTCTAGTATCACAAATAAATAACCTGTCTCATGAATATGTGCCTCCTAACAAGCAAGACACATACATCATATGCAAGCATGCATCAATTCCATACAATGATTATAACAAGTCTACCAAAAGACATACATAATATAAGTTAAAAACAAAACCACCCAAATGACATAAGTAGCAAATAAGTAATAATGAAGCAAAGTTGCCATAAGATGGCTTAAACCAAAAGACGACCGTTAGCCACATAACACCATTGGGAAACCGACCCGCCAAGCTAATCGCCTAAACCGCCACAAAGACAACTCACAAAAGTTTGCCCCAAGATAGAACATCGCTGACCTTTAGGATCTATCTACACCACCGGAAAGAACATGGCCCAAGAATGCCACTTCTTCAACCGTAACCGTGACTTTTAACTTAGCATACGGGATGCTCACGCAGTTTCCCAATACAACGCAGATGCTCAAGATGCTCTTCTTCACTCTTGGAGTAGATAAGAATGTCGCCAATGAAAACCACAACAAACTTATCCAAATACTCCATGAACACCGAGTTCATAAGATTCATGAACAAAAGCATTGGTCAAACCGGAAGAATGACGGTTACTCGAAAGGCCATAACGGTAGTGAACGCCGCTTTGAATATCCTCCCGATCCGACTTGATGGTACCCCAATCTCAAGTCAATCTTGGAGAACACACAAGCCCTACCAATGGTCAAAGAGATCATCAAGCAGGCAAAGGATATTTGTTTTTCACCGCACTTCATTGGGACGTAATCCACACAATACGCGGTCTTGTCCTTCTTCTTCACAAAAATAACCGAAACCCCAAGGAGATGAGCTAGACGGAAAGGCTTTTGCTTGAAGCTCACCCAACCCTTCTTTAGCTCCTCCAACTCATTAGGAGGCATTGACGGCGCTTTGAAATTGGAGCCCGGCAGCAACTCAATCACAAACCCAAGTCTCGAACTAGAGGCATACAGTGCAAATCTTCGGGAAGACATCCACAAAGTCACATCGGGGCACATCCTCCCATGGTTGGCTTAGCTTCAAGGGCACAAAGGTGTGGCCCCGACCGCGTGAAATCCCAACTTGCTCGCCGAGGACTAGTGAGGAAAACCATCTTCCGGCACAATCGATTTGCCCAAGTGTTGGGACAACCAATCCATACCAAGAATCACATCCGCCCCGAGTCAAGTAAGATGAGATTCCCAAGAATTCCACTCCTTCAATATTAATGGGAACGCTGACATTCTTTGATCGCTTTTTTCCGCTCCGAGAGCGAATAAAAGGGAATCCCAAAGGAACAAAGGAAGGTCACAATCAGGAAAGATCTCGAATAAAGGAATATGAAGCTCGAGTCAAACAAGACCGCAAATGACGAAATAAAAGGAACGCATAACACAACGCCGTGCCTCCGAGCCTCCCACCAGATGTGGTTGACTGACCCCCCGACACCCCAGTCTTCCGATCACCTTCGCGGGCCAGTGACCATTCCCCCTCCATTAGGACGAGGGGCTGCTTCCTCCGAGGCAATCCAGCATAGTGGCCCTTCTTGTTGCAGCGGCGAACATCCAGGGCTGGCGAGCGAACTCGCCGGGTCGCAGTGCACGTGGTAAACACCCCGGGGACGAGCAACGGCGCCGACGGCCTCGCGGTGGTGAAACAAAGCACGAGCCCCGTGCGGGCCCAACACGGACGGTGACCCCCGGGCGCACCGATGGGCCTCCCACTTGCGCAATGACTCACCGGGCCTTCGCTTTGTGCTCGGCACGATGGCCTTGTCAACCAAGGCCCGAAGTCAAAAGTCCACAATAGGCTTGTCCCGCAGCTCCTGACAAACCATCCATGAACTCGCTTAGCCTCATCGAGGCCACCTCCCGAGCATAACGAGCCAAGTGGTTAAACTCAAAGATACTCCGGACTTGCGCCCTCGCTAAGCGCAAGAAACCCTTCTTCTTGAGCTTGTTCATCGGCCATCGTATTGGGGCCCAACAAAGCGATCGAAACTCATCCCACGAGACAAGGGTCGCGTCGCATGGCAGAAAGTTCTAGAAGATAGTGCCGCACCTCGCCATGGGATGCAAAGAGTGCCCGCCCTCCTCCCGGCATCGAGCGATATTGAGCTTTCAACAAGCGCACCAATCATCCGCCGAGTGGATCCTGACGAGAGAGTGGGCCCGCGACGGAGAAACTCCGCAAGCCCACCACGACAGTGGCCACCACCTCCGATCCCGGGCGCCGGGAGCGAGGTGTTCCTCGCATGACCTCCAAGATCCGGTCCGTCCATGGACCGCCGACAGCCAACCTCACCATGGTCGAGGAGGGGGCCTCATCGTAACCACCGGGCCGATCAATGGGGTTCTTGTCATCCTGCTCCACAAAAATAGGTTAAACACAACTCCAACAGAGACAAAGAAAACTACAACCACTAACAAAACCATCCTTAAAAGCTCAAGTAACTACATAAAATTACAAGAAGATCAAGAAAATAACAATCATCTTCCTATTATGACTAACTCGTATGGAAAACGAGTAATCAATTTTTAGGAAGACAAATTTAATATTAACTTCCTTCAAACACTAGGAAATAGGTGGAATATTTACTAAAGAATGGTTAGACTTTAGCTAATTCATATCACTTCTTACCCTTTATCCCCACAAGTTTTATGGAATTAACCTCTCATTTCAGCACCTCCTACTAATTAAATGCTAGCTGTCCGTAAATTCTCTTGTTTCCCGATTTCCTCTAAGCTCCCGGCCGAAACTTGCGCCTTCCAATTGCTTCACATATTCCCAAGACACCAACACTTTCACTTTATAACCTCATGGTGTACCCAAAACCAATCTACTGCTACTAACTTTGAAGGAAGATGAGAGGAAAACTCACTTTCAAATTTTTAGAATAAGGTGAGATGAGCAAACTAAGATAGATGAGGAGAAAACTGATAACTTACTTAAGATTTTCAGAAAGCACCGAATTTGGAAAGTAAGTTTTCAAAATATACTAGGGACGCAAGCTAGGGTTTACTTCAAGATGGCTCGATAAACTCGGAGACCCCGGTTATTAAACTTGTAATACTTAACTTTCCTGGTTCTAGTATCACAAATAGAATAATCCGTCATGAATATGTGCCTCCCAAGCAGACACATACATCATATCCAAGCATGCATCAATTCCATACAAGATTATAACAAGTCTACCAAAAGACATACATAATATAAGTTAACAACACAAAATCACCAAATGACATAAGTAGAAATAAGTAAAAATGAAGCAAAAGTTGCCATAAGATGGCTTAAACCAAAAGACGACGGTTAGCCACATAACACCAGGCAACCGAGGCCGTAAGCTAATCCCTTGGAATCGCCACAAAGACAACTCACAAAAGTGAGGTCCATGGACTACTATCATCCTCTCACAACACGAGCAATAGTTTGGTGGATCAAAGTTATCGACAGTCGATAATCGCCCATTTCTACCGAGCAAATGGCTAAGCATAATGACACGAAACATTATGACAAGGGTCCATCCAATGGACCAAAATCAAGAAGTAACCTAGGCTTTAGTAGAGGAATAAACATTTCCACGATAATGCATCTAGTAGGCCAACTATCGACGTTTAAAACAACATAGCAATGCATACATAGAATTTGCAAACAACATATTAGACTTTTAAAAATAGGAACAATATGATCAAATGAATGCTACATCCGCTGTTCGGGCGGCAGATCCATGGTTGGCTCAATATCAAGATTTAATATTATTTCTAACCTAACGCAAAAAGGCGATAAGCAAATAAGAACGAAGAACACCAAATAAACTCCAACAAAGAAACACATCCAAATCTAATAAAATTTATACCACTAGGGAATGATCTAAGACAATGATAGGAACCGAATTATAATTAGAACTAAGCATGCAAAAGATATGAGCAAAGTTCTCTTCCTCACTTTATAGCAATCTAATTAATAATTAACACTGTCATGGCAAATTTTCTAGAATGACCTAGGGTCAAATTTTTATAGTAGGTAGATTATGATATCCTAATAACAAAGAAAGTTGGATTTACTAAATTTGAAGTTATACACATTTACTTATGATTTTTCTAAGTTGTAAATCTAATGCAAGTCATTTTAGAATATGAACATGCTCAAATCTTATCCCATATGAAAGTATATAAGATTTAATTTAACAAAATTGATTTCGACAATTTGGATTTATAAGAAAAGATATGCATTTTCCAAGGTTAAAACTATTTCGAATATTCAAAATGACAAATCAAGTTATTCCTAGTTATACAATTTTCACATCAAAGCTTAATTCCATTTTTATAATAAACTAAAGTGACAACATAATTTATTACCAATTATCTAAAAGCGTTAAAATGAATTAGTTATGAGTTTCAAAGTGTTTATATCATTTTCATTGTTAAACAAATATTACCAAATACGTAACAACCCAAATAAAAGAAAACGACGGGACAACCTCAACCCTTGATCTAAAATCCTACCCACCGCCCGAATCGGGGAGCCCACCGTTGATCAAGATCCAACCACCAACCAGTGTATGCATCTGACGGCGGTTGAACACGATCTCACCTTGATCGAAAGATCGACCCGGAACGATCAAGGCATCCGAGGGTCCGAACGCACACAAAGATCGGGCCAGATCTAAAAATGAACGGTAGATATTTAACGCAGTCAAAGGGAGATTCGACACGGGACCGCATGTCGTGACTTTGGTCACCCACGCTTGGTTTAACCCACGCGGCAAAGCAATGCCCACTTGTCACATCGAGAGGCTTAGGACAGATTAAAGATTCTAATGATTAACATTAAATAAACACTAATGACTTCGAAATTTGATTTTAACCCCCCCACAAGTCGACGCAGGTGATTTCGAAAGATTTAAATGCCGACACATTACTTAACTAATGATTAAGCATTAATGATGCAAAGGCGGAGCGGCCCGACAAGGATGTTGGGCCCATCGTCTGGTCAACACAATGATTAGGACATAATTAATTAACTCATGATTGGCAATTAATGTCCTAATCAAATGACGAAACGGGAGCTCGGGCCGCGAAACCCGAAGGATTTACCAATCGCCACACCGCCGCGCGCCAACAAGAGCCAAAATGGATTCGCAATAGCACTACGAACTAATGGTGGATTCACCGCCTGGCGATAGAACGCCGGCCAGGAGAACAAAATGGGAGCTTTTATCGCTAAAATGAAAATAGCGAAAGCTCCACGCAAGCCTAGATGCGGGCAAAGCTTCAAGGACTTAAAAGCTACCCAAAGACAAGAAGCTTCAAGATGGCGAGATGCTTGATCCGTGAAAGCTCGCCCCGGGAGAAGAAAACCCAGATAGATACCGAGCCAAATGAGTGATTCCAAAGCATCGTCTTCTAATGATCCCGGCTACATGAGCAAGTAATTAGAAAATGGAGCACTCACCGAGTTGAGGAAGAAGATGACCACTTTACAATTTGAACAAACCCCAAATTGGACAATTCCGAATCAAATCCAAAATTAAGTGAGGGAAATGTTCAAGGAAGTAAATAGATAAGGTTAGGCAAAGAAGGAAGGAGGACCATGGAACACCAAGAACACCAATGGAGCTCCACGGTCAACAATGGCGATTTGCCATTTTGAGGTGTTAAGCTCCAATATTGTGAATGGGGCTTGATGGTGGTCTAAAGAAATACCAGAAGCATTGAGAGTGCTTATAAAGCCATGAAAGCATTAGGGTTTGCACCCACATCTTTCAAGGCAAAACACAAAGCACAATGCGCGCCGCAAGGAAAAGAGGTGAAGACGTGCATTAGGGCATGGTCGCTCACCTCCCATACCCCAAACGCCGGCAGGGTGGCTTTAGGAGCAAGAAATGACACTCCATTACTCCCCTCGCTCCGACGGAGGTAGAAGACGACCCGCAAAGGCTCGGTGATTCACACTGCTAGATGAGACACGACCCGAGATAGTGCCATGCCTACGGCTTTAAAACACAACGAGAGGTTCCAGCCCTAGGATTAGAAACGAACGCCAGATAGTCCCACGCCGCAAACTCAATTTACAACGGAGGAACACGCGAGCGTTGGATCTTAACCAACGGCCCGATTCAAATGCAACCGAGGGTCCGGTTTCGCGCATCTCGATTTGCTGGATGGAGATCCAACGGCCGACACTCAAACTTGCAACCTAAGGTCCGTCTTACACGCCCGGCCGGCAAGATCCAACGGTTGAGATCCAACGCGCGATTTTCAAACGGCGCGGTTAGTTGATCGACCAAGTCACTTGCCTGAGCCAGTCCGACTCAACCCAAGTAACAAGAAACCAAGTTTGACTTTGAAATAAGAAGAGACTTTGAATGATTTATTTGAGGTAGCAAATTAACTCCAAAAATTATGAAATTTTTAAGGAGCTTGCTAACTTATTAACCTTGTATAAAATTTTCAGAGGTTTTTATGCTGCGAATAATTCTCCAAAAATTTGCAAGGCTTTGTTTTAATGTTTGACTGAGAGTCAAACAGTTTGATCGCCTAAAAATACTCAAACAATTTCTAAAAATTGTGAAATTTTTAGAGGGTCACATACCATCACGAGACATAGGAAAATATTTCCGAGGATGATCATAAGATTAGACAAGATTGTTTTTGGAATAACAAGATTTGGATCAACTAGACTTTGACAATGTATTTCCATAATCCCTTGTACAAGAATTGATTAGCACAAAGGAAATACATGATGTAAGAAAAAGTTTTAATTTCTACTGATTTTTTACATTTGAAACACAAGCCCAAAATGGATGTTACAAAACCTCCCCACAAGAATCTCCCGAGACGCTTACTTAGAAGAAGGATGGGTAACCGCACGAAGACGATCTTCCCCCCAAGTTGCCTCATCTTCGAATGGTTTGACCATCAACCCAAGGAACTTGATGACACTTTGTCCTTCGCTCATTCTTCGAGAATACCAACAGATGCTCATGATAGGTCAAATTTTCGCACATCGAGATTTTCCAACAATTTCAACCGAACACGAGGCACTTTGGTGACATGAAACACGCCATGCACACCCTCAATAAGCCGCAACCCAATCAGATGCAAACCCAATCCTCTCGATGATGCGATAAGGCCCCACATATCGAGGAGCTAACTTGCCTTGATGCCAAAACCGATGGCCCTTCAAGGGTGAGACCTTGAGATAAACAAAGTCATTGGGCTCAAAGCTCAACTCCCGACGACGACGATCCGCATAGCTCTTTTGCCGGATCGGGCCACCGCAGATGCTCACGAATCACCAACCGACTTTCGCCCATTGATGGAATCGCCCAAGAACCGACGCCACCGCCACTCCCAATGGGGTTCTACACTTCCTCCCATACAAAGCCTCAACGGTACCATGCCAAGACTAGCTTGAAACCGTTGTTGTAGGAGAACTCGCAAAGGCAAGCACTTCTCCCACTTCTTCCCATAGAAAGAACAGCACGAGCATATCTTCCAACACCGGTTGATTTCCGTCCCCACACTTTGAGGATGATAAGTCGAATCAAGAAAGAGTACCCATCGCTTTTGCGATTATGCCAAAAGCGGAGGTAAAAGAGAACCACGATCCGACACAATCGCTCGTGGCACACCATGCAAACATACAATGCGAACATAGAGATCCGCCAGACTAACATCGGATTGGTACGACCGCGTAAAATGTGCCAACCCAATCGATCAATGACAACCCGTATAGCATCCTTCCCGAAGAAGACGGGCGCATCTGATGAAATCCATACCAACGAATCCCACTTCCATTTCGCATCGCAAGGCAAGAAGGCCGGACCCGATGTTCATTTGACACGACAACATACCCGGACTCGCCACAACCTAGCAACTCGGCCATGCGAGTCCACCAATTCGAGAAGATCTTGATACATCTTGGTGTCCGGGATGGATAGAAAAGGGGAGTCATGGCCTCGCGAGAATCAAATCCCGCAACCATGACCTTTAACCACCAAGCGGTCCAAACCACACAACACCGGCTCATCCTCAAAAGCACTTAGTGACCCATTCTTGATGTTCCCGCTGATTTGGATCACACCAACATCCCCGGGAGCTTTGATTTGTTCCACCAAAGTCTGCTGACAACCAAGGTAGCAAGAGAACCATGCTCAATCAATCCCAAATTAAGCCCTGAAATTCTTCGAGAAGGGTAGGTTGTTGCTCTTGAAGTAACACTATTGCAATACACCTTGCATCGAAAGTGCACGGAACAACATTGGCCTTACCCGTGATACCAATGCCCATATCATAATCCTTGATCAATTCCAACCATCTCCTCTCGCCCGAGGTTCAGACCGTCGGGTGAACAAATATTTCAAGCTCTTGTGATCGAATACACCCACCGAACAATGAGGTAATGGCCATATCTTGAGTGCATGAACCACCCAGCTAACTCCAAATCATGGGTAGGATAATTGAGTTCATGAGGCCTCAATCGCTGATGCATAGGCCACTACCTTGCCTTCTTGCATAAGAACACAACCAAGTCCCCCGAGAGGCATCACAATAAATGTCAAAGCTCTTATGCACATCGTGAGAAAAGCATGAGCCGGTCAATCGCTTTTGAGTTCTTGAAAATCAAACACACGAAGACCACACGATTTTTTCTTCTTGAGCAATTGGTCATGGGCTTAGCAATTTTGGAGAAGTTCTCATAAAGCGGAGTAGCCCCAAACCAAGGAAACCTCACCGGGGATCGACGGTGCCCAAGATAGAACATCCGACCTTGTAGGATCTATCCGGACACCACCCCAAAGAACATGGCCCAAGAATGCCCTCCTTCAACCGTAACTCACTTGCGAACTTAGCATACAAAGATGCTCACGCATTTCCCAATACAACCCAGATGCTCAAGATGCTCTTCTTCACTTTGGAGTAGATAAGAATGTCGCCAATGAAAACCACAACAAACTTATCCAAATACTCCATGAACACCGCATAAGATTCATGAACAAAGCCGGAGCATTGGTCAAACCGAAAGACATGACGTGTACTCGTAAAGGCCATAACGAGTAGTGAACGCCGCTTTGAATATCTCACTGATCCGACTTTGATGGTACCCCAATCTCAAGTCAATCTTGAGAACACACAAGCCCCACCAACGGTCAAAGAGATCATCAATGCGAGGCAAAGGATATTTGTTTTTCACCGCACTTCATTGCTTGAGAATCCCAACACACATACCAGGTCTTGTCCTTCTTCTTCACAAAAATAACCGGACAACCCCAAGGAGATGAGCTAGACGGATGAAGCCTTTGCTTGAAGCTCACCCAACGCTTTAGCTCCTCCAACTCATTAGGAGGCATTCGGACGGCCTTTGAAATTGGAGGATCCAAAGAACTCAATCACAAACTCCAAGTCTCGAACTAGAGGCATACTGTAAATTTTGGAAGACATCCACAAAGTCACCATCGGGACACATCCGAATCTCCATGGTCGGCTTAGCTTCAAGGGCACAAAGGTGTCCGCAAAGCGGTGAAATCCCAACTTGCTCCCTGAGGGACTAGTGAGGAAAACCATCTTCCCGCACAATCGAGCCCAAGTGTTGGGACAACCAATCCATACCAATAATCACATCCGACGCCGAGTCAAGTAAGATGAGATTCGCCAAGAATTCCACTCCTTCAATATTAATGGGAACGCCCGACATTCTTGATCGGCCTTTTTCCGCCTCCCGAGAGCGAATAAGCAAGGGAATCCCCAAAGGAACAAAGTGAAGGTCCAATCCAAAGAAAAGATCTCAAATAAAGGAATATGAAGCTCCGAGTCAAACAAGATCGCAAATGACGATAACTAACAAGGAACGATCTAACACAACGCGTGCCTCGAGCCCCTCAGAGATGTGGTTGACTACCACCCCGACACCCCAGTCTTCGGATCACCCTCGTGCCAGTGACCATTCCCGCCCTCCATTAGGACGAGGGCTCCTCCCCCGAGGGCAATCAGCATAGTGGCCCTTCTTGTTGCGGGAAATCCACCGGCGGAGCGCAACCGCCCGGGTCGCAGTGCACGGGAAACACCCGGGACGAAAGCAATCGGCGCCGACGGGCCCGGGTGAAACCAAAGCACGACCCCGTGCGGGCCCAACACGGACAGGGGTCGGCTCGGCACCGATGGGCCCCCACTTGCGCTATGGACTCACCTTGGCCTTCGCTTGTGCCGACGATGGCCTTGTAAAAAGGGAAATGAATGGGACCATTAAATTTTAAATCGGCCCCAAAAAAAAGGCCCAAAAAAAAATTAAAAACCAAATATTTTTTAAAGTTAAAAAAAGGGGCTTTTAAAACCCCCAAAAGGCCACAATCCCCCAAATTTCCAACCCCAAAAAGGAAGAAAAGATTCCCTAAACAAAATAAAAGGTTTTAACCCCGACGAAGGGGAAAAACCCCCAAAAAAAAAGGGGATAAAAAAAAGGGAAGGCCCCGCGCCAAAATGGGGAAAAATTTATTTAAAAAAAGGAATAGGGGCTTCGACCCGTTTTGCTCCCCCCCCGGGGGAAAAAAAATTTAAATTTAAAAATTTGTTAAAAGACAGAACTCAAAGGGGAAAAAAACTTTTTAAAAAAAAAGGGCCAATTTAAAGGGGGGGAAATTTCCCCGGGGGAAAGAAAGGGAATTTAAAAAATTTGGAATTAGGGAAAAAAAAATAAAGGGGGAAAGAAAAAAATGGTTTAAAAAAACAAAAGGAAAGAAAAAACCCAAAAAGGGGAAAGGCCATTAAACCAAAAAATTTGGGATTTAGTCCCAAAATTTGTGGGAAAGGGGGGAAAGTTTTAAAAAAAAAGAAGAAAAGGCAAAAAAACCCCTGGGAAAACCCAAAACCCACCAAAATTTTGGGAAAAAAGAAATGGGCTTTGAAAGGGGAAAAAAGGGGAAAAAACCCATTAAACTTTTCCCCATAAAAATTAAAGGGAAATTTGGGAAAAAGAAACAAAAAAGGAAAAGGGAAAAACCCCACAAAGGGTCGGGCCCCAAAAAGGGGGCTCCCGATTCCCAATTTGGCAAATCCACAGGGACTGTGAATGAATTAAAGTGAATTGTGGTCCTGAATTTTTAATCTTGTATGTATGCGAATTGTAAATATTAGAGCTTTGAAAAATGGAGAAGAAGTCTGTCGATTTGAGGGTGCCGAGCGGGATAGGGCAATGACCGTGTGTGGCAGCGGCCAAGGAGAAGGGGAGGGAGTGCGCAAGAACGACGGTGTGGAGGGGTTGTGAGACCCCGGTTTATTAAACTTGTAATACTTAGCCTTCCTCTGGTTCTAGTATCACAAATAGAATAATCCGTGTCTCGATGAATATGTGCCTCCCAGAACAAGCGGTACACATACATCATATGCAAGCATGCATCAATTCCATACAGCAGATTATAACAAGTCTACAAAAAGACATACATAATATAAGTTATTACAACACAGCCGACCGGCCAAATGACATAAGTAGCAAATAAGTAACATGAAGCAAAGTTTGCCATAAGATGGCTTAAACCAAAAGACGACCGGTTAGCCACATAACACCACAGGGCAACGGCCAAGACCGCCAAGCTAATCGCCAAAGCGCCACGGCACAACTCACAAAAGTTGGGCTGCCCCAAATAGAACATCGCTGACCTTGCTAGGATCTCTGCGACACCACTGCTGAAAGAACATGGCCCAAGAATGCCACTTCCTTCAACCGAACTTCGCACTTGTTTGAACTTAGCATCGGTGATGCTCACGCAGACTTTCCCAATACAATCTGCGGATGCTCGGCATGCTCTTCTTCACTCTTGGAGTAGATAAGAATGTCGTCAATGAAAACCACAACAAACTTATCCAAATACTCCATGAACACCGAGTTCATAAGATTCATGAACAAAGCTGGAGCATTGGTCAAACCGAAAGACATGGCGGTTGTGCTCGTAAAGGCCATAACGAGTAGTGAGCGCCGTCTTTGGAATATCCTCGATACGATCCGGACTTGATGGTACCCCAATCTCAAGTCAATCTTGGAGAACACACAAGCCCATCAAGCTGGTCAAAGAGATCATCAATGCGAGGCAAAGGATATTTGTTTTCACCAGTCACTTCATTAAGCGGACGGTAATCCACACACCTCTGCAGGTCTTGTCCTTCTTCTTCACAAAAATAACCGGACAACCCCAAGGAGATGAGCTAGGGCGGATGAAGCCTTTTGTGAAGCTCACCCAGCGCTTCTTTAGCTCCTCCAACTCATTAGGAGGCATTGATGCACGCGCCTTTGAAATTGGAGCGGTACCGGGCAGCAACTCAATCACAAACTCCAAGTCTCGAACTGGAGGCATACCAGGCAAATCTTCAGGGAAGACATCCACAAAGTCACAGACTGTGGGCACATCCTGAATCTCCATGGTTGGCTTAGCTTCAAGGGCACAAAGGTGTGGCCCCTGCAGCTGCGGTGAAATCCCAACTTGCTCGCCTGAGGGACTAGTGAGGAAAACCATCTTCCTGGCACAATCGATTTGCCCCAAGTGTTGGGACAACCAATCCATACCAAGAATCACATCCAGGGCAGCACGAGTCAAGTAAGATGAGATTCGCCAAGAATCCCACTCCTTCAATATTAATGGGAGCGCCCGAGCATTCTTGATCGCTCTTATTTCCGCTCCGGAGAGCGAATAAGCAAGGGAATCCCAAAGGAACAAAGTGAAGGTCACAATCAGCGACAAAGATCTCGAAATAAAGGAATATGAAGCTCAGTCAAACAAGGCTGCGGTAGGACGATAACTAACAAAGGCATTACCCAACACAGCGTCCAGTGCCTCACGAGCCTCCTCGGTAGAGATGTGGTTGACTCGACCACTCCGACACCTGAGTCTTCCGGATCACCTTACAGTGGGTTGTGTGACCATTCGCGTCCTCCATTAGGGCGGGGCTGCTCGATCCTCCGAGGGCAGCGCTAGCATAGTGGCCCTTCTTGTTGCAGCGCAGCGAGTAACATCGGCGGTGGGTTGCGGGCGTAACTGCTTCTTTGCTGGTCGCAGAGAATGCGTGCGTGGCTCAAACACGCCGGGGGCGAGCAAGCTGGCGCCCGCAACGGCCTCGGCGGTGGTGAAACCAAAGCACGAGCTCACGAGTGCGGGCCCAACACGGGGGCGAGTGAGGTCGGCTGTGCGGCACCGATGGGCCTCCCACTTGCGCTTCGACTCACCGGGGCCTTCGCCTTGTGCTCGCGGCGATGGCCTTGTCAACCAAGGCACGGAAGTCAGCAAAGTCCACAATAGATAGCTTGTCTGCAGCTCCTCGGACAAACCATCCATGAACTTCTCTGTTTAGCCTCATCGAGGCCACCTCTCCCGAGCATAACAGGCCAAGTGGTTAAACTTCGTAAAGATACTCGAGACGGACTTGCGCCCTGCTAAGCGCAAGAAACTCCTTCTTCTTGAGCTTGCTTCATCGGGCCATCGGGTATGTGGCCCAGCAGCGGTCGAAACTCATCCCACGAGACAACGTGGCTGCGACTCGCATGGCGAAAGTTCTCCACGAAGATAGTGCACCCTCAGGCGATGGGATGCAAAGAGTGCCCGCTCTGCTCCGGCGGCGATATTGAGCTTCGCTCAACAAGACGCGACCAATCATCGCGTCGAGTGGATCCTCGGATCGAGAAAGTGGGCGGTGCGTGCGGAGAAACTCCGCAAGCCCACCACGAGACTAGTGGCCACCACCTCGAGATCTGAAGCGGCGGCGGGAAGCGAGGTGTTCCTCATAATGACCTCCAAGATCCGATGCGGTCCATGCGATTCCGCTCGATCGAGCGGAACCTCCGACCATGGTCGGAGGAGAAGCTCCTCATCGAGAACCGGTGGTGGATCATTGCGAGTGGTTCTTGTCATCTGTTCACAAAAATAGGTTAAACACAACTCGGAACAGGAGACAAAGAAAACTACTAACCACTAACAAAACCATCCTTAAAAGCTCAAGTAACCACATAAAATTACAGAAGATCAAAGAAAATAACAATCATCTTCCTATTATGACTAACTCGTATGGAAAAGCGAGTAATCAATTTTAGGAAGACAAATTTCAGAATATTAACTTCTGTTCGAAACAGCTAGGAAATAGGGTGGAATATTTACTAAAGAATGGTTAGACTCTTAGCTAATTCATATCACTTCTTACCCTGTTATCCCCACAAGTTTTAGTGGAATTAACCTCTCATTTCAGCACCTCCTACTAATTAAATGCTAGCTGTCCGGAAATTCTCTTCTTGTCAGATCTTCCTCTAAGCTCTGGCCGAAACTTGCGCTTCCAATTGCTTCACATATTCCCAAGACAGCCAACACTTTCACTTTATAACTCTCATGGTGTACCCAAAACCAATCTACTCGGCTACTAACTTTTGAAGGAAGATGAGAGGAAAACTCAGCTTTCAAATTCAGTTTAGAATAAGGTGAGATGAGCAAACTAAGATAGATGAGGAGTAAAATCTGATAACTTACTTAAGATTTTGAAAGCAGCGATATTTGGAAAGTAAGTTTTCAAAATATACTAGGGACGACCAAGCTAGGGGTTTCACGGTCGATTATGGCTCGATACCAAGCTCAGTGAGACCCGGTTTATTAAACTTGTAATACTTAACTTTCCTCACGGTTCTAGTATCACAAATAGAATAATCCGCCTCTCGATGAATATGTGCCTCCCAGAACAAGCGGCACACATACATCATATCCAAGCATGCATCAATTCCATACAGCAGATTATAACAAGTCTGCCAAAAGACATACATAATATAAGTTATTACAACACGGCCGTAGACCAAATGACATAAGTAGCAAATAAGTAGCAGCGGAAGCAAAGTTGCCATAAGATGGCTTAAACCAAAAGACGGCCAGGTTAGCCACATAACACCATTGAGACAGGCAGAGCCGCCAAGCTAATCGCCACGTGAATCGCACAACACAACTCACAAAAGTGAGGTCCATCGGACTCACTATCATCCTACACAACACGAGCAATAGTTTGTGTGATCAAAGTTATCGACGCAGTCGATAATGCGCCCATTTCTAGATAGCTAAGCATGGCTAAGCATAATGACACGTAAACTACTAAGTGACAAGGGTCCATCCAATGGACCAAAATCACACAAAAGTAACCTAGGCTTGATGGTAGAGGAATAAACATTTCCTCATCGATAATGCATCTAGTAGGCCAACTATAAACAATAGTTTAAAACAACATAGCAATGCATACATAGAATTTGCAAACAACATATTAGACTTTTAAAATAGTAGGAACAATATGATCAAATGAATGCTACATCCGCTGCTGTGGTGAAGTGCGAGGATCGATGCGTCTTTGTGGCTCAATATCAAGATTAATAATATTATCTTGAACCCTAACGCAAAAAGGCGATAAGCAAATAAGAACGAAGAACACCAAATAAACTCCAACAACAAAACACATCCAAATCTAATAAAATTTATACTACTGACTAGGGAATGATCTAAGACAATGATAGGAACGAGAATTATGCAATTAGAACTAAGCATGCAAAGATATGAGCAAAGTTCTCTTCCTCGACCTTATAGCAATCTAATTAATAATTAACACTTGTTCATGGCGAAATTTTCTAGAATGACCTAGGGTCTGAAATTTTTATAGTAGGTAGATTATGATATCCTAATAACGAAGAAAGTTGGATTTACTAAATTTGAAGTTATACACATTTACTTATGATTTTTCTAAGTTGTAAATCTAATGCAAGTCATTTACAGAATTATGAACATGCTCAAATCTTATCCCATATGAAAGTATACTATGAGATTTAATTTAACAAAATTGATTTCGCACAATTTGGATTTATCTGAGAAAAGATATGCATTTTCCAAGGTTAAAACTATTTGCGAATATTCAAAATGACAAATCAAGTTATTCCTAGTTATACAATTTTCTCGCTCTTGGAACAAGCTTAATTCCATTTTTATAATAAACTAAAGTGACAACATAATTTATTACTGGTTGGAATTATCTAAAAAGCGATTAAAATGAATTAGTTATGAGTTTCTAAAGTGTTTATATCATTTTGATTGTTAAACAAATACTTACAAAATACGAACAACCCAAATAAAAGAAAGCAGCGTGGACAACTCTCAACCTTGATCTAAAATCCTCGGCTCACGCGCGCCGAATCGGCGGAGCCCGCGTTGGATCAAGATCAGCGCGCCTGCAGTGTATGCATTCTGACGGTGCGGTTGCATACGATCTCGGCCGTTGATCGAAGATCGGCGGCGAAAACGATCAAGGCATCGGAGGGTCGAGCGCACACAAAGATCGAGCCGCATGAATCTAAAATGAGCGGTAGATATTTACTTGCAGTTCAAGGGAGATCTTGACACGGGGGCCGCATGTCGGTGACTTGGGTCACCACGCGGTTGGTTTAACCCGCGCGCACAGTGCCAGGCCCACTTGTCAGGCGGCGAGAGAGCGGTTAGGGCGAGATTAAAGATTCTAATGATTAACATTAAATAAACACTAATGACCACGAAATTTGATTTTAACCCCGGCCCCCTCGACGACCGAGGTGATTTCGTGACGATTTAAATGCGACACATTACTTAACTAATGATTAAGCATTAATGATGTCGAACGATCTGAAGGCGGCGGCGACTAAAGGATGTTGGGCCCAGATCGTCGATGGCTCAACGACAATGATTAGGACATAATTAATTAACTCATGATTGGCAATTAATGTGTCCTAATCAAATGGCGAACGGGAGCTCTGTCTGCCGCAAAACCCGGCGATTTCCACGGCGAATCGCGCGACAACGGCAGCGGCGAACAAGAGCCAAAATGGATTCGCAATAGCACTTTCTGAATCTAATGGTGGCATTCTCCGCGGCGAAGGACTAGAACGCCGCCTGGCGGAAAGCGAAAATGGGAGCTTTTATTGCTAAACATGAAAATAGCGAAAGCTCATTTGCAAACTAGGATGCGGTGCCAAAGCTTCTAAGGACTAATAAGAAGCTACCTCGGTGACAAGAAGCTTCGAAGATGGCGAGATGCTTGATCACGGTGGCTTCGCCCGATGCGGAGAAAAACCGAGATAGATACCTCGAGCCAAATGAGTGATTCCAAAGCATCGGTATAGCTTCATAATGATCCACGAAGCTACATGAGCAAGTAATTAGAAAATGGAGCACTCACTGAGTTGAGGAAGAAGATGACCAATTTAGTAGAATTTGAACAAACCCCAAATTGGACAATTCACGAGAATCAAATCCAAAATTAAGTGAGGGGAAATGTTCAAGGAAGTAAATAGATAAGGTTAGGGCAAAGAACGTGAAGGAGGACCCTTTGGAACACCAAGAACACCAATGGAGCTCCACGGGTCAACAATGGCGATTTGCCATTTTGAGTGTTAAGCTCCAATATTGTGAATGGGGCTTGATGGTGGTCTAAGAAATACCGAAAGCATTGAGAGTGCTTATAAAGCCATGAAAGCATTAGGGTTTGCACCACACATCTTTCGAGCGGCAAAACACAAAGCACAATCTTGCGGCCGACAAGGAAAGAGGTGAAGGCGTGCATTAGGGCATGGCTCGGCTCAGTGTACCTCCCATACCCTAAGCGTCGGCTAGGGTGGCTTTAGGGAGCAAGAAATGACAACTGCCATTACTCCCCTACTGATTCTCGCCGCGGTAGGAGGTAGAAGGCGACCGCGAAAAGGCTCGGTGATTCACGGCGTTAGATGAGACACGGACGGTGAGATAGTGCCATGCCTACGGGCTTTAAAACACAGCGGAGAGGTTCCAGAGCCTAGGATTAGAAGCGAGCGGCTCGAGATAGTCCCGTCGCAAACTCAATTTACAGCGGAGGAACACGCGGCGTTGGATCTTAATCCAACGGCCGATTCAGAAATGCAACGGAGGGTCAGAAGGTTTCGGCGCATCTCGGCGGTTGGATGGAGATCCAGCGGTCGACACTCAAACTTGCAGCGGAAGGTCAGTCTTACAGCGGCGGGCCGTGCGATTTAGATCCAGCGGTTGAGATCCAACGCGCGATTTTCAAGCGGGCGCGGTGCGGTTAGTTGTTGGACCAAGTCACTTGGCTCGAGCCGAGTCGACTCGGGCAAAGTAACAGATGAAAACCAAGTTTGACTTTGAAATAAGAGCAGAGACTTTGAATGATTTATTTGAGGTAGCAAATTAACTCCAAAAATTATGAAATTTTTACAGGAGCTTGCTAACTCAGATATTAACCTTGTATAAAATTTTCAGAGGTTTTATGCTGCGAATAATTCTCCAAAAATTCTGCAAGGCTTTGTTTTAATGTTTGGTGAGAGTCAAACAGGTTTATCGCCTCTAAAAATACTCAAACAATTTCTAAAAATTGTGAAATTTTTAGAGGGTCACATCCATCACAGAGACATAGGAAAAATATTTCCAGAGGATGATCATAAGATTAGACAAGATTGTTTTGGAATAACAAGATTTGGATCAACTAGACTTGTGACAATGTATTTCCATAATCCCTTGTACAAGAATTGATTAGCACAAAAGGAAATACATGATGTAAGAAAAAGTTTTAATTTCTACTGATTTTCTTACATTTGAAACACAAGCCCAAAATGGGATGTTACAAAACCTCCCACCTTCAAGAATCTGCTTAGAGATTCGCATTTACTCGGAGAAGAAGGATGGGTAATCTGCACGAAGACGATCTTGGCGCTCCCAAGTTGCCTCATCTTGAGAATGGTTTGACCACTTGAACCTTAGGAACTTGATGACACGGTTCCTTGTCCTTCGTTCGATTCTTGAGAATCTGAGCAGGATGCTCATGATAGGTCAAATTTTCTTGCACATCGAGATTTTCCAACGGAATTTCCTCAAGCGGAACACGAGGCACTTCTTTAAGTGTGACACATGAAACACGTCATGCACACCCTCAAGTGAAGCGGCAACTCCAATCAGTATGCAACGGCTCAATCCTCTCGATGATGCGATAAGGCCCCACATATCGAGGAGCTAACTTGCCCTTGATGCCAAAACGCGATGGCCCTTCAAGGGTGAGACCTTGAGATAAACAAAGTCATTGGGCTCAAAGCTCAACTCCGACAGCGGCGATCCGCATAGCTCTTTTGCACGGGTGGGCCACGCGCAGATGCTCACGAATCATTTGAACGACTTTCGGCCTCATTGATGGAATCGGCCAAGAAGAAGCGCTCACCGATTCGACCAGTTCAATGGGGTTCTACACTTCCTCCCATACAAAGCCTCAAGCGGTACCATGCCAAGACTAGCTTGAAGCTGTTGTTGTAGGAGAACTCGCAAGCGGCAAGCACTTCTCCCACTTCTTCCCATAGGAAGAACACGAACCACGGAGCATATCTTCCAACACTGGTTGACTCTCTCCGTCGACCATCACTTTGAGGATGATAAGTCGAATGAAAGAAAGGCGTGTACCCATCGCCTTTGCGATTATGCCAAAAGCGAGAGGTAAAGAGAACCACGATCGACACAATCGTTCGTGGCACACCATGCAAACATACAATGCGAGACACATAGAGATCCGCGGTGACTAACTGCGAGATTGATGCGCATGGCGAAAAATGTGCCACCTTAGTCAATCGATCAATGACAACCCGGATAGCATCCTTCCCGGAAAAATCAGGGGCGGGCCGGTGATGAAATCCATACCAACGAATCCCACTTCCATTAAGTGCGGCAAGGCTGAAGAAGGCTGTTTGAGGGCGATGTTCGACCTTGACCGCGACAACATACGTCGCTTTTTCGGCCACGAACCTAGCAATCTCGCGCTTCATGCGAGTCCACGAAATCTCGTGAAGATCTTGATACATCTTGGTAGCTCCGGGATGGATAGACAAAGGGGAGTCATGGGCCTCGCGGAGAATCAAATCCCGCATTCCATGACCTTGGAACCACCAAGCGCTGTCCAAACCACACAACACCGTGCTCATCCTCGAAAAGCACTTAGTGACCCATTCTTGATGTTGCGCTTGTTTGGATCACACCAACATCTCTGTTGTTGGCAGCCTTGATTTGTTCCACCAAAGTCGGTTGCACAACCAAGGTAGCAAGAGAACCATGCTCAATCAATCCCAAATTAAGCGCTGAAATTCTTCGAGAAGGGTAGGTTGTTGCTCTTGAAGTAACACGGTATTGCAATACACCTTGCATCGAGTGCATCGGCAACAACATTGGCCTTACGGGTGATCTTGAATGCCCATATCATAATCCTTGATCAATTCCAACCATCTCCTCTGCTGAGGTTCAGATCTGTTGGGTGAACAAATATTTCAAGCTCTTGTGATCGAATACACCTCACGGCGATTACCAATGAGGTAATGCACGCCATATCTTGAGTGCATGAACCACTGCACTAACTCCAAATCATGGGTAGGATAATTGAGTTCATGAGGCCTCAATCGCCTCGATGCATAGGCCACTACCTTGCCTTCTTGCATAAGAACACAACCAAGTCCTGTCGAGAGGCATCACAATAAATGTCAAAGCTCTTATGCACATCGGGGAGAACAAGCACGGGCCGAAGTCAATCGCCTTTTGAGTTCTTGAAAACTCAAATCACCTTGCAAGACCACTGCGAATTTCTTTTCTTTCTTGAGCAATTCGGTCATGGGCTTAGCAATTTTGGAGAAGTTCTCGATAAAGCGGCGGTAGTGCCGCTAAACCAAGGAAACTCCTCACATCGGTGGTGACTTGGGCTGCCCCAAGATAGAACATCGCTGACCTTGCTAGGATCTCTCTGCGACACCACTCTTTGAAAGAACATGGCCCAAGAATGCCACTTCCTTCAACGAAACTCGCGCTTGTGAACTTAGCATACGGTGATGCTCACGCACTTTCCCAATACAATCTGCGGATGCTCGGCATGCTCTTCTTCACTCTTGGAGTAGATAAGAATGTCGTCAATGAAAACCACAACAAACTTATCCAAATACTCCATGAACAACGAGTTCATAAGATTCATGAACAAAGTGGAGCATTGGTCAAACCGAAAGACATGACGGTGTACTCGTAAAGGCCATAACGAGTAGTGAGCGCGCGTCTTTGGAATATCCTCATACGATCCGGACTTGATGGTACCCCAATCTCAAGTCAATCTTGGAGAACACACAAGCCCCAGTCAACTGGTCAAAGAGATCATCAATGCGAGGCAAAGGATATTTGTTTTTCACCGTCACTTCATTAAGCGGACGGTAATCCACACACATCTGTGAGGTCTTGTCCTTCTTCTTCACAAAAATAACCGGACAACCCCAAGGAGATGAGCTAGGACGGATGAAGCCTTTTGCTTGAAGCTCACCCATCTGCTTCTTTAGCTCCTCCAACTCATTAGGAGGCATTCGGTACGGCGCCTTTGAAATTGGAGCGGTACCGGGCAGCAACTCAATCACAAACTCCAAGTCTCGAACTGGAGGCATACCAGGCAAATCTTCAGGGAAGACATCCACAAAGTCACAGGCTGTGGACACATCCTGAATCTCCATGGTAGGCTTAGCTTCAAGGCACAAAGGTGTGGCCCTGTGAGTGCGGTGAAATCCCAACTTGCTACTTTGAGGGACTAGTGAGGAAAACCATCTTCTGGCTGTCGATTTGCCCCAAGTGTTGGGACAACCAATCCATACCAATAATCACATCCAGCACGCACGAGTCAAGTAAGATGAGATTCGCAAGAATTCCCTCCTTCAATATTAATGGGAGCATGACATTCTTGATCGGCTCTTATTTCCGCTCCGGAGAGCGAATAAGCAAGGGAATCCCCAAAGGAACAAAGTGAAGGTCACAATCGGTGACAAAGATCTCGAAATAAAGGAATATGAAGCTCAGTCAAACAAGATGCAGCGGACGATAACTAACAAGGCGTTACCCAACACAACGTCGGTGCCTCCCGAGCCTCCTCGGCCGAGATGTGGTTGACTTCGACCACTCCCGACACCAGAGTCTTACGGATCACCTTACGGTCGGTTGTGTGACCATTCCCGCGTCCTCCATTAGGGCGAGGGCTGCTCGATCCTCTGAGGGCAGCGCTAGCATAGTGGCCCTTCTTGTTGCAAAGCGGTAACATCGGCGGTGAGTTGCGGGCGCAACTGCTTCTTTGGTCGCAGTGCGTGGGTGAAACACGGCTGCGGGGACGAGCAATGGCGCCGGCGGCCTCGGCGGTGGTGAAACCAAAGCACGAGCTCTGGTGCGGGCCCAACACGGGGGCGAGTGAGGTCGGCTGTGCGCACCGATGGGCCTCCACTTGCGCTTGAGACTCACCGAGGCCTTAGCCTTGTGCTCGGCGGCGATGGCCTTGTCAGCCAAGGCACGGAAGTCAGCAAAGTCCACAATAGATAGCTTGTCCTGCGCTCCTCGGACAAACCATCCATGAACTTCTCTGTTTAGCCTCATCGAGGCCACCTCTCCGAGCATAACGAGCCAAGTGGTTAAACTCGTAAAGATACTCGAGACAGACTTGCGCCCTCGCAAGCGCAAGCTCCTTCTTCTTGAGCTTGCTTCATCGGGCCATCGGTATGTGGGCGACGGCAGAATCGAAACTCATCCCACGAGACAGCGTGGCTGCGAGCTGCATGGCGAAAGTTCTCCCACCAAGATAGTCTGCACCCTCAGGCGATGGGATGCAAAGAGTGCCGCTCTGCTCCGGCATCGGCGATATTGAGCTTCGCTCAACAAGGCGCGACCAATCATCCGCGTCGAGTGGATCCTCGGATCGAGAGAAGTGGCGGCGCGTGCGGAGAAACTCCATAAGCCCACCACGAGGCCGGTGGCCACCACCTCCGAGATCTGAGCGCGGCGGGAGCGGAGGTGTTCCTGCAATGACCTCCAAGATCGGGTGCGGTCCATGCGATTCCGCTCGTCGAGCGAACCTCGACCATGGTCGGGAGGAGGAAGCTCCTCATCGAACCAGTGGTGATCTGTTGCGAGTGGTTCTTGTCATCTGTTCCACAAAAATAGGTTAAACACAACTCGGAACAGGAGACAAAGAAAACTACTAACCACTAACAAAACCATCCTTAAAAGCTCAAGTAACCACATAAAATTACAGTAAGATCAAGAAAATAACAATCATCTTCCTATTATGACTAACTCGTATGGAAAAACGAGTAATCAATTTTTAGGAAGACAAATTTCAGAATATTAACTACATTCAAAACAGACTAGGAAATAGGGTGGAATATTTACTAAAGAATGGTTAGACTCTTAGCTAATTCATATCACTTCTTACCCTGTTATCCCCACAAGTTTTAGTGGAATTAACCTCTCATTTCAGCACCTCCTACTAATTAAATGCTAGCTGTCCGAAATTCTCTTGCTGTCGGATCTTCCCTCTAAGCTCTGGTCAAACTTGACTTCCAATTGCTTCACATATTCCCAAGACAGCCAACACTTTCACTTTATAACTCTCATGGTGTACCCAAAACCAATCTACTCGACTACTAACTTTTGAAGGAAGATGAGAGGAAAACTCGACTTTCAAATTCGGTTTAGAATAAGGTGAGATGAGCAAACTAAGATAGATGAGGGTAAAATCGATAACTTACTTAAGATTTTGGAAAGCACGATATTTGGAAAGTAAGTTTTCAAAATATACTAGGGACGACCAAGCTAGGGGTTTCTACGGTCGGTATGGCTCACGATGCCAAGCTCTGTGAGACCCGGTTTATTAAACTTGTAATACTTAACCTTCCTCTGGTTCTAGTATCACAAATAGAATAATCCGCGTCTCGATGAATATGTGCCTCCCAGAACAAGCGACACACATACATCATATCAAGCATGCATCAATTCCATACAACAGATTATAACAAGTCTACCAAAAGACATACATAATATAAGTTATTACAACACGGTAACTGGCCAAATGACATAAGTAGCAAATAAGTAACAGTGAAAAAAGTTGCCATAAGATGGCTTAAACCAAAAACGACCAGGTTAGCCACATAACACCAGAGTACAGCAACCGACAAGGGCCGCATAAGCTAATCGCCAAATAGCCCAAACACAACTCACAAAAGTGAGGTCCATCGGACTCACTATCATCCTCTGCACAACACGAGCAATAGTTTGTGTGATCAAAGTTATCGACGAGTCGATAACTGCCCATTTCTACCGATAGCTAAGCATGGCTAAGCATAATGACACGTAAACTACTAAGTGACAAGGGTCCATCGGCGGACCCAAAATCACAGACAAGTAACCTAGGCTTGATGGTAGAGGAATAAACATTTCCTCACGATAATGCATCTAGTAGGCCAACTATCGACAATAGTTTAAAACAACATAGCAATGCATACATAGAATTTGCAAACAACATTTTAGACTTTGAAAATAGTAGGAACAATATGATCAAATGAATGCTACATCCGCTTGTTCGGTGAAGTGCGGATCGATGGTCTTGTGGCTCAATATCAAGATTAATAATATTATCTTGGAACCTAACGCAAAAGGCGATAAGCAAATAAGAGCGAAGAACACCAAATAAACTCCAACGACAAAACACATCCAAATCTAATAAAATTTATACTCTGACTAGGGAATGATCTAAGACAATGATAGGAACCGAATTATGCAATTAGAACTAAGCATGCAAAGATATGAGCAAAGTTCTCTTCCTCGACCTTATAGCAATCTAATTAATAATTAACACTGTTCATGGCGAAATTTTCTAGAATGACCTAGGGTCTGAAATTTTATAGTAGGTAGATTATGACATCCTAATAACGACAAAGTTGGATTTACTAAATTTGAAGTTATACACATTTACTTATGATTTTCTAAGTTGTAAATCTAATGCAAGTCATTTCAGAATTATGAACATGCTCAAATCTTATCCCATATGAAAGTATACTATGAGATTTAATTTAACAAAATTGATTTACACAATTTGGATTTATACAGAAAAGATATGCATTTTCCAAGGTTAAAACTATTTACGGAATATTCAAAATGAAAATCAAGTTATTCCTAGTTATACAATTTTCTCTCTCTTAGAACAAGCTTAATTCCATTTTTATAATAAACTAAAGTGACAACATAATTTATTACCGCTGGAATTATCTAAAAGCGATTAAAATGAATTAGTTATGAGTTTCTAAAGTTTTTATATCATTTTCGGTTGTTAAACAAATACTTACGAAATACGAACAACCCAAATAAAAGAAAGCAGCGTGGACAACTCTCAACCCTTGATCTAAAATCCTCGACCACGCTCACGCTTGTAAGCAGCAGCGCTTGCGCCGAAGATGGCGGGCCACCGTTGGATCAAGATCCAGCGGCGCACGAGTGTATGCATTCGGACGGTCTGCGGTTGCATACGATCTCGGCCGTTGATCGAAAGATCGGCGGTCGAGAACGATCAAGGCATCCGAGGAGTCCGAACGCACACAAAGATCGGGCGCAGATCTAAAATGAGCGGTAGATATTTAGCGCGATTCAAGGGAGATCTTGACACGGGGACCGCATGTCGATGACTTGGTCACCCACGCTTGGTTTAACCCACGCCTGCCACGGCACCTGGCCCACTTGTCGGCGGGAGAGGCGGTTAGGACAGGATTAAAGATTCTAATGATTAACATTAAATAAACACTAATGACTTCTGAAATTTGATTTTAACCCCCCGGGCCCACAAGTCAGCGACCCAGAGGTGATTTCCGACAGCGATTTAAATGCCGACACATTACTTAACTAATGATTAAGCATTAATGATGTCGGAACAGTGCGGAGCTGAGCCAGCGGCGACTAAAGGATGTTGGGCCCACTGGTCAGTGGCTCAACGACAATGATTAGGACATAATTAATTAACTCATGATTGGCAATTAATGTGTCCTAATCAAATGACGAAAACGGGAGCTCTGTGCCGGCAAAACCCGAGCGATTTCCACGAATCGCGGCGACAACTCTGCATGCGGCAACAAGAGCCAAAATGGATTCGCAATAGCACTACGAATCTAATGGTGGCATTCTCACCGGCGGCGAAGGACTAGAACGCCGGCTAGCCGGAGAAACGAAAATGGGAGCTTTTACTGCTAAACATGAAAATAGCGAAAAGCTCCGCTGCAAGCCTAGGATGCGGGTGCCAAAGCTTCTAAGGACTAATAAGAAGCTACCTCGGTGACAAGAAGCTTGAAGATGGCGGAGATGCTTGATCACGGTGAAAGCTTCATGATGCAGGAGAAGAAAACCGAGATAGATACCCCGAGCCAAATGAGTGATTCCAAAGCATCGGTATAGCTTCATAATGATCCACGGAAGCTACATGAGCAAGTAATTAGAAAATGGAGCACTCACGAGTTGAGGAAGAAGATGACCAATTTAGGCTAATTTGAACAAACCCCAAATTGGACAATTCACGAGAATCAAATCCAAAATTAAGTGAGGAAATGTTCAAGGAAGTAAATAGATAAGGTTAGGGCAAAGAAAGCGTGAAGGAGGACCACTGGAACACCAGAACACCAATGGAGCTCCACGGGTCAACAATGGCGATTTGCCATTTTTGAGGTGTTAAGCTCAATATTGTGAATGGGGCTTGATGGTGGTCTAAAGAAATACCAGAAGCATTGAGAGTGCTTATAAAGCCATGAAAGCATTAGGGTTTGCACCACACATCTTTCGGCAGCAAAACACAAAGCACAATGCGTGAGCAAGGAAAAGAGGTGAAGACGTGCATTAGGGCATGGCACAGCTCAGTGTACCTCCCATACCCTAAGCGTCGGCTAGGGTGGCTTTAGGAGCAAGAAATGACATCCATTACTCCCTCTCGTGCTGCTCGCGGCCGGAGGTAGAAGGCGACCAGCGAAGGCTCGGTGATTCACGGTAGTTAGATGAGACACGGACCGGTGAGATAGTGCCATGCCTACGGGCTTTAAACACAACGGAGAGGTTCCGAGCCTAGGATTAGAAACGAGCGGCTCGAGATAGTCCCACGTCGCAAACTCAATTTACAACGGAGGAACACGCGAGCGTTGGATCTTAATCCAACGGCCCTGATTCAGAAATGCAACCGGAGGGTCCGAAGGTTTCGGCGCATCTCGACGGTTGGATGGAGATCCAACGGTCGACACTCAAACTTGCAACCGGAAGGTCCGAAGTCTTACACGCGCGCGGGCCGTGCGATTTAGATCCAACGGTTGAGATCCAACGCGCGATTTTCAAACGGGCGCGGTGCGGTTAGTTGACTGGACCAAGTCACTAGGCTCGAGCCCGAGTCTGACTCGAACCCAAGTAACAGTAAAACCAAGTTTGACTTTGAAATAAGAACAGAGACTTTGAATGATTTATTTGAGGTAGCAAATTAACTCCAAAAATTATGAAATTTTTACAGGAGCTTGCTAACTCAGATATTAACCTTGTATAAAATTTTCAGAGGTTTTTATGCTGCGAATAATTCTCCAAAAATTCTGCAAGGCTCTGTTTTAATGTTTGACTGAGAGTCAAACAGGTTTGACTGCCTCTAAAAATACTCAAACAATTTCTAAAAATTGTGAAATTTTTCAGAGGGGTCACATACCATCACAGAGACTTAGGAAAAATATTTCCAGAGGATGATCATAAGATTAGACAAGATTGTTTTTGGAATAACAAGATTTGGATCAACTAGACTTGTGACAATGTATTTCCATAATCCCTTGTACAAGAATTGATTGGCACAAAAGGAAATACATGATGTAAGAAAAAGTTTTAATTTCTACTGATTTTCTTACATTTGAAACACAAGCCCAAAATGGGATGTTACAGGGGTGGCCGGACCGACGACGGAGAGCCGCAAGAACGCAGTCGCGCCGCGTGCATGTCCACAGTAGCAGCCACTAATTGGCGAACATGCAAAGCAATTCGCCGCCGCTATGGTATGCTTGAAAACTGCAATGCATTTCTATTAATTATTTTACAGGAGTATTTGGTAGCTTTCATTCGGCATTAAAACTCAAAAGATGCTAGCTCACTAAATTTATTGATAACTAATACAGTTTATTAGTCTACTTTTGAAGTCTATCTCTAGTTTTTCTTTCTTTGTGTCACCTTTCATAATCCAAGTGCCGAGTAGCATACCAGCATTTTCTAATCAGGCTAGATGAATTAACCTAATGAACTGTGAATTGTCGGGGCTCTATCCATTAGGACTTGGTGATTTCTGAAAAGTGCTATGATGTTGTTTGCCAAAAAAAAAACAAATTACGAGATGTTGTTTGCAATTACATGCACAAAGAGAGGACCCTCAATTCAAGAATAGACTGACAATCACAAAATTAGAGAAATATCTTCTCGTTTATGTGAATTATTCGACTTCCACCGACTACCGGTGAAACACAAATGTGTGACTGTGAATTATTCGACTTCCTAGGAAAAGCATTGGACAATATTTTTATAACTTTGAACACCCATCCCGGAAATCCTGGTCTGCCACTAGTCATACTGTGATGTGTGAATCGGCAAAACTGAGATGTGCAGTGAATTTGAGCAAGTGCGAATTCTGGATTGCGTTGTTGTGATCTTAATTGTCCAGAACTGAGATCTGTTCTGATGTGTTTGCGACTTTGCATAATTGCATTGTTTCTGTTAGAAAAATATGGTTGTTAGACAGATATGGTCTGTTGCATCTATTTTTGGTTTGGATTAGCACTGGCCCTGCCGTGATCTTTGCCTTCCTTGCATGTTGATCCTCCGGTCCTGTTTCTATAAACCGGGTTGATTTCCATGCATGAGCTAAGGCTATATATGTAATGTGTATCTCGCCGGTTAATCTATTACGTGATTGATTCACTATCATGGTATCGATTTGGTTTGCTCCTGCGACCTTCCTCTCTTACGCCCTCCACGTCTAAGTCTCCACCGCCGCCACCAACATGCGGGAAGAGCGATGCCACGCGCCTTGCGCCGCATTGCTCGTCCGGAAGCCAAGACCGCGCACCGGCAAGAAAGCCGGCGAGCACACCTCATCTGCCGCCAATGCTCGAGCCCGTGCCACCACCGCCGTCTTTGCGCGCGCAGCCGTCGCCGTCCGAACATCAAGGCGTTGATCCGGTCATCCTCGATCTCGTCTCCAAATTACAGCAAGTAGCGTGGCCTCTTCCTCAACACCCTTGGCAAGTATGATATTGCCAATCACGTCCTCTCCAATGCCGCTACTCCTAATGACGCGAACTGGCAGCGCATGGATTGCACAATGTTGTCATGGCTCTACGGCACCATCTCCCCTGAACTTCTCGAAGTCGTCATGACGCCTACCTCTACCACTCATCTTGTCTGGACGGGCTTGGAACAACAATTCATCGGCAATAAAGAGACTCATGCACTCTACCTCGACGCTCAGTTTCGCATGTTCGTGCAAGGCAATATCTCAATCTCCGACTACTGTCGCAAGATCAAGAGCATGGCTGATGCACTTGGGGATCTGGGCGAGCCGGTCGCTGACCGTAGCTCGTTCTCTCCGTTCTACGCGGCCTCAATGACAAGTTCTCCTACATGGCGGCTCTCCTCAAGCGTCAAAAACCGTTCCCTTCATTGATGTTCGTTCTGATCTATTGCTTGAAGAACTTATCATGTTGTCTAAGCCAGGTTCTTCGTCGTCGCCTGTCGTCCGCGGCGTCGCTTCGCACGCCGCGCGGCGATACCACGCCGGCCGCCGGTGGCCCAATCACGGCATCGGCGACTGGGCCTCTCGGCTGACAGATGGTGGCGGGCTCCTCCAACGGCGCGGCGAGGCGTCCGTGCGGCCGCCATCGTCGTCATGGCCGTCGCAATGACGCTCCCATTAGCGGCTATCCTGGGTGGCCCACGATGTACAATCCCTGGACCGGCACCTTCCAAGTTTGGCCCAGTCCCGCGGATCCTCATCATCAGCTCGGCGGCCGTCCACCTGCACACCAGCAGCAGCGAGTTGTACCCCCACATGTGCTCGCTGCAAGGCACCTAGGCGGTGTGCTAGGCCCCCTAGGCTTCCCGAGAGGCATACCCGGCCCCTCGAGTCACATAGGCGGTGTGCCGAGCGCGTTGTCGCTCCCACAGCCACCCTTATCACCCGATTGGACGCCGCCAATGTCAATGGCGCCACTCCCCACCACAGCGACCTGGGACCAGAACGCGTTGGCGAATGCGCTCAACACAATGACCCTGACGCCACCACCGACGACGGAATGTGATGGAGGCATGGTGCCCGATCTTTCGATGAGATTGATAACTATCGATTTTGGTGGAGGTGACTCTCGCGATCCGACTACAACCGTACGACGACGCTTGCGCCTTAGCAATCGTTGAACCAACTCCGAGATGTTATTGATTGTGCTAGAAGCGCGATCAACCTGAACACGAGGTTCAATTCCTACGAGCAATCGAAGAACTAGCAAGAATAAAATATAGGCAATCTGATATTGCGAATAAGAATGTAGCGTAGATGGTATTGAAAATCAAAGGTGGGATCCCGAAGGCTGTCTCGATAGGTGGTCGTCCGACACAACTAAAGAACAGAAGTTTGCACAATGGCTAAACCTAAACTCAACGAAATCCGAGTTCTAGCTAGGGGAACGGCGGCTCCTATATGGGAAGACGACCAGGGGTGGCGGCTAGGGAAGTGGACGCATGCCCCTAGGGTTACAAGGCCCATGGGCCCAAGAGGAGGTGGCGTAACACCCTTTTTGACTCGGACAAAAAAAATAGACATGAATTGTTTTGTTTATTGTGGTTGGCTCGGTTGTAATTTGAAGCTTAGGTTGGATCCATTAGAAAGTAGACTTGATAAGCTTTCAATGAAGTCCAAGAACGTCCCAAACGGAGTTCGTATGAAGAAGTTACAGCCGTTTGAACTTAGTGTTGTCGCAGCAGTCCGAACTCGAATCCAGAACGAGCCCAACTAGAACTCTTGCTTGGCTCGGATCTAAAGTGACGTGATGACCTCTATTATGCCTCCTATGCTTTTCCATGACTCCACATACCTCTCCTTGGTCCTTTCCCATGTTCCTAAGCACAATTAAATCACTTGCATTAGGTAGCGATGTATTCTCAGTAATATATAAACCTATGAACGAATTCACCTAGTGATTAAGTTGGCGAGCACGAGATCGAGTAATTGGTCCTTGTAATATTTGTTGTGGATCAGCTGTGTGTGTAGGCGCAGTTGTATCCAAGTTAGGGATGTCCGCATCAAAATGGTACATGGATTCGGGTGCCACATCGCATATGACATCGAACTCTGGTAATCTTTCCGTGTTTCATCCCTCCACATCGTCCACCCCTACTAATATCATTGTCGGCAATGGTTCCATGCTACCTGTCACTTCGACTGGTTCCATGTCACTTCCCGCTGCTCACAGTCCACTCCACCTTCGTCACGTTCTTGTATCTCCGCACATTATTAAAAATCTCATTTCTGTTCGACAGTTCACCATTGACAATAATTGTTCTGTTGAATTTGATCCTTTTGGCCTTTCTGTGAAGGACCTCCAAACCAAGAACGTGATCGTCAGGTGCAATAGCTCCGAGCAGCTCTACCCCCTTCATCTACCACCTCACGCCCTCACCACCAGCAGCACCTCCACTCTGTGGCACAGACGTCTCGACCATCCTGGTCGTGAGGCCCTATCTAGACTGGCTTCTTTCAATATTTCTTGTAATCCACATGAACTAGAGTCTCTTTGTCATGCGTGTCAACTTGGCCGACACATGTGTCTCCCTTTTCCTACGTCTTCGTCCTGTGCGTCTAAGAATTTTGATTTAATACATTGTGATCTTTGGACATCTCCTGTTAGCAGCGTGTCTGATTATAAATATTATCTTGTTATTCTTGATGACTGCTCTCATTTTCTTTGGAATTTTCCTCTTCGTTTTAAATCCGACACCTTTCCCACCCTTTCCAATTTTTTCTCTTATGTCACCACTCAGTTCAACACCACCATCAAAAGTGTGCAATGCAACAACGGTCGTGGGTTTGGTAACTCGTCCGCCCGCACTTTCTTTCTTACATGTGGTGTTGCCCTTCGCATGTCGTGTCCTCATACATCTCCCCAAAATGGGAAGGCTGAACGCATAATTCGTTCCACCAACAATATAATGCGTTCTCTCCTCTTCCAAGCCAGCCTTCCTCCATCCTAATGGGTTGAGGCTCTTCACACTGCTACATATCTTCTTAACCGCCACCCCACCAAGACACTAGGCTTCTCCACACCATATTTTGCTCTCCATGGTGTCCAGCCCTCCTACTCCCACCTGCGTGTCTTCGGGTGCAAGTGCTACCCAAATCTTTCAGCCACTGCCGTTAACAAGCTTGCTCCCCGTTCCACCCTTTGTGTTTTCCTCGGATACCCATCCGAACACAAGGGCTATCGGTGTCTTGATTTGTCCACTAATCGAATTATCATCACCCATCATGTCACCTTTGATGAGTCTTCCTTTCCCTTTGCCGAGCTTGCTACTCCCTCGCCTTCATCCAACTTTGATTTTCTTTCGGAGTTCGATTATGCTCCCCTTCCTGTTGGCACTAATCTTCCTGCAGGTACCACTGTCACCGCGCCATCCCACCTCGGCCCTGCTGCCCCTACTGGCCTCCGGCCACAGGATGTTGCCAGCGGAGCCGGCCAAGCCTCACCGTAGGACGCTGGGTCCTTGCCTTGCTCCACTGCCCCTGCTGGCACCTCGCCTCAGGTTGCTACCAGCGGAGCCTCTTCCAGTGCCGCCCGGTCCGCCAGTGCTGCGAACATCACGCCTCGGCAGGCTGCTCTAGCCGCACCAGCCCCTAGGTGCGCGCCTATTGAGCTACCTACCATGCAGAGTGGACCCATGTAGCCCCATGCTACTCCTGTGGAGCCACTCGCGATGTTGCCCGTGGGGCTGCCCATGGTGCCACCCGCGGCACCGCCCGTGGTGCCACAAGCTACTGTCGCGCCTACTCTACCGCCCAATGCGGTACCCACTACACCCATCACCAACCAGCACCCCATGGTCACCAGGGGCAAGACCGGCTTTCATCAGCCGCACTGCCCACTTGATCTTCATGTTGCGGCCCTCTCGCCACTTCCGAAGACATATCGCGGCGCCCTCGCGGATCCCAACTGGCGTGCAGCAATGATGGAGGAATTTTCTGCCCTCCAAGCCAATCACACTTGTGATCTAGTTCCACACCCTTCGGGTGCCAACATTGTCACTGGCAAATGGGTCTTTCGTCACAAGCTGCACCCTGATGGTTCTCTTGACCGCTATAAAGCTCGTTGGGTCTTACGGGGATTCACTCAGCGCTCGGGCATTGATTTTGATGAGACATTTAGTCCGGTCATCAAGCCAGCAACAATTCGGACAGTTCTCACGATTGCGCTCTCTCAGGATTGGCCACTACATCAACTCGATGTGAAAAATGCATTCCTGCATGGGACTCTTTCAGAAACTGTCTATTGTGCTCAACCCTCGGGATTTCTTGACTCTGATCGACCAGACTATGTGTGTCGTCTCAACAAGTCTCTCTATGGTTTGAAGCAGGCCCCTCACGCATGGTACAGCCGGTTTGCATCCTATATTCTCTCCCTTGGCTTTATTGGTGCAAAGACCGACACATCTCTATTTATCTACCGGCGGGGCAGCGACACGGTCTATTTGCTTCTCTATGTTGATGATATTGTCTTGACGCCTCCTCTGATTCCCTTCTCGGCGTGTCATTGCCGCGCCTTCAGAATTCTCTATGAAAAATCTGGGTCCTTTACACCACTTTCTTGGTGTCTCGGTTTTACGACAAGGTTCTGGTTTGTTTCTCTCCCAGCGGCAATACATTCTCGATGTTCTTGACCGTGCTGGGATGTCTGATTGCAAGCCCTGCTCCACACCTATTGACACGAGTGCTAAGACGTCGGCCACAGATGGTGACCCAGTGTCTGATCCAACTCATTACCGAAGTCTTGCTGGAGCCCTACAGTATCTCACCTTCACACGCCCGAACATCACCTATGTCGTTCAGCAGATCTGCCTACACATGCATGACCCCCACGAACCACATTACGCATTGGTCAAGCGTGTTTTATGGTATCTCCACGGCACATTGGATCATGGTTTGCACCTTCATCGCACCAACACTGCATCTCTTGTTGCTTACTCTGATGCTGATTGGGCTGGATGTCCGGACACTCGCCGTTCTACCTCGGGCTACGGTATCTTTCTTGGTGCCTATCTCATATCTTGGTCTTCCAAGCGTCAACATACTGTGTCCCAATCCAGCGTCGAGGCTGAGTATCGCGCCGTTGCCAATGCGGTTGCAGAGACCTGCTGGTTACACCAGCTTCTTCTAGAGTCCACTATCCTCTCCAGCGCGCCACATTCGTCTACTGTGACAACGTCAGTGCAGTTTATCTCTCGACCAACCCGGTACAGCATCGGCGCACTAAACATGTTGAGATTGATCTCCATTTTGTCCGCGAAACGAGTCGCTGCTGGCGCCGTTCGCGTTCTTCACGTCCCGACGACGTCGCAGTATGCTGATATCTTCACCAAAGGACTTCCATTATCTGTCTTCACCGAGTTTCGCTCCAGTCTGAACGTACGCCCTGCTGCCGCTTCAACTGCGGGGGAGTGTTAGACAGATATGGTCTGTTGCATCTATTTTTGGTTTGGATTAGCACCGGCCCTGCCGTGATCTTTGCCTTCCTTGCATGCTGATCCTCCGGTCCTGTTTCTATAAACCGGGTTGATTTCCATGCATGAGCTAAGGCTATATATGTAACGTGTATCTCGCCGGTTAATCTATTACGTGATTGATTCACTATCAGTTTCACGTCCTTGCTTTCACAGTTTCACAGTGGGATAGTGGATACATGTAAGTTGTTGACATGGGTTGCTAAATTTTGGACGTTCGATGGGCATTCTCACAGCCTGGAGTCGCCACAGGCTTAGACGTGCTCTGTTGTGCGTCTGTTCTTGGGCAGGCAAAGGCAGGCGGCAGCGACAGTAGGTAGCCGGCGGTGTTTGTTCAAACCAAAATCATTAGAAGGGGCAAAAGGGTCTTTACACATGAGGTTTTTCTGCTAAAAGAAATAGAAGATGTATTTAGATTGTTAACATGCCGGCATTTTGAGGCTAAACACCTTTGGATATGAGTTTGGAGTGACATATTGCGAAAGGAAATATTTAGTGGCATATCCCGGAAGCGTGTTCTTTGGAGAGGCACATGATGAAATTTCACTTCAATGGATTTTTTTCGAAGAAAATACACTACTACAAATAACCTAATCTTTAACTGATGTGGTTCGTTAGATTTTGAGGTAGACGATTGGTGTGTACTATAAAAGAGCTCTAGACATGGGAGGAGTAGAAACTTAAACAGCCAAGCCTTAATCTGCTGCTGCCTACCGTACTCGAAGTACATACTGTTCTTGTGATCATATGGCCAATTTGATGGAATCAATGGAAAACTCGACATGCCTCCATGGAAAAGGAAATGCTAATAAGTATATATTATATGATGGTAACAAGTAGCTTTAGCACATGACGGTACGAAGCATTACGTTAAGAACTTGACCTGTAAACTCAGGCCAAAACAGTGGATAATCTAGAACTTTTCTCAAAGCCACCCACCGGCCAGAAGTGATTGTGCTGCTTTGAATTTGCACAATAAATCAGTATCCTTCTCCTTCAGGCTTCAGTTGCTTAGTGTCCACATGTTTGCCAGGAAGATAGTCCCTACATAGCCGCCGGTGGCCGTCACCGTGGTCATGGAGGGCAATTACATAGGGCATCGCCGTGGTGCGCGCTCGGGAGTCGCTGCTTGCTTGCCCTGACTCCAGACACGCAGCTCGGGAGAGGCGATGCGAACGGGCACCGCTTGGGCCTCGGGGTGGGGAGGTGGTCAGGGGTAAGTGAGTGGCATTTACGGGTAATTAACAACAACTTCAAGGGCACTATAGTTTCGGATGGGCTGGTTCTCCATAATCAACTTGAAGGTGGCTCCGCCCTCCCACCACATCCGTCTTTTTTTTTTTTGAGAGCTAGGTGTTTGGCTCAGCTCGATGAGCTTCTATGCAAACATGTGTACAAGGTACGCATCCATGATTAATGGGCTATTTTCGAACAAGAAGCGATCATTCCATTCTCAACAGGAAGACGCGTCGCTTCAGAACTTGTAGTAGCTGCTAACTTATTTGGAGGGCAGATTAAGATTTCGCCACAATTATTAACCAGAGGTTCTGCTTTCTCCCAATACAAACTGAGATTATTAACCGGAGGTTCTGCAAGCCGCCACGACAAGCTGGGCGGTGGCCGGAGCTACCGCGGCAGATCATCTCTTCAACAGACAAGCACTGCAAGCTATCTCAAGACACAAGACGCACTTATGTAATTGTATGAGTGCATATTGTATTTCTTCCCCGACATTGTAACATCATGGTGTATATCTGCTCCTAGTGCATAGTAGAAGCTAGTGGTTTGTGATAAACATACTATAAGAACATCACAGGCTTCTAGGCCTCCGTGGAAGAAAAGCAGGTGCACACTCTATAAAGATTCGGGATCTACAATCCCATTTTGAATGCTGAAGTTCTTAACTATAACAGTCCAAACACATAACATGGCTTAAAGCTTTGAATCTACAAGTCTCACTGAAAAACTACTCCCTCCGTTCTTTTTTATTTGACACAATTGACTTTTCACAGTCTTCGAGATTTGACTTTGACCATAATTTTTTTTATTTTTACATTAAGATATACTAATAAAATTATAATATTATGAAAGTATTTTCAATGACAATTCTAATGATATAATTTTTATATAGCCAATCTAGATAGTTTTAAACTTATTGACGGTCAAACTTTAGAAAGTTTAACCGTAAAAAATCAACTATGTCAAATAAAAAAGAACAGAGGGAGTACTAAACAGGCTAATTCAAGTCAGAGCACGGCTAGAAATAAGGTTTTGACTGCTACAAATAGGTTTAAAGACTGAAAACGACCTTGTCTACCTAACACAGTTACCACCATCTTCAGGATCCTGGATAACATATAATTTTATTTGCAACAGGAATTATACCTTACACTAACTATTATCAAGTTAACGGGTATACATTTCCCTTTATGATGCTACCTGTATCTCCAAATCAATGATTGGCAATATATGACCTATAAAACAATCCAATATTTGCCTAGAAGACACTGCTTGCTGAAATGCAACCAAGTAACACAATCCCTAGCTACACATTCACCATACAACCGCCTCCCAATACCTATACATTCACCATGCACCCGAATCATGTCCTTCAACATAGGAAACCTGTATACCAGTAAAATGGCATGCTTATCCTTCCTAGAGCATGTTCACTTGGATTTCTTTCGAAATCGTTGGCGCTTCTTGCCTCCTGAGTTATTACTTCCATCCCAAGCACTTCCCCAGAAAAACAATGACATCCAGAAAAAAACTGCAAAGAATATCCGTACCCTATCCTGTAATCTTGACAACCTCTCTTGCCAACCTGTCAAAAGGAAAACGAGATCAATTACATGTAGTCATGTGCATGCACCCATTAAGCAGGAACTGCAATATTTAGAGAGAGGCTATCATACACTAGAAAACCATAGATGTCACGGGCCATTATGAACTTAGGTTCATAACAATTTGGTATCAGAGCAGTCGATCCCTTCCCACGACTTCTGCTACCATGGTTATGGCGACAGATCAGACCATCAGACCTGTCGCCGAGTCGTTGGCTATGATAAAGGCTAACGCCAACAAGATGACCATGAGTACCAATGACAACGACAAGAAGATGGCGGTCATCTTCCTCGATATGCATGCTACTTTAGAGAAAATGATCGCGGATCAGAAGAAAAAGGCGCAACAAGAGGCGCGCGTTTCAAAGAACCAACGTGTGGCCGGAACTTGCCGCGCCGCTACCGCACCCTGCCATGGTGTCAACGGCTCGCCGCGCCCTGCCCGGCACGTCCGTTGCCATCTGCGATGCCGCCGAGTTGTTATCATGTTCTGCAAAGAACGGTGAGTTTATCGAATCGCACATGGAGGCAATGATCTTCAAGGATTCATGTCATTATCGCAACCTCTCGTCAACATTAGGTCTCCTAGGGCTTCAGTCATAGCAGCCACCACAGCTCGAGGACGAGCTGTCGCAAAAGGAGGGGAGTAATGTCGCGGCTGGTACTGTTCATGTGCATAAACAGTACATATGGTACTGTAGCACCACGCACTATTCGTGCCAGGCCTACGAGTGCATTAGTAGTTGGAAATAGATATAAGAATTATTAGTTTCCTTGTTAGTTGGGTTTACTTTTTTAGAAATATATTCCATCTAATAGAGATAAATTTCCTTAGATATAGAGATTATTTCTTGGAGGTCAAGTCGGATCGTCCCTATAAAGGGATAGCATGTATTCATTATCAAGCAAGCAAGAAAGATAAATTAATCTAGTCTCTCTCCCAATGTTCTATCATCCCAATCTATAGTCTAATCTCTCATCCCACCAAACCGACGTCGTCCGGTCTTCTTCTTGGCGATATTTACCCTGTTATGAACTAAGGTTCATGACAATAGGCTACTAGCAGTAGATTTTACATAGCAAAGTGGTGAGGTAAATTCAACACTTAATAATAAAATGGCACTGGTACTTGTAAAATGTCTACTAACAGTTTTCCTATGACAATCATTCATGTAAAATAGTATTCTATTCATTAGTTTAGATATTTTTTTATATAACCAACTAGATGACACGATAATGGCGCATTGGATTCTGGTAACTGGATAGCCATCAGAGAAAACAACCTATTTGGATGGGGTGAATCAGACCAACCAACCGAGCATATATGACCACGTTTAGGAATCATTAATCAAGGAGTTCTCAAAATAAATGCTTGGTAGGACCAGAAAATCGATTGTGATCCTCTAGGACTATGTTGTTCTCATCAGAAATAAGAAAATAATAGATAGGGAGGTCTGTGCTGGGTGTATCCAATCTGCTGGTTACTAGGGTGACTAGATTCCTGCATGCAACAACACTGCAACAGTGACACAGAAATTAACTCAAAGGATCACAAACATGACAACAACGCTTACTACCAACAACTTTTATATTGGTGATGAGGACTGTTAGAATAGGACTCATTTTGTATTTCCTTATCTGTATATGGCAATCTCCTTTGTACTCCTTATATATATTGCCCTTTGGGCCCTCTTGAATATACAAACAATATTCATAATATGGTATTAGAGCCAGGGTACTAACCTAGCTCATCCCTTCCGCTGCCATCCCGCCACCGCCATCCCGACCGACGCCGCCTTGATTGCCGATTCGACGCACTTCCCGACCCGGGCTGCTGGCCGACACAGGCGCCGCGCCGTCCCGGACCGCCATCGCCACGGATTGCCGACACCGTCCTTCGGCCGCGTGCCACGTCGACCCAAGGCGACTTGGCCGTGCACCGCCCTCCTCCGCCCGCGGGCCGCCGCCCACGCACCGTCGCCGGCCCTGTAGGTCGTCGCTGGCCGACCCGAGGCCACGCCAATGCCGCCCGTGCGCTTGATCGATCCCGAAGCTGCCAATCTACTTGGCGCCGTTCGACCGAACGACAACGTGGACCGAGCCCGCCGCCGCCACAAGTAGGGGGAACCCTAGTTCCCCCTGCGCGTGCTCCTTCTTGACTGCGGGCCTTCAATTGAGGGCCTTCAGTTGTAGGTTGTTTTAGCCGACCCGCGAAGAAAAAAAAAAGAAAAAAAAACAGTACGTCGATCTAACTGCCGTGCCATCCAGCGTCGCCTGTTAGATTTCGTTGCTTTGGTCGCCGCGCCGTCCAGCGCTGCCTACCAATGGCTTCCATTCCATTAGCTACGATCCCATTCTCGGGAACAAAGCTTAATGGAACGAACTACAGATTATGGTCTTCACTTATGGAGATGACACTCAATGGTCTCCGCCTCTGAGGACATGTTACTAGTGCCTACCTTGTCGCCGTCGCTGGTTCAGCCTTCTCTCAGACAGCTTACTTCTACACCTCCTGCAGAAGATGAGGCCACCAAGGAGGAGGCAGAGGCCGCTATTGCTGTTGCCACATGACATCGGACTCCACATCTCTCGCCCGATGGGACCTCCTGCTTTTCCTATCTCTGCTGCATGTGCCTAACTCACTCTCCTCCTGTCGTTAGGGCACTATTTTATCCACTGACTTCTGTTCTAGCTGTTTCTCATGTTCCCAAGCTTACCATGCAGCTTCTCTCGGTGGGTTAGCTCACCGATCTTGGCTGTAGGGTTGGTTTTGACTCACACATGTTTCATCCAGGATCGACAAACAGGGACAGTATTTGGGACTGGCCGGCGCCGTAGAGATCGTCAGGGTCTCTACATCCTTGATCACCTCCACCTTCCGTCCATTTCAGTTGCTCTTGTCACCTCTACATCTACTTCCACCGCCACTGCTGCCACGACCTCTAAGGTTTTTGCACAGTGGCATCACCGTTTAGGTCACTTGTGCGGACCCCGTCTTTCTTCATTAGTTCGTCATGGTGTTCCTGGACGTGTTACTAATGACACGTCCATGTTTTGTCGGGGTTGTAAGTTGAGTAAGCAGCTACAACTTCCTTATCATTCTAGTGAGTCATTGTTTTCTCGTCCTTTTGATTTAGTTCATTCAAATGTATGAGGACCTGCGCCTATTATCTCTAAAGGCGGACATAAATCTTATGTGATCTTCATTGATGATTATTCTAGTTTTACATGGATTTTCCCTATGTCTAATCGTAGTCAGTTTTTTGCAATCTATCGTAGCTTTGCAACGATGGTTCGTACTCAGTTTGATTCTTCTATCCGTATTTTTCGTTGTGATTCTGCTGGCGAGTACTGTTTTGGTGCTTTTAGACAATTTCTTTCTGAGCAGGGCACTCTTTACCAGTCTTCTTGTCCTGATGCCCATGCTCAGAATGGGGTTGCTGAGCACAAACATCATCATCTGATTGAAACTGCCCGCACTCTTCTCCTTGCCTCTCACATTCCACCACAGTTCTGGGCTGAGGCTGTTTCTACAGCTGCATATCTCATCAATATTCAGCTTTCCACTGCTCTTAAGAGTGTCAGTCCTATAGAGCGTCTCTACTCTCAAGCCCCCAAGACACTCACCTTTGTATTTTTTGTTGTACTTGTTTTGTTCTGCTGCTGCCTCGTGAGTGCACTAAACTATCAGCCCAGTCAGTTAAATGTGTGTTTCTTCGTTATAGTTCTGAGCATAAGGGTTATCGCTGCTGGGATCCCTCTACTCGACAGATCAGGATTTCATGAGACGTTGTCTTTGACGAATCTTGACCTTTCTTCTATCGGAGATTCGCCTCCTTGTCATGTTTCTACCGTTAAGTCGATTTCATAGTTGTCTCTTTCTGACTCTTCACCTGGTCTATCTCCAGTGGTTCCTTCTGTACCTCCGTCTCCAGTGCTGCCTCCTGCAGCACTGCCTCTTGTTCCTGCAGTACCACCGTCTCGTTTCTCTGGTATTCACTACTCCAAGCGTCCTCGTCCTTCATCAGTCTCCTCTCCTGGTATCTTGCTGACACCCACATCTGATCCTTCTGATGATGCTCCTCGTTATGTCCTTCGTGACCGGACATCCATTCGACCTCCTGATCGTCTTGGATTTGCTCCGATAGCTCATGCACTCTCTGTCACTGGGCCTAGTTCTTATCGTGAGGTTGCTCCTCATTCTGAGTGGCAGCTCGCTATAGCAGAGGAGCTTGATGCTCTTCGACGTACGGAGACTTGGGATATTGTACCGACACCTGTGCATGCTCGTCCGATCACGTGCAAGTGGGTGTACAAGATTAAGACCCGGTCTGATGGTACTATACAGCGCTACAAGGCTCGTCATGTGGCTCGCGGCTTTCAGTAGGAGTACAGTCGTGATTACGATGAGACTTTTGCCCCTGTTGCCCATATGACCACTGTTCGTACTCTTGCTGCGGTTGCTTCTGTTCGCCGGTGGTCCATCTCTCAGCTGGATGTTAAGAATGTCTTTCTTAATGGTGTTTTGCATAAGGTCTAAATGCAGCAACCACCTAGGTATTCTGTTCCCGATAGGCACATCTGTCATCTTCGTCGTGCTCTTTATGGCCTCAACTAGGCTCCTCGTGCTGGTTTGCACGTTTTACCTTAGTGATCATTAATGTCGATTTCACTGTCAGTTCTCATGATCCTGCTCTTTTTGTTCATGTCTCATCTCGGGGTAGGACACTGCTTCTCCTGTATGTTGATGATATGCTCATCACTGGTGATGATTCCTCATTCATCACGTATGTGAAGAAGCATCTCAGTGAACAGTTTTTTATGACTAATCTTGATTCTCCTATGTACTTCCTTGAGATTGAGGTCTCTTCCATGCCTGAAGGCTACTACCTCTCCTAGCAGAAGTATGCCTAGGATCTTCTTGATCGGTCTAGTCGTGACACGACATCTCTTTGAGACTCCCATGGAGCTATCTCTACAGCCTCGTACCAGCGATGGTGATCTTCTTGAGGATCCTACCGATATCGCCATCTTGTTGAGAGTTTGTGTATCTTGTGAGCACTCGTTCTAATATTGCTTATGTTGTTCATATCTTGAGTCAGTTCATGGCTCGTCCTACCCATCTTCACTACAGTCACCTTCTTCATGTTCTTCGCTACTTGCATGGGACTATCTCTCGTCGTTTGTTTTTCCCTAGCTCTACCTCACTACAACTTCAGACGTACTCCGATGCGACCTAGGCTAGTAATCCTTCTGATCGTCATTCTCTTTCTGCTTACTGTGTTTTTCTTGGCTCCTCCCTGATTGCTTAGAAGACAAGCAGACTACAGTTTCTCGTTCGAGTGCAGAGGCTGAGTTGAGAGCTATGGCAGCAGTGAAAACAGAGGTTACTTCAATGAGGTGGCTACTTGTAGATTTTGGAGTGCCTGTGATGGGACTTACGACTCTTTTGTCTAACAGTACAGGTGCTATCAGTATTGTCCGAGATCCAGTGAAGCATGAGCTCACCAAGCACATTGGTGTGGATGCTTCATACACTCGCTCACAGGTGCAGGAGGGAGTACTTGCTTTACAGTTTGTGCTATCAGAGTTACAAGTTGCTGACTTCTTCACGACGCCACAAATTAGGGCACAACATTTGTATTTTTTTTCCAAACTCAGTGTGTGTGATCCACCATGAGTTTGAGGGGGGGATATTAGAATATGACTCCTTTTGTATTTCCTTATCTGGATATAGCAACCCCCTTTGTACTCTCTATATATATTGCCCTTTGAGCCCTCTTGAATATACAAATAATATTCATAACAAGGGCAACCTTGGACAATGATGACCTAGCCAACTTCACTGACTTATGAATACAATAGCCTTCTATCTAGTTGGCAACTGATAGTTTAGGTTGGTTTAATTGATGATGAGTACCATTACTTTTTGGTCTATTCAGGTCTGAATTTAGTATACTTCAAATAGTTGGAAAACTATGCGCTTGTTGATCATATTCTAATGTGAGAATGGGCAATTGTAGGGTTATAGATCATCTTAATTAAACAAATCCTAACAAAATAAAAGTAGTCTGAATCAAGATAGAATCCAATGCGTACAAATTCGGACATAATGGCCTAATCCCCTAGGAAAATAAAGTCTAAAATTTGGAACTCAAATTTATGCAACAAACTTGTTTGGGTAGGAATGATAAGGTCCGAGCCCTCATTCGGAGTTGTTCCGTGGTATTTTCTTAGAGAAAACGAAAAGGTACTTTTCCAATCCTCTTCGAATGGTTGCACCAAAATTATATTGGTGGATTATTCCAAGGTGAAAACTATACCAAGTTAGCCAAACAAGACAGACCTGTTAGATGGAGAAGGGGGGTGCAAATGTGAATGGTTAGTTGTATTGCAATAGCCAGGGGACACACACAAGAATAAACCCTAGACTAGGAGTCGAATATCGAATAACACAAATACCCTTAACCCCAAATGCAAGGCATATTTGACACAACAATAAAGAAAATCCAAAGTTCGAGTTTTCATAATGTCATCGTAGCGTACAGCTCTTGGAAAAAATGTTGAGTATCAAAAGATCTCCTCCCATCTGGGGTCGTGCGACAGCCCATAAAACACAAGGGGCAGGGGCTGAGAAAGTAGAGGCAAGCAGGAGCAAAGTCGATTGCGGCAACACGACGAAGAAGATAATGAAACCGACAAGAATAGAGAGAGCTATCAAATCAAGCAAAAGAGAAATAGATAAAAGCATAGCGGCGCAGATCGAAGCCCGACATGGCAACAGAGCAGTGCACAAGAAGCGCAACGAAGGCGCAGTGCACAAGAAGCGCAGCGGCCTTAGAAGCTCGGGGTGATAGCTCGGAGAGAAGTAGCGGCATCATAACGACTTCTACGATCTGCAACGGCTTGGAGAGAAGAGCGGCAGCTACTGCCATGCGAAAGGGAATGAGTGGGCCAGGAAGCAATCGGCTAACTGACAAGGATTTTATGGACTCGCACGGCTTAGACGAACTCAAAGATAGAGTGTTACGAACTTAGATGGACTCAAAGGAGCAGCAGTACTTTTTATGATAAAAGAAGCCGCAGAAGCCGGCCACCGTATAGAAGAAGCTAGAGCCGATCGCATTTAAGCCCAGGCCGGTGAGAATTGAGTCGCGGCTGTAGCGAGCTCGACTAGATCTGGTTATAAACCAGATCTCATTTGTTCTCCCTCTCCCTCCGTTCTCCCTATCCCTCTCTTTCTTCCCCACTACCAGCGGTGGCCGGCGACGGAGCTGCTTCCACGCCACCCGGAGGCTCACCCGCCTTGACCTTCGCGCGCAAAGACGGCTTCCACCTCTGATACGCTAACGCAACATGGAGCGGTGGATCCCGCCTGCGAGGGCCGACGGTACTCCGCCTCGACGGCGACCGACAGCAGTGCGGAGACGAGGACGACGAGCGCGGCGGCGCAGACGGAGCTCGGCCTGAGAGGCTCAGCGCGCTGGCGCAGATCAACGCAGGGATCCGGCGCGAGGCTCGAGAGGCGGCTGGCACGCAGACGAGCCGGATCCGACTACATGGTGGCTGGATCCAGCGACGAGGGCTCAGGGGCGCGTTAGGGAGACCAGAGAGATGGCCGAATCTAGAGCGGATGCAGCTCGGGCGCGGAACAGAGGAGCTCGGCAGCGATGAGGACTGCTTGCTGCTGGACGAACTACAACTAAGAGGTGGTCACCCTCAGGAGTGAAGATTGCTCCTCCCGGGGGCAGCGACAGGGGAAGAGTATGGAGGCTAGGGTTTGAACCTTAGCTCTAATACCATGTCAGATGGAGAGGGGGAGCGCAAATGTGGATGGTTGGTTGTATTGCAATAGCCCAAGAGGTAATATATAGTACAAGATACACACAAGAGTAAACCCTAGACTAGGAATAGAATACCACAAATACCCTTAACAAGACCTACATATTCTTGGGCTAAAGAAGATCACTGTAGTCTCAGTTCCTATGGTGAAATTTCTGAAAACCAGATATGAGGCCAAAAGGCAGATAATTTAATAAAAAGATACCTAACATCTTATAATACTACCATTTTCTATACACAGCAATATTTACCAATTATTCGGTGATTAAAATTCAAAGCAACTAAGTGAAATTTGACAGCACTTTTGACCACTCTTATGGGGAAATAAGCAACAATTTTCCAAAGAACAGACAATGGTAAAGCGAACAGTCACCCCACTACTCTGCGCTTGTACGGTAGGCATGTGTGATGCTTAGCTATTAAAGATATATGGTGCAATGGTATGCCATAGATGCTAAACCAATTAAAAAAACAGCAAAATTTACAAGTCCAAGATACATTGTTCTGTATCGAATTAGTGACTAAGATTTTGAGTACAAACGAACCTCATATGTAGCTCCTTGAGACACCAAAAACAGAATAAAGAGCTTTTATTTCTAAATTTTGTGTCTTTTTTTCTTTTTTACAAGAACTACAAACTAGTGTTTCGGTTAGTTCAAGAAAAGCAAAGACAAACTTCAGATTACAATTATTCCACCAACTACATATCCTCTACGCACTAATTCTCCACCTTAAGAGAATTTTTTTCCCCATTAATTATGCACCTTCGTCAAGCACCCAATTCATTTCGAACCTAAGTTCTCCATCGCCGTCTCACACACCTAAAATTGGCATTCAGAACGGCAGATCCCCGGCACTGAGTTTCAATCAGAAACATTTACTTAAGAAATTATCTACAACGTATACGATACACATTACCGTGGGGAGGCGGCGGCGGCGGCGGCTCGGAGGAGGGAGGCGAGGGCCTGCGGCGGCTCGGCAGCGGAGGCCGAGGCAAGAACGGCAGCCACGGCTCACGGAAAGGGGAGAAGCCGCGGCTGCTGTTGCGGGTGGTGGTGATGGCCGCCAAAAGCGGAGGCGGGAGGGGTGGAGTGGTGGGAGGACGGAGACGGTGGAGGTGGATGTGGATGTGGATGTGGGAGGTGGAGGGAGAGGAGGGGCTCGCCGTCGCCATCGGGGAGAGGCAGGCGGTGGGTCGCTTGGGAGGATGGGGAAAGGCGTGCGAAGCTCTTCTCTGGCGCCTGTGCGGTAGGACGCCACCGAGTGAGGCCCAAAACCCGACACGCGGTCGGAGGGACGGGTTTACACGCGATAAACCACGGTTCGTGGCCTCCTAGCCCTAGAGACTTCCATGCCCACCATCTAAATTGTTCAACGAAACGAGGGGTTGGTTTTAACTTGACATGTTTATCTGTTTAGGAATACATCTTAATTTTTTTTCCTTGTGATATACAGACTACAAGGTATTGATGAGTAATCTTCATAAGTAGTTGTTGCTGCCGGAAGATTTCATTATAGCAAAACTACGTTCCTACGAAGGATGTTTCTTGACAACGTTTGTGATGTGTCAACCGATTTTTCAGCAAATTGGCTAGAGGCCTAATTTCAATGGTCAAAAGTCGATCTTCAATTGAAACAACAATGCACAACAATATCGAACAAAGGCAACTCTCTGGTAGGCGTAAACTAATGTAGATTGAAACAGCGATACGCAACAATATCGATCAAACAGCGAATTACAAAAGTATTGGCTACAAGCTACTCCTAAGGGCAAGGAAATGTAAATTCATGACATGTAGTAAAGGTTAGTGTGTGCACCTTTGCCCATCAACCTGTACAGGGCTTATATAGTCGACACATCTATCCCTAAATACGACCGACTCAACTATAGTTTCAGACTATGACTCCTTCGTATCGGCCCAGCTTCTCTTCTTTCCATCTTTCTCTCTTATATCTTCCTTTTGCATCAGCTTTTTCCTTTCTTAGATTATGTCTTCAAGTCGATTTCGATTCCCTGCATCTCTTTCCTTGTCCATCTTTTTCTTGTCAACTACTTCACGGTTGCTTGTCCCTTCTTCTAGATGATTCCGCATTGACCGTATTTTGACTGCTTCCGCGTTGCTGACGTGGCCGGCTAGATTTTGCCTTCCCAAAATTTGACGGCAACAATAACTTATAGTGTCCTTTTTTCTGAATCAGGATAATCCTTCCATGTTACAAATCTCTAGCCTGTTATCATACCACATTGTAAGCACCATGCTATAGATTTTCCATTTGATTCTAGGGCGGAACTAGCAAGGATGCCGGGTATGCACCGGCACCCCCAAAATTCGGGAAAAAAATCCTAGGGATTTGCTCTTCCCCATAATATTTCTAACACCCAGCTATGACCAAGTGACCAACACATAACCTGCCCACAAAGCGCCCACCTCACAGCATGGTAGCCCATCGCACGCCTCACCTCACGGCTCACGTCCTCAGCGGCTCAGCATGATCATCTCTGCAGTCCTCCCCCAATTTGCCCAAGATTGAAGAATCTAGACCTACCATTATGTGTTAATGGAGTATTTTAGTAATTAATGATAATGGTCATGTGGACTAATATTTTCATGAGTTAGTGAAATAGGTTAAGCCACATGATCATGAAGACAATTGATGGCTCAATGTGTTGAAGGTCATCAAATCAAGTGCATGGCATCATGTGTTGATGTTAAAGTCAAGAACCCGGTTTTGTAGAAAAGATACAGATTATCATCCTAATGCTTCAAGAGAATGCACAAGGCAAAGGTATATCTAGCATAGGCTAAGGATTTGTTTCTTAGTTATTATGTCATATTTGTTGATGATCACTCTCGATATATTTGGATCTATTTTATGAAACATCGCTCTCAGTTGATTTCCCAGTCTTTTGCTAAGATGGTTCATACACAGTTTTCTTCTTTCATTCGTGTTTTCCGTTCTGACTCTGGAGGAGAGTATCTTTCCTCACCTTTCTTCAGTTCCTTTCTTCTAAGGGTACTCTTCCTCAGCTCTCGTGTCCTAGTGCTCATGCTCAGAATAGTGTTGCTGAGCGCAAGCATCGCCACATCATCGAGGCTTTGCTCGCATTCTTCTCATTTCCTCCTTTGTCCCCTCTCACTTTTGGGAAGCGCTTCTGACAAAGAGTCTATCTTATTAACCATCAGCCCTCTTCCAAGCTTCAGGGCAAGTGTCCTAATGAGGTCCTGTACAGAGCACCTGCTCACTATGCTCATCTTCGTGTTTTTGGTTTTGTCTGTTATGTCCTTCTAGCACCTCGTGAGCGCACAAAGCTGAGTCTTTAGTCAGTTGAGTGTGTTTTTTCTGTGTTATAGTCCTGAGCATAAGGGTTATCGTTGCTATGATCCTTCAGCACGTCGCATTCGCACCTCTCGTGATGTGACTTTTGATGAGGGACGACCTTTCTTTCATCATCCTTCTACACATCCCACTTCTTCTTCCACATATTCCACTTCCTTTTGTGTCTACCTCCTATTCCTTTATCAGACTTGCCTTCTCTAGATATATCTTCTCCACCAGTTTCACCTTCTAGTGTGTCTTCTCCACCAGCTCCACCAGTTTCTCCACCAACTCCACCAGTTTCTGACACTTCCACTTTTCCCTTCCACTATAGTTGCCGACAGAGAGTTCCTTCTGATCCTCGGTCCTCCTCTCCTCCACTTGATCCTCTGGCCAGTACCATTGACTCTAACGATCGTTCTACTACATCATGTTATGCCCTACATGATCGTTCTTCTATTCAGGCACCACAGAGATGGGGTTTTTCTCGTGCAAGTGCAGTAGCTGAGTCGAGTACCTATCAGGAGGTTGTCAGTGTACCTGAGTGGTAGTTGGCTATGACAGAGGAACTCACAGCACTAGAGTGTACATGCACATGGGATCTTGTTCCGCTATCATCTAGAGATGTTCCTATCACTTGCAAGTGGGTGTTCAAAGTAAAGAACAAGTCAGATGGGTCAGTAGAGTGATACAAGGCTCGTCTTGTTACAAGAGGTTTTCAGCAGGCTTATGGTCATGATTATGATGAGACTTTTGCTTCAGTTGCTCATATGACCACAGTCCATACTTTTATTGCAGTTACAGTAGTACGCACATAGACTATATCTCAGATGGATGTCAAGAATGCTTTTCTTCATGGTGATCTACATGAGGAGGTCTATATGCAGCCACCCCTGGTGTTGCGACTCCTTTAGGATATGTTTGTCGCCTTAGGCGTGCTCTATATGGTCTCAAGCAGGCTCCTCGTGCTTGGTTTGAGCGTTCGATTCGTGATTCGAGCCTGGTTTCACCAGCGAGCATGATCCCGCCTTGTTTGTTCACACTTCTCGTGGGTCATACTTTGCTTGCTTGTATGTAGATGATATGTCGATCACGGGAGATGACATGGACTACGTGGCTTTTGTTAAGAAGAAATTGAGTGAACAATTTATGATGTCCGATTTGGGACTATTGAGCTATTTTCTAGGGATCGAGGTTCATTCGATGGTGATGGCTACTATCTCTCTCAAAGATCGTTATGTTCAAGATCTGTTTTTCACTCTAGGATGATGATACTGCATCGCTGCCACACCAATGGAGCTTCACTTGCGGCCGACTTACGGATGGTGTACCGAGCGAGATCCTTCACGCTATTGTCACCGTTGGGAGCCTTGTCTATCTCATCGTCACCAGTCGAACATTGCTTATGCTATTCATGTGCTCACCAATTTGTCAAGACTCCCACCTCGCTTCACTATAGTCATGTTCTTCATGTCTTTGCGATACTTGAGAGGAACCGTGTCGAGACGCTTGTTCTATGCCGCTTGAGTCAACTCACTTCACGCTTACCACTCGACTCACTTGGACGAGTGATCCTACCGATCACCGATCTATCACCGCTACTATATCTCTCTGGTACTTTGCTCATTGCTGGAAGTCCAAGAAAGCAGACTACTGTGTCACGTTCTAGTGCAGAGGTCGAGCTTGAGCTCTTGTCGCTACCACCTCAAAGATCATTTAGCTTCGATGGCTCTTGATTAATCTCGGTGTCCATTGTGACAATCCTACACCTCTCTTTTGCGACAACACCAGTGCCATTCAGATTGCCAGTGATCCAGTTGAGCATGAGCTGATAAAGCATATTGGTGTTGATGTATCCTTCACACGATCTCATTGTCAGCAGTCGACCATCGCCCTCAAGTATGTTCCCTTAGAGCTTCAAGTTACACATGAAGGAACGCGGAAAGGCTACGATAGCATAAACAAAAATTCTACCGCGCAACCGTGGAACCTCCGCTAGTAATAGATCACGAGATTACCACTAGATGCGCTGACTCATAGCGAAAGTAGAGTCGATGTAGCGAGTTGAAGCAGTCGTAGTCGTACTTGCCGCGAGCCTTCTCCTCCTACTCTGATAAACGTCGCAAGTTGCGGATCGTCCTAGTGCTGATGCTTTGCAACAACACCTCTAAGGTATCCACATGTACGGGGCAGGGACACCACGTGCAGGAGTGCTAGCACCGGCGGCGTGGTTGAGGAGAGCGTGGCTATTGGGGTTTCAGGATTTCTTCCATAAAGATTGATCACCTCACCCTATGCCACCGCCCCTCTATATATAGACATCCATAATGGGTCCCGAACTTGAGGCCTATTAGGAATTCGAGGCCTATAAGAATTCGGATCACCATCCAAATCAAATCATAGCCCTTTAAGTGTGTGACCCTATAGGTTCATGTGTAATCGGTTGTGACTCGGAAACTCTTTCCCGATCACGAGTCGTCAGCGGTACATAGCAGCACATAACGATTCCCGAACACACACAGAAGATATCGGACGAACCTTAATGCAATATGATCTACGACCAAGTCCTTATCACTTACGATCAGCTCGTACTTAGTCACTACTAGTTCATAATTAGTTACAACCAATTCGTAACTCCTTACAACCAGTTAGTACCTAACTACGACCAGTTGGTGATTATGTTCGAGTAGTCTTCGACTAGGTCGCATCTCCATACGACCCGACCGATCCACGACTTGGCGATCTCGACTTCGCGACGTAAAGACCGGTTGTGTATTCTCCATTTGCCTCACGACATCTGGTTGAACTCTAGGTGAGATAAAATGTCATCCATGGACTGTTCAAAACTTTCTCGATCAAGTATCGAATAACTTCATGTGATCGACACTTCGACCACTAGTGGCATGGCTATGCACTTTCTTTATTCGACCACAATGAGGGGCTCAGAGACATCTCTCCTGTTATGTTAAGAGGGGCAAATCCCATATCCGACCAGTCACATTCCTCTGTATGTTTCATAGCATACCCAAAGCTACCTTTATGGCTCGCCCTCGTCTTCCGTCGCGGAGCGCATCGGCGTTCGCGCATGCGTGCCACGTACCTCGTCGCTACCACCTTGATGCCCTCGTGTCCAGCTGTGAGGCATCGCCGTGACCCCATAAAGCCCCTGAACTCACCCACCTTCTTCCCCTTGCTTTCTCCGCCCGTTTCTTTGTTTCGGCCGGAGTAGAAGCCGAAGGCAGCGCCGCCGTGTTGGTGCCGCCCTCCAGCCCGCGACCTCACCATCGTGATCCACGCTCAACGCCGCTTCCATTTTGCCCAGCCCGGGTCCTTGGCATCCAGTGAATCGCAAGGAGCGGTTTCGTCGTCTCCGCCTCTGGTGATCTCGGTCCCGCGAGCTTATTAGCTTTCCAGTGAGTTTCTTGCCTCGGTGTTTGGTCCCTTATGATCGCATTGCTCCATTGAGTTTAACGGTAGCTTTATTTTGTTCTTTAATGCATCATTGAAGGAGTGCGACGCTTTCTTCTTCGAGCTCGGTGAAGCGCCGCCGCCTCAATTCCGACCACCTCCGTCCTCCTCCGTCGTCGTCAGCTTGGGCTACACATTCCTGGAATCGAGGCGGAGCTAAGGCGCACCTTTCGGAGTCTTCTCGAAGCCCATAGCATCTTCTCCGCGTGAGCCGTAGCTTCTTCTCCGCCTCCGTTCGCCGCCAGCTCGCCGCCGGCATCCTCGAGGACCCGTGTCGCCATCATCGGTTTCGTGAGGTCACGATGAACCTAGAGGTATCACCCACGCGCCCGGAGACTCGCTGGTTCGTTAGATCCGCTGCACGGCCGCACCACCGTCCACGGGAACGCCGGTAAGCCGCCGGTGTCATTAGCGCTAAGCACAGTCATTAGTACTAATCAATTCTTTTAAGTATCTCTTTGACAGGTGGACCCCGCTGAGTTAAATTCATTTAGGAAATTAAACCTCCCCACTTAAAGCTCCCTGAGCCATCGACATGTGGACCCTCTCGGCCGGTTAAGGTTTTGCGTAAAGTAATGAAATATGTTTTCTTTTAATAGCAGACGTATTTCTCTGTATTGATTAGGTTCAGTACGTTTTGTAAATGTGAAAACGTATTCTCTAAATACGTTTTCGACGTCGCCGTTGGCACCGGCTGGGTCAAAGTTGACCCAGTCAGCGCCCTCGCCAGGCCCCACCGATCAGTAACCGTGGGTTAGCTGAGCCCTGGTAGGAAAAGGTTTATTCCTTTTTGAATTTCTGAAATGGAATTACTTTTGAACTAAAAATTCAAATAAACTTAGAAAATTCACAACTAATTCAATTTTACTCCAAATTTAATGAAACCAATTTTATTAATTCTTATTTTTAGTGTACTTTTTACTGGAACAAAATTTAACCTTGCTGCTGTTCCAGAAAACGTAGAGTTGAATTAATTATTAAAAATGAATTGTTTTTATTATTAGAAAATGAGTTTAACTTCAAAAATTCATAAGTATTTCATCCTAACTCCAAATAGAGTGAAATCAATTTTGTTAATTCTTAGTTTTTCTGTATTTAAGCATAGTAAAAGTTTGACTCTTGTTGCTGTATAAGGAAATTTTGATAATTAGTTTAATTATGAAATTATGTATTTAACTTTATAAAATTCTTAGAAAATTCTTCATAACTCCAAATAAAATGTCCTCTGTTTCTAAAATTTTATAAAATCATACTCTACCTACTGGATAATTTTTGTGCTTATTAGATGACATTGAGTTTTTGATTATTGTTGGTGTTATTCGCTCTTATTCGCTCTTTTCCTCGATCGATAGATTGCGACGATTCAGGTATTTGTGAGAGTGAGCCTCAGCAACATTTTGAGCAGCAGCAACTAGGCAAGCAGTTTGATCATGTTAATCCCTTTATTTTCAAAACTAATATTTTGTTTGCAACTTGTATGTATGCATTGCTATTTTGTTGTTCAATTATGGTTAGTGGACCCATTTTAGTTGCATAATCTGTAGGTAAATGATATTCCCCTACTACGTGAGCCTAGGTTATTTGCTGTGATTAGAGATCGCTGGATGATCTCTTGTCACTTAGTAGATGCGAGTCAAACTGCTTAGACATGCATAGCTATCGGTAGAAATGAGCGGTTATCGACTTGTCGATAACCTTGGTCACACAAACTTATTATAATCTCTATGGTTCAGCTTGGAGCTATGTTTAAATTGCAAAAACTAAAAATAAAAACAAAAGAAATGATTTGGACTTGGGCACAATGGTATGATGGCGTGATCTGTTGGGTGTGATTGGTATGGTGCCCGAGTCAATAAGGACCGAGTTACTTACGCCACCGTGCTGGGCATTTTGCGTGCTAACCACACTAGAGGGTATGTGACCTCTCTTGACTTAGTACTTTGGCGTGTATTGGCTCCGAGTCGCAGGAGGGATGGTGTTGGGAGCATTGTAGTTGTCCGAAAGCTTTGCCCCTATAGGGTAGTTGACTTTCAGCTTTGCAATGTAAGCATATGGTTTTCTGGCCATACGAGCGGCTCGTAGTTAATACACAATATTGGAAGTGTCTCGTAGGACTTAGCTGTGCCGGCATACCTTTGGAAGTGTGCTTATTGTGGCTTAAAGGCGGTCTGAAGTGTGGGTACATTGGTACACCCCTGCAGGGTTTTGATCTATTCGAATAGCCTCGTCCTAGGTTATGGACACGCTCGGATACGCCCTGTGAGAACTAGACTACAACCTTTTAATTGAAACTGGACATGGGTGGTATGAATGGGTAATTCATGCTATGGTCGTGGTGACTATTGGGTTAGTCATCCGCAAGGTAATGTCATGCAGATGCGCTTAGTCAAAGCGCATTGCAATGCATTGTTGCTTCAAGAGCATCACCCTTCTCGAGGAGTTCCATTGCCTCAACTTGGGTTTGGTTGAGCATGGTTCCTCGCCGCCTTGGTTGTACAGCCCAACCTTGTGGATCGATTACGCCCGCCAAAGCAGGGATGTTGGAGGAACCACATCGTGAAAATGTCGTGAATGGAAAATGCAAGTGCTTCTCAGAGATGAGCTTGGCCAGAGGTTCGGCAACGCCGTGGTTCCAAAGGACAAGGAGGCGTGGATTTGATCCTCCGCGAGCCCACGATTCTCCTCCGCCCATCCATTTGGCCAGGCCACAAAGATGTATCATGATCTCCGCAGAGATTTTGTGGACCCGATGAAGAGGAAGTCAAGCGTTCGCTGTCAATCGCGACGGTGCCGCCGCAGTCGGCTTGAGCATCGCCACCGATTGCTTTAGCCCTTGCCCATTCGGAGTGGAAGGATCTGGTCGATGGATTTATCACCGCCTACCAGTCACCGAGGGGCAATGATGCCATTTGGGTCATCATTGACCGTTGACGAAAGTGGCACACTTTCTTCCGCCAAGACCAAGATTCAGCACGGCCACCTTTGCGAGCTCTATATCGCCAGGATCGTGAGCTTGCACGGGGTACCAAGACGCATCGCTTCGATCGTGGTTCCATCTTCACTTCGCTCGCATAGCTTGCAAGAAGCTATGGAACTCGTTTTCTTCAAAGACAAGATATCACTCCCAAATGATGGTCGATCGAGAGGGTCAACCGTTTTGGAGGACATGCCGCGAGCTTGTGTCCTTTCCTATGGGAAGTTGGGAGAAGTGCTTGCCATTCGCCGAGTTTTCAACAATAGCTTCCAAGCTAGTCTCGCATGGCACCATTTGAGGCCTTATACGGAAAAGTGTAGAACCTCGTTGAACTGGTCAAGACCTGAAAGACCTTTCTTGGCCCGACTCGACATGAGGCCGAGGGTCAAGTCCATTTCATTCGGATCGCCACGCACTCAATCCAGGCAAAAGAGCTGGCGCGGATCGCCGTCGTGAGTTGAGCTTGAGCCCAATGACTTCGTTATCTCAAGTTTTCCTCCAAGGGTCACCAGCTGCTTTTGGTGTCAAGGGCAATTGGCTCTCGATATGCTCGTCCATACCGTGTTATCGAGAAGAAGGGAGCCGTTTCACAAGTTGAGTGCTCGCTGACTTGGCGGGGTACATGATGTGTTCCATGTGTCCTGCCTAAAGAAGTGTTTCGTGTTCCAACGGAGAAGTCTCTGGAAACTCTTGATGTTCAGAAGATTTGACCTATCGCAGCACCCTGCTCGCACACCGAGAGAGGCGAGCTAAGGACAAGGAACAAGACCATTAAGCCCTTAAAGTTCAGTGGTCAAACCATTCCGAGGATGAGGCTACTTGGGAGCGAGAAGATCGCCTTCGTGCACTACCCTCTCTTCTTTTCCGAAGAACCAAATCTCTGACGAGATTTTTGTAAGGGGGAGGTTTGTAACATCCCAAATTTTGCTTGTGTTTCAAATAAGAGAAATTGAGGTAAATTAAAACTTTTCCTTCATCCTTTTACTTGAAACTTTTCTCAAATTTTGTAAAGGAATTTGGGAAATTCAAAATCAAAAGCCTCAATTATCAAGTCAACAACCTCCTGGTCAAATCTTTGTCAAACCCTTGGAAATAATTTTCCCGGTTCTAGGGTGGTTTGGTAACACTGAATTATTTCATAATTTTTGGAAATTAATTGAAATATTTTAGAGGCAAGTCAAACTTGGTCAAACCTCTATCTTAACCTTCGAAATTTTAGGAAATCCCAGTAAAACCTCGAAATTTTAGGGAACTAAAGGAAGTCCAGTTAAATTTCATAAATTTGGAGTTGATTTGATGCCTCAATTAAATCCCCAAAGTTCCGTGTTTAAAAATCAAACCTTAACCGGGTTGTACTGCTCATTGACTCGAGTCGCCTGTCAGTTTGACTCGACCGAGCCAACTAATTCACCCGGGCGCGAAGCCAGCGGCGCTGCGTCACCGTTAGATCTCCATCGACGGCCTCATTCGTGGTATCTCTGACGACTCCGCCATGTGATTCTCAACCGTTGATTCTGATCCAACCATTACCAGACCGCACTCTGCTCACTTCGGGCCTTACAATTAGCGACGACGTGACTGCTCAAATCTCATCCGCGGCAAGATCTAATGGGGCTCAACCCACTAAAACACTTTGACTCGAGCCGCGAGCCACCGACCGGTGGCCACGCTGGTCATCTTCTTCCAACACAAGGGCGCGTCTGTGACACCATGGCAGTTGAGAGGGGAGGGTGCCTTGTCACCTCCTTGAGCCCTTTAAACGCTCCTCTCAGCCAGCATTAAATGCACGCTGCACCGCCTCGTAGTCGCCGAAGCACCCGCTCCCGCGCCCAGCGATCAGACGCTGTGGACCAAGCCATCATCTCTGAGCTGCAGCGCCGCTTCGTTCCTCGCCACTAAGCCTCAAGACCTTCTGAGTTTTTACACCCCCTTGAGCTCCAAATGCACTCTTTGCTTGCTTGAGCCTAAATCTCCGTAACCCTACGCCATTGTTGAGCTGAGCTCTGTGCAACCCGCGCCTCCAAGCTTTTCTTCTTCTCTTCTTGCTTCGCTTGTGTCTCTTACTTCTGGAGCAAAACCCTAACTTAATTGTAGTTTGCTTTCACAGAGCAGCCAATTTGGGAATTGCTTCAAACCAACCACCCCTCTCCTCCCAGAAGGAGCTTCTTTTCAATTCCTTGCTCATGTGGCATCTCGAGCATTATGAAGGTGTTGTGATGACCCTGCCTCCCATTTTGCTCAAAGCCGTCATCTCCACTTTTTCCTTCTGCTGCTACGCTTTCGCCACGTGAGTCGTCCGACCTTCCCGCACTCCGCACCTCAGCCTTCTAGTCCTTCCAGAAGCCGCATCCGCTACTGGATCAAGGAGCTTTGAGCGCCAGATTTTCGCCGCTTGTCACCGGCACCGCCGACTACCGCTGCTCGGGCCACCACCGACGTGCGGATGGTCCTGTGCGTTATGCTATTGCGGTTCCATTTTGGCACTTAGTTTCCACCGCCGCAGTTTTGGTCGCCGCATGTCGGGGTGCTTCGTTTTGTTGTCGATTTAAAACGGGCAGGTCTGAATATCGTTTCTGACACGCATGGCGCTCATTAATGATAATCATTGTTAATCGCGGTTAGTAATCATTAGCTTAAACCCACCTCCGCCGCCATGTGGCCCGCATATTTTAATCCCCGCGCGCTTAAACCACGCAGTGCGCGGCCCACTGGCCACCGACCCGGGCCCGCCATTTTCAAACTCCTCCCCGGCGCTGCGCGCGAACCCGCTGTGACTTGAGTCACCACCGGCCCCTATTGTCGTGAGGCCTGCTCAAATCATAAACGCCCAATCAACCTCACCGCTGATATTGGATCTGGTCGGATCGGGAGCACCGATCGCCCCAAGGCTCTCCATCCCAGCCTTCATCGCTTAATCAACGGCCCAAAGCAGCAGCAATTGACCGCCCAAGGTCGCATGATCTCGATCGTTGGAATCAATTCACCCATATGCAAGGCATGCATGTTGAATCCGCCATGCGCGTGAGGCCGCCTGATTTTAATCGCCCACTTTGAGCCATTTCTTTCGGGCTGAGGGATATAAAATTCTCGTGAGCTTTTTTTCATCAAAATGTTGTTAAACTTTTAGAAATTCATATCTTTTTCATTATAAACCTTTTGGGTGAATTTAGTAGTATTAATTTTCCTTTTAAGCTAGAGATTAATATAGAAATGTTTCTAGGCCTCCAGAACCTGTAAATGTTAGAATCGATTTTAGCCTTTTCAATTTCTAAGTAAATATTCTAAAATGCTATAAAACTTAGAAAATCCATAACTTGTTCTCTCAGAAGTCCAAATAGAGCTAACTAAATTTTGTTAATTTCCTTTGGGGATGAACTTTAGTGAAGGACCGCTTGCTAGTGGTCTTGCACGATATAAATGATGTCCTAGTTTTAGAACTTAGAAAATCATAACTAATTTTATAACTCAGAAATGACCTGAAATTTTATATGGGTTACCACTAAACCAAAGAGGTAGCTACCATAAAAATTTCAGCTTCAAGATCTTCCTAGAAAATATTTTTGCACAAAGCATTATGGCTAAAATAGGTTTTTAGGGGATATCTTTTGCACCACAAATCCAAATTAGGTTTTTCCAGCTTATGTCTAGGTATATCCATATTCTACCTAAATTTCACGTGATTTGGATAATTGCTGCGCTTTTTCATTTAAGTGTTGCTCGTCTTATCAAGTTGTTTTCATTTTTAGATTTACATTTCATGAATCCCAGAACGCACTCCGCAACAAATTGAGCAACTAAAGCAGCAAGCAGTTTGATCATTTCATTCAATCCCATTACTTTTAAATTCTAATACTTTGTTTAAACTTTATGTATGCATTGCTATTGGGTGTTAAATTGATTAGTTAATCCCTAGTTGCATAACTGTAGGTAAATCAATATCCTCTACTACCTAAGCTTAGGTTATTTGTCGTGATTAGAGTTCTGGATGAGCTCTGTCACTTAGTAGATTTCAATAAATATTGCTTAGCCATGCCTAGTATTTAGAGTATTGCATCATCGACTTAGTTTGATCTTGATCACACAAATACTTATATTATTCCATTATGTCCAACCCTTGTGTTTACCATTTTGCAAATCAAAATCAAAACAAAATTATATCTTGGCTTGGCACAATGGTATGGGTGATCTGGTGTGATCGAATGGTGCCTAAGTCCTAAGGACCGAGTTACTTGTGCCATTGATCCAAGCAATTAGCGCTAAACCACTACCGAGGGGATATGGAACCTCTGACTAAGTACTTTGGGAGGTGCTAATTATGAGCCGGTCTGCGGGTGTGTTCCCCGTGTGTGTGTTTGTGGTGGGAGGAGCACAGCGCACCTGCTAGGTCGCTTAATGTGTCTTCTCCCGTGGGCTGCGCTCTTAATTAGCATCGCCCATTGAAAGCTGCCTAGACTTAGCCATGCTCGCATACCAAAGGAAGTGTGCTAACCGTGGCTCGTGGAAAGGCGGCCTATCGTGCTGGTACATTGGCACACCCCCAGTGGTTAAAACTATTCAATAGCCTCGCCCTAGGTTATGACACGCTTGGCTTTCCCACAAGAACTAGACTACAACCTTTTAAAAACTTAAACTTGACATGGGTGGTATGAAGGTACTTCATGCTATTGTTGTGGTGACTATGGGTTAGTCACTTCTAGGTTGGTGTTGTTCTCATCTATGTTATTATTGTCTCTTTATTTGAACAATAAAAGTTAATTGCAAACTTGCTTTGAATCTATTACCTTATTGCAAATGAAAACTTGCTTTATGTCAAAATAAGTCCAAAGCCTCATCCACTTAAATAAAGCTTGCATGTAGTTAATTATAGTTCGTTATCTCACACGTCAGTTTTTGTAGTACAAAAACAAGTTTTGTACTCATCTTTGCTTAATATTAATTGTTGCAGAGGGGAAGGTGAGCCCCAAGGGCCTCACTTTGTGAGTCAGCTATGTGGCTGCGGGACGCACAGCTTGGCGGTCCTGCTATTGCCTTAGGGTAAAGGCACACCGATTGGTTTTGTTTATCGCCATCTTATGGCCATTTTGCTCCATTGTATTTACTTATCTTTATGAATTTTGGCCACGGCCTCTTTTTGTAATAACTCTCTTTATATTATCTATGTCTTTCGCTTGTTGCTTTTGCTTTCTATGTGTATGAATGGAATTGATGCATGATTTTTAGAATGTGTGTATATCAGATTTGGAAGTATACATATCTCGAGGCTTGGTTTATTTGATTTGTACTGTTAGGACTAAGTGGATGGTTAAACAAGATGAGCCAATAAACCGGGTCCTCACATGTATCCTCATCCGAATGCCCGTAGATCCCGCCATTGTTAGCAAATCACAAGTATATGTCCCTAGCAACTACTAGGATGTGGTGGTTCAAAAGTCGCCACACTCAAGCCTTCTATCGACTCTTACCACTCTACCAAGCAAACAGGTGATCAAATCAGCTGTGCCGTATCTCCAAGATTGATGGAGCGATTGCCGTGAAGTTCAGCCTCAGATGGCTGTAGAAAAAGGTAGCCTGGAAGGCTCAAGCATGGTAGCAATGGATTAGTAACTATCAAATCGTGAGAATGCTAAAAATCGTCAACGCCGCTAGTGCGGGTCCTAAGCTAGATCGACTAGAGACGCGAGCCTAAAACACAAACGAAAGTACATCGCAGAGAGCTAGAGAACGCGCACACGAAAGTGCCCAGGCTCAAAAAGGATGCCGCTCGCACGGGAACCTAGAATCACTTGTAGAGGGGCTCACAAATTGGAGCAATTTGAGAAACTTGATTTTTTCTGCTTCGGGTCCGCTGAGGCCCTAACGACGCTTTTGGGGTCGTGGGCCGCCACGCTGGCAGCCCGAAAGGTTACTGAACTAAAATCTACAGATTTCCTGCATTTTTTTTTGCTCTATTTTCCGCTTCTTTCCAACGGATCAAGAATCACCCCTCAATCTGAGGTCGTGATGCAGTTGTGTTTTTTCTTTTTTGGATCGCTGTCGTTCGCGAATCTCATGTTTCTTCCTAAAGACGAAAATTAACTCCTTCTTTTTTCCTCTCTCTCTTTGTCACAAACCAAATGAGCTTTGTTTGGTTAGTTTCGAGTGAGGCTTAGGAGATTAGCTTGTCGCGTTAGAGGAGGATGGTATACAGGATGCGGCAATGGATGGCGTGCGGTGGTCGGGTAATGGCTCAGGTGAGGCAGACGCAGATTGAACCTCAACCACAACGGCATGACTAAACGTGAGCGTAACTCAAACTCTAAAGGAACTAGACACTAAGACCAAAGAAAGGACACGACGATGCAATCGAAAGTTCAACATTGAAATGCATCAAAAGAGAGATGCAATGGCACAATTGGTCTTGGACAGATAGGTGATCTAATCCTATAGTTTTTGCTCTTTCTCGACTTTTCAAATAAACAACTAACTACGAAAACAAGAATTCTCACCGGCAACCTGGGCTCTGATACCACTTGATGGAGACGGTGCCGATCTTTCGGATGAGATTGATAACTATTGATTTTGGGTGGAGGTGACTCGCGATCCGATTTACAACCGTACGATTTACGCCGCGCTTTAGCAATCGCGAACCAACTCGCGACGTTATTGATCGTGGCCGAAGCGCGATCAACCTGAACACGAGGTTCAATTCCGAGCAATCAAGAACTAGCAAGAATAAGATGTATGCAATCTGATATTGCAATAAGATTGTAGTATAGATGGTATTGAAAACAAAAGTGGAATCCTCAGGTGCTTGACAGGTCGTCCAACACAATCAAGAACAGGTTTGCACAATGGCTAAACCTAAATTCAACGAAATCCCGCCTAGCCAGGGACGGCGTCCTATATGGAAAGATTTACCAGGGGTGGCGCCGGAGAAGTGGACGACGCTCAGGGTTAGGCTCTAAGAGGAGGTGGCGCAAAGACCCTTTGACTCAAAAATAGACTGGATTGTTTTGTTTATTGTACAGCTCGGTTGGAATTTGAAGCTGAGATTGGATCCATTGAAAGTAGACTTGATAAGCTTTCAATGAAGTTCAAGAACGTCTCAAACGGAGTCCGTATGAAGAAGCACCGCTTGAATTTAGTGTTGTCGCAGAGTCGAACTGAATTCTAACGAGCCCAACTCTCGAACTCTGCTTGGCTCGGACCCAAAGTGACGTGATGTCCTCCATTATGCCTCCTATGCTTGTCCATGACTCCACATACCTCTCTTTGTCCTTCCCCATGTTCCCAAGCACAATTAAATCACTGCATTAGGTAGCGATCTATTCTCAGCAATATATAATCTCTGCGAACGATTCACTCGGTGATTAAGTTGGCAGAACGAGCTCGTATAATTGGTCCTTGTAACATTGGTTGTGGATCACCGTGTGTAGGCGCTGTTGTATCCAAGTTAGGATGTCTCATCGCTTAGTCACCTGTGATGTTGTTGTCATCTATCTATCGTTATTATGTTGTTCCACGTTATTTCAATAATATAAATGAATTGAAAACTTGCTTTTAAAGTGTATTACGTTATTGCAAATAAAGATTGCTTTGTGCTAAATGAACCATACACTCCACTCAAATAAGCTTGCATGTAGCATATGTATAGGTCTGCTAGTTCACACGCGCCTTATGTAGTACATTATTGTACTCATTTGCTTTGCTTAATGTTATTTGTCGCAGGGAAGAAGGTGAGCCCCAAGGGTCTCACTGATGAGATGTTCTTCGGTTTGACGACTAGCTTCATGGTCCAGCTTGGTTGCCCTGTGGGTTTGAAGGCACACTAATTGGCTTTTGTTTATCGCCATCTTATGACAATTTTGCTTCCGCTGTCTACTTAGTTGTTATATGTCATTTGGCTAGTGGCCCTCTTTGTAGTAACTCTACTTTGTATGTCACCGCTTGGAAACGTGGTTGCTTTGGATTCTATGTCTAGAATGGAATTGATGCATCTTCGATTGCTCGCAGGAATTGAACTCGTGTTCAAAGTTGATCGCGCTTCTAGCACGGCCAATAACATCTCTGAGTTGGTTCAACGATTGCTAAGGTGCAAGCGCCGCACGTTGTGTGTTCTGGATCGCGAGTCACTCTCCACCAAAATCGATAGTTATCAATCCCATCGAAAGATCGGCACCCGCCCATCAAGTGGTATCGAGCTAAGGTTGCTCGGAGAATTTACTTTTCGAAGAAGGCTTAATTCCAAAGTCCGTAAAAGCCAAATTTTTTATAGGATTAGATCACCTATCCGCCCAAGACCAATTGCGCCATTGCATCTTTCTTTTCAAAGCATTGCATTGTTGAACTTTCGAGCGCATCGCCGTGTCTTTGCTGGTCTTAGTGTTCAGTTCCTTTAGAGTTTCGAAGTTCTCGTCAACATCGCCAGCGTGGAGCGGAGAAGGCACCGCTTGTATCCCACCGCCTGAGGGTGCAGACTCTCATGGTGGGAGAACTTCTCGCCATGCACTCACCGCCATGTGGTCACTTGGGAGGAGTTTACATCGCTTTCACCGGTTCATGTCCCCGCGCCTTATGAAGTCAAGAAGAAGGAGTTCCCTGCGCTTAAATAGGGCGCAACTGACCGAATACCTCCATGAGTTTAACCATCCAAGTAGGTATGCTCACGAGGTGGCCACCGATGAGGCCAAGCAGAGAAGTTCATGGAGGGTTTGAACGAGAGCCACAGACAAGCTCTCATTGTTGATTTCCACTTGCAACTTGGTGGACAAGGCCATCGCGCAAGCACACAAGGCGAGCGGGCGAGTCCCGCAAGCGCAAGTGGGAGCCTCAGCAGCCGCACGGGCGCCTCTCGCCCCGTGTTGGGCAAAGACTGCGGTCCATCTCAAGCTTCTCGCCCGGCTGAGGTTGCTGCAGTCCTCGCCCCCGCAGCGCAGTTTTCAGCCACGTGGCGCCGCGTCCAGTCAAAGAAGGTGACCTCCTTAACCCGCCGCCGAGGTCACTTGCTTCGCCGCCACAACAAGGGCCACTATGCGAATGGTTGTCCTCGTGCTTGGAGCGCCCTCGCGATGGAGGACGCGGCAAGGGAGTGGTCACCCACCGACGTAAGATAGTCCAAGACCTGTGGTGGGCGCCGAGCCAACCATATCTCTACCTGAGGCACAGAGGCACCCGACGCCGTGTTGGGTACGCTTTCTTGTTAATTCCCGCCCGCAGATATTTTATTCACGAGCATCACATTTTCTTTATTTCGAGATCTTTTGCTACCGCTAGTGATCTTCACTTTGTTCCTTTGGGGATTCTTTGCTTATTCGCTTCTCGTTCTAAATGAGAGTCGAGAATGCCGGATATTCCTATTGAAGTCAAAGGTGTAGGATTTTTGGCAAATCTTATATCGCTTAATTCAAGAAGCTCGATGTGATTCTGGCATGGATTGGTTGTCCTAACATTTGGGACAAATCGATTGTGCCAGAAGTTTGTCTATCTCACCAACCCCGATCAGTTAAGCCACAAACTGCAAGGGACACACCTTGTGCACTTGAAGCAAAGTCACCTTAGAAATTCGTGATGTCCCTATAGCTTATGACTTCGTGATGTTTTCTCCCAAGATTTGCCTCCGATGCCTGTTCGAGACCTTGAGTTCGCCATCGAGTTGCCGCCCTGCATCGCCCAATTCAAAGCGCCAGACGGATGCCTCCCAACGAGTTGGAGGAGTTGAAGAAACAACTAGGTGAACTTCTGCCAGGGTTTTATCCATCCTTATCTCCTTGTTGTTCAAGATTTTTGTGAAGAAGAAGGACAAGACTTTTGCATGTGTGTTGATTACCGCACGAGGTGATAGTGGCTATTTTGCCCATCGATGATCTTTTGATCACCGACCGAGCCCTGGTTCTCCAAGATTGATTTGAGATTGTATCACATCAGACGAGATTCGAAGATATTCCAGACGGCTGCTCTCATTATGGTTTATACGAGTACACCGCATGTCTTTGGCTTAACTAAATGCTCCATTGCTCATGAACCTTATGAACCCAGATTCATGGAGTATTTGGATGTTTGTTGTAGGTTATTGATGACATTCTCATCTACTCCAGTTGAAGAAGAGCATGCGAGCATCCAAGATTGTGTTAGGAAAGTCGAGCACCAACCGATGCGGTTCGAAGCGAAGTTCAGTCAAGGAAGTGGCATTCTGGGCCATGTTCTTTCAATGTGTGAGGTCATGGACCCTAGCAAGGTCAAACATGTGCTATCTTGGGTCACCAAGTCACCACCGATGCGGAGTTTTCTGGTTTAGCAGGTTATTACCGCCGCTTATCGAGAACTCTCCAAGATCGCGGCCGATGACCGAAGTTGCTCAAGAAGGAGAAGTTTGTGTGGTCCTCTCGCTTGTGAAGGAGTTTTCAGAACTCAAGAAGCTGTTGACTTCACTCGCTCTGTTCTTCCCGATGTCCACAAGAGCTTGAGACCAACTAACGACACATAGAATCATAACAATCTCAATAGTGTCTCAAGGTAGGTCTTATCCAACACCATGTTCTCTATCATGTGTCCATATTATTGGTTTGATATTCCATATCTATGACTCGTGAAACATGGTCATCAACTAATACATATGCTAGTCTATTCATATGTGTCCTCATATGTTTTTTACTAGGAACGATTAAGAATAATTATCGCAGAAATACAGAGTTTCACAATCAAGTCATATACTTGATGATAAATATTAACGATATAATTTAGGAACAAGATAACACATTATCCAATGTTATGAATATAATGTAATATAATCATCTCTATGATTGCTCTAGGTATATTTCCAACAGTTCCACTTGCACTAGAGTCAATCATTTAGGTATCTAATACCAATAGCTCTGTGTGCGCTCTCATGCTTTGGTTGTGTGAGAGGCTTTGTCAACTGATCAAAGAACATTTAAATCAAGATGAATTTTGCATATCTTAACATCTCCTCTATCCACCAATTCGTGAATAAGGTGGTAACGCCTGAGTATATGCTTGACTTGATGGGATCTAGGCTCTAGCTCGCGCGAATGCCCGCTACAATAGAGATCCATTGGGTCCGAGGCATTCTGAGCCATACCCAATTCTAAAATTTCTTCTTATCCAAACACCTTCCTTCGTAGCTTCGTGCCACAATGTACTCTGCCTGTTGTTGAATCAAGAATCGCCCCTTGCTTGACTTTTCCACCACCGCCTCCATTCAAAATGAATACATAACCAGATTGCTAACGATAATCATCTTTGTTTGGAAGCTTGCATCGTGTAACCATTTACAACGAAGCTCTTCATCACCGCTTATAAACTAGGAACACATCCTAGTCTTTCTCAAGTACTTAAGAATGTTTTTCACAACCGTCCAAAGGACCTTCACCGATCACTTGGTATCTACTCATAACACTTAGAGCATATGATACATCCGGTCGAGCATATATCATGGTGTATATGATGGATCCAATAGCTGAGGCATATGGAATAATACCATTCATACTTGCCTCGCCATCGCTTGTCGAAGGACACGACTGCTAAGACTTATGCCATGTGACATAGGCAAGAATCCCATGCCGAATCGGAATCAACATCTTGTTAATATAAGTAATTTGGTCAATCCAATTATCCTTCTCGATCCGAGTTCATACAGCAGAAGCATGAGACAGCCTAACATCAAGGGACTCATCACAAGCCTTTTTATAGGTGCTTTAGGAGCAAGAGAAGATTTTCAAAGCAGTACATCTGGAATTGGTTCCTCTAGAATATGTTCCTTTTATCTGCTAAGAACAACTTAGGTTATGGACCAATCTACAAAATTTGTTTCATTCTGGCTTTTCCTTATCAAGTACCAAACATAAAGCAAAACCAGATGTAGGTACAAACAGCTTAGTGCCATGATCTACAACATAAATTATGCAAAACTAAGACATATGTTCAAAAGTAACTTGTATTAAATAATTTAATAAAGATATTCCACTAAATACCATATCCTCTTATGACATTCTAGTGATTCAAGATCCATAATTAATTAATCTCCTAGTGAGCTTTGGCATCACTACTAAAAGATTAGTGAATATGGTAAGCAACCCTTTGCTAATCATATCTCTATATGACTCTTGTTGTTGACAAGATTCTATGCTCCGCCACCCAACCCTATGCCCCAAGGTCCAGAATCGTTATAATGACCTTGCCAAGTTAGACCAATGCTAAGCTGTAAGTGTCTCCACACAAACCCATCTAGTCATGAGAGTTAATGCACACTGCTTGGCAAGATCCATCATTAAAATACAAGACTTGGATGGTACAAGAAATTGGGGGCACTCAATTTTAACTCAATATTAAGGGAAATTTTACTTCTACCATGTCAAGAGCATTCAAAGCAATAAAATAACATGCATAGAAATAAAAACAAAAGAAAGACATTCACGACAATTATATTGCATTGTGATATAGTATGACCTTCCACATGGTGATCTCAATCGTCAGGTTTCCTATACGCCATGTCTCCAAGTGGCCAAAACCTCCAAGTACTCCCACTAAACCATTACTACTAATAGCTCTAGTGATAAAATACAAAGAGTGAAGAAGCATCACAAGTCCACACGTAGGTCGTTATACAAATATAGACAAACTTGGTTGTCAGTAAGCATGACACACATGTCATGAACATTACACACATATATGCATTTCATACATTATGGGTCATACTATCCACAAAATCCTCGCAAAAACAAGTTAGGCATAGAATCACATTCTAACATATGACGGAATGTTTATACCAAAAACTAAGTTAAGGTCCTAATCCACAGGGTGGCAACCAAGATGTATGGGCGGAAACCCCATCTATATTCCAAGATCCTTAGCTCGCCGCCAGCTAGCTGGGGTCAGGGTGAAGCATAAAGATGCTAAATTTTCCGACTACGATCCAATCTACTACTTCATCCTTGTAAATCGCATTGGATTAATCACATTAACCCTTTTTTATCGCAATCCGATTCGATCAACCGATTGATCTTCGCGCGCTCTATGGATTTACAATCACTTTCATCCCGATGGCGAAAACCGACAGAGAGGCAAGTCGTGATACAACCACAAACACGATCACGCATTGTGATTATTAACCACCGCGCATGAACGATCATATCGACCATCGCCAAAAACAATCTATCATATAGATCAACCAACGGAAGACGTAAATATATCACATCTATGACCCCACATAGCACAATATGCAACTAATCCAAATCTAAAACTAGACGCAAGCTCGATACCACCGAATGAACGCGAAAGGCTACGATAGCATAAACAAAATTCTACCGCGCAACCATGGAACCTCCGCTAGTAATAGATCACGATATTACTAGATGCGCCAACTCGTAGCGGTGGAGTCGATAGCGAGTTGAAGCGCCGAGTCGTGATTGCCGCGCCGCTTTCTCCTCCTACTTCGATGAACGCCGCGAGTCGTGGATCGCCCTAGCATGCTTTGCAACAACACCTCCAAGGTATCCACACGTAAGGGTGACACCACGCTGTTAGAGTGCTAGCACCGCAGGTTGTTGAGAGAGAGCGGCTATTAGGGTTTCAGTGATTTCTTCCATAAAGATTGATCACCTCACCCCATGCCACCGCTCTATATATAAGCATCCATAATGGGTCTTGAACTTGAGGCCTATTAGGAATTCGAGGCTTATAAGAATTGATCAACATCCAAAACAAATCCTAACCCTTTAAGTGTGTGACCCAGGTTAGTGTGTAATCTGGCTTGACTCAAACTCTTTCCCGATCACGAGTCATCACGCACGAATGTGAATAGCTCTAACTTAGGGTTTGTATTTCAAATGTAAAATTTGAGGAGAAATAAAACTTTTGTTGTCTCTTCAAATCATTTGAAAGTTTCTACATTTTTCCTAGCAATTTCCAATTTTCTAGAAGTTGATTCTTGTGATTGGAAATTGTTGTCATCAAATTATTAGCCTTCAAACTTGTGATCATCCTATGAAATTATTTTTCCTAGCATCTTGATCATCCTATCTACCTCCCTGAATTATCTCACAATTTTTAGATTTTATTTGCTATTTCAAATGGCCAAGTCAACCTAGTTTGAAATCTGGTCAAACTTCTGTTCAGCAGCTTGTGAATTTTAGTGGAAAATCTATTGCATGAAAACTCCTGGAAAATTTCACAAGGTTGTCCTCTGTCCCTAGTATCTACCATAAAATTTTCGGAATTTTTGGAGCTCGGGAATTATCTCTAAAAATTCAAACTCTCACCTTTTAAACTCAAAACCAGACTATCGCTTGCTCGCTCGAACCCGAGCCCGACTCTCAAATCGATCAGCACCACTTGCCTTGGTCACGCTAACTAATCGCGCACCGCCCGAGTCCAACCGACCGGACCGCCGATGCAAATCGAACGATCCACGCCAGGCGGCGAACCGACTCCGTCCCAATGCATACACCAATCTCTCCCGCCCATCTCGATCCAACGGCCGACGCGATATCGGTCGAGTCAAACTCCGTTTGTGCCGCGACCAACTCGCTCGCGCCTCCGCTTTTCGCCGACTTGGCCATCCCGCCTGTCATCCCGCCACGCCACTTTGCCACCCAGCCAGCACCGCTCACAAGGCCTCGCTGCTTCGCGCCGCATGCATAAGCCGCCACCGCCACCGGGTTTTTCACCGCCCACTGCCTCACCTCGCCGCCTCCGCGCCGCTCCTACAAAACCCTTCAAGGCTTTCTCACTTCTTTTCGCTCCCATCGCTTTCTTCTCCACCGAGCTCGAGCCGCGGCGCCGCCGCCACTCCGAGCGCCACCCGCCCGTGGCTCCGCCATCGCCGATCGCTGCCATGGCGTGTTCCATCCTCGAAGTAAACCTCAAGGAATTTCGGCTCATCGCCTCGCGCAGGTCCTTATGCAAGAAGGCAAGGTAGTGGCCTATGCATCAAGGCAATTGAGACCTCATGAACTCAACTATCCTACCCATGACTTGGAGTTGGCCGTGATCCATGCACTTAAGATTTGGCGACATTACCTAATCGGTAATCGCTGTGAAGTGTATTCGGATCACAAAAGCTTAAAGTATTTGTTCACCCAACCGATCCGAACCTCAGCAAAGGAGATGGTTGAGTTGATCAAGGACTATGACATGGGTATTCACTACCATCCGGGCAAGGCTAATGTCGCTGCAGATGCGCTTAGTCGCAAAGCGCATTGCAATGCATTGTTGCTTCAAGAGCATCACTTCTTCTGAGGAGTTCCGCGGCTCAACTTGGGTTTGGTTGAGCATGGTTCCTCGCCGCTTGGTTGTACACCCAACCTTGGATGGATCGATCACGCCCGCTCGTGCAGCCGATGTTGGAGTGAACCACATCGTGGAAAATGTCGTGAATGGAACAGCACAAGTGCTTCTCAGATGAGCTTGGTATTGTGAGGTTCGGCAACGCCGTGGTTCCAAAGGACAAGGAGTTGTGGGATTTGATCCTCCGCGAGCCCACGATTCTCCCCCGCCCATTCCATCCACTACCACGGCCACAAAGATGTATCATGATCTCCGCCAGATTTTGGTGGACCCGATGAAGAGGAAGTCGCAAGGTTCGCTGTCGAATCGCGACGTGTGCCGCCGTGTCAAGGCGCGAGCATCGCCACCGATTGCTTTAGCCCTTGCCCATTCCGGAGTGGAAGGGATTCTGTCCGATGGATTTATCACCGCCTACCCAGTCACCGAGGGGCAATGATGCCATTTGGGTCATCATTGACCGCTGACGAAAGTGGCACACTTTCTTCCGCCAAGACCAAGATTCGTACGGCCACCTTTGCGGAGCTCTATATCGCCAGGATCGTGAGCTTGCATGGGTACCAAGACGATCAAGCTTCGATCGTGGTTCCATCTTCACTTCGCTCGCATAGCTTGCAAGAAGCTATGGAACTCGTTTTTCTTCAAAGACAAAGATATCACCCCAAACAGATGGTCGATCGAGAGGGTCAACTAAGTTTTGGAGGACATGTCGCGAGCTTGTGTCCTTTCCTATGGGAAGCATTGGGAGAAGTGCTTGCCATTCGCCGAGTTTTCAACAACAGCTTTCCAAGCTAGTCTCTGCATGGCACCATTTGAGGCCTTATACGGGAAAAGTGTAGAACCCCGTTGAACTGGTCTAAGACCGTGAAAGACCTTTCTTGGCCCGACTCGATTAATGAGGCCGAGGGTCAAGTCCACTTTCATTCGTGATCGCCACGCACGTACCAATCCAGCAAAAGAGCTATGCGGATCGCCGCCGCCGTGAGTTGAGCTTTGAGCCCAATGACTTCGCTTATCTCAAGGTTTCTCCTCCAAGGGTCACCAGCGCTTTGGTGTCAAGGGCAATTGGCTCCTCGATATGTCGGTCCATACCGTGTTATCGAGAAGAAGGGAGCCGTTGCTCACAAGTTGAGTTGTTCTGCTGCACTTGCATGGGGTACATGATGTTCCATGTGTCCCACTAAAGAAGTGCTCCGTGTTCCAACGGAGGAAGTCTCGTTGGAAACTCTTGATGTTCAGAAGATTTGACCTATCGCAGCACCCCGCTCGCATACTCGAGGAGGCCGAGCGAAGGACAAGGAACAAGACCATTAAGTTCCTTAAAGTTCAGTGGTCAAACCATTCCGAGGATGAGGCTACTTGGGAGCGAAGATCGCCTTCGTGCGCATTACCCTCTTTCTTTTCCGAGTGAACCAAATCTCTGGACGAGATTTTTGTAAGGGGAGGTTTGTAACATCCCAAATTTTGGCTTGTGTTTCAAATGTAAGAAATTGAGGGTAAATTAAAACTTTTCCTTCATCCTTTACTCTTGAAACTTTTCTCAAATTCTTGTAAAGGAATTTTGGGAAATTCAAAATCAAAAGCCTCAATTATCAAGTCAACAACCTCCTTGGTCAAATCTTTGTCAAACCCTTGGAAATAATTTTCCCTGGTTCTAGGGTGGCTTGGTAACACCTCTGAATTATTTCATAATTTTTGGAAATTAATTGAAATATTTTAGAGGCAAGTCAAACCTTGGTCAAACCTCTATCTTAACCTTCTGAAATTTTTGTGAAAATCCCAGTGCACAAAAACCTCTGGAAATTTTAGGAAGGTTAATCCTTAAGTCAGAAGCTCCAGTTAAAATTTCATAAATTTTGGAGTTGATTTGATGCCTCAATTAAATCCCCAAAGTTCCGTGTTTAAAAATCAAACCTTAATCTGGGTTGTACTGCTCATTGACTCGAGTCGCTCGGCTCGAGTCACTTGACTCGACCGAGCCAACTAATCGCACCCGCGCGAGCGCAGGAGCGGCGCGCCATCACCGCCGCAGATCTCCATCGACGGCTCTCATTCGTGGTAGGCATTCTGACGACTCCGCTGCCATGTGATTCTCACCGTTGATTCGATCCAACCGCCACGACCGCACTTGCTCACTTCGGGCCTTACAATTAGCGATCGACGTGACTGCTCAAATCTCATCCGCGCCAAGATCTAATGGGGTTGGGCTCAACCCACTAAAACACTTTGACTCGAGCCGCTGAGCTGCCGGATCGTGGGCCTGGCCGCCGCCTGGTCATCTTCCTCCCTTCCACAAGGCAGGCGTGCGTCTGCAGACACCATGGCGGTGAGAGAGGAGGTGCCTTGTCACCTCCTTGAGCCCTTTAAACGGCTCCTCTCGCAGCATTAAATGCACGCTGCACCGCCTCGTAGTCGCCGAAGCACCGCTCCCGCCGCCCGAGCGATCAGACGCTGCAGGACCAAGACCATCCTCGAGCGCAGGCGGGCCGCTCTTCGCTCCTCGCTACTAAGCCCCTCAAGACCTTCGTGAGTTTTCTTTACACCCCCTGAGCTCCAAATGCACTCTTTGCTTGCTTGAGCCCAAATCTCCGTAACCCTTTCTACGCCATTGTTGAGCTGGAGCCTCGGTGCAACCCGCGCCCAAGGGCTTTTCTTCCCTTCTTCTTGCTTCGGTTTGTGTCCTTTACTTGGAGCAAAACCCCTAACTTAATTGTAGTTTGCTTTCACAGAGCAAACAATTTGGGGAATTGCTTCGCAAACCGAATCACCCCTCTTCCTCCTCTCCAGTAAGGAGCTTTTTCTAATTCCTTGCTCATGTGGCATCTCCGAGCTATTATGAAGGTGTTGTGATGACCCTGTCTCCCCATTTTGCTCAGCCGCCATCTCCACTTTTTCCTCGGTCTGCGGCGCTTCCGCCGCCGGAGTCGCCCGACTTCCTCGGCACCCTCCGCACTCTCGTAGCCTTCTAGTAGTCCCTGGAAGCCGTGGCATCCGCTACTCGGACCGTTGCGAGCTTTGAGCGCCGCATTTCGCCGCTTGTCACGGCGCCACCGACTCACCGCTGCTTCGGGCCACCACCGACGGTGTGGATGGTCCTGTGTGCGTTATGCTATTGCGGTTCCATTTTGGCACTTAGTTTCCACCGCGTGCCTTGGGTCGCCGACATGTTTGAGGGTGCCTCGGTTTGTTGTCGATTTAAAACGGCAGCGCCGTAATATCGTTCGGACACGCAATGGCGTTCATTAATGATAATCATTGTTAATCATGGGTTAGTAATCATTAGCTTCTTAAACCCACCTCCTCGCCGCCACAGGTGGCCCGCATTTTAATCCCCGCGCGCTAAACCGCGTGTGCGCGGCTCCACTGGCCACGACCGCTGGCCCGCCATTTTCAAACCCTCCTCGCGCGCGCGCGCTTGAACCCGCATGTGACTTGAGTCGCCGACCGGTGGGCCTATTGTCGTGTGAGTCTGTTCAAATCATAAACGCCCAATCAACCTCACCGCTTCGATATTGGATCGTGGGTCGGGATCGTGGAGCAATTGATCGTCCAAGGCTCCTCCATCCCAGCCCTTCATCGCTTAATCAACGGTCCAGTTGTGCGAGCAATTGACCGTCCGAAGGTCGCGAATGATCTCGATCGTTGGAATCAAATCCAACGGCTACGCAGGCGTGCGCATGTTGAATCGGCCGCGCGCAGAGGCCGCCTGATTTTAATCGCCCACTTTGAGCCACGCCTTTTCTTTTCGGTTGAGGATATAAAATTCCTCGTTGAGCTTTTTCTTTCTCTTTGAAAAATGTTGTTAAAACTTTAGAAATTCATATCTTTTCATTATAAATCCTTTTGGGTGAATTTAGTAGTATTAATTTTCCTTTAAGCTAGAGATTAATATAGAAATGTTTCTAGGCCTGTTAAGAACCAGAAATGTTGTGAATCGATTTTAGCCTTTTCACTTTCTAAGTAAATATTCTAAAAATGCTATAAAACTTAGAAAATCCATAACTTGTTCTCTGTAAGTCCAAATAGAGCGAACTAAATTTTGTTAATTTCCTTTGGGGATGAACTTTAGTGAAGGACCAGTTTGCTAGTGGTCTTTACTCTTGATATAAATGATGTCCTAGTTTTAGAACTTAGAAAAATCATAACTAATTCTTTATAACTTCAAATGACCTGAAATTTTATATGGGTTACCACTAAACCAGTGAGGTAGCTACCATAAAAATTTCAGCTTCAAGATCTTCCTAGAAAATATTTTTGCTACAATTGCTAATTATGGTAGAAAATAGGTTTTTAGGGGATATCTTTTGCACCACAAATCCAAATTAGGTTTTTCCAGTTTCTATGTCTAGGTATATCCATATTCTACCTTGTGTGTAAATTTCACGTTGATTTGGATAATTGTTGCTTGCTTTTTCATTTAAGTGTTGCTCGTCTTATTGGTTGTTTTCGTTCTTTAGCTTAGGATTCGATATTTGCGGTAACCCAGAACGACCCTCCGCAACAAATTGAGCAAACAGCAGCGGCAAGCAGTTTGATCATTTCCCATTCAATCCCATTACTTTTAAATTCTAATACTTTGTTTAAACTTTATGTATGCATTGCTATTTGGGTGTTAAATTGATTAGTTAATCCCTAGTTGCATAACTGTAGGTAAATCAATATCCTCTACTACCTAAGCCTAGGTTATTTGCTGTGATTAGAGTTCGTTGGATGAGCTCTTGTCACTTAGTAGATTTCAATAAATATTGCTTAGCCATGCCTAGTATCGGTAGTATTGGGCGATCATCGACTTAGTCGGTGATCTTGATCACACAAATACTTATATTATTCCATTATGTCCAACCTTGTGTTTTACCATTTTGCAAATCAAAATCAAAACAAAATTATATCTTGGCTTGGGCACAATGGTATGTTGGGTGATCTGTTGGTGTGATCGAATGGTGCCTAAGTCCCTAAGGACCGAGTTACTTGTGCCATTGATCCAAGCAATTAGTGCGTGCTAACCACACGAGGGGATATGGAACCTCTCTTGACTAAGTACTTTGGGAGGTGTTAATTATGAGCTGGTCGGTGGGTGTGTTCTGTGTGTGTGTGTTTGTGGTGTTGGAGGAGCATTAGCGCACCGGTTAGGTCATTTAATGTGTCTTTCTCCGTGGTTGCGGCTCTTAATTAGCATCGCCCATTGGAAAGCGTCTTGTTAGACTTAGCCATGCACGCATACCAAAGGAAGTGTGCTAACCGTGGTCGTGGAAAGGCGGCCTATCGTGTGGGTACATTGGTACACCCCCAGGTTAAAACTATTCGAATAGCCTCGCCCTAGGTTATGGACACGCTTGGTTATTTCCACAAGAACTAGACTACAACCTTTTAAAACTTAAACTTGACATGGGTGGTATGAAGGGTACTTCATGCTATTGTTGTGGTGACTATGGGTTAGTCACTTCTAGGTTGGTGTTGTTCTCATCTATGTTATTATTGTCTCTCTTTATTTGAACAATAAAAGTTAATTGCAAACTTGCTTTGAATCTATTACCTTATTGCAAATGAAAACTTGCTTTATGTCAAAATAAGTCCAAAGCCTCATCCACTTAAATAAAGCTTGCATGTAGTTAATTATAGTTCGTTATCTCACACGTCGAGTCTTGCGAGTACAAAAACAAGTTTTGTACTCATCCGCTTTGCTTAATATTAATTGTTGCAGAGGAAGAGGTGAGCCCCAAGGGCCTCACTTTTGTGAGTCAGGTTGCGCTACTTTGGGACGATTAGCTTATGGTCCTGGTTGGTTGCCTTGTGGGTAAAGGCACACCGATTGCTTTTGTTTATCGCCATCTTATGGCCATTTTGCTTCACTGTGTATTTACTTATCTTTATGAATTTTGGCGGTCGGCCTCTCTTTTGTAATAACTCTCTTTATATTATCTATGTCTTTCGCTTGTTGCTTTTGCTTCGCTCTATGTGTATGAATGGAATTGATGCATGATTTTGTAGCGGGTGTGTATCTGCATTTCTGGAAGTATACATATCTCGAGGCTTGGTTTATTTGATTTGTACTGTTAGGACCAAGTGGATGGTTAAACAAAGATGCCGAATAAACCGGGTCCTCACATGTATCCTCATCCGAATGCTCAGTGAGATCCCGCCATTGTTAGCAAATCACAAGTATATGTCCCTAGCAACTACTAGGATGTGGTGGTTCAAAAGTCGCTCACACTCAAGCCTTCTATCGATTCTTACCAATTCTTACCAAGCAAACAGGTGATCGCAACCAGCGGTGTCAATGTATCTCCAAGATTGGATGGAGCGATTGCCAGGTGAAGTTCAGCCTGTACGGTTGTAGAAAAGGTGTAGCTGGGAAGGCTCAAGTATGGTAGCAATGGATTAGTAACTATCAAATCAGAGAATGCAAGCTGAAAAATCGTTCAACGCCAGTTAGTGCTGGTCCTAAGCTAGACTGGACTAGAGACGCGAGCCTAAAACACAAACGAAAGTACATCGCGGTAGAGCTAGAGAACGTTGCACACGGAGTTCGGAGGCTCGAAAAAGGATGCCGTCTGCACGGGGAACCTTAGAATCACTTGTAGAGGGGCTCTGTCAAATTTGAGCGAATTCTGAGAAACTTGATTTTTTTCTCGGTTTGCGGGTCCGTTTTGAGGCCCTAAACGACGTTTTTGGGGTCGAAGTCGCTGCGCGTGTGCCCGAGTGCTTACGCGGAACTAAAATCCACAGATTTCCCAGACTTCTTTTTTTTTTTGCTCTATTTTCCCGTTTCCTTTCCAACGGATCAAGAATCACCTCAATCGGAGGTCGTATGCAAAAGTTGTGTTTTTTTCTTTTTTTTTGGATCGCGTTCAAGTCGGATGAATCTCATGTTTCTTCCTGAAAGACGAAAATTAACCTCTTCTTTTTTCCCTCTCTCTCTCTTTGTCACAAACTCGAAATGAGCTTTTGTTCTTGGTTAGGTTTCTTGAGTGGAGGCGGCGGGAGGATTGTAGCTTGTCGCGACAGAGGATGGTGGCCACAGCAGATGCGGCAATGGATGGCGGCGTGGGTGGTCGTGGTAATGGCTCACGGTGGAGGCAGACGCAGATTGAACCCAACCACAACGGTGCGACCAAGCGTGAGCGTAACTCGAAACTCTAAAGGAACTAGACACTAAGACCAAAGAAAGGACACGACGATGCAATCGAAAGTTCAACATTGAAATGCATCAAAGAGAGATGCAATGGCACAATTGGTCTTGGACAGATAGGTGATCTAATCTATAGTTTTTGGCTCTTTACGACTTTGCAAATAAACAACCTAACTACGAAAACAAGAAATTCTCACCGAGCAACCTTGGGCTCGATACCACTTGATGGAGACGGTGCCCGATCTTTCGATGAGATTGATAACTATTGATTTTGGGTGGAGGTGACTCGCGATCCGACTACAACCGCACGACGACGCCGCGCTTTAGCAATCGTTGAACCAACTCGCGACGTTATTGATCGTCTTTGAAGCGCGATCAACCCAACACGAGGTTCAATTCCTGCGAGCAATCAAGAACTAGCAAGAATAAGATGTATGCAATCGATATTGCAAATAAGATTGTAGTATAGATGGTATTGAAAACAAAAGTGGAATCGAAGGTCGTCTTGACAGTGGTCGTCCACACAATCAAGAACAGTTTGCACAATGGCTAAACCTAAATTCAACGAAATCCCGCCAGCCGAGGGACGGCGTCCTATATGGAAAGACGACCAGTGGTGGCGCCGAGAAGTGGACGACGCCCTAGGGTTAGGCCTAAGAGGAGGTGGCGCAGCACCCTTTTTGACTCGGTAAAAAAATAGACTTGGATTGTTTTGTTTATTGTGGCCAGCTCGGTTGGAATTTGAAGCTGAGATTGGATCCATTGGAAAGTAGACTTGATAAGCTTTCAATGAAGTCCAAGAACGTCTCAAACGGAGTCCGTATGAAGAAGTTACGACCGTTTGAATTTAGTGTTGTCGCAGCAGTCCGAACTCGAATTCAGAACGAGCCCAACTCGAACTCTTGCTTGGCTCGGACCCAAAGTGACGTGATGTCCTCCATTATGCCTCCTATGCTTGTCCATGACTCCACATACCTCTCTTTGGTCCTTTCCCATGTTCCTAAGCACAATTAAATCACTTGCATTAGGTAGCGATCTATTCTCAGTAATATATAACCCTATGAACGAATTCACCTGGTGATTAAGTTGGCGAGAACGAGCTCGAGTAATTGGTCCTTGTAACATTGGTTGTGGATCAGCTGTGTGTGTAGGCGCGGTTGTATCCAAGTTAGGGATGTCCTCATCAGTTAGTCACTTCCAGGATGTTGTTGTCATCTATCTATCGTTATTATGTTGTTCCTGCTGTTATTTCAATAATATAAATGAATTGAAAACTTGCTTTTTAAAGTGTATTACGTTATTGCAAATAAAGATTGCTTTGTGCTAAAATGAACCATACAGCCTCCACTCAAATAAGCTTGCATGTAGCATATGTATAGGTCTGCTAGTTCACACGTCGCCTCATGCGAGTACATTATTGTACTCATTTGCTTTGCTTAATGTTATTTGTCGCAGAGGAAGAAGGTGAGCCCCAAGGGTCTCACTTCGATGAGATGTTCTTCGGGTTTGACGACTAGCTTGGCGGTCCAGTTGGTTGCCTTGTGGGTTTGAAGGCACACTAATTGGCTTTTGTTTATCGCCATCTTATGACAATTTTGCTTCCGCTGTCTACTTAGTTGTTATATGTCATTTGGCTAGTCGGCCCTCTTTTGTAGTAACTCTACTTTGTATGTCTACTGTTTGGAAACGTGTTGCTTTGGATTCTATGTCTAGAATGGAATTGATGCATCTTCGATTGCTCGCAGGAATTGAACCTCGTGTTCAAAGTTGATCGCGCTTCTAGCACGGTCAATAACATCTCTGAGTTGGTTCAACGATTGCTAAGGTGCAAGCGCGTCGCCGCACGTTGTGTCGGATCGCGAGTCACCTCCACCAAAATCGATAGTTATCAATCTCATCGAAAGATCGGCACCCGCCCATCAAGTGGTATCGAGCTCAAGGTTGCTCGGTGAGAATTTACTATTTTTAAGTAGTTAGGTTGCTTAATTCAAAAGTCCGTAAAAGCCAAATTTTTTATAGGATTAGATCACCTATCCGCCCAAGACCAATTGCGCCATTGCATCTTTCTTTTCAAAGCATTGCATTGTTGAACTTTCGAGTGCATCGCCGTGTCTTTTGGTCGGTCTTAGTGTCTAGTTCCTTTAGAGTTTCGAGTTCTGCTCAACATCGCCAAGCGGTGCCGGGAGCGGGAGAAGGCACCGCTTGTATCCCACCGCTTGAGGTGCAAAGACTCTCATGGTGGGAGAACTTCGCCCATGCGGCCACCGCCATGTGGTCACTTGGGAGGAGTTTCACCGCCTTGGCCGGGTTCATGTCCTGTCGGCCTTATGAAGTCAAGAAGAAGGAGTTCCTGCGCTTAAATAGGGCGCAAATCATGGATCGAATACCTCCATGAGTTTAACCATCTCAAGCGAGGTATGCTCTGCGAGGTGGCCACCGATGAGGCCAAGCGTGAGAAGTTCATGGAGGGTTTGACTGAGGAGCTACAGGACAAGCTCTCTATTGTTGATTTCCCCGACTTCCAGAACTTGGTGGACAAGGCCATCGTCGCCAAGCACAAGGCGAGAGCGCTGGGCGAGTCCCGCAAGCGCAAGTGGGAGCCCAGCAGCTCGCACGGGCGGCCTCTCGTCCGTGTTGGGCGGCAAGACTGGTCCATCCTCAGCTTCCATTGCTGAGGCCGAGGTCGTTGCTAGTCCTCGCCCCCGCAGTCGTGGTTTGACCACGTGCGCCTGCGGTCCAACAGCAAGGTGACCTCCTTAACCCGGCTGCCGAGGTCACTTGCTTCTGCTGCCACAACAAGGGCCACTATGCGAATGGTTGTCCTCATAAGCTTGGAGCGGCCCCTCGTCATGATGGAGGACGCGGGCAAGGAGTGGTCACCCACCGACGTAAGATAGTCCGTAAGACCCGAGGGTGTGGAAGTGGCCGAGCCAACCATATCTCGCCGAGGAGGCACAGAGGCACCACGTCGTGTTGGATACGCTTCTTGTTAATTCGCCTATTGCTGCAGTATTATTTTATTCACGAGCATCACATTCTTTTATTTCGAGATCTTTTGCTACTGCTAGTGATCTTCACTTTGTTCCTTTGGGGATTCCTTTGCTTATTCGCTCTTCGGGTTCGGAAATGAGAGCTGATCTAGAATGCCGGGATATTCCTATTGAAGTCAAAGGTGTAGGATTTTTGGCAAATCTTATACTGCTCAATTCAGCAAGCCTGGATGTGATTCTTGGCATGGATTGGTTGTCCTAACATTTGGGACAAATCGATTGTGCCAGGAAGTTTGTCTATCTCACCAACCCCTCTGGCGAACAGGTTGGGTTTTCGCCGCAGCTGCAAGGGACACACCTTTGTGCACTTGAAGCAAAGTCAGCCTTAGAAATTCAGGATGTCCCCACAGTTTGCGACTTCGTGGATGTTTTCCCCGAAGATTTGCCTGGGATGCCTCTGGTTCGAGACCTTGAGTTCGTCATCGAGTTGCTGCCCGGTACCGCTCCAATTCAAAGGCGCCGTATCGGATGCCTCCCAACGAGTTGGAGGAGTTGAAGAAACAACTAGGTGAACTTCAAGCGAAGGGTTTTATCCATCCTAGCTTATCTCCTTGGGGTTGTTCAGTGATTTTTGTGAAGAAGAAGGACAAGACTTTGCGCATGTGTGTTGATTACCGTCCGCTTAATGAGGTGACGGTGAAGAACAAGTATCATTTGCCCCGCATCGATGATCTTTTTGATCAGCTGACTGGAGCCCGGGTGTTCTCCAAGATTGATTTGAGATTGGGGTATCATCAGGTCAGGATCAGATCTGAAGATATTCCAAAGACGGCTTTCGTTCTCATTATGGTTTATACGAGTACACCGTCATGTCTTTTGGCTTAACCAATGCTCCGGCTCTGTTCATGAACCTTATGAACTCAGTATTCATGGAGTATTTGGATAAGTTTGTTGTGGTATTTATTGATGACATTCTCATCTACTCCAGTGAAGAAGAGCATGCGAGCATCCAAGATTGTGTTAGGAAGGCTGCGTGAGCACCACCTGATGCGGTTCGCCAGCGCGAGTTCTAGGCGAAGGAAGTGGCATTCTTGGGCCATGTTCTTTCAATTAGTGCGTAGTGGACCCTAGCAAGGTCAACGATGTGCTATCTTGGGTCAGCCAAGTCGATCACCGATGTCGCGGAGTTTTCTTGGTTTAGCGAGTTATTACCGTCGCTTTATCGAGAACTTCTCCAAGATCGCGAAGCCGATGACTGAGTTGCTCAAGAAGGACAAGAAGTTTGTGTGGTCCTCTGCTTGTGAAGGGAGTTTTCAGGAACTCAAGAAGCGGTTGACTTCAGCCTCAGTTCTTGTTCTTCCCGATGTCCACAAGAGCTTGAGACCAACTAACGACACATAGAATCATAACAATCTCAATAGTGTCTCAAGGTAGGTCTTATCCAACACCATGTTCTCTATCATGTGTCCATATTATTGGTTTGATATCTCCATATCTATGACCTGTGAAACATGGTCATCAACCAATACATATGCTAGTCTATTCATATGTGTCCTCATATGTTTTCGACTAGGGAACGATTAAGAATAATTATCGCAGAAATACAGAGTTTCACAATCAAGTCATATACTTGATGATAAATATTAACGATATAATTCTAGGAACAAGATAACACATTATCCAATGTTATGAATATAATGTAATATAATCATCTCTATGATTGCCTCTAGGGTATATTTCCAACAGTCTCCCACTTGCACTAGAGTCAATCATTTAGGTATCTAATACCAATAGCTCTTGTGTGCGCCTCATGCTTTGGTTGTGTGAGAGGCTTTGTCAACGGATCAGCAACATTTAAATCAGTATGAATTTTGCATATCTTAACATCTCCTCTATCCACCAATTCGTGAATAAGGTGGTAACGCCTGAGTATATGCTTGGACTTCTGATGGGATCTAGGCTCCTTAGCCTGCGCAATGGCCTGTCACAATAGAGATCCATTGGGTCCGAGGCATTCGGAGCCATACCCAATTCAGCAATAAAATTTCTTATCCAAACACCTTCCTTCGTAGCTTCAGAAGCCACAATGTACTCGGTCTCTGTTGTTGAATCAGCAACTGTCCCTTGCTTGGACTTTTCCAGCTCACTGCTCCTCCATTCAAAATGAATACATAACCAGATTGCGAACGATAATCATCTTTGTCGGTTTGGAAGCTTGCATCGGTGTAACCATTTACAACGAGTTCTTCATCACCGCCATAAACTAGGAACACATCCTTAGTCTTTCTCAAGTACTTAAGAATGTTTTTCACAGCTGTCCAGTGACCTTCACCGGGATCAGCTTGGTATCTACTCATAACACTTAGAGCATATGATACATCTGGTCGAGTACATATCATGGTGTATATGATGGATCCAATAGCTGAGGCATATGGAATACCATTCATACGGTCTCGCTCATCAGTTGTCGAAGGACACTGACTCTTGCTAAGACTTATGCCATGTGACATAGGCAAGAATCCTGCATGCTGAACGGAATCAACATCTTGTTAATATAAGTAATTTGGCTGAATCCAATTATCCTTCTCGATCTGAGTTCATAGCAGCAAGCATGAGACAGCTAACATCAAGGGACTCATCACAAGCCTTTTTATAGGTGCTTTTAGGAGCAATGACATTTTCAAAGACACATCTGGAATTGGTTCCTCTAGAATATGTTCCTTTTTATCTTGCCTAAGAACAATTCTTAGGTTGCGGGACCAATCCGCAAAATTTGTTTCATTCAGTTTTTCCTTATCAAGTACCAAACATAAAGCAAAACTAGATGTAGGTACAGCAGTTAGTGCCATGATCTACAACATAAATTATGCAAAACTAAGACATATGTTCAAAAAGTAACTTGTATTAAACAATTTAATAAAGATACTCCCACTAAATACCATATCCCTCTTATGACATTCTAGTGATTCAAGATCCATAATTAATTAATCTCCTAGTGAGCTTTGGCATCACTACTAAAAGATTAGTGAATATGGTAAGCAACCCTTTGCTAATCATATCTCTATATGACTCTTGTTGTTGACAAGATCTCTATGCCCGCCACCCAACCCTATGCCCCAAGGTCCAGAATCGTTATAATGACCTTGCCAAGTTAGACCAATGCTAAGCGTGTAAGTGTCTCGACACAAACCCATCTAGTCAAGGAGAGTTAATGGCACTCGCTTGGCAAGATCCATCATTAAAATACAAGACTTTGGATGGTACAAGAAATTGGGGCATCAATTTTAACTCAATATTATGAGGAAATTTTTACTTCTACCATGTCAAGAGCATTCAAAGCAATAAAATAACATGCATAGAAATAAAAAAACAAAAGAAAGACATTCACAGACAATTATATTGCATTGTGATATAGTATGACCCTTCCACATGGTGATCTCAATCGTCGTGCTTCCTATACGCCATGTCTCCAAGTGGCCAAAACCTCCAAGTACTCCCACTAAACCATTACTACTAATAGCTCTAGTGATAAAATACAAAGAGTGAAGAAGCATCACAAGTCGACACGTAGGTCGTTATACAAATATAGACAGCCTTGGGCTGCAATAAGCATGACACACAGGTCATGAACATTACACACATATATGCATTTCATACATTATGGGTCATACTATCCACAAAATCCTGCAAAAACAAGTTAGGCATAGAATCACATTCTAACATATGACGTGAATAAGCGATACCAAAAACTAAGTTAAGGTCCTAATCCACAGGGGTGGCAACCAGCACCAGAAGGGCGGAAACCCCATCTATATTCCAAGATCCTTCCGGCGATTCCGCTCACGGTGGCGCAGCGAGGTCACGAGGCGATACCTCCAGATGCGAAATTTCTCGGACTCACGTAGATCCAATCTACTACTTCATCCTTGTAAATCGCATTGGATTAATCACATTAACCCTTTTTTATCGCAACTCCGATTCGATCAACCAGATTGATCTTCGCGTGCTCTATGGATTTACAATCACTTTCTATCCCGATGGCGAAAATCCGATCGGTAGAGGCAAGTCGTGATACAACCACAAAACACGATCACAGAATAGTGATTATTAACCACCGCGCATGAACGATCATATCGACCATCGCCAAAAACAATCTATCATATAGATCAACCAACGGAAGACAGAAATATATCACATCTATGACCCCCCACATAGCACAATATGCAGCTAATCCAAATCTAAAACTAGACGGGCAGGCTCTGATACCACTGAATGAACGCGGAAAGGCTACGATAGCATAAACAAAAATTCTACCGCGCAACCATGGAACCTCCGCTAGTAATAGATCACGAGATTACCACTAGATGCGCCAACTCGTAGCGGAAGTGGAGTCGATGGCGTAGTTGAAGCGATCGTAGTCGTACTTGCCGCGCGCCTTCTCCTCCTACTTGATGAGCGTCGCGAAGTCGTGGATCGCCCTAGTGCCGATGCTTTGCAACAACACCTCCAAGGTATCCACACGTATGGGCGGGGACACCACGCGCGAGAGTGCTAGCCGGCGGTGTTGTTGAGGAGAGCGTGGCTATTAGGGTTTGAGTTTCTTCCATAAAGATTGATCACCTCACCCCATGCCACCGCCCCCCTATATATAAGCATCCATAATGGGTCTTGAACTTGAGGCCTATTAGGAATTCGAGGCTTATAAGAATTCGGATCAACATCCAAAACAAATCCTAACCCTTTAAGTGTGTGACCCTATAGGTTAGTGTGTAATCGGTTTGACTCAGAAACTCTTTCCCGATCACGAGTCATCAGCGGTACGTAGCTGTAACAGCCCTAACTTAGGGTTTGTATTTCAAATGTAAATTTTGAGGAGAAATAAAAACTTTTGTTGTCTCTTCAAATCATTTGAAAGTTTCTACATTTTCCTAGCAATTTCCAATTTTCTAGAAGTTGATTCTTGTGATTGGAAATTGTTGTCATCAAATTATTAGCCTTCAAACTTGTGATCATCCTATGAAATTATTTTTCCTAGCATCTTGATCATCCTATCTACCTCCCTGAATTATCTCACAATTTTTAGATTTTATTTGCTATTTCAAATGGCCAAGTCAACCTAGTTTGAAATCTGGTCAAACTTCTGTTCAGCAGCTTGTGAATTTTAGTGGAAAAATCTATTGCATGAAAACTCCTGGAAAAATTTCACAAGGTTGTCCTCTGTCCTAGTATCTACCATAAAATTTTCGGAATTTTGGAGCTCAGGAATTATCTCTAAAAATTCCTAAACTCTCTCGACTTTTAAACTCAAAACCAGAATTCATTTGTTTGTCGGGCTCGAACCCGAGCCCGACTCAAATCGAACGCACCACTTGGCTCGGTCCGTCAACTAATCGCACCGCCCGAGTCCAATCGATCGTGGCCGTCCGATGCCGTCGAGCGATCCGCGTCGCGTCGCGCCAACCGACTGTCCGAATGCATACACCAATCTCGGCCGTCCATCTCGGATCCAGCGGTCGGCGATAATGGTCGAGTCAAACCTCACGGTTTGTGCCGCGCCTAACTCGCTCGCGCGCTCCGTTTCTTCGCTGACTTGTGGGCCATCCTGCCGAGTCATCCCGCCACGTCACTTTGCCGGCTCGGTAGCACCGCCGCCAGCAGCGCTCGCGGCCGCCGCCGCCGCATGCATCTTGCCACCTCGCCTCCCGGTCTTTTCACCGCCCACTGTCTCACCTCATTGCCTCGCTGCTCCTACAAAACCCTTGAAGGCTTTCCCTACTTCTTTTACGTTCCCATCGCTTTCTTCTCCACCGAGCTCGAGAGCCGTTAGCGTCGCCGCCACTTCCAGCGTTGGGCCGCTCCGTGGGCTCGACCATCGCCGACCGCGTCATGGCGTGTTCCACATCCTCGAAGTAAACCCCTCAAGGAATTTCCGGGTTTCATCGTGCGTGGAGCCTGCGCGTGGACTTTCTTCTCAAGTCCGCCCGAAACCGCCCTTCCATACCGCATCCTCTCAGTGAGCTCCAACTCGATTCCTTGCTGGTGAGCATCACTGGACTCCACTTTCCTTCTCCGGTCATTCACTTGTCCTCTCGGTCGCCTCGGGCTCGGTCGTCGTTGACCACCTTGCGCCGAAGTGGGCTCGTCGCAAGGCCATCTCAAGCCTGAGCCTCTTGAGCTCGCGTCATTCGGTGAGTTCGGGTAACTCGCCGATGCCCATCGCGGCGCTAATTTTCATTGTTTACCTCTGCGGTGCAGCCGCTGCCTGTCACCCCACCGCCGCCGCCGTGCTCGTCGCGCGCCACCTTAGTGCATCTCGGCTGCCCGCGACCACCCTTAGCCGACAACCTCACGGCGACCATTTTGGCGTCGCACGCCCGCGCCGCCACTCCTTCGCGTGGCGATTGAGTCGAGCGGCCCGATCCTCTCGTTCTTGGTGTGCTCATCTGCATTTCACTTTGTCATTAGGCCCCACCTCACTGAAGCATTGTAGTTAGTGCTAATCATGCTTATGATTGTTCTTTAGTTCACTCTGCATGATCAAAATTGGTATTGGAGGTTTGACTATTGGGATAGTCACTTCTAGGATGTTTATCTCTATTCTTTTGTATTATTATCCTTATCAGATTTCAACCTTAAAAATGAATTGCAAACTTGCCTTCAAACCAGATTATATTATTGCAAATGAAAGTTGGCTTTATGCAAATGAAACATATGGTCTCCACTAAACAAGCCGCATGTAGCATATGAATAGGTCCGCTAGTTCACACGCTGCCTTGCGGGTACAAAGACAATCTTTGTACTGTGTGCTTTGCTTAATGTTTTTGTTGCAGAGGAAGAAGGTGAGCCCCAAAGGGCCTCACTCGTGAGTCGTGTTGCCGCTTCGGTGACTCACTAGACTTGGCGGTCCTGGCCGATGCCTTGTGGGCTGGAGGCACACTGATTGGCTTTGTTTATAGCCATCTTATGGCACTTTTTGCTTCCGCCGTCTTCTCTCTGTTTATGTATCTTGTGGCTCGTCGCCTTTGTCCTGTAATAACTCTACTATTTGTTTATCTTCCGCTTGGTTGTGTAGTGTTTGGACTCTATGTTTGGAATGGAGTTGATGTCTAATTTGTACCAAGGTGTGTATACTCGCTTCGGAAGTATACATATCTGAGGATCGCTTTATTTGATTTGTGATGCTAGGACCAGTGGTTGGTTACATCACAAGCCAAATAAACCGATCCTCACAAAGTTGGTATCAGAGCCATTCGACCGTAGCAACTCCAAGCATAGTCGTTTTTAGGATATTTTGAAAAAGCTTAATTTCAAAGTATAAAAGGGTTTATGAAAACTCCAGTGCGATTCTCGTGATTTACTTTACCTATCTTAGCCTTCTACTCTCATCCTACTCTAATTTGAGTTTAAAACTTGTTTCTCTCTTCCTTTCAAAAGATAGTTACTACCTGTAGAATCACTTCTTGGGAGAACCATAGAGAATTAAGTCTAAGTAAAATTTGTGGGGGTATAAGGTAAGATATATGTGAGTTTGCTAAGTGTCCGATTTTTGTCAATTGGTTTTGTAACTTAAAAGTCTTGTGTTTGTTTTGTGTCAGTAGTGTTATTTGGAGAGATTGTCGTAGTTCTTGTTTTCCGCCATTGTTAACTTGTCTTAGTGAAACAGATGGTCGGAGAACGCTGCGGCGCGCAAGGTTGGTCATGATGAGGAGCTTCTCCTCCGACCATGGTTTCGAGGTGCTCGCCGCATCGAGCGAAACCGCATGGACCGACGCGCATCTTGGAGGTTATTGCTAGGAATACCTCCACTCTCGCCGTGGTGGCGGCCACCGCACTGCTGGGACTTGCGAGTTCCTCCGCACGCAGCCCACCGACTTTCCCGCCTCCGAGGACCCTCTCGATGCGATGATTGGTCAAGCGCATGGTTGAGCGAAAGCTCAACATAGCTCGCCTGTCGCACAGATAAGGCACTTCTTCACGCCCCACCGCCTGAGGGCGACACTTCATGGTGGGAAAACTATTCGCCATGCAAACCGCGCGCCATGTGGTCGCGTGGGAGGAGTTCGTGTCGCCTTTTCGTCGCCCACATTCCCGGCGGCCCGATGAAGTCAAGAAGAAAGAATTCTCGCGCCAAGCAAGGGCGCAAATCAGAATCGGAGCACTGCACGCAGTTCAATCATTTGGCTCGTTATGCTCCAGGGAGGTGGCCTCGTATGAGGCTAAGAGAAGTTTATGGATGGTTTGTCCGGAGGAGCCGCAGGACGCTGTCTATTGTGGACTTCCTCGACTTTCGTGCCTTGGTAGATAAGGCCATTGTTGCCGAGCATAAGGCAAAGGCGCTGGCAAGTTCCGCAAGCGCAAATGGGAGGCGATCGATCCGCTTCACACTCACTTACTGCCCTCGGCCGGGCAGCACTGGGCCGCTTTTGCTCCACCGCGCCGAGGCTATCTCGCACTAGCTCGCCCACCGCAGCCGTGTTTCCAGCCACGTGCGCCGCGATCCAGAGGCAGAGCGCCTCCTGCAATCCGCAAGCCGAGGTTACTTGTTTTCGCCGCCACAACAAGGGCCATTGCGAATGCTCGCCTCGAGTGTTGGCAGCCCCTCGCCCCAATGGAGGACGCGGCAGGGGAGTGGTCATCCACCGACGTAAGATGATCCAAGACCCAGTGGTGCGCAGCAATGGTCGAGTCAACCACCTTTCACCGAGGAGGCTCAGAGGCGCCAGATGTCGGATGGGTACACTTCTTGTCAATTTCGGCCCCGCTGCAGATTATTTGATTCTGGAGCATCGCATTCTTTTATTTCAAGATCATTTGCCGCTGCTAGTGGTCTTCACCGTGTTCCTTTGGGAGTTCCTTTGCTCATCCGCCTCCGGCCTCGGAATGAGGGTCGATTTATGTTGTTTGGATGTTCCTATCATAGTCAAAGGAGGGGGATTTTTGGCAAACCTTATTCTCGCTTCGGGCCCGCGAGCCTCGGATGTGATTCTTGGCATGGATTGGTTGTCCCAACACTTGGGGCAAATCGATTGTGCCAGAAGATTGTTTATCTCACCGCCTTCAGCGTAGCAGTCGGATTTTCGCCGCAGCCTTGGGGGCCACATCTATGTGTATTAGAGGCGAAGCCACTCTGCGCATTCGTGGATGTTCCCATAGTATCCGACTTTGGGGATGTCTTTCCCAAGACTTGCTCCGGATGCCTCCTGCTCGAGACTGAGTTTGTCATCGAAGTTGTCGCCCTGCATCGCCCGATTTCAAGGCGCCGATCGAATGCCTCCCAATGAGCTAGAAGAATTAAAGAAGCAGCTTGTGAGCTCCAAGCAAAGGGTTTCATCCGTCCCAGCCATCTCCTTGGGGCTGTCCTGATCTTTGTGAAGAAGAAGGACAAGACTTTGCGCATGTGTGTGATTACCGCCCTTCAATGAGGTGACGGTGATGAACAAATATCCTTGCCCCGCATTGATGATCTGCTTGATCACTTGATCGAGCCTGTGTTCTCAAAGATTGATTTGAGAATAGGTATCATCAGTCAGATCGACGGAGGATATTCAAGACGGCTTTCACTACTCGTTATGGGTCATGACGTAGCACCGCCATGTCTTTTGGCTTAACCAATGCTCCAGCTTTGTTCATGAACTTAATGAATTCAAGATTCATGGAGTTTTGGACCAATTTGTGGTGGTCTTCATTGATGATATTCTTATTTATTCCAAGATCAAGCAGAGTATGCCGAGCATCCAAGATTGTTTTGGGCAAATGCGGAGCATCACTATATGCTAAGTTCGCAAGTGTGAGTTCGTTGAAGGAAGTGGCATTCTGGGCCATGTTCTTTCACCGGAGGCATAGTCAGATCCCGAAGGTCAACATGTTCTATCTTGGGGCAAAGTCGAGTCACCACCGATGCGAGTTTTTCAGCTTAGCTGCCACTACCGCCGCTTTATCGAAACTTCCAAGATCGCCAAGCCGATGACCGAATTGCTCAAGAAGGACAAGAAGTTTGGGTGGTCCTCTGCTTGTGATGAGCTTTGAGAGCTCAAACAATGCTTGACTTCAGCCCCAGTCCTCACTCTTCCCGATATCCACAAGAGCTTCGATATTTATTGCGATGCCTCTCGTCAGGACTCCTACTGTGTTCTTATGCAGAAGGCAAGGCGCTGCTCATGCATCCAGTGCTTGAGACCTCATGAGCTCAACTATCCCACCCATGATTTAGAGCTTGCTGCTGTGGTTCATGCACTCAAGATTTGGCGTGCATTATCTCGACGCAGAATCACGTGAGGTGTATTCCGATCACAAGAGCTTGAAATACTTGTTCACTCACCAGACCAACCTCGTGCAGAGGAGATGGCTAGAATTGATCAAAGATTATGACATGGGTATTCAGATCACCGGCAAGGCCAATGTGGTTGCCGATGCACTTAGCCGAAAGGTGTATTGCAGCAGACTGATGATCCAAGAGCAAAGAACCCGCATCGCTGGCAGAGTTTCAGTTGCCTCAACTTGGGTTTGGTTGAACATGGTTCCCTTTGTCGCTTGGTTGTGCAACCAACCTTGGTGGATCAAGTCAAGGCAGCAAAGACAAGAACGATGCCTGCAGAACCGGATCAAGCGTAATATCAAGGATGGGATAGCCGTGTTTCTAAGATGAGCACTGTCGTATGGTTTGGGCAATGGCCAGGTCCCAAAGGTCCCAGAGTTATGGATTTGATTCTTCAGAGGCCCATGATTCGCTTTGTCCATCCATCCCGGCCACCAAATGTACCAAGATCTCGCCGAGATTCTCGTGGACTCGCATGAAGCGCGAGATTGCCGTGTTCGTGGCCGGCGACATATGTTGTCGCTGGCCAAGGCCGAGCATCGCCCAATGTCTTCTTCACTTCTTGCCTATACCGCATGGAAGTGGATTCAGTAGGCATGGATTTTATCACCGGTCCGCCTGCATTCTCGCGGAAGGATGCATTATGGGTTATCATTGATCGATTGACGAAGGTGGCCCATTTCCTTCCAAAGGCGATCAAGATTGATGTGAATCAGCCTAGCTGATCTACATATCCCGTGATTGTGAGTCCGCATGGTGTGCCACTTAACGATAGTGTCGATCGTGGTTCTCTTTTCACTTCCGATTTTGGCACATCATAGAGGCCATGGGTACCGCCTGCTCAAATTTCACCTTATCATCCTCGTGATCGATGGTCGACTGAGCGCCAATCGTGTGCTTGAAGATATGCTCATGTGCTTGTGTTCTTTCCTATGGAAAGAATTGGGAGAAGTGCCTACCGCTTGCCGTGTTCTCCTACAACAACAACTTCTAGGCTAGTCTCTGTGATGGCACCATTTGAGGCTTTGTATGGACGGCGCCGCAGAACACCGCTGAACCGGTCGTAACCGTGAAAGGCGCTTCTTGTCCGCATTCCATCAATGAGGCCGAAAGTCAAGTGCGCTTGATTCGTGAGCACTTGCGTGTGGCTCACCCAGCAGTAAGAGCTATGCACGGTCGCCGGCGCCGCGAGTTGAGTTTCCACCAATGACTTTGTGTATCTCAAAGTCTCACCACTGAAGGACATCGCCGCTTTGGTGTCAAGGCAAATTGGCTCTGCATGCTCCGCCTTATCGCGCATCAAGAAAGTGGAGCCGTTGCATACCGCTGGAGCTGCCACCACACTTGAGGGGTGCATGATGTTTTCCATGTGTCGCAATTGAAGAAGTGCCTCCGTGTTCCGCTGAGGAAACACCATTGGAAAATATCGATGCGCAGAAGATCTCGCCTTATCGTGAGCGCCCCGCTCAGATCCTCAAGAAGTTGAACGCAGAACAAGGAACCGTGATCAAGTTCCTTAAAGTTCGCGGGTCGAACCACCCCGAGGATGAAGCCACTTGGGAGCGGAAGATCGCTCTCCAGCAGATTACCCATCCTTCTTCTCCAGCTGACCGTAATCTCTAGTAGATTCCCGTAAGGGGGAGATTTGTAACAGCCCTAACTTAGGGTTTGTATTTCAAATGTAAAATTTTGAGGAGAAATAAAACTTTGTTGTCTCTTCAAATCATTTGAAAGTTTCTACATTTTTCCTAGCAATTTCCAATTTTCTAGAAGTTGATTCTTGTGATTGAAATTGTTGTCATAAAATTATTAGCCTTCAAACTTGTGATCATCCTCTGAAATTATTTTTCCTAGCATCTTGATCATCCTATCTACCTCCCTGAATTATCTCACAATTTTAGATTTTATTTGCTATTTCAAATGGCCAAGTCAACCTAGTTTGAAATCTGGTCAAACTTCTGCTCAGCAGCTTGTGAATTTTAGTGGGAAAATCTAATGCATGAAAACTCCTGGAAAATTTCACAATGTTGTCCTCTGTCCCTTGTAGCTACCATAAAATTTCGAATTTTTGGAGCTCGGGAACTATCTCTAAAAATTCCTAAACTCTCTCGCTTTTAAACTCAAAACCGATCATCGCTTGTTCCGCTCGAACCAGAGCCCGACTCAAATCGCATCAGACCACTTGGCTCTGGCCGCACAACTAATCGCACCGCCCGAGTCCAATCGATCGTGACCGTCCGATGCAAATCGAACGATCCACGCCGCGTCGCGGCGAACCGACTCCGTCCAATGCATACACCAATCTCAACGCCCATTTCGATCCAACGCCGGTGCGTTGTCGATCAAGTCAAACCACCGCTCGCACCGCCACGATCGGCCACTGTGTGGACCTCTACCGCCGATTCGCCGCGCTTTCTCCGCACTCACCGGAGCTCGCGTTGCTCGCGCATGGTTGCTACGCACCTGCGCCGCCACCTATTTGCCCTCGTGTCCGCCCGCGGAGCATCGCCGAGCTTTATAACCTCACCGCACTCATTCATTCATCGCTTTCTTCGCTTTCACTTTCTCCCCGGCCGCTTCTCCGCCGGGCGAAGAGGACGAAGCGTAGCGCCACCGCGTTAGCGCCGCCATTGATTCTCGCAACCACGCCACCGTGATCCACGCCGACGCCGCCCATTTTGCCCAACCCGGTCTCGCGCCCAGTGGATCACCAGGCGGTATCGCCGTTCTCGCCCCGCGATCTCGCCCGCGAGCTCGCTTTGCGATCAGTGAGTTTCTAGTTCGCCAACTAGTCCCTTAGATCGCACCGATGCACCGAATCTAACGCTGGCTTGTTTACGCTTTTGTGCATCGCGTGGGCGTGTGACCAATTCTTCTCCAAGCTCGCTTTCACGCCGTGGAAATTCCGCCACCTCGAGCCTTCTTCGCTTTGCCGTATCGCGGTGCTTCTTGCTCCCGTGTTGGGGCGGCTTGTGCGCACCTTCCGAGTCTTCTGAAGCTTGTCGTGTCCTCTCCGCTGCCGCATCTTCTTCTCCGCCCTTCGCACGCCACCGGCCGCATCCCCGTGACTCGCGCCATCGCCATCGTGTTCGCAAGATCTTCGCAACCTTTGGTATCACCACTCGCCGTAAACTCTTTGGTTTGCTTAATCACCGCGCGCGCCGCCCGCCCCCGCGCGGCTGCGAGCCGCAGCAAGTTTAGTTATCGCTAAATCGTTCTCTGTTAGGGCCGACTTGTGGGCCCTCTCTGGCAGCGTTTAGAAATCCTTTAATCCACCGTTAGGTTATTTCCTTAGTCACCGCCTTGTGGGCCCATGTCGCCGCTAGTGGGCGTGGTAGAAGTGCACTTTGATATGTCAAAAACGATTCTTAGAATACGCTTCGAGGTCACCTTCTCGGCGGGCTGCTCGGTTAGCACTTTCACTGGGCCCGCTATCCGCTGTCCAAGGTTAGTTGGCTCAGGGTAGAAAAAGGATTAAATGCTTTAGTAAATCTGTAATGCTTTTTCGCTGTAATCGTTAATTCAATTAAACTTGTAAAATGCATAACTAATTCAATTTTTATCCAAATCGCATGAAACCAGTCTTTGTTCATTTTTATTTTAATTGTGCTATTTATTAAAATTAGTCTCAACCTTGTCTCTGTAGCAAAATCTGTTAATTAATTAAATGGTGTTTTATGTATTTTTCCAAGTTAGGAAATTCATATCTTTTCAATAATTGTCCAAATCCAAGAAAACCAACTCAGTAAATTTTCATTTTTAGTGTTCTAATTATCGTGTTAGGTTTAGACACTGTTTCATTCATGAAAATTTGTTAAGTAATTAACTAGTGTTTTGATGTGTTTTTAGCTTAGAAATTCATAGAAAATTTTAATAACTTAAAATGAATTGTTCTCTGTGCTTCTAAAATTTTGTTATATCATGCTTTAGCTGCTGTGAGTTTTAGTATGTTTGTTTGTTGTTGCATGTTTGAATTTTGTCGGTGTTATCCGCTCTTATTCATTGCTTTGTTCAATCGTTAGGCTTCGATATTTGCGGCAACCCCAGAACGACCCTCCGCAACAACTTGAGCAACAAGAAATGTGCAAAGCAGCTTTGATCATGATAATCCCATTTTAAAGTCTAATATTTTGTTTCAAATTGTATGTATGCATTGCTTAATTTGTGTTAAATTGATTAGTTAAATCAGAGTCGCATATCCGTAGACAAAATATTGATCTCTACTACCGAGCCTAGGTTATTTGTCGTGATTAGAGATCGATGATCTCTTATCACTTAGTAGATCCAGTCAACTTGCTTAGACATGCTTAGCTATCGGTAGAGAATCAAGCGTTATCGACTTTAGTCAGGTAACCTTGATCACATAAAATTTACTATAACTTTATGTTTTAGCATTTCGCTATGTTTAATTGCAAAATTAAAAATGAAAACAAAAGTGATTTAGACTTGGGCACAATGGTAAGACTGATGTGATCCGTTGGTGTGACCGAAAGGTGCCCGAGCCGCTTAAGGACCGAGTTACTTGCGCCACCGATCGAGCATTTTGCGTGCAACCACACTAGAGTATATGGACCTTTCTTGACCTAGTACTTTGGCGTGTATTGGCTCCGGTCGCAGGAGGTCGCAGGAGGGATGGAGGTGGGAGCATGGTAGTTGTCCAAAAGCTTTATCCTGAGTGGGTAGTTGTCTTTCGGCTTTACCATGTAAGCGCATGGGTTTCTATCCATACGAGCTACTCGTAGTTAATACACAATATTGGAAAAGTCTCGTGGGACTTAGCTGTACAAGATACCTTCTAAGTGTGCTTTGGCTTAAAGGCGATCCAAGTGTGGGTACATTGGTACACCCGCAGGTTAAAACTATTCGAATAGCCTCGCCCTAGGTTATGGACACGCTCTGACACGCCCCAAGAACTAGACTACAACATTTAAATTAAAATTTGATGGGTGGTACTAATGGGATTCGTATATTGTTGTGGTGACTATTGGGATAGTCACTTCTAGGATGTTTATCTCTATTCTTTTGTATTATTATCCCATCAGATTTCAACCTTAAAAATGAATTGCAAACTTGCCTTCAAACCAGATTATATTATTGCAAATGAAAGTTGGCTTTATGCAAATGAAACATATGGCCTCCACTAAACAAGCTCGCATGTAGCATATGAATAGGTCCGCTAGTTCACACGCTGCTTTTATGTACAAAGACAATCTTTGTACTCGTGTGCTTTGCTTAATGTTTTGTTGCAGAGGAAGAAGGTGAGCCCAAGGGCCTCACTTGTGTGAGTGTGGTTGCCGCTTTCATGGACGACTAGACTTGGCGGTCCTGGTCGGATGCCTTGTGGGTTGGAGGCACACCGATTGGCTTTGTTTATAGCCATCTTATGGCACTTTTGCTTCCGCTGCCTTCTCTCGTTGTTTATGTATCTTGTGGCCCGTCGGCCTTTGTCTGTAATAACTCTACTATTTGTTTATCTTCCGCTTGGTTGTGTAGTGTTTGGACTCTATGTTTGGAATGGAGTTGATGTCTAATTTTGTACCGAGGTGTGTATCTTGCTCGAAGTATACATATTCGAGGATCGCTTTATTTGATTTGTGATGCTAGGACCAGGTGGTTGGTTACATTACAAGCCAAATAAACTGGGTCCTCACACGACTTTCCACCGTACGCACCTGCACCAGACACGCAGATCACCGACACAGCAGCCCACGGTTACACCACCACCGACTACTCGCGTGGTCGGGTAGTCAGCGACACTGACCCTCGACGACTCGCCGCAAATGACGGCAGAGGCCCGAGACGACACGCGGTGCAACCTAAGAGGACGCCATTAGATTTCCTTTATGTAATATTTTTCATTATGCCAACCGTTGTTTTGACATTTTTGAATATGAGTAATATGCATGCTTTCTTTACGATTCAACTGCTCGCAACGACGTGACAAAACGAGCTGGGTTTCTTGGGCGATGCGAACACGAGCTACCTTTTTAAGGCGACGCGACAAGATGGGTCGACTTTTCGTAACGATGGCACCAGAGTAGGCGCTTTTCAGACGATGTGACCATACGGCCAACTTTTCAGACCATGTGACCACACGCGCTAGCTTTTCGTGACGATGTAACCATGCGAATTGACTTTTGGGACGATGTGACCATGCGGGTGACTTTTCGGGACGATGTGACCACACTGCTAGCTTTTCAGACGATGTGTCCAAGCGGGCCGCCTTTTCTGGCGATTTACCAAGACGAGCCCCAAAGAACGGCTCTGGTCTGGCTCTAGCTATAAATACAACAGAATCTCGTCCAACTAGTCCACATCAAGCACCACCAAGTAGAAAACATGGACAAGGAGAAGGAATGGGAGAAAATCCGCAAGCTTTTGAAGGACCGGGTGTCTCCCATGAGACCACCGCCGCTATCATGCCGCTAGTCGTCAGAGCCTTTACAGAATGAAATTTCAAATTTCAATTTCCAGTTGAAAATAAAGTTTAAAAATTTTATTGGATTTTGGTGAATTTTTAAAGCTTTTCCTTAACCAAATTAAAGATAAAATAAAATTATGGGCAAAATCTATTATCGATAATAGTGGAAATATTTTTCTTAAATCCTAAATGCTCCAGAATTTCATGAATTTTCTCATAATTCTTGGAATTATTTTGCTATATTCTAAAGCCTAATTGAATTATCCGAATTAAAACAAAAGAAAAATCAAAAGAAAACCTCAAATAGGAATTGGGCCAAACCCACCAAATTTACGTTCTTCCGCACACCACGCCGCTCTCCGCCGCCGCTCCTCCTTCGGCGGACAATGGTCCACCCGCCTCTTTCTCTCTCCCATCACACTGCAGATCCCAACCGTTGGATTAAATCCAACGGTCGAATGTCACAAAGCATTCGGAGGTCCGAATGTTCACGCAATCGGACCGTTAGATCTAAATCCAACGGCCACGCATCGGGCCACTTAATGATTCACCGCAACCCCGTGATCTATTTCAACCGTTAGATCGAGATCAAACGGCTACGGCCGATTATAACTTACCGCTCGCCAATCTTTTGTCCACCGTCGATCAAAATCGGACGCGTTCCCGCTTGTCGCCTTCTCGCCGCTCTTCTCCGCGCGATCCTCACGCGCCGCCATTAAAACCGACGCCAACTGTAGTAGCAGCGCTAATCCCCACCCTCACCATCGTGCGCATTGACGACCCCGTATCACGCCGCCCACTTCCGGCCGTTTCTCCTTCTCCGCATCGCTTTACCCACGATCACCGAAAACCGCCGCGATGACCTTCGCGTCCGCCGCTCCGGCTCTTTCGACCCTATAAATAGGAGCCATGGGTAGCCCTTCTCCTCCTCCACCTTTTTCCCACGCATTACTCCTCGCACGCCCTAGCTTCGCGAACCGCCGGAAGCTCCTTCACCGCGATCGCTTTCTTCCACGATTCCGCGCCTCGGCGGCGCTCGCCTCGCCGCCACTACCAACGGCCACATCATCGCCGACCGGTGCTCACCTGCTTTCGCAGACGCCGCCGATCGCATTGTCGCCAACACCAACCTCTCGCCGCTTCAACCTCGCCACGCCACCACCGCCCACCTTGACCACCCGAGCTAGTCTAATGTTTCGCAATAGTCCTAGCTACACACCGGTACCACCCATCGCGGCGAAACCTCGCTTCGCGCTGCCGTTGGTTCCGTGGCGCCACCGTCGCCGGCCGGACGTGTCACGCCGCGTGGCGATGCCACCTAAGCGCCACCTCAACCCCACCTTGCGTGGTAATGCTGCGTGCCCCGCTCATCGCCACGTGAGCACCCGCGTCGTTCACCGCGCCAGATCACCCTCGCCGGTGGAATCGACCCACCGTGAGCCGAGTCTATGACATGTGGACCGCATGTCGTAAAAATCATTATAATTCTTTTAATTTCCGAAATTCTTCACAAGGCCAACATTGCACAATAAATAGAATTTCCTTTAGAAAATAATTCGAGAATTCAATTAAATTCAGATTTTGTATTAAACTTGTAAAATTCATATCTTTTGCATTTGAACTCCAAATTGAGTGGTTCAAGTTGCAAAATTTGTCTAAATTCATAATCTAGCTAACTAAAGCAAAATATTTTAATTTGGAGTTAGTTTGATCTGAGTTTTGAATTTATTTGAATTTGAGTTGAATTTGTCGATTTTCACGTGATAGACTTTAACGACTCGGAGAGTTAGATCCTTCCGACGATTTAGAGTTCCAAGACTTCAACGAAGGCAAGTTACACTATTGATCATATTGTTCCTATTGTTTTAAAGTATTTATTTACTATCTACAATTTACTATTGCATGCATATGTTTATAAAAATATCCGAATATCCCGATTTCAGATATAGTTGTTCCAAACTCCTTGGTATGGCCAATTTGACTATCAAAACTCGAATACCTTGACACCTTAGATAAAATTTGTCAAATGCTTAGCCTTGCTTAGATAATATTTACAAATTTGGGAGAATTTAGTCAAATCTTTACAATGTAATTTAAATGTGTTCTGTGGTATTGTTTTATCACGAAAGGATTTTACGCTAAATAAAATAAAATGGGTTTGACTTGGGAGATGGATGAATGGTGGGTGCGAGTTCATGCACGGTCTAATCTGTTAGGATTACGACCCTGTTTTTAATTGGAAGTCGCCTGAGTCGCTTAAGGACCGGTCTTTGAGCGTATTTTGCTACGCCTTACCGTACCACCACATGTCCGTATGGGCGTGATTTGGCTAAATAATCTGTAGTGTCTTAGTGTTATTTGTGCTATGTTGTATGTGTGGGCGTTGGTCAGACATTAGTCCCACCTGGCGCAAGAGGGGGCTTCCGGAGGATGGATAGTCCAAAGGTAGCGAAACCTTAGCGGGCATGAATACAGAGGACAATTGCTTGTAACTACTCATGATAATTGCTTAGTCACACGCTTCGGGCGTGCTTTGGCCGACATTAAAAGCATTTTATCTCGTGTGGGTAAAGTCGTATAACCTCTGCAGAGTGTAAAACTATTCGAATAGCGCGTCCATGCACATGGACATGCTAGCAAAGCCACTCTAAGTTAGAATTGTTTTTGGTTTATAAAATGTGTTCAACAGATGTTTTAGGATGGATAGTCCTATGGTAAAATTGGGTGGTTAGCCAAGTGTTAGGAGGATATCCTTCAATAATCAACTAGTGGAGGTCATCCAATATTCGATGTCGCTTTTGTCACTTTCTTTATTCGAATTATTAAAATTGGTCTTACAAAAGTATTAGCAATATAATCTGAAAATGTCGTTTATGCAAAACAACCCCGCCATTACCTTTGTTTACTTTATGCATGCATTAAACTTTCTATATTGGGTGTGACTTGCAGCACTGTAGTAGTGCTCACTCTTGCTGAATAAATCTTATTCAGAGAAGACGTTTCCGACGGTGAGGATCTTGACGAATAGGTCAAGCGTCCCTGCACGATTGCCCGTGGCAAGTCGTGTGGCCTACTACTTACTACTCTTCCGCCAGTGTTATTTCTTTCTTTTGGCCACAGCCCTTTTGTAATAAACTTTGAATTATTATCAATAAACTCGTGATATGATTGTGCTATCACTTTTTGTTTAATCGTACACTAGAAATCTCGACTAGTGTATGAACACAGAGAATTTGGGATCCTTCGCTCTGGGTTCGACAAAAGTGGTATCGTGAGCCATATCGATCAGAGGTCGTGGCCCCACAAATGTCCTAAGGACTCATTTGCAAAATTAAAACTATTTTGAGTGTATCCGCAGTCATCTCTCAACCCTTCTCTTTAAAAACAAGCATCGACTTGTCTATTCTCAAAATTTTAGATGGCCAAGTACACGGACGCTATCTCTCACGGAATCATTGCCGACACTGGTGAACTTCTCAGGAAGTGATGCAAAGACTTGACTACAAGAAGAGGCCAACGCTTCGGGCTACCGATACAAGTTGGGAGAACGACGCCTCGAGAGTGGAAGTACTAATCTACTCGACTGCCGCCAAACACCGCCTTCCATACCTTCCACGCCCGATCCGACGCGACACCTTCACGATGGCATTCGTGATGCGGCGAGAAGCGGTCGTCGACTCGCCATACTTATGACCGCCACCTCAACGCACCGTTTCACTATTTCCGATGCATCTTCCAACAGACTTGATGATGTCTTCCGCACCATCGAGGAGTGAAGATTCCCGAGTTGACGCACTGTGGACTCGACAAAGGCACCGACTACGCTTATGGAAACGCTTGGACGACTTGCGCACCACTCGGGATAGTCTAGAGTATACCGAGGCGAAATCAAGGCGTCAAGAGGAGCCGCTATTTACAAATCAAAGCCAAGGCAAGATCAAGAATTCTCCAGAATACACCCCATCCACCCCATAGATGTTTATTTTTTTCCCATCCGTATTTTTAGTGCGTAGACATGAGCTATCAATTATTCATGTGATAGCCATAATATATTAATAAAATAAATGAATAAAGAAACCATTTTGAAAAGTTGATTCTTTGTTTGTGTGCTTTTTAGTTCTTGGGCTATTTTAGATTTATCCCCATAGAATTCCTCGCTATCTCTTCTAAATCATTGGAGGATTCCGCAGATGGTGACCACCGCAGAAATCGGCAATGCCAGCAGCGGCGCTAACGGACAAGGAAACGATCGGCGGATCACCAGATAATCACGTTCGCACCGCCACCACCGCCTGAAGGATCGACCGGCGCCGATGATGGCGAATCGACTCATTTAATCGACCTTCTTGCCCTACTACTTCGTAATGTTCGAACACTCAGCCGCATAAAGAGTGGCAGCTCCCGCCCACCTCCGCATAACCAAAGGTCGACTATGTCCGAAGTTTATGAGGATGCGCCCGCCGACATTCTCAAATAGTATCAACTAATGGACGCCGACGATCGCCGGGCTATTGGAAAGAAATCGACATTAGTCGTTGTTCGACCGTGAGAGGGTCTCGCTTGCCTCTCACCAACCGAATGGCCCCGCATCGAATGGTGGACAACTCATCGCATAGCACACAATGATGCTCACCCATCACATGGGCCGACTTCGTGCGAAGCTTTTACCGTCATGCACATATCCCTGCGAGGATGATGACGCTCAAGAAGAAGGAGTTCCACGACTCCGACAAGGCAACCGTGACGTGAATGAGTACCTTCACCGCTTTAACTAACTTGCCCGCCACGCCCACCGACGAGCGAGATGAGGAAAGACAGAAAGGTTCTGGATGGATTGAATGATGATATCTCTCGTCCAACTTATTTCTCGTAATTTCACCGACTTCCAGCAGCTTGGTGGATAAAGCAATCGTGCAGAGGCTAAACACGCAGAATGGAGAACCGCGCGAGGATGGCCGCCTGAGGTTTAACGCAGAGGTCCGCCCAAACCTCGCATCACCACACCGCAACCGCAAGAACGTGGGAAGTTTCAATCTTCCACGCCTCGTACTCAAAGACCGCCACACCGCCCAACCCTCCAACTTCCGTGGCACTTCATTAGGAGGGCGTTTCAGAAGCACTCTACCTCTCTCTGCTCCTGAGTCACGTGCTTCCACCGCAACGAGACAGGCATTATGCCAATAAATGTCCAAAGAAGCAACAAGGTTTGGCACCAACAAGGCCAACCTCAGGAGTTCAAGCTACCAAGCAAGAAACACTGCACCAAAGAAACCGGTTCACCAAGGGACGGTGAACCATGTCACCGCCGAGGAAGCTCAGCGAAACACTGATGTTGTTCTCGACGTTCCTCGTTAATTCAAGCATCAAAGATCCGTCCTATTTGATTCTCGAGCTTCACACTCTTTTGTGTCATATAAGTTTGTGGGAAAATATGGGTTACCTATATCCTCTTTAGCTACTCCCATGATAATTCATTCCCTGCTCGTAAATGAGAACCAATTTCTATGCCCTAATCTCACTCTCGAGATATCCGAGTAACTTTTCTAGCGATCCGATAGTTTTACACTCTCAAGGTTTGGATGTAATACTTGGAATGGATCACAGCCAAAAATCACGGCCAAATAGATCAGCCTAATAGATCCATCACCCTCACTAATGAACAAGGTGTGTCTGTTGAATTCAAACTGAGACTCAACCGAGGAAGTTCCATACTTACCGATTGAAGGAAGTGAAACTTGAAGATATACCCGTGCACGCAGAGTATCCCGCGTCTTCCCGGCATGATCTACCCGTATGCCACCTGATAGGGACATCATGTTCCTAATTGATCTAGTCCCCGGATGACTCCGATCTCAAAGCGACCCTATAGAATGCCACCAACGAAAGTTAGTGTAATTGAAGAAACAGATTGAAGAACTACGAAAAAGCGCATTCGCCCCTTCCTCACCATGGGGAGCCCAGACTATTTGTCAAGAAGAAAGACAATAGCATGAGAATGTGCGCGATTACGATCACTCAACGAAGTAACAATCAAGAATAAATACCCATTGCCCGTAATTGATGATTTGTTTGATCGGTTAAAGGGAGCAAGTATTTTCTCAAAGATCGATTCGAGATCCGGTTATCACCAATTAAAGATTAGACCTAAGATATTCAAAACGCTTTCACCACCGATATGGACTATATGAGTTCACAAGAATGTCATTTGGATTGACCAACGCCTCGCCTATTTCATGAATATGATGAACAAGGTGTTCATGGAATTCTGGATAAATTCGTAGTCGCCTTTATTGACGACATTCTCATCTACTCAAGAACGAAAAGAACATGAAGAGCATCTCGGATGATACTAGACAAGCTCGTGGAGCACCAACTCTATGCCAAATTCAAAGAGTGAATTACGCTAAGACAAGTTGCATTCCTGGACATATTGTATCCGCAGGAGGAATTGCAGAGACCCGCCAAGGTTGAAGCAAGAATGGACCGAAATACCAAATCGATCACCGAGGTGAGAAGTTTTCGGGACCGCAGCTATTATCGACGGTTTATCGAGGGTTTTCTAAACTTGCCAAACCCATGACTCAACTTCAAGAAAGAAAAGAAGTTTGAATGGTCAAGCGCTCAGAAGAAAGTTTCCAAGAATTGAAAAAGAGGCTAGTCTCAAAGACTCTGGTGTTAATTTTACTGACATCCGCAAGGATTTTGAGATCTTTTGTGACGATCCCGCCAAGGCCTCGGATGTGTATTGATGCAGAAGGCAAAGTTGTAGCTTATGCATCCCGGCATTGAGGCCACACGAAGGAATTACCCACTCATGATCCAGAGTTAGCGGCAATTGTGCACGCTCGAAAATCTGCGGCATTATCTCATTGGTAACCATTTGTGAGATTTTCACACCATAAAAGTTTGAAGTACATATTCACACACCCGAGCTCAATCTCCGACAAAGAAGATGGTTGGAACTAATAAAGGATTATGATCTCGAATTCATTATCATCCGGCAAGGCCAATGTGGTAGCAGATGCCTTGAGCGAAAAGCATATTGCAACACCATCATGGTGCAACAAAATCACTGAGTCAGTATGAAGAGTCAAGCACCGAATCTTGAGATTGTCAACCAAGGTATGTAAACGCTTTAGAAGTTCAACCAACTCTTCAAAAATGATTAGAACAAAACAGCTTGGAAGATGAAGATATCCAAGAAATCAAGAAAAATATGAGAAGAGGTAAAGCCCTGTGTTTCTCTCAAGATGAGCAAGGGACAAAGTGTGGTTCGGAGACCGCATCTCAGGTGCCTAACCAGCAGGAGATAAAAGACTCACTCGAAGAAGCTCATGAGTCGCCATATCCATTCATCCCCGCAGCACCAAAATGTACCAGATCTAAAAGAAAGATATTGGTGGGTCAAGATGAAGCGTGAAATTGCTGATTTCGCGCTCGTTGACGTTTGTCAAAGAGTCAAGGCACAACACCAAAGACCCGCTGTCCATTGGTAACCATTACCAATTCCCGAGTGGAAGTGGAAGAAGTCGTATGGATTTCATCATCGGACTCCCGTGACCCAATCGATATGACTCCATCCGGGTGGTAATTGACCAGGTTAACTAAAGTCGCCACTTTATTCTCGCCAAGACCACCTACCGAGCAGCAAAGAAACTAGCGTAATGTACATGGCCGTAATCGTCGCTCGCACGGAGTACCCAAAAGATTGTGTCGCACCGAGGTTCCCAATTTACCTCTCGGTTTTGGAAAAGTCCGCATGAAGCCTTGGGGACCAGACTCAATTTTAGCACGGCGTATCATCCTGCATCGATGGTCGATGTAACGCACCAATCAAGTTCTTGAAGATATGCTTGAGCCTGTGCCTTAGAATTCTAAAAGGTTGGGACAAGGATCCGCCAGATGAGTTCTCATACAATAATAGTTACCAAGCTAGTTTGCAGATGGCTCCATTTGAAGCTCAGACGGAAGAAATGCCGAACCCACTTCTTTGGGATGAGGTAGAGAGCGCCGGCTCCTTGGACCCGAGTTAATCAAAGAAGCCGAGAGTAAAGTGAAAACTATTCAGAGCGCTCAAAGCACCCAATCCCGACAAAAGAGTTATGCCGAGAACAACCGTAGGGAATTAAGCTTTGAGGTAGGAGATGTTGTCTATCTCGAGTAACCCCACTCGAGGTGTGAAGAGATTCCTGACAAAAGGTAAACTCGCACCTGCATATTGGGCCATACAAGATTTTGGCAAACGTGGAGAAGTAGCTTATCACCTAGAGCCGCGTAAGCCCCGCAACAGATACAACGCCTTCCACGTGTCGCAATTAAAGAAATGCTCTGCAAGAACCGAAGATCATACCTTTCTCGAAAGCTTCGACCTTCAAGAAGATCTCACCTACGTAGCGCACCGATTAAAATTATAGATGTCGCAGAACGTGTTACGTATGCAATAATCGATCGCATAAGGTACAAAGGAGTCACCATCCGAAAGCGAAGCCACATGGGAGAATGAAGAAGAACTCAAGGCTAACTACCCGATCTTTTGTTAACCAAGTCCAATCTCTGGTCGAGATTCCCTTTAAGGGGTAGGTTTGTAATAAATTTCAAATTTCAATTTCAGCTTGAAAATAAAGTTTAAAAATTTTATTGGATTTTGGTGGAATTTTTAAAGCTTTTCCTTAACCAAATTAAAGATAAAATAAAATTATGGGCAAAATCTATTATCGATAATAGCTGGAAATATTTTTCTTAAATCCTAAATGCTCCGAGAATTTCTCGTGAATTTTCTCATAATTCTTGGAATTATTTTGCTATATTCTAAAGCCTAATTGAATTATCCGAATTAAAACAAAAGAAAATCAAAAGAAAACCTCAAATAGGAATTGGGCGAAACCCACTTCGGCCCACGTTCTTCCGCATACAAGACACGCCCGCTCGCCGCCGCCTCCCTCTCACGGCAATGGTCCACCGTCGATCCTTTCTCTCTCCCATCACACTGGTGCATCCCAACCGCTGGATTAAAATCTAACGGTCGACGTCACAAAGCATTCGGAAGGTCCGAATGTTCACGCAACGGACCGTTAGATCTAAATCCAACGGCCCACGTGCATCGCCACTTAATGATTCACCGCAACCCGTGATCTATTTCAACCGTTAGATCGAGATCAAACGGCTACTACCGACATAACTTACCGCCGCCAATCTTTTGTCCACCGTCGATCAAAATCGGACGTGCCCGCTTGTCGTCTTCTCGCCGCCTTCTCCGCGCGATCCTCACGCGCGCCGCCATTAAAACCGACGAACTCGTAACGGCCGCCTTCAATCCCCGCTCCTCACCATCGCGCGCATTGACGACCGTATCAGATCACGCCGCCCACTTCCGCCGCTTCCTTCTCCGCATCGCTTTACCCACGATCACCGAAACCGCCGATGACCTTGGCGTCGCCGCTTCCGGTCTTTCCCAGCCCTATAAATAGGAGCCATGGTAGCCCTTCTCCTCCTCCACCTTTTTCCCACGCATTACTCCTGACGCCTAGCCGCGCGAACCGGCCGTGGAAGCTCCTTCACCGCGACGCTTTCTTCCTCGATTCCGCGCCGACGACGCTCCGCCTCGCCGCCACTACCAACGGCCGCCACATCATCGCCGACCTGCTCACCTCTGCCGGCAGGACGCCACGGAATCGCATTGCCGCCAACACCCAACCTCTCGCGCTTCAACCTCGCCGCGGCCACCACCGCCCACCTTGACCACCCGAGCTAGTCTAACAGTTGCATAGTCCTAGCTACACATCGTACCACCATCGCCGGCGAACCTCGCCGTCGCTGCCGTTGGTTCCGTGGCGCCACCGTCGCCGGTCCGACGTGTCACGCCGCGGGCGCGCTGCCACCTAAGCGCCACCTCAACCCCGCCTGGCGTGGTGTGCGCGTGGCGCCCCGCTCATCGCCACGTGAGCACCCGTGTCGTTCACCGCGCGGAGATCACGGCTCGCCTGGAATCGATCCCACCGTGAGCCGAGTCTATGACATGTGGACCCGCTTGTCGAAAAATCATTATAATTCTTTTAATTTCCGAAATTCTTCACAAGGCCAAGATTGCACAATAAATAGAATTTCTTTAGAAAATAATTCGAGAATTCAATTAAATTCCAGATTTTGTATTAAACTTGTAAATTCATATCTTTTGCATTTGAACTCCAAATTGAGTGGTTCAAGTTGTAAAATTTGTCTAAATTCATAATCTAGCTAACTAAAGCAAAATATTTTAATTTGGAGTTAGTTTGATCTGAGTTTTTGAATTTATTTGAATTTGAGTTGAATTTGTCGTATTTTCACGTATAGACTTCGACGACTCTGAGAGTTAGATCCTTCCGACGATTTAGAGTTCCAAGACTTCAACGAAGGCAAGTTACACTATTGATCATATTGTTCCTATTGTTTTAAAGTATTTATTTACTATCTACAATTTACTATTGCATGCATATGTTTATAAAAATATCCGAATATCCCGATTTCAGATATAGTTGTTCCAAACTCCTTGGTATGGCCAATTTGACTATCAAAACTGAATACCTTGACACCTTAGATAAAATTTGTCAAATGCTTAGCCTTGCTTAGATAATATTTACAAATTTGGGAGAATTTAGTCAAATCTTTACAATGTAATTTAAATGTGTTCTGTGGTATTGTTTTATCACGAAAGGATTTTACGCTAAATAAAATAAAATGGGTTTGGACTTGGGCGAGATGGATGAATGGTGGGTGCAGCTTCATGCACCTGTCTAATCTGTTAGGATTACGACCTGTGGTTTTAAATTGGAAGTCGCCGAGTCCGATTAAGGACCGGTCTTTGAGCGTATTTTGCTACGCCTTACCGTACCACCACATGTCCTGTATGGGCGGGATTTGGCTAAATAATCTGAGTGTCTTAGTGTTATTTGTGCTATGTTGTATGTGTGGGCGTTGGTTAGACATTAGTCCCACCGCGCGAGAGGGGCTTCCGGAGGATGGATAGTCCAAAGGTAGCGAAACCTTAGCGGGCATGAATACAAGAGAGACACTTGCTTTGTAACGGCCTCATGATAATTGCTTAGTCACACGCCTTCGGAAGCGTGCTTTGGCCGACATTAAAAGCATTTTATCTCGTGTGGGTAAAGCTGTACAACCTCTGCAGAGTGTAAAACTATTCGAATAGCCGCGTCCGCGGTCATGGACATGCTAGCAAAGCCACTCTAAGTTAGAATTGTTTTTGGTTTATAAAATGTGTTCAATGATGTTTTAGGATGGATAGTCCTATGGTAAAAATTGGGTGGTTAGCCAAGTGTTAGGAGGATATCCTTCAATAATCAACTAGTGGAGGTCATCCAATATTCGATGTCAGTTTTGTCACTTTCTTTATTCGAATTATTAAAATTGGTCTTACAAAAGTATTAGCAATATAATCTGAAAATGTCATTTATGCAAAACAACCCCGCCATTACCTTTGTTTACTTTATGCATGCATTAAACTTTCTATATTGGGTGTGACTTGCGAGCACGGTAGTAGTGCTCACTCTTCTTTGAATAAATCTTATTCAGAGAAGACGTTTTCCGACGGTGAGGATCTTGACGAATAGGTCACGTCCCGCAGCGATTGCCTGTGGCAAGTCGTGTGGCCTACTACTTCTACTACTCTTCCGCTGTGTTATTTCTTTTCTTTTGGCCGCAGGCCCTTTTGTAATAAACTTTGAATTATTATCAATAAACTCGTGATATGATTGTGCTATCACTTTTTGTTTAACTGTGTACACTAGAAATCCTGGACTAGTGTATGAACACAGAGAATTTGGGATCCTTCGTTCCTGGGTTCGACACTTTCACACACCAAACTTTTCCGGAACTAGTGGATCTGAGGAAACTGCCTCGTAGTACGCCCAACTATTCTGGGTCCAGCCGCGACCCGCCTCCTATGCCCGCGAACGCCCTCCTGGCGACCGATAGGGGTGGCACCCCTATGTTGGTGTAGGGACGCTGAAAGTGCGCCAAATCAACCGATGAGTGGACCATTAGCGCCGCTATTGGTGCCGCCAAACTCGCCGTTGATCGCAACAACATGCATCCGGTAATGAAACCGTATTTCATGGTACAATGCTTTTTTATTCCGGACAACGGGTAACGAACTCTCTTTACCCACCGCAGCTCTCGCCACCACTATGCGACTTCCAGCAGAAGGATCGACGACAAGATCCACCTCACGACATGTGGTCGTTGTTAGACGGAAGAGCTAGGCTAGGAGCACATCGAGACCCGTGAAAGGCGCCTCAAAGAGTTGAAAGTCGAGCAGCCGAGCAAGGTAGGCGGACAAAGCGCGAGGAGCGTGAGCGTGAGCATACGAGGCGACGGAGGCCGAGAGGGAGCGAAGAGGGCCATCGCGGCGAGCCAAGGCGCAAGGCGAGAGTACAACGCCGAGCCGGGCCGCAAGGGTAAATGGTCACGCTCGACTCAAGAGTTTCTACCCTATTCCTCCACATGTCTCATGTATTTCAATTTCCCTAAAGGCATGCGTGTCACCGCCTCGGTTTGTTGTCTGCGTGCCATGTAATCCCTTGTCCGATGAAATGTCGTGTGGTTATCGCAGGCGTCATTTCCCAAAGTTGTCCAACGGAGTTGTGCGAGATTCCGTAACGCATTGTAATATCACCGCTTTGCTACATACGAATCATTAATCCCTCAATCGCCCTCCAAAAATCTTGCAACAATGCACAACAACAAATAGCGGCGCAACAAGTTGCATAAATTATCTCGTCACCGCTTGAACCGCTTAGTTGGTTCATCTATGTCGCCATTCAATCGGCGACAGAAATATCGCTAGATTCAATCATGACATAGAAGGTATCGCCGATTAAAGGCGGCGCACTCGACCTCTACAAAACCCTCTTGCAACCGTCGATATTCCACACAGACTCGATCTTACTCAACAAAAAAAGAAGGACACAACAGAGAGGACGAGGAGAAAAGCTAGCCGTCAAGTTGCCCACCTCTGTAATTTTCTTAACGTAACGGATTACATGATTCTTGATGTGTCATTACGTGAGTTAAGTTCGTTTACATACTTTTTGGTGGGATATTTAGTTGCACATATGTAGTTCATCGTGTAAATGTTCTTCACACTGCAAAGACGTCAAATATGTCCGACGTCGTCAATTTCAAAATTTCCTCGGCCGAGGACTATTATGGAGGGTCCCGAGGAATTGATTTGAGTTATTTCGGTCGCGGACGTGCCTACCAAGACCTCGAGCAACGCATAATAGGCGCCTGTGATGCGGTGGTTGTTCCACACGCCCAAGTGGACCGTGATGTCACGATCGACATTGAGCTGCCTCGCCGGGCAGGACATTACGATTGGGAGTTAGTGCAACTAAAGGGAACAAATTCATGGCGGTCGTATGCGCATGGCGAGAGGGGATGGAAATTGGTCCTACGGTTCAGCGCGTATGCTAAACCCACTCCAAAGATCCGCGTCGTAACAAGTAGGGCTTGTCGACACCGGGAAGAACTAGGTGACTCGGTGGCGCACAAATGGCGTAAGAGCAAGAGGTTGCCGATGTCGCCGATGAAGACTACGCCGAGTTACCTCATTCGGTGAGACAAAGCTAGTGGGCTGGCGACGAGGGGAGGAGCTGGAAGACCTAGTGGAAATGATGGAGCTCGAAGACCAAGACTACATGGCATTGTCCGAAGATGAAGGTTCTTATGACGACGATGATGCGACCAAAGAGGCGTTCCGTCCGAGTGGAACACATACGATTCGAGAACCTCGTCGTCAACGAAGGCTCCCATGTACCATGGGAGTGCGACCAGAGCGAGGTCGACTAGGAGCTACGTACAAATGCAAGGAGGCGTGCAAGATGCGGTCAAATTAGGCATTGTCGGTTCGACGCACATTCACCGTCGTCAAGTCTACCCCAAGATTCTACGACGTGAAGTGCGCGCATAGAGGATGCCCTTAGGCGCGTGCACGCATTTCACCCAAGTGGGACACCCATCGAAGTGCTCCATAGTGGTCCCTCACACATGCGTCGTCGGCCGAGTCGGTATGATCCCACCGGAACTCGTCATCGCTTCATTGCCAATCTCATGTACGATGAGATCGTGGATAACCTAGATTTTGAGCCACGATCCATCATTCGGGCCATTGAGGCAAGGTTCTAGTACACTATCAGCTATACCAAGGTTTGGAGGGCAAAACAGAAGGCATTGGAATCAAGATTCGGCACGTTCGAGGATTCCTACCACAACCTCCCTAGGCAACTCCGAGTCATACAAGACAGGAATCCCGGCACTCATGTCGACATTCAAGACGCCACGCATCCGAAGTGGCCTAATAAGAGCAGCGAGCATTCTTCGCGTTTGGTCCATGCATCAATGCATTCTGGCACTGTCGTCCAGTCTTGTGTATCGATGGCACATTTCATCGGCGGTACAAGGGCGAATCGACCGCAATAGCGCGGACGAAACAATCAAGTTCTTCCCGTGGCATTCGCTTTGTTGAAAGTGAGAACATGGATAGCCGGTCGTGGTTCTGAAGAATGTGAGGATTTACGTTGTGCAGACCGTCCCAACGTATGCCTCATACATGATCGGCGACGCGGCCTGCTGCGTGCAATAACACGCCTTCAGGCGAGGAAGAACGTTCCACTTCTATGGCCGATCTACAGAGCGGTGGTGCATGAGGCACTTGGGTGCAAACTTCTAAGCGATTCGCAACAAGGACTTGATGAACATGTTCAAGCGCTGTGCAACAGCAACCAGCCGTAAGTTCGACACACTGAAGATTACGGACGACCGGACCCAAACCCACGGAAGGAGGCATCGACTAGGGCCGCCTGGCGCCACTCAGCCCCCAAGCATTGCCACGGCTACCCACGCACGCTCCTAGTGTCACGAGGAAGACAGGGCACAGTCAAATGCTTCTCGATCGGATTGAGCACGAGCCTAAGGAGAAGTGGTCGCCGCGCATGACGGGGTGGTGCTCGATATGGTATCATGACAACCAACCTAGCCGAGGTCTACAACTGGTCATGCGCGGCGCGGTGCCTCCCTTTGGTTGGTATTGTCGAGGCAATTCTCGCGGTACCACAAACTACTTTGTTAACAGATCAGCAATGCGCCGCTCACCATGGCAAATGATGAGTACTCTACTCCGCCATGATCACCGCATACATGGAGGAGAAGAGCAAGAAGGGTGAGATGCACCGCATTCAAGATGGGCACGAGGAGCTTCGCCGAGATAATGTGCGAGGATAAAGGCGTCGCGGGACTAACCGCGAGAGGATCACCCATGAGTGCACGCTACGTCGCGATAGTTGCGTATGCACTTGTAACAAGCCCCTTCTTACGCATAGGCCTGCTCCCATGTCATGGCCGCTGTTCGACGGTGTGCGAAGATCCCGGTCGATACCTCTCTCACTATTTCACCAAGGAGGCGGTGATGCAAACATGGAGTGGAGAGATGTATGGTTACGCCGTTGTTGGCCATTTCACCGCCATCCATCCCGGGAGCAACTAATGCGGGCGCGGACATTGGTAGGCTCAAGGAAAGGTTGGCGGCGGCAGTGCACGACACATCGAGAACGATATGGACGCAGGCGGCGGACGTCGCACGAAGAAGTGCTCCATTTGCGAAGTCCGGGCACACCTTCAAGACATGCCCCACGCGAAATGCTCGGACCAAGGAGACATCGGCATTCGAGCGCCACCACGGGGACCTCATCCGGTGCCCGACTAGAGGCGATGCACATGGGAGACGTTGACGTCGCGACCACGACAAAAATATTATTATCAATGTTGTCAATTATCATTTTAGTTAAGTGTTATGACGTTCTTCCGCAAGTTACGTAATATCGAGTGTATGAATTCCGATCGAATGACAATATCACTTATCTTCCTTTACGAATCGTTCATACCTCAAACGTCCTCGCTAAATTCTCCAAAATTAATCGTAGTACAACAACATACGATGATGATAAAATGTTATTACAAGTCTAATGATTTTGTACCGTTCAAAATTTATGAAAATCACAAACCGCCTAAGTGAAATAGGAAAATAAGGGTTGGGAATGGCAATATTACTTATCTTCCTTTTACGAATCGTTCATACCTCAAACGTCCTCGCTAAATTCTCCGAAAATTAATCAGTACTAGAACAACATACGGCGATGATAAAATGTTATTATGAGTCTAATGATTTCGCATCGCTTAAAATTTATGAAAATCACAAACGCCTAAGTGAAATAGGAAAATAAGGGTTGGGAATGAATCGCCAGTTCAATCGGCGATAGGTCTGTCGCCGATTCAATGGCGATTCATTCTATCGCCGATTGAATCGCGATTCATTCTGTCGCCATTTCAATCGCGATAAATACCTCAACTAGCGGCGTGTCGGGGGCGGTCCTCACGCTTGATTGAACTAGCGATTCATTTCTGTCGCCAGTTGAACTGGCGACAGAGATACATTTTTGTAATTTTTTAATCGACTATTTATTTTTGTAAATATCTTTAAAAATAATAATATTTTTTAAAAAAAATTCTTGGATTGAGTCTCCATCGAGCTTAGACACTTGATTCATTCAAGTGAGCGTCTTCGAATTTTTACTCTTGGTGTTTGCCGACACCTAGATGGCTTGGAGGAGTTGCATCAGTGATCTTCTCAAAGAAGGTTGTGAGAAGACCTGGATATTTGTGAGTGGTTTGGTGCTAGCTATCTCTGGAGTAGAGGAAGAGCAACCCCAAATGGATTTGAGGTGTAGTTTAATTTGTAGAGCCGGTCCAATTCGTTTGGACTTACCTCAACGTGAACTAGGGGAAATCGGCAAGTTTCTGATCACCACGCGAAAAAGATCTCGTGTTCTTGTGGTTTGCTTTCTTGTGCTTTACATTCTTACAATTTACTTTTGTAGAATTAAATTGCTTACTTATCATCTTAGGTTTGCAATACTTGCTTTAGACTAAGTTTGTTGGTGCACTTAGTCAAGACATTAATTTATAATTCCGCATAAAACTCGATTTTGTCTAAAAGAATTTTTAAAACTGTCTGTTCACTTCCCTCTGGTCGGCCTCCTCGACCTTACAAAGACAAAGTCTAAACCCTAAATCCTAGGTAGCAAGCGGTGGCAGCGCGACAAAAGGTGCGCGCTCATTCTGTGTGGAAGCAATGGGCAGTTGCAGCATGGCGCATGGCGCACAGCCACAATAAGTCCTCTCCTTGAATTCTCGATTTGAATTTGAAAATTTCAGTTTAGGATTTGTGAAACATTGTGATTGTAAACTTTAGAAACTTTTGTGATTTGTGAATGTAGAGCAACCGAGCAAGTTCAATCGTTGAAACATGAAGAGGAATGAGATATTGTATAAGACTTTGAAATTGTATGTGTGAAGAGTGCACCCCATGAAAGTTTTCTAGTTCCACAATTGATTAGAATGGGTACATCCATGTGCAGTGAACAATTCTCTTTGCGACCGAGTTGCGATGCAAGTTTTGTGCTTTCATGATTTATGCCTATATGAAACAATCATTTAGTTAATGGCAAGAAGCTGAGGTGTAGCTTGATGGATAAGGGAGTAGAGTGGATGTTGCTGGATGCATGTGTGGCAGCTCAGGCCATCTATATGATTTTGGATGATGCAAGGATAAGGGCGTAGAGATGTAGAGTGGATGTTTGATGCTATCGCTTTGCTCCTAAGTTCATTGAGAAGCTTTAGTCAGGTGCACTCAATTTGTCCACGATTCCATGCTATATCTAGAGTCATGCATCCAAACATTTGACAATGAAAATCGTAAAACAGTTTGTTGCAGCAATTTTGGTAGTTTCATGGCGACTAGATAGAAAGGTGCATGTTCAGCTTACGAGGCAGACTAAATGAACCAATGATTTAGATGATCCAAGAAAGAAAAGGATGAGTCCTTTGTCAAGACATTCATGCTTGTGCTACTCTGCTTATAATTGGCATGCAATTTAGGGATCGATCTCAATATATCCTACTTGTTTGCCCTCCTGGATACTATCAACAATATTGAGATGAATTGGTGTGAGGGGACATTCTACCTCTAGTGATTGTTTGTCATTTGGACATAATTGTAAAAGTTCAGAAACATTCTTGTACCAATGATGAAGATTTATTCTACATTCCTGTATCGTGGTCAGATTTGGGACCATTTGTAGTTGCTAGCCTTGGGATATAGAATCACTTGATGTGTGTGCTGTATTTGGGTTATGTTTTATATTTCTTTGAATCTTGGAGCTACGTCAATGCATGCTTGGTTTTTTTAACCATGAAATCAGGAAACTTGTTCAAATCATTGCATTTTTTTATGAGATTTGAAACATGAAATAAGCAAGAAACCTGCCAATTGAAAGTTGAAACAAGCCGAAACAGTGAAACCTAAAGCTTGAAACAAGCCTAAAACCTTATAGAAACATGTGTGGAACTTGAATCCTAAAATCTAATACTTGCCGAAACACTGAAACTTGAAACTTAAAACAAGCCTAAAAATTGCCATAACATACCTGAAACTTGAATACTAAAATCTAAAACCTTGCCCTTGTAGATACTTGAAACATTCTGAAACACTAAAACCCATTCGAATATTGAAACTCCTATGAATCTTGGCTAAAATTTGTTTTGAAACTTGTCCAAAACTAATGTTTGAAACTCACATTTGGAATCTTTTTGAAACATCAAGTTTTAGATTTGTAACTCGGTGAAACAGTAAGTTTCAGTTTTGAAACTTGCTTGAAATTCACGTTTGGAACTCGATGTTTCAGTTTTTGAAACCTGAAACTCATGTGAAACTTGCTTGGAACCTTTGTTTCAAAACTTGAAACTTGCTTGGAACTTTTATTTTATTGTTTGACTTGGAGCTCGATGAAACTTACTTTGAAAATTTGAAACGTGAACATCGCTGAAACTTGCTCCTGTAATTTGGAACTTTGCTATCCCAGTAGTATTAGAATTTTAAAACGTGTGAAACTTGCTTTGAGTCTCATCTGAAACTTGAAAATTCACATCTAAAACATCAAGTTTCGGATTTAAAACCTGTTGAAACTTTAAGTTTCAGATTTTAAACTCAAACACCATTGAAACTTCAAGTTTCAGAAATTTGAAAGTTCAAGTTTCAGCTTTAGGACCCTAAACCGTTAGCGTTCTTTAGCAGTCACTTTGGTTTTTTAAGGTTCCTTGGTTTATTTGGGTCTAGTTGAAAGTTGAAACCAAGCATAGAGGGCAATTTTGGAAGTTCAGACCTGGATAAATGGGAAAGGAGTAAAATAGATTTGAAATGGCAGAAAATAAAACAAAATGGCATAGATCAAATGAAACCACATTATAAGTGGCATTTTACATTTTTATATTCTAAATGGCATTCTCCAAAGTGCAAGGTTTTAGATTAGCATATATCAAATTTGCCAACGTTTTAAGAGGTATTTTTGGTAATTGGAATTGTGAATTATTTGGCGTGGCGCATTTAAGGAATGTTGCCCCCCTACCTAATTCAGCCCCCTAGTTGCTTATCAAGCATTCAAGTTCCATGACGACGCCCGGATCCTGCCCCTCGACGGCGGCCCCATCAGCCGGCCACCCTCCCGTCTGCCTCGCCGACGCTGCAGGTAGTTGCTACATTCCCCTCCCACCTTTCCTCCCGTACGGCCGTACTCCTCGCTCCCTCCAAATCCTACCCCTCTCACAAAGCCTCTCTCCCTTTTGGCCTTGAGCTCCCAAGAAATGGTGCGGCCGCGGCTGGTGCTGTTCGGCGACTCAATCACGGAGCAGTCCTTCCGTCCCGGCGGCTGGGGTGCAGCCCTCGCCGACACCTACTCCCGCAAGGTACATACCCCGTCGATTCGTTCCCCCTTGTCGGGCGTACACGCATTTCTTGCTCGTAGACTGGGAATACTTCGATCCTGATGTTTCATTGCTCAAAGAATCGCTTAAAGAACCGGGCCATTTGTTGAAGTAAATGCGAAAATTAGGTTAACCAGATGATGGTGTCTCCTGATGCTTGCGAACATTTGTCCCTTGCATAATCTTTTGCAATCACGCAATTAATTTTCTTTTCTTGCTTCGCTTCCTGACTTATTGTGATATCCGGTGGTCTTCTCTGTATCAGGCCGATGTTGTCGTCCGAGGCTACGGTGGGTACAACACAAGATGGGCTCTGTTCTTGATCCAACAAATCTTTCCCTTGGTACGACGGTCGCATCCAGGTCAGGTCTTAAATAATCGTACATACAGACAGACTGATGTGCGGCAAATGAACACTCCCTGTGCAGGTTGGCTTAGCACCTCCTCTTGCGACAACTATATTCTTTGGTGCTAATGATGCAGCCCTTTTAGGACGAACTAGCGAGCGACAACATGTTCCAGTTGAAGAGTATAAAGAGAATCTCAAAAAAATAGTTAATCATCTGAAGGTGCGTCGTTTTCTTTATGTTCTTAATCAAAGTTTTTATGAAGGCCATTATACAGGACGTGCTAGTAGTTTTTTCTATGCAGGGAATAAAAACATATTTAGTGGACCATGTTTAAAGCCTGATTTTCTAGAACATACAATACTGCAAGCAGTGTGTGCTGTGTACATAATTTGAAACTAGGTTAAGTTGTATGCTACTCACATAATTAGGGGTTGTTTGGTTCTTATGTTTTAGGAAAATGGAAAACCAGGTTTAGTTAAACTTAACTTGTTTTAGAGCTTTACCATCTAAAATGTTGTTTGGTTGGGATAAGTTGAAATCAAGATAAGAAAAATGAAGTACTACCAGTTTTAGCCTGATCCAAACAATCGCTTAGGATTTAGGAATGATTCTACAAGTTTGTACTGTTGAGCATATACATTTGTGTTAATTTTTTTTGGTTGAACAAATAAATTTGTGTCAAAATGGAAATGGCTGTTAGATAGACGAAGTATGTTCATGTGCAGATAATGATGTCAAAATGCACAGATCTCCAAGCTCCTTTCTCCACTCAGATATAAATTTATTTTCTATTATGGACCCTTATGTCGAGTTTTGAGAAAACCATTTTAGGCTTATCATGGATGTGACTTTGCCAAATATTTATTGTCAGCGTTCCTCTGATTATGTTTCTATGGCATATTGCCCATTGCTTTTTTCTATAAACTTGTTCGCTGTGATTTGCATTTAGCCTCTTAAAACTAAGATTTAGATCCGTTGTTCAAGAAGAATTGTTATCAAGCACCAAGAAGTAGCTGTCTTTTTTGTTGGCCCCATCTACTTCTCTTTATCATGGAGCACTGATGTAATACATATTTTACTGAATGGCTGGCAAGCTGAAGATTGGAAACATACAGAGTTTGTAGCATAAACATGTAGTAGTTTGGCTAGCAAATTAAAATCATTTTTTTAAAAAATGCTATTTTCTTAAAAAAAAAACTCAAGTGCTTGGGCTTACAAGTAGTGAAGCCCATCATAAAAAATGCTTCAGATCAATTTTCTGTGTACAATGGGGGAAACTTTATATTTTGATATTTGAACTCTGACAGTAAGCAATTTCAGACTAGCTGTAATCCTGCGCAGGTAGCCAGGCATACATCGCTTGCCTAGAGGTATATATGTGTGGATTGCCTTGCTTTGGATCATACATGGCACCCCTATTGCGATTACTAGGCTAGGAAGAATATTAAGAAGCAATATTCACATCTAGCTCACTAATTTATATAACAATTTTCTGGAACTTCCATTTGAGATTTGATGGCCAGTCATTTGTAACTTATTAGTTATTACCTTCTCGAAGTGGCTTTAACTAATTATTATTGTTGGAATAGAAAATTTTAATGACGATATTTCAGCAGTATTGGCTTCAGGGTCTCCCAATCTGTCATATAGTGAAATGTGAGACCATTATGAAAAAATATTCTAAGTTATGTCTGAAAGTAAGGATCCTAAGGTAAATTTACAATTGCAGTATTTGATCAATATGTCTTGTTTTGTGCCAATATCAATTATCATTCCTTAAAATCAGTTTCCAATCTAAAGTTTATGTTATCTTAATGCAGGATTGTTCAAAGTCCATGGTGATTGTGCTAATCACCCCACCTCCTGTTGATGAAGATGGAAGAGAAAGATATGCACGGTTGGCATCATTTGTCCTGTTGAATCATGTTTGTTCTAGCAACTTTAGTGACTGACTGACTGATGTAGAAAGAAATAAATGAAAATGAAGAAAAGCTAATGATTTTTTTTTTGTCTAAGCCAAAAACAAAATTCTGCACTAAGCTCAGAATATGCCCTTGCTTTTCTGTGTATCTCATAATACAGTTCTGTTTGCTCTTGGCAGTGATATGGGCGTGCTATTAACTCAGCAAATTCATTTTTTATTTGTCCATCCATGCTTTGTGCAGTGATTGACATGTTTCATTTTCCACAAGGTTTATTGAATGCATTACATTGGTATTATTACTTGTTGATATTTTTTTAATTTTTTCCCTCAAGATCACTATATGGAGAAGATGCGAGGAGGCTCCCTGAAAGGACAAATGAAATGGCTTGTGTCTATGCAAGTCAATGCATAGAACTAGCCAGAGAAATGGATATCCACTGTGTTGACATTTGGTCAAAGATGCAAGCGACTGAAGGATGGAAAAAACTTTACTTGAGGTAATGCTTGTTTATATTTTATTTACTTTTGCTGTACGTGGTATCAGTCCTGATGAAATTTAATATTTGCCACTAGAGTTTTCAGATTTATATCTTGTAAGCGACCAACCAAGCATGTGTAACACGTGCAAAAATTAAACATCCTCTATTGCAAGGGTATCAACCGGATATGAATTATCTATTTTATTCAACTACCGTATACGATAGGATACGATATGGTTTTGACGTTCCCATCCGATTAATTGTGTTTTGTTGAGGTTGAAATGTCCTCAATATCTTGCCACTACATAAGCTATGCAGATATTCAAATCCGGCCTAATTGAGTAAGTATTCGATTCGTATTCGAGCATATTCAAATTCGTATTCGCATTCGTTTAAAAAATACGAATACGAATGTGGAAAGAACACTATTCGATTTGTATTCGATCCGTTAACACCTCTACTCTATTGTAATTTTTATATAGGAAAAAAATTGTATGCCACTGCAAATGTTCCGAATCCTTGATCTGCCATTGCAAAGTGACCTCTCCTTTATATGCCACTATATTTCCAAAATGTTACCCTTATTTTGCCACTGCTATCAGCTCCATTAGATTTTGCTCAACAAAATTTTCCAAAATTTTCCAAAATGCCCAAATTACCCCTATCTTCCTCGTTCACTCCTACTCTCCCAGTTCACATCTCGGGGTTGGCGAGTCGCATGCTCTCCTCCACGCCAGGACCGGCGGCCTCCCCTTCCCATGTCGGGCTCTGCCTCCCCCTCCGCGTCGGGGTGGCTTGTCATCTCGGCCCTCTGCTGGGGCAGCAATGGCGTTATGGGAGGAGCAGGAGGAATCAGGTGGTGGCGGGGCCATGGGAAGCAGAGCAAGAGGAACCAGGGGGACGGGGCCAACGCTGGCTACGCAAGGTCGCGAGCGAGGTCGGTGCTAGAAAGTGTGGTGGAGCTGGCGAGGTTGGCGAGGAGTAGCCCGGTGGCGGCGGCCGCCACTCTCTGTGTGTGCTCGTGTGTGTTGTGTGCGATAGAGGAGGAAGAAGACAATAAGGGCAAAATAGTATTTTCACAACTACTTCATGGCTTGACTGGTCAATGATTGCATAAAATGGTAGGGTTTGAAGTTTGCAGTGGCATAGAAAGGAGATGACACTTTGTAATGGCAGATCAAGGACTTAGGAACTTTGCAGTGACATAAACTTTTTCCCTTTTGTATATTGAATAGATGATCCGTTTTAAAAAATAAAATTATTTTTATTTAGGCTGTTCCCAGTTTTAGAATAAATTTGGAGCTTAATCAGTGTTGTGCTATTTTTCACCAACACAAGGTTAGATTTACATTTTTTTTGAATAAAATCCACCTCGTAGATTTGAACTGTGTCATATGACGATATATTTTTCGTACCATTCTAACATGTGGCTTTATGGTGTGGTGTATTATTGTGCATTTACTATGAGATTTAAGATAACTTGGGTGCATTAATCATCATTCATATACTTGGGAACTGGGAAGACTCAACTATCATTGACTGAGTGTGTTTGGATCTGCCATGCATTTTTTTTGTTAGTAGATAAGCCTGATTATTTGGTCCTTTTAGTAGAAGAGAATTTCATTTTTCCAAAACTATTAAGGTTTCTTATTAAGAATAATGCAAGAAGGCTTCGCTGAATTTTGTTGTAGTTTTTCTTTAAAGATAACTCTATTTTGTTGTTTTGAAAATAGTTCTTCCAAGAAAATTGTCAAATCCTCCAACTTAGTTGTTCAAGACCTTACAAGTGACTGTTTTGCAGCCCCAATTTAAGGAACAGAAGCTTCTCTAGAACCAGTCACTGTTGTATTTGTTCTGTTTTAGAAAGTGATAGCTCGATAATCATTGTAACTTATAACTATTTCTGTTTTCATCTCATAGTGACGGACTGCATCTGACACCCCAAGGAAATGCTGTTGTCCACAAGGAAGTTGTCCAAACGTTGAGAGATGCTGGTCTGAAAGCTGAAGATATGCCGCATGACTTCCCTCATCATTCCAAAATTGATGGCAAATGTCCAGAAAAGGCCTTCCAGTGAAGTATTTTTCAGACCATGTGATGTTTGAACTGCATGCTTCCTCTGAAGGTTTTGCCTTCCTCCTGCTTTGAGCAAAATTAGGGCCATTTGTCAAGGAAGACGCTGCTTTCGCTTCTTTGTTCTGAGCTTTTGGATTGATAAATTTAAGGTCCATTTTCCTCCGTGAGAAATAAAATTCGTTCTCCTTGAACTGGAAAACAATTATGAACATGTGTTAAGAGTAATAGCTTGTGTTATGTAATTGCTCAGATTGCCAGTTGGGCACGCAAGCATGGTGGGAATCTAGCAGGCATGTCAGCCAACATCAGTAAAAAGGCTCAATAATGATATATGTTGCTAAAGCGTTGCTCTGCGTAGTCAAAGTTACTTGCATTACTTAATAAACTTTACAATGCTCTGCCCTATTCAAACGTGGAATTTTTAGTATTAGTGTATGTAATTCTCTTTGAAGTTAAAATTGTTTGTAGAACTCACTTTTGCCATTATGTGTATCTCCATCTAAGGGACGCGTATCTAGCGCAAACCGCATGGCAGGCGTCAAGTAAACATGCGCCATGCATAACTTGATTCGAGTTAAAGGGTCCAGATGGAGGATGATTGCCATTTTGAATAAAGCATTGCCCAAATTATTACCAACTTTGTATACATACCACAATACATCACCACAATTTGTATCACACAATGCAAATATTGATGTTTCCTACCACATATGCTCGAGGGAAAGAATTGACTTTTGTTGTTCACAGATGATGGCTCATGTCAAAAGCTAACAAATCCCTTCTCCTTCAAGGTCTGGCACGAAGCACGATATTGTTGGCCTAGCTAGGCATGGTATAGCCCACCATCTAAACGGGCAAAGCTGACCCGGCCAGACCCACTATGTCGTGTTTGGATTGCAATCTTGGCCTAGCATACCGTGCTTGGCACGGTCTAGACACAACACGGTGCGGCACGACCAATTAGCTTAGCATGTCGTGCCTAGGTTTGCGCTGAATAGGCCATCGCCTCATCCCTGCACTCCACCGCCACAATCATCGACTCGAACCTTCCCCCCTCCCCCGACCGAACAGCAACTCCACCATGGTGTTCGGGTCGGCAGGGTTGTGCGACACGTACACACACCAACCACCCCTGGCCTTCTTCTTGCACTTGGGATTGCGCGCCTAGGACTGTGGCGAGGGCTACGCGAGGACGGAGATGCGGTCAGAGTAGGGCGAGGTGGTGAAGTGGTCCGGATGGGAGTTGAGGGCTTCGAGGAGCGGGACGATGGCGGCATCAACGCCGCCCTTCGGGGACTTGTCCAACGCCAACTAGGAGAGTGTGACGAGCGCCGCTACCTTCCTGTGAGCGAAGTCCATGGGGTAGTGGTCTCTAAGTCGGTCTTTGGGTTTGGGTTGGGCTTTTTGCAAGGTTAGGCTGCACGGAAGAGGTTTTTGTTGGATAGGATTGAACATTGGGCTGGAGAATTTAATTGGGCCCTTAATAAGCCCAGATCAAAATTTTGGGCTAAGATGGGCTAAACGGGCCTACCTTGGTCTGTCAGACTAGCCCAAGCCGACATGGTATGACCCGTGAGCTCAGCGTGTCGTGCCTAAGTCTACAGTTGAGCCCACAGACCGACACTGCACGATTCGTTTAATATACTGGGCCAATCAGACCGGGCCGCACCACCCATTTGGCCACTTCTAAGTCTCCCTTGTGCTTGTCTCGAGGGGAATCAATTCCAGGCCTAAGCTTCTTATTTTGTCATGTGATACCTGATAGGTCGGGACAAATGGCTTGTCATCTGCACACCTGCAAAAAAATAAAATTTTAGCTCTTACCACTGGAAAAGGAACACAAAGTAGTAATTCAGTAAATTTGAAAAGTTGAAGTGATCCTTGAAAAAAGGAAAGGAAAAAGAAAAGAAGGGTTGAAGTGATCGAATAGAGCAAACACTTACTAGAGATGTAATATAATGTTGTGATCTTATTCTGATATAGAAACATTTAGTGCCTGAATAAACATGCAACAAACCAAAACGCAAACATCATTCAACATTATATTGAATTATGTTGTTCTTTTTTCAAACGAGTGAATTATCTTTTACACAAGAAGGTAGTACATAATTACTACATCTACTTCTGTTTTAATGACGGAAAAGGTTTATTTCTGGACAAATTGCTATATGTACTTCCCTAGAAATTACTGAACATACAGATTTTTGGATAATTTACTACACCTGATTCGCTACAAATTACTGAACAGATCAAATTCTGGACAAACTAATACATCTATTTCGCTAAATATTACTGAACAGATCATCAATTTCTAAACAAATTACTACAGCTGCTTTCAGTACAAAATACTGGACAGACCGATTTCTTCTCTTTTTCCCTCGATCTGCCGCGGGCTCGCACTCACTATGGGGCGACGAGAACGAAAACAGGTGATGGAGGCTCACTCGCTCTGGATAGAGGGCGACGAGAAGAGGAGAACAGCTAATCATGCTAGTACAGCCCACACAGACTTAGGCCTCGGAATGGATTGGGTTGAAACGGGTAAAGTGGGTTGGGTTTCAATTTAGATTGGCTTTGGGTAGATGAAAATAGGTCGAGGCAACTAACAGGTTGATTTGGTTTAATATGAGTTCTAAAAATTCGGGTTCGTATGAGTTGAACCCATGAATTCCTATAGGTGGGTTGGTACGGGACTTACGGTACGAGTGTACGACCTCACCCAACCGGTCCAGGCCCACACCCCCACCAATCCCAGCCCCGCAAGTTCGCAATGCTATCCACACTCGCCTCGTCCCCCTCCTCTTCCGCCTCATCCACCTCCTCCTCCACCCGCTGTCGCTGACACCGGCACCGGTTTGGGCTAGGTGGGTTGGAATGGATTGGTGAGGCCGAGAGGGCGAAAAGCGTGTGTGAGGCCATGAGGGTGGGTTGGTGAGGGGTGACCGGGTGAGGCCCTTCTTCTTTGTAGCCTCACCGTAAGGGGCTAGGGTTCCATCGCTGCCGCCGCAACGTAGACTCCCTCCTCCTCCCTGCTCTCTGCCGCCGTCGGCTGCCGCGTCCCTCTGCCCTGGATCTCCGTCCTCCTCCCCCGATTCTTCTACCGCTATCGACTCCCTCCTCCTCCCCCGATTCTTCTACCGCTATCGACTCCCTCCTCCTCCCCCGATCTCCCTCACCACCGGTCGCCGCGTGCCCCGCTCCTGTATCTCCTTTGACCCCACACCCAAGTTCACCTCTTTTTGAATTCTTTCTTTCTTTAGATAAAATGAAGTTCTAAAACTTTTGCTTTTGTTTCTGTGGAATCTGTGTTAATGGGCTTGCCTCGTTCGTTTGTGTCCAGTATTGTGCCTTTTGCACTACTACCACCAGAAGCTTTCACCCTATGTACTAAACTAAGAGCGCCTGTTTTATGCTCTTTTGAACTGAAGAGAATGATCTGAACGTCTTGGATGCTACGTGAACATAATATCTCAGTTTGAATTAAGTATCAGTACATCATGTCAGTGCCTAGTAAATAATAAGCGATCGTGTGATCAGATGCTTATAAATGTTTGTTGAGTAATGCTTACCTTCAATATAATTGACAGATGTGCATTCGTATTTTCAACTAATATGTGTTATGTTATTAATTGTTTCTTAGCATGACAGCATGACCTACATACATGGTTCTAACGATTATAGGGTAATCAGCCTTGTACGCGGCCTTATAACCGGTTTTTCTATTTAAATTGTGGATTTGTACATGTATATTCATATAGCAGCAAAATAAAAGTCTAATGCATACGGCTCAGGTTGACATCGAAGGCCTTGAGGCTGAGGAGGTTCTTGTCTTTCATTTGCAATTGGATTCAAACATCCACTGCCTACAACAATTTTCAGAAGCAAGAAAAAGTGACCAACGATTCATGAACTTGTACAGAATTACAAATAGACAAATAGATTAATAGAAATAGGAGCGAATCCCTCCTCTCCTGAACAACCAACAGCCATCAAAGACCCAAAATCCAAATTATACCATCCAAAGCCCTCCTCGTGTGCACCACCACTGCTAATTGCAACTCCCCCTCCTTGCGTGAGTGCAGGCTGCAGAACTCCCCTCCTTGCGCCTCCTTCTCCCGCCTCAATCCTCCCTCATGCGCAAGGAAGCAAAGGGCTTTCTGTTGCTGGCTGCAGCAGCTCAGGGGCAGAGGGATCGAGGGAGAGAAGCTGCCGCAGCCCGCAGCTCAGGGTAGGAGCTCGAGTATGGAGCAGAGGAGGGAGAGAAGCAGCAGAAAGCCAGCAACAGATCAATCCAGATCCAAAAGAATGAGAGAGATAATATGGGGGCAGATGAGTAGAGACCAAGTACCTGATGGTGTTGTTGCAACGCCAAAGACCGCCTCGAGTTGCCATCGCCGGAGCAGTGGAAGCTGGATCCGCTGCCGAAACCTTGCTTTTCCCTTTTCCCTTTTCCCCTTCGCGCGCTCTGGTGCTAATGCCACGCTAGCCTCGGCAGAATCACGCCTTGTGCGTGTATACGTGCTTGCGATGCTGGCAGGAGATCACTAATGGGCTGTGCTATGTCCCGTGGGCCGAGTTCTAAAAATCGGTAAGCGGTATATTCATTCGGTCACCTCACTTACTACGATTATACGGAAATCAGTCTTGTACTCGGTTTTAAGGTTACCAGATTTTACATTTTAGATTTTTATATATGTACACTCATACAGTAGTAAAAAGACATCTGGTGCATTTTTTATTTATTTTTAATATAGGCTTGAAAACAAAGCTATTGGTAATGTAATCATGCAAATCAACAATATAATATGGTAACAGTACAAATATTGACAATAAAGAAGTAAAATTCATGATTCATATATTATAGATTTTTTATTTAATCCTTTTTTAATTTTATTTTAAAGTTAACCCATCGTGAACTTTATTTCCAATTCTGACCCCCTTTGGTCACGCCACCACTCGTGGCGTGACAAAACAACACTGTCACAGCAGCCTATTTCTGGTCAAAGTCTTGTCACGTCACTGGTGGTGGCGTGACAGTGTTGTTTGGTCACGCCACCACCAGTGGTGTGACAAAAAATACGATTTTGGGGACTTATCTTGTGGCGTGATAGTGTTGTTTTGTTACGCCACAGGTTATGGCGTGATCAAAGGGGTCAGAATTGGAAATAAAGTTTGTAAATGGTTAACTTTAAAATAAAATTAAAAAAAATATTAAATAATAAAAAAGTTCTATATTATATATTGTTCTAAGTTCCAACCATGTCATACATAAGTAATGTCTGGTCACCAAAGAAGCAAACCCATTTCCAACAAGTAAACCTCTAGTGGGCTGAGAGCCTAGTAAAGCCTAGTTTCTAGTGTTCTACACCACACTTACCCTTAATATTCAGCCTAATATTATCCGCACAATCAGCCCACTTAACATTATAGATCTATTAACTTACTCGTTTTGCAATATTGGACTCAAGGAGGAGACCTAGTCGCATTATTCGGTCTAATATCGGCCTACCAAACCACTTTTAGAACACTGGTCGTGGGCCCATCTACCGGCCTGTACCCTGCTTGTTAGCCGAGTTTCCCGTATACTCACCCGGTTATACTTGGTCGACATGTTGATTACCTGGTTTTGCATACTAGTAACAGGTGAGGTGACCTAGTACGATTATACGGCCGAGTTTACAGCCTGTTAGACCTATTTTTAGAACATTGCCTACATATGAATTAAGAGTAGTTGATTAGGAATCAGAAAAAAGAACAACGATTCATCCCCCACTTTGATTTTGAAAATAGAAAGGCGAAATTAAATAATTAATAAAAGTAGAGTATAAGAACATGATAAACATGTTTAGAATATATATATATATATATATATATATATATATATATATCAAGTGCTTCATTAATTTTGAAGCATGCATTCATGTGTGTGTTAATGGGCTTGCCTCGTTCGTTTGTCCCCAGTGCTGTGCCCTCTGCGCTACTACCACCAGAAGCATCCGGTCAACCTACTGCTGCTCGGTCTCATCACCGTCGCCATCAGCTTTGCCGTCGGCATGACACGCGCCTTCACCAGCGGTAAGAATACCTCCGTTTTCTTGTTCCTTTCTCTAAATCACGGTTAATTTCTCCGCCGTCGGGATGGATTTATGCATTGGGTCCAATTGAGCATCCGAAATAGTTGTGCGTGTTGATTGGTGATCGTAATTAACGAGCTGGTTTCATTATGAATCGCATGCTTTCTTGCGCCATTCACTAAAATCATGTTAGGTATGTGTGCTTTGATGATATTAATTAATGGAAGTCGCTCCTTGCTTTAGGAATCCTCTGCTTTCTTGCTTGTCGCTAAATCATTGCTAGATATGTCGGCATGGAGGAATTTTCCATTTGGTCTAGTTTTTTTTTGATAATGGAAGAGACAAAATCTCTCTCGGCCTCTGCATCAAAGGATGCACACAACCCAAATTATTACAAAAACCAACATCCAAAGTATCAACAAATTAAAGTGTCTTAAAATGAAACAACACAACCAAACCAAAAGACGACAGAGCTTTAAATTCAATCATTACAAATTCTGTGACTATACTGCCACCCATGATTGTTGAAGATTTGCTTCGCCATACATTCCAGCCTGGCACTTCCGCTCAACATCAACTCCTTCTGGGTTTGTTTCTGTAGATTTGCCCATGCCCTCATCCAGTGCCCACTCAATAAGATAACCTGCAATGGATTATTGATAGCCTTTTATCAAAAGTCGCATCATTCGACATAGCCAAATAGACCAACATAAGGCACTAGCTCCAACAAGAAGTTGTGTTTTAACATATTTGGAATACCGTTAACCAATTTCCAAACAAGTTGGCTATATTCACGGAGGAGATAAATTAAATGCACATTGAATATCCACCAAACAAGACGTACAAAAGGACAATCAATAAAAGATGTTGGATTGTTTCATCTGCAATCTGAAACAACATTTTTGCTTCCTCCAATTTCTTTTGAGCAGATTATCTTTAGTTAGGCCTGTTTGGTACAACTTCTACTCGACTTCTCAATCGATTCTCATGAAGTCGCACCAAACACCCCGATTCTCAAAACCACAAGATTCGCTTCTCGCGAGAGTCGTCTCGAAATGAACTAGCAACGAAGCAGCCTTCCCGCAGATTCTCGTGAGAATCCAACCTTTAGAAACGAAAATACCTGCGAAGTTTGATGTATTTACCGCAAATGCCATCGAACTACCCCACGAAAAATCCCACGCGCTACCCAGCGCCTTTTCCTCGCGTCGGCCTCTCCTCCGCGCTCTCGCGACGGCGATTTTCGCCGCCGCCGCCTCGCCTCGTCGCCGCCTCGGGCACTGGTGTGCCGCCTCCGGCCGTGTGCACCCAGCCATCATCCACCGCCGCTTCGCTGCCCCCGGCGAGGCGGCCGTCTCCATCCGCATCTCGCCATGGCGCCGGTGCCTAGCCCGTCTCCTCTTCCGCGCGCGCGCGCCCTCTCTCTCGCGCGCCTTCTCCGCGAGCGCCCGTGCGTCGCGGCGGCAGCAGAGCGGACCTCTCTCGAGGGCGATGACGACTCGCGACGGCGAGAGGCCGCCCCACCGAGGGCATCGCAAGCGCCGCCGTTGTCCTCGGGAGCTCGGGAAGAGGGTTCCGAGGCCTCGTGAAGACGCGCGTCGAGGACAACAGGATTCGCCATCAAGTACATCCCATGGTGAGACCGCTCGATCACCGTGATCGCTCATCGATCCCTAGCTTTTAGTGCACAAGCGTTGTAGGATTAGTTAATGTGGAGATTTACGGTTATTTTGCATGATTTGTGGGCGTATTTGCAGATTTGTGCATGAGCATTAGGTTATGTTGGAGTAGTGTTCTTGAGTCCTTCTGTTGTGGTTTAAATTGCTTTGTCTTTGATGGGTGGATTCGTAGAATCGTATTAAGCGATCAAATGAAGCGTTCGACCTATCAAAAACATGTCAAGCGTATCTCTCGATTTTGAGTCAGTACATTCTTGTATGCATGAACAGACTAGAAGATAAGGAGCAAAGTTCATACAACTTCACCACTATAATGAAAGGTAGATCTGCTCTTCTCCTTTGTGATCACTGAGAGGGAAAAAGCGACAGATTGATGAACCGGTTGTCAATCGAATACAAATCTATACAGACGCCTACAAGACTTCTCGATAAATATGCAAACACTTTGCTTGCTTTAGGGTAAGTATGACCTTCATCAAGAATTAGTGATCCTCCTACTACATTCGGTGTTAAATTTTTACATAATTACATGTCTGCTTGTCGCGGGCTTTTGAGCATCTTTTGGATCGCGAGTTGATTAGCTTTGCAGACAACAAAGGAGAAATCAGCGCTTGAATATCGGCTGTCAAACTTACGATATCTTCTCGCGAGCTCGCTCGGTCCCTTAAGTTGAACACTACCGCCTCGTGAGTCACTATCCACGTTATTGGACCAACAGTTTTCCTATGTGGTGGCCACCAATGTTATACCTTTGTTAATGAAAATTAGAAGCTCTGCGCTTTTCCTTCAAAAATATTTCTCGAGACAAAAGATTCGAGTTGTTGCGGTGTATGAATGATGTTCCTTCTGCTTTTGCTTTGCGGTATCATCGCGAAGTCGCTGACCGTGAAAGATACATGTAGAAGACCCAACATGTTTACTGAAGTTGTGATGTTAGTTCGGTGTTGTTGGCATTCTTCCTTGATTTACTAGGGCAAATTTGTTGTCAGGTGCATATTGATTCTCAATCTGTTATGATATATGTATAAACTTTGTTATGCAGATAATTGAAATTTCTGATTGAACTTCGATAATAAAGAACCTGAGAGCAAGCCATATCTCAGTTTTATGCATACTGCAGTTTTGATGTCTGTTATGCTCATATCCCTGTATTTCTGATTGGTATGAGTCATTCATTGAGTTTGTCATGCTGATCATTAAACTTTCTATATATGAGCAGTAATAAAGATCCTGATAGAGGTTTTCTTGAGAAGCTCCAGTCCACTCTTGTGAAGTTCATAAAGGGTGTTGGAAGTCTCAGCCATGAGCAATGGCAGCCATGTTCACTATTGCATTTTACAAGTACTAAGCCCATTTTAGTTGTACCATGGCATATGTGCTCTACACTGCTGGTAAGTGATTTGTGGTGTGCGGTCTCTAGGATAGTAAAATGATGTCAAGTGGTGAGCACCTTTTCTTGGATGGAGTTTTGTTTGTGCTTGACTGCCTGTGTTATTCCCATGTGCTGAGAATGGGTGAAGTGGGGGAGGTGATGTCTGCACCATTCTGAGGCTTTTGGCGAACAGTGGACTATGGGTCGAGGAAGGGTTTGATGGTCGGTGATATACGGATAAGGAAGGGCTTCGGCGACATGCAATGCAAAAGTTTATTATTTTCTTTTGTAATGTACTCGATTTTGTAAATTATACTCTGTCCTGATGTAATTTGATTTATTGCAATTAATCCCGAGTCTGCAATATTTTACTTTTGCTTGTAACAAAATTTTGTAAGTGACACCGATGATTACATTGATGGTTCAATAAAGCGGCAATGATTCTTGGTGTAAATTCTGATTGTATTATTTTATAAGAGATTGCTTGGCGATGCGATTGATGTTATTTTGAGATTATGGTCTGTTGTTGATTAGAATATTTTAATTTACTGCTAATTAGCGATTATGATCGTGCGCATGCTTGACCCTACACGCATGTTTGTCCAAATCATGTGGCGTAAATGATCGAGTAAGATATCGGAGTTCAGAGACCAGAACAGCTACGAGAAGCCAGCGTGAAGGATCATCCTATACCGCGATTCGAGTTTCAAACTCCTTCCAAAGACTTACATTTGTATTTGGTTTATAGTTATGTGGAATGATTACAGACTCAACATAGGAGAAAGACACAAATACAATTGAAGTATTACAACCAGGGGTAACATGGTCTATTTGCCTATAATCCTTCCTCATATGGTTTTTGGAGTCAACCTACTAGCCAAACACTTTCAACAAACAACTCCAGATTCTCAGAGAAGTGGATTCCCAGAGAATCAGGAGCAGAATCTGGAAAATAAGAATCTGGAGCTGTACCAAACAGGGCCTTAATACTACTCCTCTTTTGAGATACCAAAGGAATATTTTCACTTTTAAAGGAATTTTAAGTAACCAAAAGAGCGCTTATTGGAGACACGATAATTTCCAATAAGTGCTGCATAGAAACTCTGTACTGAAAAAAGCCCGGACTTATTTAATGTCCATCGAAAAATATCATTTTGAGAAATTAAATGAACATTAATAATTCTCAACAGTAACTCATTCCAAGCATGTAACTTAGGTCCAATAATAGGTCTACGAAAAGAAATATTTAGAGGAGTTGAACTCAAAATATTTGCTATTGTATCATCCTTTTTCCTCACCACATTATAGAGGATTGGATATTGTCTTTTTAGCGGCGAGTCTCCTAACCAAATATCTTCCCAGAACCTAGTTTGCATCCCATTTTTAACCTGGAATGAACCAAAACGAAATAAAAGATCTTTAATTTTCATTAGACCTGACAAAAAATGTGAAGACCCAGGCTTATTAACCACCTGCGTAAGACTCTTCTCATTCAAATATTTCTTTGTTAACAAAGTTTGCCAAACCCATTCTTCATTAAGCAACTTAAAAAGCCATTTTTCTAACAAACTTTTATTTTTTAGGTCTAAATTCTGAATTCCTAGACCACCCTGCTCTTTAGGAGTACACATTAAACTCCATTTAGCAAGTCTATACTTTTTTATGGTCAGTCACTTTGCCAGAGAATCTAGATCTATAAAAATCCAGCTTTTTGAGAACCTCTTTAGGAATCTCAAAAAAGGACAACATAAACATAGGTAGGTTGCTTAGTACTGAGTTAATAAGTACTACTCGACCACCTACAGACAAATTTTTTCCTTTCCAACTGCTTAACTTCTTTTCAACTCTTTCTTCAACACTTTTCCAATCCCTATTTCTTAATTTTTTATAATGAATTGGAATCCCTAAGTATCTAAAAGGAAAGACACCCACTTCACAACCAAATAAATGTGTATACTGAGTTTCAACATCTTTGGCTTTGCCAAAACAAAAGATTTCGCTCTTGTGAAAATTAATCTTTAACCCTGATAATTGTTCAAAGACACATAAAAGAAGTTTGAGATTTTTTGCTTGCTCTAAGTCATGATTCAAAAAAAAGATAGTATCGTCAGCATATTGTAATATTGACAACTCATAATCAATCAAATGAGGAACTACTCCCGAAATGAGTCCCTCTTCTTTAGCTCTTGAAATAAACAAGGCAAGCATATCCACAACAATATTAAAAAGAATAGGAGACATCGGATCCCCTTGCCGAAGACCTTTTTGAGTTTGGAAAAAGGAGCCTAAATCATCATTAACTTTTATTGCAACACTCCCTCCCTTAACAAAACTCTCCACCCAAGAACACCACTTAGTCGAAAAGCCTTTCATCCTCAAAGTATGGAATAAAAACGGCCATTTTACTTTATCATAAGCTTTTTCAAAATCAAGCTTAAGCACTATCCCATCCAACTTTGCTTTGTGCAGTTCATGGACAGTTTCATGAAGGATAACAACTCCATCTAGAATATATCTCCCTTGCATAAAAGCTGTCATCATGATGGTCTAACAACCTTATGTGCTACGTTATTAATTCTATTAGTTGCCACTTTAGTAAACACTTTAAAACTAACATTAAGTAGACAAATAGGTCGATATTGCTGAATTTGTTTAGCATCAACTTTTTTAGGAAGCAGTGTAATAATCCCAAAATTCAAGCTAAAAAGGTGCAAGGAGCAACTATGTAAATCATGAAACATGGCCATCATATCATGTTTAATAACTTCCCAAAACACCTGATAAAACTCCGTTGGGAAACCATCAGGCCCAGGTGCTTTGTTATGCTCTATTTGAAAAATGGCTTCTTCCACCTCCTTCTCGGAGAAAGGCATGGCAAGAAGGTTGTTTTCAGAATCTGAGACTTGAGGTATATCATTTGTAAAACCATCAATCATGGAAATATGATTAATTTCGGATGGTCCAAAAAGATCTTTGTAATATTTGGTGATATACGTTTTTAATTGTACATCACCCCTAATTATCCCCTCATCCTGGTCGAGCTGAAAAATTCTTTGCTTTCTATGTTTACCATTCGCAATCAAATGATAGAAACGCGTATTCCTATCTCCCTCCAAAAGGAATTTCGCTTTAGATCTTTGATACCACTTAATTTCTTCTTCTCTTAAAAGTTGTGACAGCCTCTCGTTAGCACATCTTTTAAGATTAAGGTCTTCATTGGACAAGCTCAAAAGCTCAGATTTTTTATCTAGCTCATCAATTATTAAGTTGAGCGCTATCTTTTCCTTTTTATACGTTCCACTGCAATTTTTTGCCCAACCTCGAAGATATCGCCTAAGAGATCTAACTTTCCATTGCCACCTTTTTAAAGCAATACCACCTCTATTTTCATTTTTCCACACCTCTTTCACCATCTCCCTAAACCCGTCTCTACATAACCAACCTAATTCAAATTTAAATAAAGGCTGATTCCCTCTATGGGAGGCCGCTCCCGTATTTAAAAGCAGCGGCGTGTGATCAGACAGAGACCGTTCGAGAGCGTTGACTGTGACCAATGGAAAATTTTGCTCCCAGTCAGTACTCATTAAAACTCTATCTAATTTTTCAAAGGTTGGGTTATTTAGCGAATTAGCCCAAGTAAATCGCCGCAGATAAATCAATTTCCGTAAATCCGAGTATTAATCACAAACATTGAATGAAAAAGGCCATCTAGATTCAAAATTATTATTATTTTTCTCCCCGCATGTCTGATGATATTAAAATCACCCCCAATTAGAACGGGCAGAGAGTCTTTCCTACAAACATGAACAAGCTCTTTGAGGAACTGTTCTTCGAAATGATTTTGAGCTGCACCGTAAACAGCCACAAGAATCCATTGGAAATCATCTTCTTGTGGTCGATGCTAGAATTCCTTGTGGTCTAGTTGAGCATCTAAAACAGTTATGCAAGATGATCCGTGATATTAATGTATGGAAACCACTCTTAACATTATGATTACTGAGAGGACATGAGTAGGGGTGGATAATGAGCCGGCTCGGCTCGTTAAGCTAACGAGAAAAAAGTCAGGCTCGGCTCGGCTCGGTAAAAAACTCGAACTCGGCTCGTTAGGCTCGTTAATGAATTGACATCTAGAATTAATAAAACATATGTGCAAATGAATAAACATCCATGCAAATCAATAAAAAAACATCTATGCAAATCACAAATTCATAATATCACTTGAATGAACTACTAGTGACTAGTTCATGCAGATCAATAAAATGTCTTCTTGTGAATTGTGATCAATAATATCAAAGTCCATAATATCAGTCATAACATCCATGTAGATGGCAAATCACAATTCACAAGTTCATAATATCACAAGATCACATCCATGCAGATAATATCACAAGATCACATCCATGCAGATCAATAATATCAAGAAAAAGTTCATAACTAGTCTATGCAGATTAATAAAACATCCATGCATATTCTTGAATGAACTTGGCCACCAAACAAAAGGTCTTGCCAACTTGTGGTCTTAGAATCTGGAAAGCATTCTGAAAATGATCATACTAATTTAAGTTGGTAAAAAAGTATTCTAGAAATGAGCATACATGTGAAAGACAAAAGTATATTTTTCAATGCATGCAAGTATGCAACAATTCAATGTGTGCCATGCATTGTCTTGTCTAGCTAAGCTAGCCGACCATCATGCATTGTCCTTTAAAATCGATTAGATGATCAATGATCATGCTACCATGCACCATCTTTGATATGCAATTAACCCACTTATAGCATGTGAAAATGCTTGATTTTTTTTATTAAATGTATGCCACTCTGTATCCATACTGGAAGCCACTAACAGAAAGCAATCCGAAATGATTCAATTGATAAGCGACTAACAGGAAGCCACTAGTATATCATTCAATTGATAATCCATCTCTGTATATCATTCAATTGATAATCCATCTCGGTAGGACGTATCTATAACATTTTCATTCAATTGATAAGCCACTAATAGGAAGCCACTAGTCAACATTTCATTCCTTTCATAATCCAGATCAGAGGAGAGCAATCCCAAATGATTCATGAATTCAAGACACTCACCGAGGGGACATTTGGAGTAGGGGTCGGTGCTAGTGCCGGACCTGCTGGTCGGACAGGGCGAGGCGGCTTTGTAGTGGACGCCGGTGTTGAGGCAGAGGGTGAAATGGAGTTTGAGGCGGACGACCTCCTCCCTCCGCGCTTCTTGGACTCCAGGCTCGGTTGCTATTGTTGATCCATCGTGGTCGTGGGAGCCAAAGGCAGAAGCCCAGAGGCCGGAGCCGAGGCGAAAGGTGGGGGGTGGACTGGACTGGACACAGAAGTGGGCCGAGCGCGAGGAGGGAGCGGGCGGCAGCGAGCAGGAGGTGGGTGAAGTGGAGGCGGCAGCAGTGTGAGGTGGGTGAAGCATCGAGTGGAGGTGGAGCGGCGATCGGATCGGAGTAGGACTCGAGGCCGGAGCTAGCGAGGCGGCCGCGGTCGCGGCGGCGCTGGGGTATCTGGGGTGGGGGCCGAGGACGAACGCCCGTGCGGCGGGAGGGACCAGATCCGACCGGATCTGGCTGGAGGAGGCGGAGCGGCTATCGGGATCGGAGCCCGGAGCGGAGGGGCGGTGCTGTGTGGGGAGGACGAGGGGCGCCAGCCGCCAGCGGGGGAGAAGGATGATGAGTGGTGCCGGTGGGGGAAAAGGAGGAGGGGTGTCGGCGGGGGAGGAGGAGGAGGGGCGCCACGTGGGGAGGAGGAGCAGCAAGGGTGGAGGTGCGGGCGCGAGAGGAGGAGGGCGGCGACGGTGCGGGCGCGAGAGGAGGGCGGCGGTGGCGCGGGAGGAGGGGCGGCGGTGTGGGAGGAGCTGAGGAGGGGGTCTGCGCGAGAGGTAGAGGTGGGCGGTGGCATCGGGCTGAAGAAGGGGAATCGAGGGGAGGGAGGAGGAGGATGAAGCAGACTGGGCGGAGGGGGCTGAAGAAGTGAAATCGAAGCGAGCTAAACGAGTTAACTGAGTAACTCGCGAGCCAACTCGGCTCGGCTTGTTAAGATAACGAGTTTTTTTGCCTGCTCGGCTCGGCTCGTTAAGGGGCCGAGTTCGAGTCGAGTCGAGCCGAGCCCTTAACGAGCCGAGCTGGCTCATGAGTTTCGAGCTTTTTTTCCACCCCTAGACATGAGTCAACTTCTTGCAGAGCTGTTGAGAGGCCACGTTCTCTCTCACAGGGAGAAAAAGAAGGTAGTCAGAAGTTTCTTCAAGTAATGGTGTCTGCATTCCGCATCCCAGTTTGGCTGGTGCACATGGGATGCCTTTTACACCGATGTTACTGTTGAAGGAGTGAAGGAAGGATTACAGAGGTATTATTTACCAATAGCACATATTTCCCCGGTACTAATGTGTCGGGACCCCTCCCGAGGAGGTCTTACAGGATCTCACAGAGGTCCTTCAGGACCACCCAAGAGATCCTCAAGACCTCTCGGAGGTCCCCCAGGACCACCTAGGAGGTCTCCAAGGGACCACCTGGACGTCCTGGCCTCTGTGCTCTGAGCTAGAGTCCCAAGATCAGATTGCTAGCTCGCACAGACCCAACTTCGGTGTCATCACATCCAAAGCAACAGACAAGAAAAGCAGACAAATTAACAACTATTAAACAAAAGACCTTATGGTAAAACTTGTTTACAGAGGTGCCACGTAGGGCCAACAACAAAAGAGAACTTTGCAGCGGAAACAAAACACAACGTAGAGCCATTCGACGAGCCACGGGCTATCGAGTGGAGGACGTCCCCTAGCCCACAAAGTTTTCAATGAACTCCTCATAGTGCTCGGAGCACCCTGGGAGGTCTTCGGCTGCTGATTAACCAGAGGGCACAAAGCCATGAGTACTTTGAATGTACTCAACAAGTCATAGAGAAATGAATGCAATTAAAGTTCATGCGAGGCTGGACGAGGGAGAGCTATAATGGTTAGTTTGCATAAAGCAGCATTCACTGAAAATACAAGTAGATTGTAAAGCATAAGGTGAAAGAGGTAATACATAAGTAAACAAGTTCTTTGGAAACAACCCATGGACACCCTATCCACACCCAGACCACTAGGGTCACACAGAGCACAACCACGATCACCAGAGAGCACCCACGACCACAGTTTTGGGAAGAAGTCTACCCCTTGCGTGAAAGAACCAGGCGTGTCCACAACCGAGGACGTGGCTATTCAAATAGATTTTACACTCTGCAGAGGTTATGCACTTTACCCACAAGACACGAGTTTTCTAGTTTGGTTCGCACTGCCGATGCCATCGCCACTACATTTGGTAGCGCTAGAGTATGTGACAAGACCTTTACAAATGTCAGTCGACTTGGTTCTCGCCGCTAAGGTTTCGCCATACTGGGCCCCCTCTTGTGCCATTCGACAGCCACGACAGAACCGCACTAGGACCTCACTAATTAGTTGCCCAGGACCACCCCATAATGGACTTATGGTTGCAAGAATAAGACCTAGGTCGATGGCGTACAAGGTTAAGTTCTTAATTGGTTGCTCAGGCGAGACAAACCACAACCCAGTGTGCAAAGCATCCACTTCTCACTTCCTGCCTTCTCGCCCGAGCATAAAACACTATTTGGTTCAACCGGCCAAAAGACCACCCTGGTCTTGGCACACATCTTTTTACAGAAGTGGCATTGCCACGGTTCCATAGCTCATTAATCAAGTTCAACATTGTGGGGTTCAACCCGGCCAATGGACCACCCTAGTCCTGACACAACATATTTTAGCAAGAGTGGCATTGCCACTGTTCCATAATTTATTAGTCAAGTTTAATCATTTGTGAGCCATGAGACCGAGAGACCAACGTCTACTTAGAGCAAGACTAAGCTATAAAACGCACCCATGCTGGTATACAAAAGACACCTAGCTAAAAAGAGAACCATTCCTAAGGTGACAAAGGATTTATGTCATTCAAGGATACATGTCTTTTGCATGTTAACAAGGGGGCCTAATGGCAAGTAGGTATTTAACTAAGCCCGAAACCATTTTTATAAAACTAGTCATGCATGTTCATAACAAAACAATATACTTTTGCAAAAAAATGGGTTTAATATGATCAAAGATTTATGACTTGCCTTCACTGTAGAACTGAGCTTCTTCGGTGGAAAATACTAGGTCCAGGATGTCTTCAGAACAACCAGATCCTACACATGTGAAACGAAAACAGGTAAATAAAGCGAATCCACAAAACTCCAGAGAAAGAGCCAAACTAAAGCAAAAAAAGAAAGACACGGAGCCAAGGCGAAGCTAGGGACTTGGACCACTCAGATCAGAGCTCCCAAAGAAGAGAAAGAGTTCTGTGGAGGAAGGTCTAAGGCTCTGGGAACAAAAGGAGGTAGGAGGCCTCCCTGGTGCTTCATAGGCACGGGGCGGTCCTGAGAGGAGGACAACGCACTTAATGCTCGAGACGGGAGCAGGTGTTAAAGGGAAAAGAGCGGGTAGAAGAAGTGACAACAAATGCACAAGAGTACAAAGGAGTTGACCACATTTAATGCGATGCAACAAAGATTTATGTAAAGTGACTCTCGTGGTACTAGGACACGACGAGAGGAAGGAGAAGGTGAGCAGAACTGACAGATGTGACCAGTCAAGGCTCGGGTGGGAGGTCCTGCGAAGACCTTGAGGAGGTTCACAGAGGTCAAGGGGGGGGAGGTCTTGACCCACAAAGGTGGTCTTTGCAAAAAGACCAGAGGTCCTGACCACAAGAGTGGTTCGACCCGCAAAGGTGGTATTTGCAAAAAGACCAGAGGTCCTGACCACAAGGGTGGTCTCACCCGCAAAGGTGGCCTTTGCAAAAAGACCAGGAGGTCCTGAGGACAAGGAGGTCCAAATGAACATAGGGGAGGTCTTGACGGCCAAGATGAATCAAGGGGAGGTCTTGACGGCCAAGATGAATCAAGGGGAGGTCTTGACGGCCAAGATAAATCAAGGGGGAGTTCGAATCGTCCGGAGGTTACAACGCGATCTAGCCGCTCAACTAGATCGAGCGGTCTAAAATGATGGGATGTTCGGGCTAACCGAACATGCCACCGAGATCAGGCCGTCCGACACAGATTCGATGGCTCAAAGAGGATGGGACATTCGGACCGAGCGGGAGGTCCGAACGGACACGAGGGAAAAACCAAAAGAACAAGGTGGAGGTCCAAGTGAACACGAGGGAGGTCCAAAGGACACGGGGGAGGTTCAAATAAACAAGGAGAGGTCTATGGAGATCTGGACTAGCAGACAGAGAGGAAAAACAACACCAGAGCACAACAACTCAAAATAAACCAGACTTCACATTAGTTGAGGTTCGATTATTTTATATTAAATCTCCAAAATTTTCCTAAATCTGCAAGCTAAGCTTGAGCAATTCTACTAAACTGAATGGTTATTTTTATTTTGAAAGCTTTTTAAGAACTCTAGAAAATTGTAATGTTACAAACCTACACCCCTTAAAGGGAATCTCGGGCTGGCTAGGGAATGGGTGTGGAACTCAGTGTTCAAGTCTCTTCACGCTTCCTAGTGGCTTCCCCTTCAGTGTGGTTGCTTCACTGGACCTTGCAGAACCGGATGACCTTGCTTCTTGTTATTCGCTCAGACACTTCTAAGATCTTGACAGGTTTCTCCTTGAAAGTGAGGTCTTCTTGGAGGTCCACTGCTTCTAGGGGCACTTGCTCTTCTGGCACACGCAAACACTTTCTCAACTGGGATACATGAAAGACATCATGCACTCCAGATAACTAAGGTGGGAGCTCCAACTTGTATGCAACTTCCCCTCTTCTGGCAAGAACTAGAAATGGCATAATGTACCTGGGTGCAAGTTTCCCACTGACCCTAAAACGGCGCAACCCTTTGAGAGGTGATACCTTACGATACACATGATCTCCAAGAGCAAAGGCTAAATCTCAACGACGATTATCCACGTAGCTCTTCTATCTGGACTGAGCTATCTTCAACTTCTCCCTTAAGGATTTCACTTGATCTTCGGCTTCTTTCAAGATCTCTGGTCCAAGCACTTGCCCTTCTCCCGATTCTGCCCAGTACAAAGGGATCCTTCACTTCCTTCCGTAGAGGGCTTCAAAAGAGGACATCTGCAAGCTAGATTGGTAACTGTTGTTGTAAGAAAACTCAGCATAAGGCAGCATTCGGTCCCAACTGGTATTGTTCTCTAGAGCACAGGCTCTCAACATGCCTTCCAGAATCTGATTAACCCTCTCGGTTTGGCCATCTGTCTAAGGGTGGTAGGCTGTGCTGAAATCCAGGTTGGTGCCCAAAACACTGTGCAGCTTCTACCAAAACCTTGAGGTAAACTGAGATCCTCGATCTAACACAATCCTCTTGGGCACTCCATGCTGACACACAATCCTTGCCAAGTAAAGTTCTGCAAGTTTGTCTCCCGAATAGGTGGTTTTGACTGGAATAAAGTGGGCGACTTTGGTTAGACGATCCACGACCACCCAAATGGAGTCATAACTGACTTGGGTCCTTGGTAGACCAGTGATGAAGTCCATGCCAATTTCCTCCCATTTCTAGCCTGGTATGCTTAGGGGTTGGAAGAGTCCAAGAGGTCTTTGATGCTCGGCTTTGACTCGCTGGCACACATCACATTGAGCCACATACTCAGCGATCTCGCGCTTCATGCTAGGCCACCAATAGAATTCTTTGAGGTCTTGATACATGTCCGTGCTTCCGGGATGGATGGAATACAAAGTCTCATGAGCTTCTTTAAGTATCAGTTGCTTGAGTTCTCCTTGGTTTGGCACACGATGCGCTTGTCAAACCACCTGCTCCGAGTTCATCCTCAAAACCGAAGGACTTACCCTTCTTCATGTTGATTTTGATCTCTTAGATGTCCATATCTTCGCTTGAGCCCTCCGATTTGACCTTGAAGGGTGGGTTGGATTTCTAAAGCAGCCAAGAAGCCTTCTTCCACCAACTCAAGTTTGAGCTTCTAGAACTCTTCATGAAGTGTCGGCTGGATCTCCTTGATCATCAAAGTGTTGTAGTAGACCTTCCTACTCAATGCATCGGCTACCACATTAGCTTTGCTTGGGTGATAATGGATCCCAACATTGTAATCCTTGATCAATTCCAACCATCTTCTTTGCCTCATATTGAGATCAGCTTGGGTGAAAATATACTTCAAGCTCTTATGATCAGTGTATACTTCACAGCGATTACCAATGAGATAATGACGCCATATCTTCAAGGCATGCACCACGACAGCCAACTCTAGATCATGTGTAGGGTAGTTGACTTCGTGAGGTCTCAGCTGCCGTGAAGAATAAGCTACAACCTTTCTTTTTTGCATCAAAATACATCCAAGACCTTGTCGGGATGCATCACAATAAACTTCAAAGTCCTTTCTGACATCTGGCAAGATCAGCACAGAGGCGGAGGTCAAGCGCTTCTTCAATTCTTGGAAGCTCTGCTCATACTCTGGTGTCCAAGTAAACTTCTCATCCTTCTTCAATAGCTGAATGAGAGGTCTTGCAATATTGGAGAACTCTTCTATGAATCGACGGTAGTAGCCTGCCATGCCGAGAAAACTCCTGATTTGAGGCACCGACTTGGGGGATTTCCAATTGAGTACATCTTGAGCTTTGCTGGGGTTGACAGCAACTCCTTTCTCAGACACGACATGACCCAGGAAGGTAACTTCTTTCATCCAAAACTCACACTTATTGAACTTTGCATATAGCTGATGGTCTCTGAGCTTGTTTAGGGCCAAGCGAAGGTGCTCTTCATACTCTTCTTGCTCTTAGAGTACACTAGGATGTCATCAATAAAGACAATGAGATGTCATCAATAAAGACAATGACAAACTTATCAAATACTCCATGAACACCTTATTCATCAAGTTCATAAAGTAAGTAGGGGCATTGGTCAAACCAAATGACATGATAGTGCACTCAAACAGACCATATCGGGTTGAAAAGGTTGTTTTGGGGATGTCTTCTTGGCAAATTTTCAACTGGTGATACCCTGACCTCAAGTCTATCTTGGAGAATACTCCTGCTCCTTTTAACTGGTCAAACAAGTTATCTATCCGAGGTAGAGGGTACTTGTTCTTGATGGTGACTTCATTGAGTGCTCTATAGTCCACACATATCCACTGAGTACCATCCTTCTTGGCAACGAAGATCACTGGAGCTCCCCAAGGCGAGGAACTCGGTCTGATAAAACCTTTCTCGAGCATCTCCTCAATCTGTTTCTTCAATTTCACTAGGTCGTCAACAGGTAGACGATAAGGTCTCTTAGCTATTGGAGCAGTCCCTGGGACTAGATTAATGACAAATTCTAGATCTCTGTCTGGCGGCATTCCAGGTAGTTCATCTGGGAAGACATCCGGGAACTCACATACCACTGAGACATCCTCTAAAGACACGACTTGGACACTGCACCATGGCTCTCTCGGCTTCCTGCAGGTGGCTTCAAATTCACTTTAACTCCCACCGGATCGACTAAGGTAACACTTCTTCCACCACACCCAACACGGCCGATGACTGACACCAATCCATGCCCAAAATCACGTCTAGGGATCGTGTCAAGGAGGACAAGTTGGCTAGGAACTCTATCCCTTCTATGATCACCTTAACCTGTGAACAACCCTGGTTCGCACTTAACTCCGAACCGGGGGACTTGACCAACAAGGAGGTCTTAAGAGGCAAAATCTTCAACTGATGCTTGAGAGCAAAAATCTGAGAAACAAACGAATGGGAAGCTCCAGAATCAAACAAAACAGTGGCTTGAGCTGAGTTTACAAGGAACTTACCTAGCACGATGTCTGGGGCTGACTGGGCCTCCTCAATAGAAACATGATTCGCACGTCCTTTCCCAAGAGGTTGGGAGGTCTTGGCGGCCACAGGGGAGGTCTGGAGAGTTCCACGACCTACTACTGGCGCTGGAGCTCTAGCTGGGGTGGCGCCTTGGTTAACTCAACTGGCCGGATCTTGCTACGGGGACAATCGCCGCATAGTGTCCCAACTGACAGAAGTAAAAACAAGTGATTCCCACGGCGGGGTTGTTGCTCCTGGAAGACCGATTGACAGTGCTGCTGCTGGGGCTGCGGACACTTGAAGTAGTCGGGTGAGGCGCAGCTGGAGAGGTCTTAGAAGTGGTCGGAGGAGCAAAACGAGCAGGATGCTATACACTAGTCTTGGCTCTCTGTGGATGTCCTTGATGAGCACTACATTGAGGCATTTTCCTCTTGTAATACTCTGTAAGCTCACGGCAAGATTCTTCAACGAGCAAGGCCTTATTCACCATCTGTTGAAAGTCTGCATAATCATTGCCAATAACTTGAACCTTCAAGCTTGGAATAAGTCCTCTCTTGAACCGCTTCTGACGAGCATCATCCGAGGCAACATCCTCGGGGGCATACTTAGAAAGCTGAGTAAACTTGTTGAGATATTCACTCACCGTCATGCTGCCTTGCTTTAGCTCCCGCAAATTCATTCTTCTTCATTTCCACCTTCCCATCAGAAATATGGGAATGACGGAAGGCTTCAGAAAATTCGACCCAGGTGATGTTCTGGTGGTTCACATGGGTGGCACAATAGTTCTCCCACCACTCCGTTGTTGTACCTTCAAGCTAGTGCGTTGCATAAAGAACTTTCTTCTGGTCGTCGCACCGGGTAATGACAAGCTTCTTTTCGGTGGAGCGCAGCCAATCATCGGCATCCAACAGCTCGGAGGAGCTAGAGAAGGTAGGTGGACGAGTTCTCATGAACTCTGCCAATCTTGACTGGGGATAGACCGGTGGCGGTGGCGGTACAGCTGTGGTTTGGTTGCTCTGATTCAAAGTTGCAAGCAAGGCTGCAGTGGTCTGGTTCTGCTGAGCTACCAGTTGATTCATATTCTACATCATGGCATTCATGAGCTGGGTTTGGGCCGCCAAGAACTGACTCATACTTGGGTCTGCTGAAACTGCTGGAGGAGGCAGAGGTGGTGGCAACAAAGAGTCCGCTGGGTCATCTTGACTTGCCGAACTGCGGGTTTGAATCATCTGCAAGAAGCTTCTCGGCTTAATAGATGAGAGGGAAAAGCACAAGGGTAAGCAAGAGCAAGGGAGGAAGTCATAACACCCTAATCAGGAAAGTAGGTTAAACCCAAGGATAAAATGGCCGGGGGCCAAAAGGGGGCAAAAAGATGCAACAAGACCTCCTACTGGAGTCTTATTTCACAACTAACGGCACAAAACCGAAGAGGGCCACTCTATGGAGCTCTTCTAACTTAACTTACATGGGTGGACCACTTGAAACCAAGCTTGGTCCTATAGAGGCTCCTGAGATAAGGAAGGTCAAGTTAAGTTCAAAAGCATAGTTCCAGCAAAGATGAGATACAAGATCCAGAGAATGAGACAAGAAGAATAGAGTAAGGTGAGAAAAGATCGGGGTGAGGTCAGAAAAGAATAGAGCAAGATAAGAGAAGAATTATCTACTCAAGTTGATCAGTTGGTTTGCTTTGGAAAAATAAACTTTTAGACTCTCGACTACACGACCATGCTAACTAAGGTTACGTTCTACAGTCGATATGGCTCTGATACCACCGCTGTCGGGACCCCTCCCGAGCAGGTTTCACAGGATATCACGGAGATCCTCCAGCACCACCCAGGAGATCCTCAAGACCTCTCGAAGATCCTCTAGGACCACCCAGGAGGTCTCCAAGGGACCACCTGGACGTCCTGGCCACTGTGCTCTGAGCTAGTCTCAAGATCAGATTGCTAGCTCGCACAGACCCAACTTCGGTGTCATCACATCCATAACAACAGACAAGAAGAAGCAGACAAATTAACAACTATTAAACAAAAGATCTTATGGTCAAGCTTGCTTACAGAGGTGCCACGCAGGGCCAACAACAAAAGAGAACTTTGCAGCAGAAACAAAACACAGCGCGGAGCCATTCGACGAGCTACGGCAATCGAGTGGAGGACGTCCCCTAGCCCACAAAGTCTTCAATGAACTCCTCATAGTGCTCGAGCACCCTGGGAGGTCTTCGGCTGCTGATTAACTAGAGGGCACAAAGCCATGGGTAATTTGAATGTACTTAACAAGTCATAGGGAAATGAATGCAATTAAAGTTCATGCGAGGCTGGACAAGGGAGAGCTGCAATGGTTAGTTTGCATAAATCAGCATTCACTGGAAATACCATAACTAGATTGTAAAGCATAAGGTGAAAGAGCTAATACATAAGTAAACAAGTTCTTTGGAAACAACCCATGGACATCCTGTCCACACCCAGACCACTAGGGTCACACAGAGCACAACCATGATCACCAGAGAGCACCCACGACCACAGTTTTGGGAAGAAGTCTACCCCTTGCGTCAAAGAACGGGGCGTGTCCATAACAGAGGACGCGGCTATTCGAATAGATTTTACACTCTGCAGAGGTTATGCACTTTACCCACAAGACACGAGTTCTCTAGTTTGGTTGGCACCCGTCGATGCCACTGCTCACTACCTTTGGTAAGCAATCTAGAGCACGTGACAAGGCCTTTACAAAGGTTAGTCCTGACTTGGTTCTGCCCGCTAAGATTTCGCCATGCTGGGGCCCCTATTGAGCCATTCGACAGGCACGACAGAACCACACCAGGACCTCACTAATTAGTTGGCTATGACCACCCCATAATAGACTTATGGTTGCAAGAATAAGACCCAGGTCGATGGCATACAAGGTTAAGTCCTTAGTTGGCTGCTCAGGCGAGACAAACCACAACCCAGTGTGCAAAGCACCCACTTCTCACTTCCTGCCTTCTCGCCCGTACATAAAACACTTTTCGGTTCAACCGGCCAAAAGACCACCCTGGTCTTGGCACACATCTTTTAACAGAAGTGGCATTGCCACGGTTCCATAGCTCATTAATCAAGTTCAACATTGTGGGGTTCAACCCGGCCAATGGACCACCCTAGTCCTGACACAACATATTTTAGCAAGAGTGGCATTGCCACTGTTCCATAATTCATTAGTTCAGTTTAATCATTTGTCAGTCATGAGACCGAGAGACCAACATCTACTTAGAGCAAAGCTAAGCTATAAAACACACCCATGCTGGTATACAAAGACACCTAGCTAAAAGAGAACCATTCCTAAGGTGACAAAGGATTTATGTCATTCAAGGATACATGTCTTTTGCAAGTTAACAAGGGGGCATAATGGCAAGTAGGTATTTAACAAAGCCCGAAACCATTTTTATAAAACTAGCCAAGCATGTTCGTTACAAAACAATATACTTTTGCTAAAAGATGGGTTCAACATGATCAAAGGTCTATGACTTGCCTTCACTGTAGAACTAAGCTTCTTCGGTGGAAAATGTTGGGTCCCGGAGGTCTTTAGAACAACCGGATCCTACACGTGCGAAACGAAAACAAGTAAACAAAGCGAATCCACAAAACTCCAGAGAAAGAGCCAATCTAAAGCAAAAAAGAAAGACAAAGAGCCATGGCGAAGGTAGGGACTTGGCCTACTCGAATCAGAGCTCCCAACGAAGAGAAAGAGTTCTGTGGAGGAAGGAGGCCTCCCTGGTGCTTTATAAGCACGAGGCGGTCCTAAGAGGAGGACGACGCACTTAATGCTCGAGACAGGAGCAAGTGTTAAAGGGAAAAGAGCGGGTAGAAGAAGTGACAACAAATGCACAAGAGTACAAAGGAGGTGACCACATTTAATGCGATACAACAACATTTAATGTGTGTAGACTCTCGTGGGACTAAGACACGAAGAGAGGAAGGAGAAGGTGAGCAGGACTGACAAATGTGACCAGTCAAGGCTCGGGTGGGAGGTCCTGCGAAGACCCTGAGGAGGTTCACAGAGGTCAAGGGGGGGGGCAGGTCCTGACCCGCAAAGGTGGTCTTTACAAAAAGACCAGGTGGTCTTTGCAAAAAGATCAGGAGATCCTGAGGACAAGGAGGTCCAAACAAACACTGAAGGCCAAGATGAATCAAGGGGGATGTCTTGACGGCCAAGATGAATCAATGGGGAGGTCTTGACGGCCAAGATGAATCATGGGGGAGGTCTTGACGGCCAAGATGAATCAAGGGGAGGTCTTGACGGCCAAGATGAAGCGCGATAGAGCGGGGCTGTCGGATTTTGATCGGACGGAGCAGAACGAAAGGAACGTTCGACCGTCCGGAGGTTGCAATGCTATCTAGCTGCTCAACTAGATAGGGCGGTCTAAAATGATGGGACATTCGGGCTAACCGAACATGCCACCGAGATCAGGCTGTCCGACACAGAACGGATGGCTCAAAGAGGTTGGGACGTTCGGACCGAGCGGGAGGTCCGAACGGACACGAAGGATAAAACCAAAAGAATAAGGGGGAGGTCCAAGTGAACACGAGGGAGGTCCGAAGGACACGGGGGAGGTCCAAATGAACAAGGAGAGGTCTAGGGAGGTCTGGACTAGCAGGCAGAGAGGAAAAACAACACCAGAGCACGACGGCTCCAAATAAACCAGACTTTGCATTAGTTGAGGTTCGATTATTTCATATTAAATCTCCAAATTTTTCCAAAATCTGCAAGTTAAGCTTGAGCAATTCTACTAAACTAAATGGTTATTTTTATTTTGAAAGCTTTTTAAGAACTCTAGAAAATTGGGATGTTACATAATGCTTATCACATGAAATTACAGAGGTATGCTAATAGTGATAGCATGAATTCACCTAGGAAATAATGAATGTATGATGTGTTATCATGTCCACTACTGTTTGATTACTATTTCAGTCCTTTTTTGTGTGTTGCGTTTAATCAACTGCAATTAATTAAGATCCACTTGCATATGTAATAGAGCTATGTCAAGATTTGACGCACGTACTGCTTGTTGGTTTTATTTGGATTTTTCAGAATACGTACCATCTTTCTAGCCCTCAAATATATGTATTGGCAATTGAAAGAAAAAATCTGATTAGAGAGCCTTTTTATAAAGCCTAATCAATGATACAACAAAGACCACTTACATATAATTGGATACAATCAATTGAAAGTAACTCGTCAAGGTTTCAATGGCCCATTTTATGATTTTTTTTTCCTTGCTAATAATCTTTTCAAGAGGTTGATTACGAGTTGAAACAACATGGAATGTACACAAAAAGAACAAGCTTATTTTTTAAATACCAGTATGAACAATTCGGCATTGCATTCATAATGAGATGTTTCGGTCTGTGATTGTATCATTTGTGTTTTACCAATGCCCGTTATAATAAAATGGTAGGACTTCACCCTACTTGAAGTTGATGATTGAGATGCTTCGGTCACTTGATGAAGTATGCTTTTGGAGAAGAGTAGAATCATTTAATGATTTGTAAAGCTATGTTATAAGCAATTAAGCATTAGCATGAATGTTAGTGTTATAGAGTTGTTTTGTAAGAATTGTATTTGATGACTAGGTTATTGTTGGCTAAAACTAAGAGAGACTGTTTGCTTTATTTTTGTAAAATATATCTTTAGAATTCTCTGGATATTTTTCTCCTTTTCAAAATTTATTTTCTTTTCTTTGGATATTTTTGTATTTTAAATAATTTTTCGTGAGTTATTCTAGATTTTAGTGATTTTTTATGATATCATGAATTTTCCATATTTTAGTGATTTTTATAAATCAATTTTTGTGATTTATTTTCTTAGTGATGTCTTTTGGTTTGCAGTGGTTCAAAAGAAAATATCAAATAATGAATTAATGATAGGAGCTACAGTCCTGTGGGCTGTTGGGTTGACCTGGTAGCCACCGGATGCGCATCGTCTGCCATTCCTATGGGAATGTCATGGGTGAACAGTGTCATGACATTCAACAGATCTGAGCCACCCGATCCGAAAAGAATGAACTAGATCAACCGCTACAGCGTTCGTGAACAGCGTAATGCTACAGCATTTGTGAACAGTACTCGTGCACAGCGTTCATAAACAATAGTTTTGCTATAGTTGTTTTTTTGATCCGAGAGATGTTACACAATGTCATGATACTGTTCACCTGTGACATTGCTTAGCAATGTGAAAGGATTCGTTTTCGGTAGCCACCATAGTCTAGCCCACTGTAATAGCCCAAAAGTCCATAAAGGTAAAAATATATTATTTTTAAAACTTTTTATATGATAACTAATGTCGTTCACCTTGAATGCATTTTCAAGATTTATTTGGATTGCATCATATTTTCTTACCGCTATAAATGGCACAAAGATTGTAGAATTCTAAGATACGGGGATACCAATACTATGTAAACCACTCTAAAGACCCCTAGCCCATTCTTCTCTACGACTTACTGTTTCTCCGACCTAACCGCTGGGCAAACTCGGTGTGGCCAGACCACCCCCTTTGACCAAAAGCGGGCGCCGAGTGAGACCAGGCGTGGGCGCTGTGTTGTCACGCGGCCATTATGAACCGTCACTCTGTTGCACTGTGCCGCCAACCTTATCAAATCACCAACCATCCTCCTTGTCGGGCTGTGCTGACTGCATCGCCGCCCACTACTGATATATATAGCAATCACGAGCCCCTCATCGCCTTCTCCGCCACTCCAGTACTAGCCCTACCTTCTTCCTCCCTCAAGCAAGCTTGAGCTCCAGGTAAGGCTCGTGCGCTCGCCGAGGTGAGCGCCACTGCAACGCCGCCACTGCTGTTGACCCCCTCGGTAAGACTCCCCCCCTGTAAGGGTCAACACATCTTTCATGACCCATGAGTCATTTTCCCTCAATCGGTTCCGCTCTTTGCTCCTAGGAACCGCCGCCGACCTCATTCTTCCCCCCTCCAACCAAGTTAGCCCAAGGGATCGAATCGGCCTCGCCGAAGAGGTGCACCCCAAATTCTTCCCTCGGGACCATCCACCTAGTTCTTCCCTGAAGCTGTCCTGAGGAGTGAAGACTATTCTCTTCCCTCGGGCCCTCACTACCGCGAGCTTCACTGCAGATCTCGACCCTCGCCACCCACCCGGCTAGCTCGTCCCCTCGCCGCACTCTGATGCGTTCCTAGTGGCCCAGATGCTCCTCCTTGTTCGAGTTGCCCAATTCTTCTTCGATTCTTTCTCCGACTCTTCTCTGGTTCTTTCGACCACTGTGGTGTATTCGAATCCTTCTTTCTTTCGACCACTATGGAGTAGTCGAATTCAGCCGAGTCTTCTACGACCACGTAGTCGAAACTCCTTCGACTACGACCAGCTGAATTTTCTATGACCATGTAGTCGAAACTCCTTCGACTACGACCAATCGAGTTTTTTATGACCACGTAGTCGAAACTCCTTCGACTACGACCAGTTGAACCTCCTCCGATGACACCCAGTCGTATCCCCTCTCCGACCACTCCTTGTCGAAAACCTCTTTCGACCAGATGGTCGAAACCCCTTCCGACCAGTGGTCGAAAACCCCTTTCGACCACTCTATACGACCAATTGTGCGCAACGACCACACAGCCCCGCTACGAGTACTATAGCGCTACGACCACTCGGTCGCTACAACCACTCAGTCCTCTACGAGTACTGAACATCCACGAGTATTGTAGTGCTACGAGCATTGTAGCGCACGACCACAGTTCGACCACCCAGATCGACTACTGTGTTTCGATCACACAATTCGATCACGTAGTTTCAACCATTGAGTTTCGACCACAGAGTTCGACTACTGTGTTTCGACCACAGTTCGACCACGCAGTTTTGACCACCCAGTTCGACCACTGAGCTTCGACCACACAGTTCGACTACGCAGTTTCGACCACTGTAGTTCGACCACCCAGTTCGACTACTCAGTTCGACCACTGAGTTTCGACCACAGAGTTCGACTACTGTGTTTCGCCCACACAGTTCGACCATATAATTTCGACCACACAGTTCGGCCACCCATTCTCGACCACTGTCTGAACGACACAGTTTCGATCACTCATTTCGATCACTCTCTCGACCACTACGTTCGACCACTGAGTCTCGACCACTCGGTTCGACCACTCAGTTCGAACACTAAGTTTCAACCACACAGTTTCGACCACCGTGTCTCAATCACCCAGTTCGCCCCTCAAGTTCGACCACTGAGTCTTGACCACTAAGTCCTGAACTATACTGGTCTAATACTTCTAATTTACGACTTTGCATTATTTGGAGTTCATCAAATGTTTGAAAGCGATTTGCATTCGTATGTGCTTATTTGCCTTTTTGGTTGTCTTTGCGTATATAGAAGCCGAGGCGACCGAAGAACCATCAATTGATCAGGAGCAAGATCAATAGTACTCTGAGCGAGGCGAGTCAACACTTTGATCATATTACACCTACTCTTTGCAAATCATGTTGCTTTAAATTATGAATTGTATTGCTATGATTTATGCAACTATATTAGGTCTAATCGTAGCTAATGCCTTAACCATAATTGTGTATAAACTTTCAATTCTTGAACTTGGACATTATCCTTTGTTACCCTAGACTTAATGGGTTACATACTAGTTAATAAGTCTGTACCTAAATGTCATGCTTAGCCTTGCTTAGATACATTGTCATCCGGGCATTACATTGCCCAACAACACTCTTTCAATATGAAAACTGAATTTGGGCAGTCGAGGCTGGGAGCCTGGCTGGTATGTTGGACTAAATGATTATTTTCAAAACAAATAAAACCTAAAAAACAAATTTTGACTGGACATATGGAAAGAAGGGCTGGTGCTGGGGGCACGAGAGGATGTTGGTATGTTGATGTGCCACCCAAGTCAATTAAGGACCGAATCTGGTGATAACCTCTTATGTAAAAAAAAACAGTGCGACCACAAGTCTATAATGGGTACGACCTGACAAACTAATTTACTCGACCCAGCGTCGCTTCGCCACTTGGGGAATGTGGCGTGGTAAAGGGGAAAGAAGCCACAGCGAAACCACACGGCGCAAGAGGGGGCCTCCTAGAAGAGCTTGGCTCCGGGTGGTGGAAACCTTAGCGGGTGGGGTTGCGACGAGGTTAAGCATTGTAAAGACCTTGTGATAATCTCCCCTTGATTCACATGTCCAAGGAAACGTGTGTACATATCAAGATGATTATCTCTTGTGAGTAAAACGTGCAAACTCTGCAAAGTAAAAAAACTATCTGGATAGCCGTGCTCACGGCCAAGAGCGTTGCTGAGAACTTGCTTGATATAGTTTTTCTTTTTATAAAAATCGATTTGTGGATGAGATGAAAAGATAGGGTGGGACCCTATGGATTTGAAAAGGCCTAGTCTGGGACCAGTGGTAATTACGGGATAGCTCGAACATTGAGTGGATGGAGTCATTCAATGGTATAAGAGGTTGGACCTCCACTAGTACTTTACAGCAAAAACTCAGTTTATAAAACTTGTGTTTGTAAAATGCTAAGTCTCAGGTTTTACTACTACTTACCTTATTTCAAACTGGTGGCTTTATGCAAATAAAAAGGAACCATGAGTTTCCCCTTTAAATAGGCTTGCATCTATAACAATTGCATTGTGATACGGGGGAGGCCCGATCTTCTCAATGAGAAACCGTGGATAGTTGATGCGAAGTAGACGATGTCGCTAGCTGAACACTCGCGCCAATGCACGAACCCTCAACTCTTCGGAATACGCCCACAACACACCGGGTAGTTGTTCGTCGCGAGACCACGAGCGCATTTAACGCCAAGTCCCCGATTCCCAATGGAACGACGGCTTGACCTTGAATTGCGAAACGAACAATTGGATCGCCTAGTCCTCTCTCAAAGTCCTCGCATGAACTCGGGTCGAAAGAACAAGCAATAGCTATGTTTCAATCTTATGAATAAACTGGTCTAATGGATACAAGGGAGGGCAAGGGTATTTAAGGCACCTCCACGACTCACGCACGGCCTAGGGCCGCCACACATGCCGAATCAAACTCTAACTCGGCTAAGACCTAAAACACACAAAAAGGAAAACCTAACTTAAGTCCGTCACATTGTTTAGGCCATAGCGGCGCGACCGTAAGTCTTCTGAAGCTGGGACCAAAACCATTGTGTGGGCATTGGAATAAGCTTTCAAACAAGTCCAAGAACACCCCAATCGGACTCGTATGCAAAAGTTATGGCCTTTTATTACAGCCTGTTGGGCTGTCCCGAACGAATCCGAATTGAATTACAGTTGATTCCGAGATGAATTTCGGTTGCACTTGTGGAAGATCCGAATTGGGCTTGAATTCTTGGGCTTTTCTCCTTGGTTGACCCACGTGAGCTTCTCCTCCATTGCTTTGACTCGGCCTCCTCTTGGTTCCAAAGGCTTCACAATGTTCAAACTCGAGAATACACAAAACATTTGCATGAGGTAATACCCAATTCTCATCAATGACAATAGAAGATTCATTAAGAAACAAAAGCACTGTTGATTTAGAAGTTTAGCTCTTGCTCTCGTCGGTGGACCAATATGCACTTCTCAGACTTGAATTATTTGTAGCGCCACGTATGGCGCCCACCTCGATATGTGTATGACCACCAATAGGGAAAGATGTATAAGTGTTAGGGATGCCTCATCATCCTCCCCTCTTGAAAAGGCGTGCCCTCGACTGGATCATCACCACCAAAGTAAGGTGATAAATTAGCGACATTGAAAGTAGAGCTCACGCCATAGTCATCGCCAAAAGCTCTATCTTGTAGGCATTGTCGTTGATCTTCGCAAGCACCTTGAAAGGTCCATCACCTCGTGGCGACAATTTAGACTTGCGGCGTTACGGAAAACGATCCTTGCGGTAGTGCACCCAAACCAAATCACCGTTGAAAAATCATCTTCTTCCGTTTCTTATTCGCCTTCTCAAAGATAGGACTTGACCTTGCGCTCTATCTCCTCTTTTGTTTTGAGATGCAATTTCTTCACATACTCACCGCTTGGATGCCTCCATATGAACACGGTATTGACTTGAAGTGGCGAGCAAATCAAGCGGCGTAAAGGGTTTGAAACCATACACCACCTCAAAAGGACACAATGCGTGAGTGGAGTGCACGGCCCGATTATAAGCGAATTCCACGTCGCGGCAAACAATCCTCCCACTCGCGCAGATTCTTCTTGATCATGGTCCAAGTAGCATCGAAGTGTGCGGTTCACCACCTCCGCTTGACCATCGGTTTGGGGATGACAAGTCGCGGCTTTGAATAACAACCGTCCCCGCTTTACCCCAAAGTGTCTTCCAAAAGTAGCTCATGAACTTCACGCCACGATCGACACAATAGTGCGTGGCACGCCATGTAGCCTCACGATCTCCCGAAAAACAAGTTAGCAATATGCGACGCATCGTCGCTCTTGTGGCACGGAATAAAGTGTGCCATCTTTGAAAAACGATCCACAACGACAAAAACAGAATCACTCCCTCTTAGTTCTAGGCAATCCTAAAACAAAATCCATACTAATATCCTCCCATGGTGCATTGGGAACAGGTAGAGGGTATACAAACCATGTGGATTCAATTTTGATTTCGCTTTGTGGCAAGTAATGCATCGTTGCACATACCTCTCTACATCTCGCCTCATCTTAGGCCAATAAAAGTGATCGCTCGGCATAGATAACGCCTTCTCACGTCCAAAATGTCCCATCAACCCACCGCATGTGATTCTGCGCAGTAATAGCAAACGCACGGAGAGTGCTGGACGCATAATTTGTTAGTGCGAAACAAAACCCATCATGGATGTAAAATTTATCCCACCTTTTCCTCTTTGCAATGTGCATAAGGAACGGAAAAATCATGGTCATGAGCATATAAATCATGCAAACTCTCTAAACCAGAACTTGCACTCCTATTTGAGTTAAAAGCACACTTTTCCTAGAGAGAGCATCGGCTACCACATTTTCCTTTCCCTTCTTATATTTTACAATGTAAGGAAACGACTCAATGAATTCGACCCATTTGGCATGTCTACGGTTCAGTTTGCTTGACCCTTTAAATACTTTAATGCCTCATGATCGAATGAATAATAAACTCTTTAGGCCATAAATAGTGTTGCCAAGTTTCTAACGCACGCACTAAAGCATAAAGCTCTTTGTCATAGACCGGATAATTCAATTGAGCACCATTCGGTTTCTCACTAAAATAAGTTACTTGGTCTACCCTCTTGCATTAAAACACCGCCAATACCCAATCCACTAGCATCACACTCAATTTCAAAATTTTTAGTGAAATCGAGTAAAACAAGCAACGATGCTTGACCAAGTGTTTCTTAAGTTCAAGAAAAGCATTGTCTTGCGCTACCCCACACAAATTCAACACCCTTTTAGTAAGTTCATTCAAAGGGGCAACTATGGTGCTAAAATCCTTCACAAAGCGCTGATAAAACCAGTGAGACCATGAAAGCTCCTAATCGACTTACATTCACAGGAGTTGGCCAATTTTTAATCGCTTCAATTTTAGACTCATCTACTTCAACTCCCTGTGCGGAAACAACATAGCCCAAAAAGATGACACGATCTTTGCAATAGGTACACTTCTCTAAGTTACCGAATAACCTAGCCTCACGCAAAACTTGTAGAACTTGTCTAAGATGGTCTATGTGTTCGATTCAAGCATCAGAAATCGAATATCATCAAAGTACACAACCACAAATTTACCAATCAAATGCCTTAAAACATGATTCATTAAGCGCATGAATGTACTAGGTGCATTAGTTAAACCAAAAGGCATGACTAACCACTCATACAACCTAAATTTTGTTTTAAATGCTGTTTTTCACTCATCCCCTTCATGCATCCTAATTTGATGGTAACCATCACAGCAAATCTATCTTAGAAAATAATACACCACTCAATTAAGCCTAGCATATCATCTAAGCGAGGTATAGGATGACGATATCGAATTGTGATATTATTAATCGCTCGACAATCTACGCACATACGCCATGAACCATCTTTCTTAGGAACTAAAATAACAGAACAAGACAAGGGCTTAAGCTTTCACGCACATACCCTTTGGAGAGAAGCTCTTGTACTTGTTTCGAATTTCCTTTGTTTCCTGGATTGGTGCGATGCGGTGGTCGGTTCAGCGGCGACGCTCACGGAATCAAGTCGATCTTATGTTCTATCCCACGAATTGGTGGTAGCCCACCGGTACCTCGGTTGGAAAGACGTCAAGTCCCGCAAAACACAAGCAACACCACTAGGAAGAGAAGACAAGTCGTTAGTCGAAAGCAAGGCGTCTTTGTACAATAGTACAAAGTGCACCAAATTGGGATCTTCGCTGAATTCTCTCATTTCGATTTGGTGGCTAACATCACTAAATTCTTCTCTCGCTCTTTGGCGCCTCAACGTGCATCTCAATTTTCTGCATTGAAGAATTCACAATGCATTTGCGGTGTAAGGGGCTTCAAGATGATATCCATATTATTCCATCGAAATGTGTAGCGATTTGTACGCCCATCATGAACAGCGAACGGTCATATTGCCATGGCCGCCCCAAGAGCAAGTGACACACCGTCATAGGCACAACATCGCAATCCACGTTGTCGGTGTACTTCCCAATAGAAAACGCCACTAGCACCATATAGTTCACCTTCACTTCCTCTTTGTCGCCAACCATTGCACATGATAAGGACGTGGATGCGCAAGTACTTCAAACCCAACTTATGACACATATCCTTGCTAGCCAAATTGTGACAACTTCCGCCATCAATGATCACTTTGCGCACCTTACCCTTATCAAGCTTCGCCCAAGTCCAAAACAAATTGCACATTGTTCGAGTGACGGCGATGGCATCACACTAAGCACCTTGGCGTGCAAACAATGGAATACCGCTCGTGTTAGGAAACTCGTGATCGCACTCACATTGTTCTATGTCATCGCAGTGCAAGATCGGTTGCGCGATCGAGCGACTCGTCATCACTAGTCAAACATAACCGCCATCCTCGGTGATAAGCATAGTTCGACATTTGGCGGTCCCTCCAAAATGGCCAACACCCTTGCACTTGTGGCAAATGATGTCACGTGAACGCCCCGTTGACCCCATAGATGAGCTCGCGACTAGCGGGGCGCCGCAGTCGACGCTGCGGCGCCGTGTACTCTCCACTTCTTACTTGCGAATCGCGCATTGCCGAATTGCTTCCGCCGAGTGCTCTTGTTTGGTGGCCGTTGTTATATGGCTGTCTGGATGGTGAAGGGCGTGAACGGCAAATAACCGCATCTTCGATCACTTGTCGCCGGCCGCGTGCTTGGTGCAAAGAACTCAATCATATCATTATAGGGATGGTGATTGACAATGCGCTGACGGCATGATTCATGCCGCTAGAAATCTCGCCATGGTCTGCTTCTTCATTCTCGCGACATCCGCATGTATCATGATAGTTTCCATGTCCTTATGATATTCATCAATTGACCTCATACCTTGTCGTAGCATCGCAACTTCTCAAATAGTGAGCGCTTGTAGTGGCGAGGTACAAAGCGTGCCCGCAAATGTCGCTTCATCCGCTCCCGTGATAATCGGCAACTCATGGCGCTCCATGCGCTACGAATGAACTTCTCCCACCAATGTGTAGCATAATCATCCAAGCCATTGGAAGCAAGCAACGACTTCTTCTCATTGGAATAGTTGTTCATTCGAAACAACTTATCCACCTTCACTCCCAAGCGAGGTATTGCTCCACATCCGTACCACACGAAAATATAGGAAGAGTAAATTTGGGCTTAGCGACAAAATCGCGTCGCGTCGTCGTGTCGACGCTGCACATTGTTGCGATGGTGGCGCTGTCGGTCATCGTAGTCGCCGACGGAAATCGTCATCTCATTGCTCGCCTCATCGGCCATGCTACGAGGTGCACGATGCACACCTCCTCCGTGGACACCCTGTGGTGCGCCTCCACCCTGGCCGCCGTTGCCTCGGCCACGCCCAAGTGCCTGAGGGCGTGCCGCGGCTGCCATCCCGACGTTTCGCGGCACCGCCATGCGACGCGCCGCCGCCGCCGCCGCTCCTCATCCACACGAATAGCACGCCATCCTGGCCTCATTGTGCAAAACGGCCGGGTCGTGCACACTCGTGTCATCGGCTTGCGCACCCACGTGATTGTGTTGAGCGAACATGGCGCGTAGCTCCAGGAAGTTATTGTTGATGGCCGTACGCAATTGTGTGACCTCCTCCCCGAGGGTGTTCAGTCCAGTCTGAACTTCCCCGAGTTCATCGCGCACGCCATTGTCACCATCGTGAAGTTGTTTTTGTAGCATCTCGCGCAACCGAGTGTACTCTGTCCACGTGAACGCGCCTCCGGATTAGGTGGATCCTCCGTGACGACATAGCAACAACTCACAAACAAGAAACGAGGTTATATCCGGGTTAGTAAAACAAAGCTCTCGCTATTACGCTGCAACTCACCGTCACGAAAACAAGACAAACTTACTGCTCCAAAGTGAATCAGGACGGCAAAACAACGATTGCCAGACAAATAACGACCTTAACCCAGAATGTAGGAGCGTAACCAAGAGCAAGGGAGTACACAAACGGTGTAGGTGGAGCTTGGGCGGTATGTGTATATCCTATGCAACTGATATTCAAGGTATTGTAAAGCTAAGTAATGATCCAAGCTAGAGTATTTTGCCTATGTGTTGATCCAACAGTTTAAGCGAAGTGTATGAACGCACACGCAAAGATAAATGAGACTTAATGCAAACAAAGGATCAAGCTAGCGAGCGAAAAAGAGATGAAACCACTGCTTTTGCACCAAGTACAGGATAGACGCTAGTCAATTGCAAAGGAATATACTAGGGCACAAGATTGCTCAATCAAAATTGAAAACACAAGCTAAAAGATGACCCAGATCTTGTAGTAGCTAAAAGTATGCGCGGATCAACTCGAAAAGGATGCCATCTTCATGGGGTACCTTAGAATCACCGCAGAGGGGCTCTATCAATTTTGAGCGAAATCGAGAAACCGAATTTTCTCGGTTTGCGGGCCGCTTTGAGGCCCTAAACGACCTTTTTGGGGTCGAAGTTTTCCGCACACGTGTGTCCGTGGCTTACGCGGATGTAAACCCCAGATTTCCCAGATTTTTGGCTCTATTTTCCCGCTTTCCTTTCCAACGGATCAAGAAACGCCCAATCGGAGGTCGTATGCAAAAGTTACCGCTTTTTTATGCGCGACTCTTTCTATATGCGCTACCTTTTCCTTCTTTTCCCTCGCTTTGCTCCTCGTGGAATCACGCAACCCGCACAAAACAAAGAACGTGTAATCAACTTGAATGAGCAACCCTAGGTGCAGCAATATCAATAGCTAGTCTCAAGATGAAAGGATATAAAAGGACACCAAATGTGGTTCGCCGACTATGATGTAGTGGCGAAACTCAAGATGGAGCAATTGGACTCGGATTGTATTTGAGCTAGAGGTTGATGAGGACTCTAGTCCCACCAAGGAGTTCGGATATGAAACAACACCGTCTCGGATTGTCTTTGGCAAGGCAGCGCACGAGCCAGATCGGATGATAGTTTTGGGTGCTAATTGAGGAGTTCAATCAAGAATTTTTTTGATAAAGATTAAGCTACGCAATGGAAACACAAGGATCAAAGACTAAAACAAAACTCTAATGGATGAAAACTTAACTAAACGAACAAGAAATAACAGATTAAACTACGGTTTTGGTACGCAATTTTGGTTTATTGTACGATAGGAAAGAAAACGAATCTAACTACGGGTAAAGAAGTTCTCACCGAGTAAACCTAGAATCGATACCACATGATACGGGAGGCCCGATCTTCTCAATGAGAAACCGTGGATAGTTGATGCGAAGTAGACGATGTCGCTAGTAACACTCGCGCCAATGCACGAACCCTCAACTCTTCTAATACGCCACAACACATCGTAGTTGTTCGTCGCGAGACCACGAACGATTTAACGCCAAGTCCCCGATTCCCAATGGAACGACGGCTTGACCTTGAATTGCGAACGAACAATTGGATCGCCTAGTCCTCTCTCAAAGTCCTCGCATGAACTCGGGGTCGAAAGAACAAGCAATAGCTATGTTTCAATCTTATGAATAAACCGGTCTAATGGATACAAGGGTGGGGCAAGGGTATTTAAGGTACCTCCACGACTCACGCACGACCTAGGGCCGCCACACATGCCGAATCAAACTCTAACTCGGCTAAGACCTAAAAACACACAAAAAGGAAAACCTAACTTAAGTCCGTCACATTGTTTAGGCCATAGCGCGCGACCGTAAGTCTTCTGAAGCTGGGACCAAAACCATTGTGTGGGCATTGGAATAAGCTTTCAAACAAGTCCAAGAACACCCCAATCGGACTCGTATGCAAAAGTTATGGTTTTTATTACAGCCCTGTTGGGCTGTCCCGAACCGAATCCGAATTGAATTCGAGTTGATTCCGAGATGAATTTCGTTGCACTTGTGGAAGATCCGAATTGGGCTTGAATTCTTGGGCTTTTCTCCCTTGGTTGACCCACGTGAGCTTCTCCTCCATTGCTTTGACTCCGCCTCCTCTTGGTTCCAAAGGCTTCACAATGTTCAAACTCGAGAATACACAAAACATTTGCATGAGGTAATACCCAATTCTCATCAATGACAATAGAAGATTCATTAAGAAACAAAAGCACTGTTGATTTAGAAGTTTAGCTCTTGCTCGTCGGTGGACCAATATGCACTTCAGACTTGAATTATTTGTAGCGTCACGTATGGCGCCCACCTCGCATGTGTATGACCACCAATAGGGAAAGATGTATAAGTGTTAGGGATGCCCTCATCACATTGTGTGTTGGCTCGAGAGTACGGTTGTGTACTCAAGCTCGTCCGATATAATCTTTCAGACCCACGTGATCAAAACCCCTACGACTACTACTCAGAGGCTGAACCGAATGTTGGTGAAGATGATGAAGTCTAGGCCAGGACCTCCAGTCGCTTGCCTTTGGGCAGAGTGAATGGATCCACTACGACTTATTTTGCTTCCACACTCATCCTCGACTCTGTACTCTCGACTTTTGTAAAACGTGCTACCTTCATGGATCTTTTGTAAAACAGTAGGTCGCATGGCCTCTTATGTAATATATTGTAGGCTTGCACTGTTCATATTGAGCACTGTGTGTGTCAAGTACTGTTTGCAGTCGTACCACCTACGACCAGGTGTGGTCTCCAGGACCTCCAAGACCTCTTTAGGACCTCATCGGGATCACTCTAGAACCTCCTCCGGGACCTCTTCAAGACATCTAGGACCTCATTAAGATCACTCTAGGACCTCTAAGATCTTTTTAGGACCTCATCGGGATCACTCTAGGACCTCTTCAAGACCTCCAGGACCTCCTCGGAACCACTCCAGGACCTCCGGGAGCTCTTCAAGACCACTCTAGGACCTCCTCGGAACCACTCCAGGACCTCCGGGAGCTCTTCAAGACCACTCTAGGACCTCCTCGGAACCACTCCAGGACCTCCTTGGGATCACTCTAGGACCTCCTCGAAACCACTCTAGGACCTACAAGACCTATTCAGGACCTCTCTAGGATCACTCCCGAACCTCCTAAGAACCACTCCAGGACCTCTTCAAGACCTCCCCTGGATCTCCTCGGGACAACTCTAGGACCTCCTCAAGACTTCTACAGAACCTCCAGAACCTCTTTGAAACCTCCCCAAATTTTCTTTTTCGACCAAGTGTGGTCGTAACTATGGATTTGATCGTAGGTCTGCTTTGAGCTTTCATGGTTATGTAAATGATCCAAGAATATATCTGTGTGTGCTATCTACTGATCCAGAAAATGGCACAACTTGACACAAGATGAATTCCAAATTTGGTCCGACACCCATGCACACGGTTGGGCAGAAATGGTTGAAAATGGGTTGGTGAAATGAGTTTAACCCGAATTGGTGATTCAGTGAAATGTGTTGGTTTGGTTTGGGAAGTTGATTTCTTTTTGTATGGGTTAGGGTGGATTTAGAACCATTAGCTGGCCACACACGATAATAAAAATAATATTTTACAAACCCTCTCCATACTCCCGCAACTGATCTTTTAACCCCACCTCTCTTCCTCCTCACACGAGCATAATAAAGCCTAGTAACTAGTCTATACTAACTACTGTATTCTGTACAAAAACATGGAATTACAGTCCAACAAATTACCTCTACAAAACAAAATACAATAGATGGCACAAATCCCGAATCAGATCAAACGGGCAAGATTTCGGTTGGATATCAATCGCGACGGACAGAACCATTTCCCTATTGAACCATTACAATCTATTCTCAGCTAGAGAGATCCCTCAAGTCTCAACAAAACATGAATGAAAAAAGGCAGTATCTGAGAGACTGACCCAGTTTGTATGCATAGGGCTAGCAAAAACCTTGGTGCAATCAAAGGCTAGAATGAACAAATATACCAGCCCCGGAACAACACCTGCAAAACTGTTCATAAGTATCATCATAAGTATCACACTTGTCAGCAAAAAGTGAACAGGCAGTATTCAGAAAAAAAACTAGTAAGAAATAGAATAAGATGGCCGAAAAGACATAACAGTTATACTAACCCTTGAGGCAGTAAAGACACGGACTAGGATATCTCACCTGTGGGTTTACTTCCTCAAGGCAGACTGGCAGAGGATGCGGTTCCCATTCCATTTCCTCCACTTCCATGTTCAAATGCAAAAGGTACACTTTCTCAGGTCCTCCACATATTCCTCGTCAACTCAGTGACAAATGACAATCCATTCAGCAATCAGCATCATACAAAGCAACCTTGCGATCACATATATTCAGTAGATAGACCGACTTAAACACATTTCCAGAATTCCAGTTCAGCGTTGAACATGACTAAGTACTTCCATCATAGTTAGGGATCACATATAACACATACTCAGCTAACTCATTTAGACAGACAAAGGAGGCACACCTGCCAAGATCCTTCACAACAGCGAACAAATATCCTGATACTAACATCTCTGAATTTTACTAATACAGAATAGATAATTTGTCTCTACTCTCTACACCAAAAGGGCACTACAGCAATTCCTTCCTCATGAACCGCCAGCACCAGCACCTGGGCCCTCATTGCCGCCAGCCGGTTTGCGATTCAAATATCTTATAACAGCGTCCTCAACCCTATTTCATTGTGGAAGGGAAGATCATGTAGTCAGCATATGAATATATATGATATATTCATGCAGGAAATACAATAAGTAAAGCCTAGGCATTGCTTGAGCTTACCATGGTTGGTTATAGAAGTCCGCACGTCTTTCCCTTTCAACATTCCTATTCGCTTCACCAGCAACCAGCTTCAAATCTTTGCTCTGAGACGCTATCAATGCGTTGATGAACTCCACAGGGGACTGGCTGAACCCAAGGAAGAACGCCCTCCTCCTGCGGTGCTCATGGATCTTCTTGATCGAAGCAGATATCACCTCATCGCATGCCTCGATGTCCTTGTGCTTCTCGGTATTGGCAAGAAATGTTGCCATCTCCTTCTGCAGTGGGAAAGGAACATCCACCAGCACATCATAGCAAGCACTGGCATGTGCGCCATTCCCCGATAACTTAATCTTGTGCTCCAAGTTGATGGACGGTGGAGGAGAGAGATGCTGCGATATCTTCTGCGACAGCATCGCAAACCTCATCTTATCCTCCCCGAAGACCTTCTTCAATTGGGGGTCGCACATGAAGTACGAAGGATCACTTGGGTTCTGCAGCTTCTTCGCCTTGATGTACTGCCAGAGGGCAGCGATAACCCTAGCACGAGTATCCACCTCAACCCCGAGCACCTCCATTAGTGGCTGCGACAGCTTGAACTTCTCGGGGTTATAATTCATCTCCAGCCGGATATTCGCAACAAACTCCTTATCCCCTTTCCTCTTCACCTCAAACCCTTCCTGCGGCGCAGCGGACCGCGCATTCTCCCAAATGATCAACGGATTCTCCGGATACAGAGATGGGTCCAGCGCAATAGTCACCCTCTTGAAGAACGAGGAGAATTTCGGATACACCGGGTTGTGCTTCGGCACGACGCTGGCAGGGTCCAGCTCCGCACCGTCCTCGAGCACGCGGCCGATGATCTTGAGGGACCAGGTGGGCGGCTCCGCGTTCTTGGACGGCGGGATGGTGCGCGGCGCCTGGTTGGCGAAGGTGTTGAAGACGTAGATGCGGAGCGTGCGCTGGAGCGACGGCGGCGTCTTGAGCGCTTCCTGGATGTCCACCTTCTTGCGCGTGAGCGCCGCGTCGACGCGGGCCTCGAACTTGAGCAGCTACGTGTAGAGCGCGGGCTCCGGGAGCAGCACGGCGACGCGGTCGGGGAGCTGCTTCTCCGGCAACTTGCGCTTCTTGTTGCACCGCGCGGCGGGGGTGAGGTTGACGCCGCCGGAGTTGGCGGCCGCCATGGCAGCCTTGTATGCGGCGGACTAGGCCGCCGCAGCAGCGGAGGAGGTGGGGGCCGGGGACGCGACGGGGGCTTCTGGGGAGGGCGCTTGGCGGAGGCCGCGGCGGCGGCGGCGGCCATAAGGGGCGTCTGGGGGGAGGAGGAGGCGCCCATGTGGATCTGGAAGGCGGGGTTGTGGGGAGGCGGGGTGTGGAAGAGGCCCTGGAAGGGGGAGCCGGCGAGGGAGGGGGGGCGGAGGTGTGTGAGGGGGGTCGCCGGGGAGCTGCCGGGTGGCGGCAGTTGCTGCGGAGGGCGCGGCTGGGTGGGGGTAGCTGCCGGGTTGGGGTTGCCGCCGGTGGCCATGGTCGAGATCCGGTGCGGAGGGATCTGGGAGCTAGGGTTTCGGGAGGGAGGGAGTTAGGTGAGCGAGAAGGCTTCGGGGGGAATGTGGGGCTGCCGGGCTGGTATGTGGGCCTTATTTGTGGGCCGGGCTGGCCAGTGGAGCCTTACGCTTTAAATTTTTGGCCTTTTTTAGTTTAATTTTTTTTAAAATAATATAATTTTAAAAGATATTTACAAAAATAAATAACCACCCCAAAAATTACAAAAATATGTCCACTGTCGCTGCACACTGCTTCCCTAGCGACAGACGGTCTGTCACTGGGTTCAATCGGCGATAGGTACCTCAAATTTCTATTCGGCTTAAGCGGTTTTTGATTTTCATAAATTTTAAACGGTACCAAATCTGTTAGACTCGAAATAATATTTTGTCGTCGTCGTATGTTGTTCTACTACGGTTAATTTTTGAAGAATTTAGCGAGGACGATTGAGGTATCAACGATTCGTAAAGGGGAAGGTAAGTGATATTGCGATTCGTCCGGGAATTCATACACTGATATTACAGAACTTGCAGCAGAATGTCATAACACTTAATTGAAATGATAATTCGGAACATTGATAATAATATATTACTACTGTCCGTTTTTTTCTCGTGGTCGCGACCTCAACATCTTCCATGTGGACTGCCTCTAGTCGGGGCACCGGATGAGGTCCACACGACGACGTCCGGAATGTCGATGTCTCCTTGGTCCTGAGTATTTTGCGTGGGGCATGTCTTGAAGGTGTGCCCAAACTCCCTGCAAATGGAGCACTTCTTCGTACGATGTCCGGTTTCTGCCTCGTCCATATTGTTCACGATCGCGTGCACATCCGCCGGCCAACCTTTCCCTTGAGCCTACCAATGTCCGCGGCCCAGATTAGTTGCTCTCAGGTGGGATGGCCAGTGAAATGGCCAACAACGGCGTAACCATATATCTCTCCACTCCATGTTTGCATCACCGCCTCCTTGGTGAAATAGTGAGAAGTGCGGCGGGATCTTTGCGCCACCATCGAACAGGCGGCCATGACATGGGAGCAGGGCCTATGCAGAAGAAGGGGCTTGTTACAAGTGCATACACAACTATTGCGGCTTAGCGTGTACTCATTGGTGATCCTCTCGCGGTTTGTCCCGCGACGTCCTTTATCCCTACACATTATCTCGAAGCGAAGCTCCCTCACGCCCATCTTGAATGCCCGGTACATCTCACCCTTCTTGCTCTTCTCCTCCATGTATGTGGTGATCATGATGGAGTAGAGTACTCTGTCATTTGCCATGGCAAGCGACGTGCTGCATCTGTTAACAAAGTAGTTTATGGTACCGCGGAGAATTGCCTCCACAATACCAACCAAAGGGAGGCACCTAGCGCCGCGCATGACCCAGTTGTAGATCTCAGCTAGGTTGGTTGTCATAATACCATATCGAGCACCACCCCTGTCATGTAGCAACGACCACTTCGCCTTAGGCTCGTGCTTATTCTAGTCTGAGAAGCATTTCACCTGTGCCCCTGTCTTCCTCGTGACACTAGGACCGTCTGTGGGTAGCTGTGGCAATACTTGAGGCACAGTCGGCGCTACGCGCGGCCCTTCTCATTGCCTCATGCGTGGGTTTGGGTCCGATCATCCGAATCTTCAGTGTTTGAACTTCCGCCTGGTTACGGTTGCCTGGTACTGAATAGGTTCATCAAGTCCTTGTTGCGGAACTGCTTATAGAAGTTTGCACCCAAGTGCCTCATGCACCACCTGCTCTGTAGATCCGGCCATGTAAGTGATACGTTCTCTCCTCGTTGTAGCTGAGTTATTGCACACAGCAGGCCTATGTGCCGATCATGTATGAGGCATACGTTGGACGGTCTTGCACAACAGAAATCCTCACATTCTTCAGGAACCACAGCCAGCTATCCATGTTATCGCTTTCAATGAAAGCGAATGCCATGAGAAGAGCTTGATTGTTTCCGTCTGTCACTATTGCAGTGAGTATCTGACCCTTGTACCTCCCAGACAGGAATGTGCCATCGATGCACAAGATTGAACGACACTGCCGGAATGCATTGATGCATGGATCAAAGACGAAGAATGCTCGTTGTAGTACCCTCTTATTAGGTTACTTTAGATGCGTGGTGTCTTGAATGTCTACATGAGTGTCGGGATTCCTGTCTTGTATGACTCGGAGTTGCCCAGGGAGATTGTGGTAGGAATCCTCGAACGTGTCGAACCATGATTCCAATGCCTTCTGTTTTGCCCTCCAATCCTTGGCATAGCTGATAGTGTACTGGAACCTTGCCTCAATGGCCCGAATGATAGATCGTGGCTCAAAATCTAGATTATCCATGATCTCACTGTACATAACATTGGCGATGAAGCCTGATGATAGGTTCCGGTGGGACTGCACTGACTCAGCGACGACGCATGTGTGAGGGACCACTATAGAGCATTTCCAGTAGGTGTCCCACTTGGGCTAAAATGCGTGCACGCGCCAAGGGCATCCCTCTATGCCGCACTTCACGTCGTAGCATCTTGGGGTAGACTTAACGACGGTGAATGTGCGCCGCACCGACAATGCCCAGAATTTGACCGCATCCTGCACGGCCTCCTTGCATTTGTACATAGCTCCTAGTCTGACCTCGCTCTGGTCGTACTCCCACGGTACACGGGAGCCTTCGTTAACGAAGAGGTTCTTGAACTGGTATGTGTTCCACTCAGATGGAACCGCCTGCTAGTCCGCATCATCCTCGTTATCGGAACCTTCATCTTCGGACAATGCCATGTAGTCCTGGTCTTCGAGATCCATCCTTTACACTAGGTCTTCCAGCTCCTCACCCTCGTCAGCAAGCCCACTAGCTTGTCTCACTGAAGGAGCTACTTCGGTATAGTCTTCATCGACGGCATCAGCAACCCCTTGTCCTTTAGCCATTATGTGCGCCGCGCTGGAGTCCCCGATTTCTTCATCGGTGTCAGCAACCCCTTCTTGTTCAGACGCGGATGCTGGAGTGGGCTTGGCATAAGCCTGGACCAGAAGGACCAATTTCCATCCCCTCTCCCTCGCCATGCGTACATACGACCGCCATGAATTTGTTCCCTTTAGTTGCACTAACTCCCAATACGTGGACTGTCTTGCCCGGGGGGCAAGGCAACTCAATGTTAGATCGTACACATCACGGTCCACTTGGAACGTGTCGAACAACCACCGCATCCGTGCAAGAATATGCTGCTGCTCGGTCTTAGTAGAGAATGCGTCTGTGGTGAAAATAACTCAAATTAATTCCCTCGGGACCCTCCATAATAGTCCCTCGGCTATAGTAAATTTTGAAATTAGCGACGTCGGACATATTTGACGCACTGCAGTGTAAAGAACATTTACACGATGAACTACATATCTAAAACTACATAGCCCACAAAAAAATTAATGAAAACGGACTTCACTACACAACCGTACATCAAAAACTATGTAATCCATTCTGTTAAAAAATTACCCGAGAGGTGGGCAACTGGACGAACAGCGCTTCGCTAGCTTTTTTCCTCCTCTCTCTTCTCTCCTTCTCTTTTTTCTGAATAAAACTGAGTCCTGTGTGGAATTTTGAGGGTCCCAAGAGAGTTTTATAGAGTAAGGGCTTGTCGCGGTTTAAGCGGCGATAGCTTCACATGTCAGATTGAGCGACGATAGATAGCTCAACCGGTGACAAGGGTTTCAACCGTGACGAGTTCATTTTTGTAACTTTTTGCGGTGGCTATTTATTTTTGTAAATATCTTTTCAAAATATATTAATTTTGGAAAAAAAAAATTGCAACCGGTTCAACTGGCGACACGAAGCTGAAACCCTAAACAACTTGCTTTGTTTGTGATTTTTGCAGAATTGCAACGGTACGAAATGGGTTAAACTAACAATAGGATTTTGTGATCATCGTATATTGTTCTACTAAGGTGAATTTTGTAAGATTTTTTTGAGGACGATTGATGTATCAATGATTCGTAAGTACGAAGCCAAGTGATATTACAATGCGTCCGGGAAATCATGCACAACTCCTTTGGAGAACTTGCGGGAAATGACGAAACGATAACAACATGATATTTCATCGGACAAAGGGGTTACATGGCACGCAGGATAACGAACCGAGGACGGTACACGCATGCCTTTAGGAAAATAGAAATACATGGGATATGTGAACGAATAGGGTAGAACTACTGCGTGGAGCGTGACCATTTGCCCTTGCGGCCCAGTTCGGCGTTGTACTCCTTGCCTTGCACCTTAGCTCTCACCGCGATAGCCCTTTTCCGCTCCCTCTCGGCCTCCCGTCGCCTGACATGCTCACGCTCCTGCTCCTCGCGCTGCCTATCCTGCCTACCCTACTCGGCCTCCTCAGCTTTCAACTCTTTGAGGCGTCTTTCACTGGTATCGATGCCCTCCTTGGCCCAACTCTTCCGTGTTAGCAACTACCACATGTCGTAGTGGTGGATCTTGTCGTCGATCCATTGGCTGAAGTCGCATAAGGGTGGCGGAGACTGCGGTGGGTAAAGAGAGTTGGTTACGTCGTTACGGGAAGAAAAATAGCATTGTACACCGAAATACGATTTCATTACCGGCTGCGTGTCGGTGTAGTCCACTGACATAGTTTGGCGGCACCAATAGCGTTGTTCAATGATCCACTCATCCCGGTTGATTTGGCGCACTTGCGGCGTCCGACACGGCATAGGGTGGCGCCACTCTATCGGGGCCCTTACGGAGGCGTTCGCGGGCATAGGTGAAGGGCGCGGCTTGACCTAATCATTGGGCGATCTGCGAGGCAACTTCCTCGATCCACCGATTCGAAAAGTTTCGTGTGTCAAAGGTCACGACTAAGCGGCATGGCAGCGGCGGTCTCATGGGGAGACACCCAGTCCTTCAAAAGCTTGCGGATTTTCTCCTATTCCTTCTCCTTGTCCATGTTTTCTACTTGGTGGTGTTGGTATGGAGTTGTTGGATGAGTTGCGCGCTGTATTTATAGCTAAAGCGGACGCAGCCGTAGCCGGGGCTCCATTGCAATGTTGTGCGGATGCGTCCTCACAAAAAGCTAGCTCATCGGGTCACATTGTCCTGAAAAGCTAGTTCGTCTGGTCACGTCCTCAGAAAAAGCTGGCTTGTCGGGTCACATCGTCCTGAAAAGCTAGCTCGTTGCTCACGTTGTCATAAAAAGCTGGCTCGTCGGGTCACATCGTCCTAAAAAAACTAGCTCGTTTGCTCATGTTGTCGTAAAAAACTAAATCGTCGGGTCACATAGTCCTGAAAAACTGGCTCGTCTGGTCACGTTGTCCTAAATAGCTAGCTCAAGAAAAAATGGCATATCGAAACACGAGACTACCATAATAATAGTTGCACACAGAATAATATTTACATAGCTACCATTACTGATATTCACAGAAATCAATATCTACTGGCGTCCCATCTTGGGGTGCGCCCCGTGTGTTGCCCTGGGCCTCGCCCGTCGCTGGTGCGAGTACGTCGAGAGTCGGTGCGACTACCGGACCCAAGCGAGTAGCCTGAGGTGGTGTCGCTAGGGGCTGCTCCTGCGTCGGCTGGGAAGTTCTCGGCGCACCGTACAACTGAGAAGCCTCCAAAGAGAACTGGGTGTCACGCGGGTCCTTGAAGAAGTCCTCGATGGGTGCCGATAGGTCTACATCGTCTGGCGACAATGCATCGTCCTCCCAAGCCGTTCCTACGAAGCATTACGTTACAAACGTAATCATGGCAAAAAGGACGTTACGTAAGCTAGCAAGCTGAACTTACCTGCTGGCCCGAAGATGTGCTCGGACGATGCGGCATACTCACCCCGCTGCGGGTGGGCCGAGACACGTAACGAAGATCGTCGTTACTAACTTGTGAGGTTCGAAATAAAGAAGCGATATGGCGTGTCCTACTCATCTCAGACATGTCGCGGTGCTCCCACGCAGCGCCACGACGACGAGCCCGCCATGTCTGGCGGGAGGCGTCAGTCCTACCACCTCGGCTAACCCTCGTCCTCGCCTTTGGTGGTCCACCGGTCCGTCGGCGTCGCGACGATCGCGATCACACTCCGCGTACTCCTGCCTCCCTGATCCGCAGCAGGATCCCATTGGTCTCCCCCAGCGTCATGTGCTGCGTGGAGTCTACCAACTCGATAATCTCCCGGTGTAGATCCTCCTGCACAAGTAATCAACAAGTTGTAAACCTAAGTCTGTCAAATTAAATATGAAATAAGGACCGTTCAATACATATGCAGCGGTGGAAAGCGGAATTCGGCTGGGTGGGGTACGTGTCGGACGTCGCAGCCTCATGTCGAGGTGGGTCGACCACGACCCGGACGCACCGAAGCCTCATCCGACAAGCGTACCACTCCATGTACTCATCGTACGTCTCGGGGTCGTAGGGATCGTCTCCACACTGGATGAGGTCGTCGTGTGCGCCACTCCAACCCTCAACCCAAGTGGACATCCTATCCAACCAGGACATCGTGCCACGAACTCCCTTCCTAGTGTTCCTGTGGACGGCAAGTCAATTATTTGGTCGGGATGTAACACACATTGTACGAAAGAAGTAAAGAGTGAACTTACGTGTGTACGTGCGCCGGCACTCGCCTCCCCCAAAGTGGGACCTCTGTCGCGGTGAGCGGCGCATGACCCATCGCACACGGTACTCCTCCACAAAGATATCATGCACCAAGGCACTCCGCGTGTACCAGTACACGTAGTCTCGTGTGCACAGGATCGATAGTCCTCCGGGGGCGTGCGCGATCACCCTCTAATCCAACATGCAGTCTCGGATGATCACGGTCATCGGTCAGCTGATCGAACATCGCAACGTACTCCGGGTAGGACCCCTGCGAGGTGATCGGCGTGAAGGTGACCTGTGCAATAGAACACCGCAAACTGAGCACACAAAATAGTGATTACAATACGAAATAAATAAATGAATATGAAACTAACCCGTCGGCGGCACCACACCGTGCCCATGGTCGGCCGGCCCAGGTCGTCGTGCGGGACGTACAAGCTCTCTTCGTACGCTCGCAAGTCCAGCTGTGGCTGTCCGATATGGAAACGCTCCAAGGACCACAACTACAGTAGTAGTGGGCATCCCGAGAGGATGAAGCTATCCTGCACACGGTGGCACGCGTCGCACATTACGCGATCGTCGCGCGCGACAAAGCCGGACCCCAGCGTAGGAGGATCTCGTCCACCGCGGCAAGTCCGCCCGACTCGCGTGCGTCGAATGTAGTGCTTGTCGGCGATGTCATCATGGGACCCTAGGAACATGACCCACCGAAGAACCACGGCGAGTAGGCCTCGAAGTGCCTCCTAACGGCGTCCCCACGTTCTGCGCCATGCGCTCGCTGCAAGAAGACACGTACCGCCGGCAGGTTCACATACGAATTGATGCGAGAGGACAATAGTTACGAAGACTTACGTGAAGCGGCGCAGATCCACTTCAACGTCGACGTGTGGTTCTTGAACTCCACATACCGTGCCGGGCGGAGCACATCGTGAAACACGGCTAAGAGGTGCGTGCGCCACATGGCCGGGATGTCATGCGCCGCCATCGGGCGCCTCGCGAGCAACCCGGTCGGGTAGCTCACGTCTGCGGCGTCGGCGCCATCTCCCGCGCGGGAGGTGGAGCGTGTGGTCTCGGCCTCGGCGATCAACCGGGCGTCGGTGGGGCCGGTCATACGAAAACGCCAGAACATACGACCAGGACCGTCCTGGTCATCCTCCCACGTCGTCTCCACCATCCTCGCTAGTGGAAGGAGGCCTGCCGCTCTCAACCTGCGTCGAAACGATTAAGAACAAACGTGAGTCCACGCAAAGTAGTCGACCGCGATTGAGTGCATGAAGGTCGAACTACACGTACCTCGAAGCGGTCTCAGTGCGACCTCCATGCCCTGATGGGCGTGCGTAGCCGCAACACACCAAGCTCTATCGCCGCCTCGCCCTCCGGGGGGACCACAATACTGAGGTGGCCATGGTGACATGTGTCAATCACCAGGTCAAGCAACTCGTAGTGGCTCGCGTCAGCTATACCTGAAAATGCAGCAATAAACAAAGTTCATATTTTTTTCCATGTATCTTTACATAGCCTATGTAGCAACTACAGATTTTCTTTACAATTTTAATACGTGTCATGCTATTTTTCTAGTTTAAATGGTATTTTTGGCACTAACAAGATATTTATCGCGCACTAACACAATAATAACTGCGCACTAACAAAATAATAACCGCGCACAAATGGAAAGATAAATAATTACTCCACTTAGCTACTCTATACATTTTTTACAGATTCATAGCTGGCATCTTCCTATTTCTGCAGAAATATCATAAATCGTTCGAGTGTTGCAACATTCCTAACATGTGCACGACGAACTACATAATTTCATTATTTCTGCAAATATTCTCATTGCTCTTTCGACCTACTCAACTACTCCGGATTTTCTTTACAATTTTAAAATGTGTCATGCAATTCTTCTAGTTTACAAGAGAATTCCTGCATTAATAATATAACTACCGGCTACACAACTCAAAATATGTACTACACAATTTGGCTACATTTATCTAACCTACTCAATTCTATGTCGTTATTTTTGTTTGCTAACCTACAAGGTTTAGACATAACGTACAAAGTTTCAGAAAAATGTACCTGCAAGATGATCGATTGGATCAGATGCTCTGTCAATCTCTCTCCTCCGCGACGAACTGGCAGAGCTTTGCTACTTTTTTCTCTCTCCCTCTCGTACTCTCTCTTGTTTTTTCTGGAATTAAAATGAATTCTGGACTGATTTTTTGTCGTTTTTATAGCTAGGTTCTGTCGCCGCTGATTGAGCGCACGGGGACTGTCCAACTCTTCCGTCGCTTGATTCAATGCGCGATAGGTAGTTGAACCGACGACGAGGGCGACAGGTCCACATCGCCGATCCAAATAGCGATAGGTTCTTGTCGCCAGTTGAACTAGCAACAGGGACATATTTTAGTAATTTTTTGGGGCGGCTATTTATTTTTGTAAATATCTTTTAAAATTATATTATTTTTTTTTAAAAAAATTCTTTTTAGTTTCGTGTTTTCCGAAAACGAGGGAAATTCTCGTCTAAAAAAGATGAGCGAAATTTCAATACTGAGCGTCTTGCTAGTTTATTTCTGATTTTTGGCAAAAGATCTAGACAACACTCCAATAGTATAGTATATATAAGCATACAGAAATACCAACCAACTGTAGCTTATTAATTAAGTACCAGTGACGGACCAGGATTTCCAGAATGGGTGTTCCAAGTTACAAAAATATTGTTCAATGTAAAACATAAATATGCACAATAGTAAAAATAAAAGTACAAATTATTCGTACCAATGACAACATCTCAAATAATTTAGTAAAATTACAAAATAATCAAGAAAAAATACAATTTAACTCGATTTTCCTTCGTGCCTTTCAAATCGACAAACTTCTTCATTTTTTTGAAGCTCTGAGATCTACATTTCACAAAAAAAATACAAGATTTACCAATCACAATCCAAACTAACACAAACAAAATTGTTGATTTGGGCTTTTGGGTTAGTTCTTTGTTGGTTTGGGAGTTGAGGATCTGGTAATTCAGTTGAACCCACATCTACGCTGTTGAGAATTTGAGTATCGTGGCCTTTTTGCCGGGAACCGCTGGGTTGCCGTCACTGGCCGCAAACCCACAGGGCTCCTTGGTCGCCCTCCCTGCTCGGTGGTCGCCCCATCCCGCTCTGTCGTTCGGTGGCCCAACGGTAACAGCCCGCCCGACGGCCAACGCCCGACCTTGATCCTCCAACCTCTGACTTGCCGCTGCGCACCGTCGCCGCGTTTGGCATCGTCATGGTCGCGCTACCTTGTCAAGAAAGAGGGAGAGATGTGAGCTGGTTGCTGTTTGTTGATTGTTAGCATTGGAGAGAGAGATGAGGGGGGAAGGACCTTATTGTGGCTGGGTCGAAGGGTCTAATCTTGTTGTGGCTGGGTCGAATGGTCTAATGCCCAAAGCGATACGGGGGAGGTCCGATCTTCTCAGTGAGGAGCCGTGGATAGCCGATGCGAAGTAGACGATGTCGCTAGCTGAACACTCGCGCCAATGCATGAACCCTCAACTCTTCGGAATACGCCCAAAACACATCGGGTAGTTGTTCGTCGCGAGACCACGAACGACGAACGCCAAGTCCCCAATTCCCAATGGAACGATGGCTTGACCCTGGATTGCAGAACAAAACAATTGATCGTCTAATTATCTCTCAAAGTCCTCGCATGAACTCTGGTGTCGAAAGAACAAGCAATAGCTATGTTTCAATCTTATGCATAAACTGGTCTAATGGATACAAAGGAGGGGCAATGGTACTTAAGGCGCCCTCCACGACTCATGCACGGCCTAGGGCCGGCTATACACGCCGAATCAAACTCTAATTCGGCTAAGACCCAAAAAACACACAAAAAGGAAAACCTAACTTAAATCATCACATTGTTTCCGGTCATAGCAGCGCGACTGTACGTCTTCGAAGTTGGGGCCACACCCATTGTGTGGGCCTTGGAATAAGCTTTCAAACAAGTCCAAGAACACCCCAATCGGACTCAGTATGCAAAGTTATGGCCTTTTTATTACAGCCTGTTGGGCTGTCCCAACCGAATCCGAATTGAATTACGAGTTGATTACGAGATGAATTTCGGTTGGGCTTGTGGAGGATCAGGTGGGCTTGAATTCTTGGGCCTTTCTCCTCTTGGTTGACCCACGTGAGCTTCTCCTCCATTGCTTTGGCTCGGCCTCCTCTCCTCCCTCTCGGTTCCAAAGGCTTCACAATGTTCAAACACGAAAATGCACAAAACATTTGCATGAGGTAGTACCCAATTCTCATCAATGAAAATAGAAGATTCATTAAGAAACAAAAGCACTGTTGATTTAGAAGTTTAGCTCTTGCTCTAGTCAGGTGGACCAATATGCATACACTTGTATTATTTGTAGCTTCACTTATGGCGTCCATCTCGATGCGATGCGTGACCACCAATAGGGAAAGATGTATCGTTGTTAGGGATGCCCTCATCACAAAGGGCAAAGGCCAAAGGGTGTATAACCATGGGCCAACCATCACATGGTCGATTTGAGATTGTGGGACACCGAGAGGAGATGTGATTTGATGAGTGAGAGGAAGTTATGGTTTGATTGGCCCAATTAAAAGTATGTTTAGTTATATATATAATACACATCTTGTATTGTGGATGTTTTGCAAAAATTAATGGGTATTTAGTGAACATCCATAAACTTAAGAGGGATCCTTCATTAAATACTTAGACCTTGTTTGGAGCAGGGAATTTAACAAGAAACACTTCAATTTCCACGTGAATTTCCAAGCCGGGGGGCCTTAAGCGTTTGAGGGAGATAAGGCATGAATCTAGCATCATAAATTATAGGCTCGGGCTTGCGCCGTTCGACCGTCGAGTGCGATCTTGACGGGATACCATCCGGCCGTTAAATCCAATATAATCGTACAACTACATCAACTCGATTGCTACCACGTGATTGCTATCCTTCCACAAATGCGACTACTCCAACGCGTGATTTCTTCCGTGTCAAGTGAGCCTGCTGCCCTCGAGACTTCTCCGCCGCCCTCCATCGCGTGAATCGAGCAAGCTAAACACAAGCGAGATTACGCCGCCGTGCTCCATCGAGAAAACACGTTGATGTCGCTCTCCGTCGTGCGCGTGGAGCACGAATAAGACCTCTTGGCCGTGCCCCTCCCTGCGTAGACGTTGAAGTCAGCCTGAATCGCGTGGGCTTCGCGCGCGTGACCTCTACGTCGTCTACTATCTGGTGTGCGGGACATATCGCCACCACGCCATCCTTCGTTGTGCTAGCAGGAGTTTGAAACTTCATCACCGTGTGCGTTGCAGCGTCTCTGTACCGAAACAACTTCCATTTCAGGCCTAATGGTGGTTTCGCAGAAGTTGCATGTAATGTGTTCGATGAAATGTCTGTCCTGGCTTGCTTAGATTATTGTTTTGATTTTATGGATCTATGCACACTTTGTTGGCTTTGAAACAATGAAAGCATCTAGGCCCCTAAAATTGTTTTGGCAATTAATGACTATATATAAATGTTGGTTTAACATGTTCATTGAGTATCTACAAGGTGAAGATCCATTGATGGTTAATGATGATGCAAAAGATGCACGTCGAACGGTTCGATAGAGATCTACTTGGCTCAAATAAATTTAAGTAGACTAGGATCCTTTTTATATTTTGCCGGCCTTAGGAGAATTGTTTGTGTCGGTATTTTAGAACCGATCTTACGTAAAGATTGTTTGATTCGGGGGGTCTCCACAATTGATCACACAGACGAAGAAGACACGAGGATTTTTATACGAGTTGGGCCTTCTCAGGTGAGAATAACAACCCTACTCCTGTGTATCTTGTATTTGCTCTTTGGATTACAATCGAATAAGTATTTTCCTAAGCTGTTCTCCAAAGAAGGCTCTATTTCTTCTTTCCCAAAGCCTCCTCTCTATCTCTATGAGATACCTATTTATACTAAGCAATAGTGGGCGTTGTCCTTCCAGGCTAATTTGTCGCTCATTATTATGTAATAATGAGAGTAATTACAGAGTAGTAACCTCCCCATCTTTGTCAATCGATTACCGATCGAGAGATGGTGGGAATTATCTCTGATTATGTCGAGATAGCTGCGTATTTTGACTGCTTAGATTCTCCAGCATTTAATGGGCGTCAAGCGGGTGGGTCCGATGAAGTCGTGAGGAACACATGCGAGCCCCGATCGTAGAAAAACTTACGACCGGATATACTGCGTAACGATCATACCATAGTCGTGAAGAGCTTACGACTAGGTAGTAGTCGTAACGATTATACCATGGTCGTGAGAAGAGCTTCACGACTAGGGGGTAGTCGTAGGGATTATCTGAGTGGTCGTAGAAGAGCTTACGACCGGGGGTAGTCGTAGGGTAGCCTCGACTTCGACTAGTTCTTCCTTTTGATATTTAATGGGTATGTCTTATGGCGTCATATTTCTTGATTATGGAGTAAATAAATGTGGATTATTTAGATCCTCGTCATCTAGCCCCGACTTCAAGTGAAAATAACTTACTTGAGTGAAGGGTCGTGAGCGATCCTTTGACCACTAAAGGGTCGTTAGGAAGCGTTGAAGGAAAAACTCTTCAACCCTTGTTTCTCTCGACCGAGAATATGCTTGATCGAGGTAATTGGTTTAAGGTTGTCACGACTACGAGATGTCTTCGACTTGAAGCCGTCGTAGCCTTAAAACCGGAAATAAGGTTTTCCGGTTGGTCTTTCACTTGACAGGGGTCAAGATGGTAATTTCACTTGAGGTGTGAAAAGGTGTCTTGGGACTTTCCATAGGGCGGTAAAAAGCTTTGTCAGTTGAAACGATCCGGCGGTGGCGGCTGTTGGGATTTGTGACGTTTCATCTCAAGCGTGCGGTTATAAAGCGGGCGCTGAGGAAGAACTTAGGTTCTTACCTTTTTACCCATGATCTATTGCTTTTGTTTCTTAGTCATGGTGACTCAGTACATTTTCTTGAAGCTTTCCCAACCTTAAATCTTCTCGTTCTCGAGAAAAAATGGTCGGGATTGTCTCTCAGAATGGGCCGAGTCGGAGATGGGCGATGCAAAAATAGCGCTGGTCGCCGCCGAAAGATCCCGAGGTCTTCGTGACTTGGATGCGGCGAATGGCGCATTGGCCTTGGAGAGGTAGGCCAAATTCCGTCTTCGGGCTTCTTGTGAGTGTGGCCTTGATTGCTGCTCACCCTTTCCTCACGCTCGTACTCGAGCACTTGAGTGGAATTAGTGAACCTTGGTCCTAATTCCATCACGATGTTAAGTGTATTCGTGTACTTGTGTGAGGCCTACCTAAGGATTAGCGCGGACCTCGAAATATTCCGGTATTATTATGGAATGGCTCGTCAGCGAGATCATTGTGTAGTCATGATGCAAGCTCCATGACAACAAGTCGAAGGAGTATATTCGGATGTTTACGATCGTCTGGCGGGTTGGAAGAAGAGGTGGTTCTCTTGGGAGGTTACCCGGAAGATAACCTCGTTCGTTGGACAAAGCCGTAGGCGATCTTCTTCACAGGACTCGACTCGATAATCTCGGCCAGGATAGCCCCTATATTCAAGCTATCAAAGACTTGAAGTCGGAGGACTCACCGGTTGGCACGTGGTGAAGGACTTCATCACGCGCGGATTAGTCCTTTGAAGACAAGAGTCCCTCCCATGTGGAGTACTCGAGGAAGGACGACCAACCGGGGACTACAAGGGCGGTGGTAGAAAGACTTACTCTTTTGGTTTTATCATTGGTTAACCCGATTTAGTCATTTTTAATCGTATTGTCCATATTCCCGGATCTTTGCGCGGCGGAGGTTGGCGCGCGTGTCGGCTCATCTGCGAGAAGCATCCGGCGAATATGGCGGCCCCTCAAATCCTCGCGGTTTTGACCACGGAGGAGAAAGAAAGGCGCTAAAGGTAATCAAATGACTACGCCTTTAGGTGTTTTATTGTCGTAGAATAGTATCGACTAGCTGATTTGTCATGAGAAAAACTTACATTGAGTGCGATCGTGAAAAACTTACGACCAGGATGTAATCGTAGAATAACTACGATTAGACAATGTCGTAGAAAAACTTACGACTTAACGTAATCGGAGAATGACTTACGATTAGATAATGTCGTAGAAATACTATAATTTTGGTGATCATACAGACCACTTTTCTCCTTCTTCAACGAAAGTTGGCATGGAGAACCGCCAGGGACGACGAGGAAGTCGAGTGGTGGTTGTGAGAGCGACTCTGCGAGATGGAGTCGTGAAGTCCCTCCATCTAAGTCTTGGCGTGGTAAAAGTCGGCGACAAGAGGGTTCGAGTTCTGCTCCTCCTGCTCCTTTTGCTAAGTTTGCCGCAGATCTAGCGCGGCAAGAAAGAGCGAAGAAGAGGCTCTTGCCCTTAGCGCAAGGTCCCCAAAGTTAAGGTACCTTTCTACTACGATGACAAGTCCTTGCGGTTTACGCTTCGCGACTTTGTAAGACGACTAGAAAAGGAGAAGCGGAAGGAGTTCATGTCTTTGTGAAGAAGCTATTGCTCGGTGGAATCTGAAGCGGGGAAGCGGCATTCTTAGGGTGGTCGAGGCGATCTCGTCCACCGGGAAGTCGGGAGAGATGACTCCTGTTGCCCAGTGCATCTCAACCAATGGTGGTTGAGAAGAAGTCGAAGAAATCTTAGTTGGGAAGGTTGCTCCCAAATTGGGTTAGGTCCAGCGCGGTATGTAAAATAAAACACATAAGTGTAATGACTACTTCTTGTTTTATTTGTTGACTTATTGTTGCGCTGCGATTCTCGGCCGGCGTCTTGACCCAGGGAACTCTCATAGAGGATCGTTATCACCTTCAGCAGAAGAAGTGCAGCGACGATGGCGAAGATCTAGCTCATCCCTCCTGCTGCGAAGAAAGTGCGATTCTTTGAAATCGCTCACGAGGCCAATGATGTTGAAGTCGCTACGATATCCGGAGCTATCGTAGAGGCGTGATGGAAACCACACAAGCCTCGAGGAGGCACCGGAGGCGAGCGGTGGCGAGGCGTGACCAGTGTCGGCAAGGAGGTGCGTTGAGGATGTTCCTCGGCCCTCGGTGGAGTTCACGTCCGCAGTCGAGAGGAAGGAGTATTTCAACTTTTGCTCGACTTCTTTGGCCACGACTCCATCGTAGGATCTTCGCCTACGCTCCGCGATCAAGTTCCCCACCCGATGGCATTGTCAATTGCGGAGCGTGTTTGACAATGAGCGACTGAAGGGGTATGGTGGAGCGAGTCGAGGAGATGGATGGTGAAGGATCCATCACGAATAGTCTCCATGTTTGCTTGGTCAAACATGAGCGTAAGTATTTATCGATACTCACTTAGGGTTTTATCTCTTTATCTTATCGTTTCTCTCTTTTGAGAGCCGTTGAGCAAGTCGCTACGATTTGCGAGTACAATCGGCAACTTGTCAAGCCGACAGAAAAGGCAACACTCTGCGAACAAGCGAGAGAGGTGGTGAGTGACACTCGTAACCGGTTGTCGTAGAAAACTACGACTTATACTAGCCATAGAAAAACTTACGACTAGGGGTGGTGGTAGAATAACTACGACTACCCATTGGTCATAGAAATGCTTATGACCACTTGTTTTCATGTGCGCTCTTTTATCTTTACTGAGTTTAAGAGCGACGAAAAGACCTTGGCTGATTCGCTCGACTTTGAAAAAGCCGAGTCAAAGAAGCTAAGGGACAAAGTCACTGACCTCCTGAAGAAGCTTCAGGAGGCTAACTCATGAAGCTAAGCAGTTGCAGGAAAAAATAAATAGTACGTATTACTACGACTACTTCTGATCTTGGTTTCTGCATCCCTTTGCTTTTTGACCTCTTATTCTTTTGTAGAAAAGAAGTTGAAAATAAGACCCTTGGTCCAATATGGGGCTCTCGGATGAGGTTAATGAGAAGACCTCCGTTGTCATGCGAAATCTCGGATCGCGAAGGAGAAAGACCAGAGATTGAGAACTTGGGTTCTCAATTAGGTAGTAAGTAGAACTTTTACGCTATTTATTCATTCTATCTTCTCATAGAATCATTTTCTTATTCAATCCTCGCTCTTATCGAGCCGATTGGTGAAATAAAGCGACTCCATGAGGCTTGACTTATTCCGGGAGAGACAAAATCAATGAAGATCAATCTTCAAGATAATATCTCACTTACGAACAATGTACTCGATGGGCTTCGTCTTTGGGAGGTTGTTCTCGTGGCGACACGATGGCGCTCATCTGAGTGCCATTGGGGAACAAGTCGGTACTCTGAGCGAGATGATATCTACTCGAAGGCCAATCGAGCGATTCAATAAGGGAAGCGGTCAAAGGAGGCTGTGAGTTTTATTTTAGCAAAACTCAAGGCATGCGATCCTAACCTTAATCTTCATTACATTGAAGCCGACTTATTTACCGAATAAGGCCAGAAGCTGATCAAAGAGATGCGATCGGTTGGCGAGAAAGGTCGCGGAGGAGATGCAGATAGAATCTCCTAGGCGAGTAGTCTTGTAATATATTCTTGTATAAACAAGTATTTTTGGTGGTGGCGCTAAATATATGATCCTTTCTCCGCAAATTATCTTGTAGAGTAAATAGTAGCAGTAAGATAAAGAAGAAATAGTTAGACCGGATATGAGCGATTCCTCCTTCCTTAGTATCTTTCTGCGAATCATCTCATAGAGTAGTTAGTAACTCGTAGGATGATATCTTTAGAAAAATTAGACTAAGAAACGAAGTCATGTTTATAACTTTATCCTAGCCCAGGCTACTTACTTAGTTTATTTTTAATAAACTAGGTAAGTAGTAAAGAAAGGGTTACGAAAAAAGAGAGGTTTGTTCGTCTTAGAGTTGTCAAATATCGACTTGTTTGCACTAGTCGAAAGAGTAGAAACGGTCGGCTAGGAAGTTCCTCTAGTGGGCGGGACCACGTGCGAGAGAAAAAGGCTTCGACTAGGTGATGTTACCATCTCAGGCCAGTTAATTAACTCGATAACGACGACTAGAGCGAAACAAGCTTCCGGTACCTTAAGGATTCATTCGGCTACATTCATCTTTCCGGACTTAGTTGTTACGGCGGCAAAAGTAGGAAGCGAGCGACATTAGGAAGTTAGTCTAGTGAAGCGAAACCACGTGCGAGCGGAGAGGCTTCGACTAAGTGTGTTTCTTCCTTACGACCGATAAAACTAATCAAGTTATTTGAAAAGGTAGCGAATGCATCTCAAAGAAAAGGTTACTCTTCTCGGTTTATTTTTGAAATAAGCTAACGTGATATGAATTAAGCTTAACAACTTTCGACCATTTTTAGAGCTCAATAAGCTTTGTATTGATTGTTTAAAACGGCGATATTAGGAAGCTCCTTCCGGTAGGCGAGAACCACATGCGAGAGGAGAGACTTGACTAAATGTATCGTCCTTTGCTAACCATTATACAGGGAAGGATGAGAAGAAAAAAATAGTCGAAAGAATAAAAGCGAGATTCAAAATAGACAAAAAGATAGGAGAACACATTTGCTTTATTGCCGTTGAAGTTTGTTACACATAAAATTTGCAATGGCGGTCAATGTTCCAAGAATTTGAGAGAACACAGTAGTCTTCCATTGCAAGTCGTGCCGATCCGGACGCGTTACCGACCACGTGTAAGGACCTTCCCACTTGGGAAAGTTTGTTCGATTAGGCGGGATTGGATAAGTCTCAATACCAAATCACTGCTGGCGAGGCTGCGAGGTTGAACCTTCGATCATAGTATCTGCGGGGGCTTGTTGGTAGACCGCGGGCGGAATAAAGCTTTGTTCCTCTGTTCTTCTAGCGAGTTGATGTCGTGCGCTCGAAGATGTTCTTGAGGCGAGTCGTGAAACTTGTCGACTCTTTCGACTTTGATCTTAATTTACGGAGGAAGCATGGCTTCAACACCAAAAACTAGAAAGAAAGGTGTTTCTCCGTAGCTCGGCTGGTGTGTCGTCTGAATTGCCCATAATCTGAAGGTAATTCTGTACCCAAGCCCCGAGCGCTTTACGGTGATCGAAGACTGGGTCTTGATTCCCTTCATTATCGGCGTTCGCTCTCTCGATTGCTCCGTTGCTTTGGGGTGTGCGACGGGCGTAACACAAGCGAGTTCCCAACTCGTCGCAAAGTCGTGAAATTTTACGCTTGTAAATTGTTCTACCGTTATCGTGATAATTCGACTTGGTACTCGAATCGGTGATCACGCATCTCATCATGAACCGTTTCTTGCTTCCGTTGTTATCCCAGTCACATGTTCGGCTTCTATCCATTTTGTGAGCGTATCAATAGCCACAAGCAGAACTCGAAACCTCACGGAGCTCGGGTACGGTCCTAGGATATCGAGACCCCAAGTTGCAAAGGCCATGAGAGAGGAATTGTTTGCAACGCTGAGTGATTGGTGTATTTGCAGGCTATGGCCCGACCTTTGTACACATCTTTTAACCATCTCCTTGACATCGTAGAGGCATTGGCCAATAAAACCTTGTCGAAAAGCTTTACCAACCGGTGTTACGCAGGAAGCATGAGTTCCACGAGATCCCTCCGTGTATGTCGTGAAGGAGTTTTAATCCTTAACTGCGGAATACATCGCATGAGCACCCTTGGGTTCCTCTTTTATAAAGACACCTTCGACCAAAGTATACATTTTGGCTTTTAGGATAATCGATCGATTCTAGATCGTCATCGGGTGAGAACCCTCTTGAAGATACTCATAAATGGCGCCATCCATGTATCTTCGTACTATAGAAAACATTTTCTATAGAAGGTGTCTCGGTTAAATGCGACTATGGGCGGTTTACGAGTATTCCAGAACACCCTTTGGTACTACGGATCGGGAGGAAGCTAGGCGAGCCGATTGGTATGCGAGAAATTATCCTTCGGGGATAAATTGTACCTCAAAGCCCAAAAGTGCTTTTCTAACTTTCGTACTTAGATAGGTGCGGGACATGGTCGAATTGGAGCACTGGTACTCCTTTCCGACTTGATTCACGACTAGTGAGAGTCTCCTCTTACGAGCAATCGTCGAATCGAGTGCTTTACGCCTTCGTATGCCCGACTAGCAAACCTTCGTACTCTTCCACGTTGTTAGTGGCACGAAAGTTTAATTGTATGGCATACTTTAAGGTTTCTCCGGTAGGAGATTCGGAGACCACCCGACCCGAGCCACTTATCGTAAGTGACGAGTCAAAGTACATCATCCAGCGATCGTGGGAATCGTCTCGGGGATCTGAGCGAGTTCGAGGATTTGTCCATTCGGCGACAAAGTGCGCCAAGATGCGAGGATTTAACGATGCGTTCGGGACACGAAATGGATGTCGAGCGCCCCAAGTTCGACCGACCATTTTGCCATGCGTCCATTGTTTCCTATTACGGAGAATCGCTCCCAAGGGAAACTCGGGCGGCACAACTAGTTTATGCGTCCGAAAATAATGCCGCGATTTCCTCGAAGACATGAGGAGGGCATAAAGAAGTTTTTGAACTGAGGTAACACTCCTTGGGTCCGTGCAAAACCTCACTCCACGTAGTATCTTTGGTCGTTGTATGTTCTCACGTTCTCGACCAACCTTTGCGCTACTACGTGGCGTGGCGGCTAGGTAAATTAAGGCGTCTCTCCTAGCCGGGAAACTAGAGCAGAGCACTCGTAAGATACCTCTTGACTTCCTCGAAGGCTAAGTTAGCCTCTTCGACCATTCAAAACCTTCATGTTTCCTTAGAAGTTTGAAGAAAGCGATCCTTTTCTCCCGATCGTGCTATGAAACGACTTAACGCCGCCATGCACCACTGTGAGTTTTGGACTTCTTTTTCGTGGTCGGGTGCATCGAGTGATGGCTTTGATCTTTTAGGGATTTGCTTTGATTCCCCATTCGAAACAGAATCCAAGCAATTTTCTGAAGAGACCCGAACACACTTCTCGGATTTAGTTTCAATTGGTGTTTTTACGAGGTTGTCGAAAGTCTCACGCAAGTGCGTGATATGTTCGAGTCATTTGTGCTTTTACGACTAGGTCATCAACATAGGCTTCAAATTTGGCCTAGTTGAGGAGCGAAAGTCGTTTGCATCAAGCGTTGAAAAAGCTCGACATTTTTAGGCGAATGGCATTTGACATAGCAAAATACTCCAAGCGGTGTAATAAATCGGTCTTTTCTTCATCTTCTCGATGCATATTGATCGATGATAACGAGTATGCATCTAGAAAACTCAATATTTCACATCTGAAGTAGAGTCAACCGGTGATCGATGCGAGATAAAGAAATCATCTTTTGGACAAGCTTTATTAAGATCGGTAAAGTCTACGCACATACGCCATTTGCCGTTAGACTTTCTAACCATTACTGAGGTTGGCCAACCGCTGCAGGTGGTTGACTTCTCTTATAAAGCTTTGCTTTAAGCAACTTGTCAATTCGACCTAATAGCATCTCGTCGATCGAGGGCAAATCTCGTAACTTTTGTTTCACGGGTAGTTTATCGGTAGTAAGGCTAGCACATGTGATCACATTCCTTGGGACTCGGGCATGTGGGATGCTTGCCACGCAAAGACATCGGCGTTGCTGGAGGAAGGTGATGAGGCGTCTTCCTATTTAGGTCGGAAGAATCCCAATGCGAGCAGTCTTGAGGGCTCCTCTGCGTCGGAGGAACCTCTTTGACCTGGTCGTTGACTTAGAATGCGACTTTGAAACCCGACTTGCTAATCGAAGGTGACTTTCGTCTCGAGTTGGTAGTTGTCCAACCATCTCAAAGGAACGACGGTCGCGAGAATGCGCCATCTTCTTGTCACAATATATTGTGATCACTCCTTTGGGACTGGCATCTTAAGACATTGGTACCCATAGTGAGTAGCTATCAAAAATTTTGCGAGTAGGTCGTCAGAGTATGGCGTTATATGCGTGTCGAAATCGACTACATCAAAGGAGACTTTCTACGTCACGAAATTGCTTGGTGATCAAGCGTTAAAGGAAGAGAAACTTGGCCAATGGGTTTGGCGAAGACCGATGCGATTCCATGAAATGAATATCGTGCAGGTCTTCTGTCCTCTGGTACTTGCATCTCGTCCGGTGCTCGTAAGCGATATATTTAACGAGCTTCCACCATCAACTAAAACTCGATTGACTCGACAATTGTTGATGGTGGGTTCGACTCTATCGGAAATCGACTGGTCTAGTCGAAGGTATCGGACAATCACCTTTCTCAAAGCAAGGGTGATTTCCGACCACTTGATAATTTATTGACAAGAGGAGAGTCGATTGTGTTTACCTCACGTTCAATCGCTTTGTTTGTCTTAGTGATTCGTATGCGAAGACCCCATAGATGTGATCAATGGTGTCTTTGCGGGTCTGGAATGGCATCTCCTCATCGTCAGGCTCCTTTTGTCCACCGGTTTGGCCCACCTTTACTTGATCGGGATTTTGCTTGGGTTGTGTGGCTCCTTATCGCTTCGGCTAGGACCTCCTTAGAAGCGGCATCGGAGATTTTTGACTTTCGCTTTGTTCTTAGATTTCCTAGCCTTTTATCCTTTTCTTACCACTTTCTTTGCTTCCGAGGATGCCATCTTTGAGATCGATGGTATTGTTCCATTCGACCGCCGGCCGGATCGCATATCTATCAACCATCTCAAAGAGCTCGTGACGGTGGCGGTGGATGTAAGGCGATGTCCTCTGTTATTCTTACGCTCACGGACTCCTGTTTGAAAGCCACGATCACGGATGAGTCGAAACTTCCGAATAGAGTTTGAACTTTGGTAGGCGCTGATGAATTGTCGTAGCGTTTCATGGTTGTTCTGTCTTATCCGGTCGAGTCATCCTCCTTTCCTAGGCGATTGTAAGTTCCTGGAAATTAGCCAGCGATGAGATCACGAGGTGTTGCCACGAGTAGATCGACTCAAATGGTTGGTTTAGAAGCCATGATCGCGTGATCCTTGAGCACGATCGGAAGGTAATTCGCCATGACATGCTCTCCTCCTCCTGCATTTCGGATAGTTGTAGTGTAGATTTGGAGGAACTCGATGGGGTTTTAAGTTCCATCAATTTCTCCATATTCGTCGATCGAAATCGAGGCGCCAACGAACGCTCGAAGGTCGGCGAGCGCCCGACATCGAGATAACCTCTTGTCTTCTTTTTGCGAAGCGAAGGGTTAATATCACGGACGATCGAACTCGTCGATACCCGACCATGGGGTGACTAGGCCTATAATAGGCCTCGACCTTCGGAGAAATACTCCTCGTGCCGCTTGCGCGTGCGTCGTCATTGAAGTGGTGAAAGATCACCCTTCCGTTGGCTTGTGGCATTTTCTCATATCGAGAAGCGACATGAGGGAGAGTCGTGCGCCTTCCATGTGACGAGTTTCTGAGCGGTGGCGGAAGAAGTAGCCGCACTATTACGACCGTGGTTGTGGTGCGACCTCGTCGCTCGAATTTGGCCATCATGTCCACGAAGTCTTTGCGCGATCTCCTCGGCAAAAGATCATAACACAGTGCTCGGCGAGTTCTTGGGTCGGGTTCTCGGCCAAATCATTGATGTCTTGGAGTTCTTGAGCTTCCATTTGGAAATAAGCGCTCGGGGAGGTTCTTCGAGCCACTATTTTCTTCCGTCGAATTGCCTCGAATGGTCTATTTCGACCCTTGAACTTGTTTTAATGGGCGAGAATGTTGAGGATGTCCCGCGTTCATCAAAGTGTTCGTTTCGTTCGCGGTTGTGGTGTCCTTGCCATTCTGACGAGGTGGTGTAGAGTGTGCTCGGCGGAAGCATGTCAATCCTTCTTTTGGGAGAACGATCACGATCGGAGGAAGGGCGAAGACCTCCGTGGATGACTTCCACTTGCGCTCGAGATCTCCTCACTAGAGGAGTGGTCGGCGACACCATCTGGCGACTTGGGTAAACCCCTCCGGTAGAACTCCGGGTTATAACCGTCTCGATGCGGTGGCTCTGCGTCGGGATGGTTGAATTTGGATGAAACGGCATGTTCGATCCTCTTCCTGGAAATGCTCGGAGAGAGGACCATCGGATGTCGATGGAGCTCGGGATAATGGCTTCGAACTTGTCTTGCCAACTCGAATGTCTTGGGGACTCGAACACTTAGAGGAAAAGCTCTGCGTCGTGTTGCGAGTTTGCCACGAGACAGTATTCTTGTCGAGTTGACCCTTGCCTCAGAAATTGATCCCTCGGTTGGGCGTCTTGTCGTGGGGATAAGGATCCCTCCTCGACTCGGTGGTAATGCTGATCTCAGAGATCGATAGAAGATCTCGAGCGTAATACCGCGTCGAAGATTCGATACTCGGTTAGTATTCGAGACCGGCATCCATGTCGATATCTGCGTAATCGGCCAAGTCGAACCAATTCTCCTCATTCCATTCTCTGGCATGGTAGCATAAAGAAAAGGAAGAACTGTGACAAGGAATTACGAGAGGATCCCCACAGACGGCGCCAGCGCCGGTGTTTTAGAACCGATCTTACGTAAAGATTGTTTGATTCGAGGTCTCCACAATTGATCACAGGCGAAGAAGACACGGGGATTTTTATACGAGTTGGGCCTTCTCAGGTGAGAATAACACTACTCTGTGTATCTTGTATTTGCTCTTTGGATTATAATCGAATAAGTATTTTCCTAAGCTGTTCTCCAAAGAAGGCTCTATTTCTTCTTTCCCAAAAGCCTCCTCTCTATCTCTATGAGATACCTATTTATACTAAGCAATAGTGGACGTTGTCCTTCTAGGCTAATTAGTCGCTCATTATTATGTAATAATGAGAGTAATTACGGAGTAGTAACCTCCCATCTTGTCAATCGATTACGATTAGAGATAGTGAGAATTATCTCTGATTATGTCGAGAGATAGCTGCGTATTTTGATTGCTTAGATTCTCCTTTGTTTAATGGGCGTCAAGCGGGTGGGTCGATGAAGTCGTGAGGAACACGTAGCGAGCCCGATCGTGAAAAACTTACGACCGGACATACTGTAACGATCATACCATAGTCGTAGAAGAGCTTACGACTAGGTAGTAGTCGTAACGATTATACCATGGTCGTGAAGAGCTCGACGGGGGTAGTCGTGAGGATTATCACGTGGTCGTAGAAGAGCTTACGACGGGGGTAGTCGTAGGGTAGCCTCGACTTCGACTAGTTCTTCCTTTTGATATTTAAGGGTATGTCTTATGACGTCATATTTCTTGATTATGGAGTAAATAAATGTGGATTATTTAGATCCTCGTCGGTTTGGAAGACCGGATTTTAGGATAAGCGCCGTACTATTAAGAGGGTCGTGATTAGTAGCTTTGAAAATATGGTCTTGTGCAATATGGATCAATTTAGGATCATGCATGCATTTGAATTCCTATTCTCAAAAGGTTTGATGTGGATGTCAAAAATCGGTTGTGCCAGCGTCCTTCTAGCGGTTGTACAGCTTAGTGCGTATGATTGCATGTTACTTGGCGATCTGCGGTTTTAAACTCCTCGACCAGCAGAGCATTAATCTGATGCGGCCGGCTCTTTGGCGGTACTACCACATTGCGGTCATTCGTTTTTAGTTGGCGGTTGAGTTTTACGAAGCGGATGCATTTTTACTCGAGACCTCTCGAGATAATCGGTCGCATCGAAATTGAAAGCGGTCGTACCGATCTACGGTTGTGCGAATTTCACATGGCGTACGATTTTCACGGAGAGCATGTCATCTCGTCGTTCTAGAAACCCTTCGTTCGGTCGTCACGCTCCTACGTGCGGTATAGCAGGAAGTTCGATCGTCATCGCAAGTTAGTTAGCGGTCATACCGCAAGGGTTGTTCAACGGCTATGTCGATTCATTTAATGCCCTTTGTTCTATCCGTTCACGATGCTCGGTCTCGGTGGTGGTAAATCTGCACTTTAGATGGCGGTCATACCGCATTTATTTTTTTTCGGTATGACTCTCCAACGGTCGTTTTGTTGGTGGGTGGTATAAATAACCCCAAGCTGCTCAAGGCGGTGGCAGACTTCATTTTCAACATCCTTAGAGTTTTGAGCATTTACTCAACTCCTCAAACTCACTTGTACACTCTTGAGAGGTTGTTGAGCTCATTCAAGTGCATTCATTATTCTAGTTGATCCTCTTGCACTTGAGTGTCGTCAAGCGAAGGTCATTGATTTGTTACTCTTGGAGTTTTTGCCAAACTCCTAGACGGCTTGACGGAAATTGCACGGTGATCTCTTCAAGAAGATTGTGAAGAGGTCCGGTGCCAAGATTGTGAGTGGTTCGGTGTTCACCATCTCCGAAGTGGAGAAAGAACAACCAATAGTGATCGAGGAAAGACTTAATTGGTGGAGCCGGCTTGATTCGTTCAAGTTTCCTCAACGTGGACTAGTGAAGATCGGCAAGTCTTCGACACCACGGGAAAAACCTCATTGTCTCACTTGTGGTTATTTCTTGTCTTTACTTATTCCGCACTTATAATTCAAGCATTATCTTGTATTGACATTAGCTCCTTATTGTGTTAGAAAGTATTTGCTAGAACCTTTTAGCTAAGTTTAATTTGGTCGATAAAATTTAGAAACCTCCTATCCACCCCCTTCTAGTCGGTTATCCTTGATCCTACAAGTGGTATCAGAGCAAGGTCTCTAAATTTGATTAGACTTTACCGTCTAAGAGAGAAAGGATGGCTAGTGAGGGTGTGCCTATAGGAAAGACTCATTTGTTTGATGACTCAAATTATTCTTATTGGAAAATTAGAATGTTCATTTTCTTAAAAGCCATGAGTCTGAACATATGGAAAATTGTAAATGAGGGTTATGTTATGCCTATTGATCCAACAAACACCACGGTTCAAGATGATCGTAATGCTCATTTAGATGCTCAAGCAATGAATGCTCTCTTTGGTGCTTTGAACGCGGATGAGTTCAATAGGGTGAGCAATTTGAAAACCGCTCATGCTATTTGGACCACTCTCTCCGAAATTCATGAGGGCACATCCACAGTCAAAGAAGCTAAATTGCATAGGCTTCGGATTAAATATAATACATTCATAATGTTGCCAAATGAAAACATCACCGAGATGTATTCAAGACTCAACAACATTGTGAATGAACTCAAAGGTCTTGGTACTAACCTTCTTGATATTGATGTTGTGCGCAAGATGCTTAGGGCCCTCCCGGATAAATACGAGACGTTGGTGATATTATTTCTCAACTCTTCCGAGTTGCCAAGAATGACACCAACCGGACTTTTGGGCAATCTCATCACTAACGAGCTATACAAGAAGGGCAATGAAGAGCTCTTGGAGTCATCTTCATCCAAGAAGAAAATTACCGCTTTCAAGGCTAAAGCGGAGACAAGTGATGATGAGGATGAAGAAGAAGACTCGAATGAGGAGTATGCTCTCCTTGTGAGGAGAATAAAGAAATTTATGAGAAGACTCCCACATCGAAACTTCAACTTCAACAAGTACAAGAAAGGGCAATCCTCAAGTGACAACAAGCGATATAGCAACATTCGTTGTTATGGATGTGATGAAAAGGGGCACATAATCTCAAATTGCCCCAACAAGAAGGATGACAAAGATAAATCATTAAAGAAGAAGGAATTCGATGGAAAGAAGAAGCTTTTCAAAAGGCTTCACAAAAGGGGCAAAAATGAAGCTCACATTGGAGAGTGGGATTCCGATGAGGAATATTCGGATTCCGACTCCGATTCAAGTGATGAAGAGTCGTCTAAGAAAATGGGACTTATCGGCATCGCCATAAAGGAAGCTTCTTCACTCTTCACGTCTCCTACGTGCCTTATGGCAAAAGGAGATAAGGTAAAATTCATTGATGATAATGCTCCTTCATATGATGAATTAATGGACATGGTTGAAGATTTAAATGAATATATCGGAAATGAGAAATCAAAATTTAAAATCTTAAAGAAAGAGTATATCTCTCTAAAAGACTCTTATGAGGAACTAAAGGAAGCTCATGATTCTCTCATCCTAAAAGATATTGAAAAATCTCATTCAAATATTGGTATTACTTGCAATTTAATGAATGAGATGCCTAAAGTAGAAAATACTTCAAATGCTAAATTCATGTCTAGTATTTCTACTTCTTGTGATGACTTGCTATCCATACCTTGTTGCTCAAATGATGATTCAATTATTGACATGATTAATACTTGTAATCCTTTACTAATTGTTAAAAATCATGAGTTGAAAGAGCAAGTCACCAAGCTAAGTAAGAGCTTGGAAAGATGCTTCAAGGGTAAAGCAACCCTTGACAAGTTGTTGAGTGAGCAAAGGTGCTCATTCAATAAGGAAGGACTTGGGTATGTGCCCAAGAAAGGTAAGAAACCGGTAAACAAACCTCCAAGATTTATTAAGTAAAGTGGTAAATATTGCAATAAACGTGGTAATGTAGGACACATATCAAATGCTTGCTTAAATATTAATGTTAAATCCTATGGCATTTATGATTCTTGCTACATGCTTAAAAAAATCCATAGATGGTAAAATAACTGCAAAATTTATTGGCACTTCAATTTTAGGCGCTAAAAAGAATGCTATTTGGGTGCCTAAAACCTTGGTCACTAACCTCCAAGGACCCAAACAAATTTGGGTACCTAAAAGAACTTGATTCTTGTTTTGTAGGTGAACTACAAGACCGGTGGAAAATATTGGGTGCTTGATAGTGGATGCACTCAACACATGACCGGTGATAGGAAAATGTTCACCACATTCGAGAACGTAAAAGGAAGTGACAAGATCACATTCGGGGACAATAGTAAAGGAAAGGTAATTGGGTTAGGTAAAATCGCTTTTTCAAATGATCTTTACATTAACAATGTATCTTTAGTTGAATCACTAAATTTCAATTTATTATCCGTCGCTCAAATTTGTGATCTCGGTTTAATTTGTTCTTTCTCTAACGAAGGTGTTTCAATTTCAAATGAAAAAGATAGTGCTTTGGTTTTCAAAGGTTTTAGATTTGGAAATCTTTACTTGGTAGATTTCTCCTCAAATGCATCATGCTTACAAACGTGTTTAATTGCAAAAACTTCTTTAGGTTGGCTTTGGCATAGAAGGCTAGCTCATGTTGGGATGATTCAACTTAAAAAGCTTTTCAAACATGATCTAGTTGTTGGCTTGAAAGATGTGAAGTTTGAGAAAAATTGACTTTGTAGTGCTTGTCAAGCCGATAAACAAGTTGCTAACTCTTACCCTTCCAAAAGTATCATGTCAACTTCGAGACCATTGGAACTCTTACATATGGATTTGTTTGGGCCAACAACCTATAAGAGTATCGGGGGAAATAGCTATTGTTTAGTTATCGTGGATGATCACTCTAGATATACATGGGTATTCTTTCTAGATGACAAAAGTGAAACCTCCGGAATCTTCAAAAGCTTTGCAAAACGGGCTCAAAATGAATTTGATTTCAAAATAAAGAAAATTCGTAGTGATAATGGTTCCGAGTTCAAGAATACTAAAGTTGAAGACTTTTGTGATGAACTTGGAATAAAGCACGAACTTTCCACAACCTACACTCCGGAGCAAAATAGAGTTGTAGAAAGGAAAAACCGAACATTAATTGAGATGGCTAGGACAATGCTTGATGAATATAGTACTTTTGATAGCTTTTGGGCGGAAGCAATTAACACCGCTTGTCATGCCATAAATCGTCTTTATTTGCATCGCCTTTTGAAAAAGACTTCCTATGAACTCCTTGTTGGAAGAAAACCAAACATCTCTTATTTTCGTGTTTTTGGTTGCAAATGTTATATTTTGAAAAAGTGTGTTCGTCTTTCAAAATTTGCAAGTCGATGTGATGTTGGTTTCTTGCTTGGTTATTCTTCAAATAGCAAACCATATCGTGTCTTCAATCAAAACTCCGGTTTAGTTGAAGAAAGACACGATGTGCAATTTGATGAAACTAACGGCTCTCAAGAAGAGCATGAGGATTTGGATGATGTAGGTAATGAATTGTTAAGAAAGGCTATGGAAAATATGCAAATTGACGACATCAAATCTAAAGATGAACCATCATCTTCTACTCAAGTTGAACCTCCTACTTCTTCCACAACAAGCCAAATTCAAGTGGAAGAAAACAACAATGAAGATAATCAACCATTCAACCTACCACCAAGAATCCATAATGCGATTGCAAAAGATCATCCAATAGATCAAATATTGGGGGATGTAAGTAAGAGTGTTCAAACTCGATCTCGTGTCGCTTCATTTTGTGAACATTACTCTTTTGTCTCTTCTCTTGAGCCGAAGAATATAGATGAAGCACTTGATGATCCGGATTGGATGATTGCAATGCACGAAGAGCTTAATAATTTCACCCGAAACGAAGTTTGGACATTGGTGGATCGACCCAAAAACAACAATGTCACCGGTACAAAATGGGTATTTAGAAACAAGCAAGACGAAAATGGTATGGTTGTAAGAAATAAAGCAAGATTGGTTGCACAAGGTTTCTCTCAAGTCGAAGGTTTGGATTTCGGTGAAACTTTTACTCTCGTAGCTAGACTTGAGTCAATTCGTATATTACTTGCTTTTGCATCATGCTTTGATATCAAATTATTCCAAATGGATGTCAAAAGTGCTTTTCTAAATGGAGAAATATCCGAACTTATATTTGTTGAACAACCTCCTGGTTTTGAAGATCCTAAGAATCCAAATCATGTCTATAAACTCTCAAAGACGCTCTATGGTCTTAAACAAGCTCCTAGAGCATGGTATGAACGCCTTAGAGACTTTCTAGTTTCAAAAGGATTCAAAATTGGGAAGATTGACTCAACCTTATTCACTAAAGTGTTAGATGATAATTTCTTTGTATGTCAAATTTATGTTGATGATATCATATTTGGTTCTACTAATCAAGACTTTTGCAATGAGTTTGGTGATATAATGTCTAGGGAATTTGAAATGTCCATGATCAGAGAACTTAGCTATTTTCTTGGACTTCAAATCAAGCAACTCAAAGATGGAACTTTCGTAAGTCAAACAAAGTATGCAAATGACTTGATCAAGAGATTTGGCATGGAGGATGCAAAATCTATCAAGACTCCCATGGCAACCAACGGTCATCTCGACCTAAATGAGGGAGGTAAATCAGTAGATTTAAAGCTTTATAGATCTATGATTGGTAGTTTGCTTTATCTTACCGCATCTAGACCCGATATTATGTTTAGCGTTTGCATGTGTGCGTTTTCAAGCATCTCCAAAGAGTGCCACTTGATGGCGTAAAAGAACACTAAGATATTTAAAGCATTCCTCTGGTTTTGGCCTATGGTTTTCTAAAGGTGCCAAGTTTGATTTAATTGGATATTCGATTCGACTATGCGGGTTGCAAAGTGGATAGAAAAAGCACCTCGAGGAGTTGTCAATTCTTAGAGATCCTTAGTATCATGGTCATCCAAGAAACAAAATTCGTAGCCTTATCCACCGCGAAGCGAATATGTTTCAGCGGGAAGTTGTTGTGCTCAATTACTATGGATGAGGCAAACGTTGATGGATTATGGGATTAAAATTGATAAAATACCTCTTTTGTGTGATAATGATAGTGCGGTGAAAATAGCAAATAATCCTGTCCAACACTCAAGAACCAAGTATATAGATATTCGCCACCACTTCTTGAGAGATCATGTGGAAAAGGGAGATATTGAAATTAGCCACATACGAACCGAAGATCAATTAGCAGACATTTTCACCAAGCCGTTAGATGAAGGCCGTTTCTGCAAATTGAGGAATGAATTAAATGTCATAGACTATTCAAATGTTGATTGAAATATTGCCTCATGCTTTCTGCTTGATTTGGTGTTATTTGAAGTTTTTAAAATCTTTTTCTTCAAAATCTATTAAGAGGTTTATATGTTCATAAAATTATGTTCTTAAGTTCTCTCTAATGCTAAATGATCCTGAAGGGATTTAATTGAGTGCAAAACCAAGGATCATTTGCATACTATCTCTGAATCCAGTTCTGCTATTTCTTCAGAATAATCGGAACAACCGACGTTATAAGTGCGGTACAACCGTGTTACGGTATGACCGGCATCATAAATACGGTACGACCGCAGTGCGGTACGACCGGAGGTATGTTTACGGTTCGACCGAGTTAGGTTTGGAGAAGGCTGTTTTTTCCTCTCTCAACGGTTCAACCGCACTCATACCGGCTCATTCCTTCGCCTCTCTCTCTCTCCAACCCGAGGTCCCTCAAAACCTCGTGTCCAAATCTCCTCAATCCTCGGCTTCCTTTCATCCTTGGGCTGATCTCCACCTATTTGGAGGTCATCTCTCTGGTTCTTCAAGGTAAAACCGCCTTTGATTCAAGTTTTACCGGAGTATTTCATCCCGAGAATACTTTTTAGGGTTAAATGAAATATAGATGATTGTGTGTTCTAGTTGGGCATTTGTGCAAATTTGATGTCTAGTGATGCTTGCGCATCTATGCCGTGGATTCACTCCACTAAAAACCATCAAAAATTCGAATATCCAGATCGCCTAGAACTCGGTCGGAGGATCGGTACAACCGGTTCTTGAGCACGGTTCAACTGCAATGCGGTCGTACCGGACTGATAATGGCGGTATGACTGATCATCCTGACAGAAAAATAGAAATTCATTTATCTCTCACTTAATTCTATCTAGTTTGATCTTTTGAACTTCTTGTAATCTATTCTATCTTCATAAAGATGCCCAGGACAAGAATCATGACTCGAAAGTCGCATGGACCACCTAGAGGAGGGAAATCTTCCTCTCTACCTCAAAGTCATCATGCTCCTGCAGCTCAAAGCTCCAAATCTGCTCGTGGAAAGGGTAAAGGCAAGAGACCAGCAGAAGAAGACCTTGTATCTGATACTGAAGAAAGTTTATCTCTTCTTTGAGACGGAGTGCAAACTGAGTCGAGCACAAGTAGATGCCCAGTCAGATGATTTGGGGACTCCTCCAGAACCTCCAAGTGACTTGAGATTGCTCTCACCAGATGAATATGCAATCAAGCACCATGTGAATCAATATCTTTCCAGATCAGACTCAATTAACCCAAGATTTCACACTGCCTTTCAAGAACAAGTCTATGAGCAGCTATATGGACACCACAGAAAAATTGCAGATCATAAGTGGATCAAGTGGGCACACATAAACACCTTGGATAAATACAGTGGTGTTTATCAGCTCTTTCATCGAGTGGGTCTCCATGATATAGTTGCACTTAAACAGAATTATGATGATGAGCTGATCAGACAGTTCTATGCCACAGTATATGTTTCTGCAGACTTAACCTCAATAAGATGGATATCTGTCACCAGGTATGTGGAGAGCACCAAAGAGGAGTTTGAGAGATGTTTGAGGATTCAGTCCAACTCTTGGGAGAAGATCTTTGTGATCTGCTCTGCTTACTCCGGCAGGTGATTACTATGACTCCTCTGTCAGATGCAAGCTTGGGACTATCACTGGGCTTAAACCTATACCAAGTATGATCAACAGGACCATTAATCATACCTTTTACCCCAAAAGTGGAAACTTTGATGCAGTCAGAGGACATGCTTGGAATATCATTGATCATATTATGAAAGGGATAAAATTTGATGTTGTGGATGTAATTCTTCATGGCATAGTTTCTTCCAAAAATGACAGAATTAAGAGAATATACTATGCTCCATATATCATGGCATTAATCATGAAGAAAATTGAATATCATGGTGGTTTGGGATCAGCTCACAAGTCTTATCGGCCTCGAGATGGACTTCCTCCTCGCCGTGTTGATGTAGAGGTTGATCTTGATGAGGCACTCTTGTGGTCGCTTTGCTCTGCTGAAGGCACACTTAATCAGATTCTTCAAAATCAGCAGTTGATCCTTAGCAATTTGGAAGCAATGAAGACAGCTCAGTTGGAATTCCAAAATGAGACCCGTGCCAAGCTAGCTCTCATGGAGGCAACTCAGAATGACTTCTTTGATGAGACTCATAACAGGATAGCAGTTGTGATGGATAGCTTCAACGATTTAGAAGAGATTTTGAGAACTCCTCAGCGATTCTCTCGTCGACCTCCTCCATCACATGTTGTTCCTCCCTCAGGAGCCTCTACTTCTTCAGCACCTCCAGTTCCTCTGGATCCTGCTCTAGCTCCTCCAGTGCCTGCTTCATCTTTTGTCCCTGCACCAGTTCCTTCTCCGGATCAGGCCGCAGCTCCTCAGGATCCTGCCCCTTTCTCTCAGGACCAAGCCATCTGATTGTGCATTTTTTTTGGTATTTTGATGCCAAAGGGGGAGAAGTGTTGGTGTGGAAGCAGTGTTAAGTGTTAGTTTGAGGGGACTAGTGAAATTCCTTATCTTTATGGGTTATTGTTTTGTGTATCTGTTAAACTCTAATGCTTAATCTAGTTGAACTTGTTGAACTTATGCCTATGTTAGTATATTTCTCTTAAGTTCAATGTCTTCATGTGCAAGCAAAATTCTATTTATCCTTATGCACATGTTTAGGGGGAGTTTTCCCTTTTTGGCTTTATCAAAAAGATAATTCTCATAACCTGTTCAAGCTCATTGCAAGAATTTCTTATTGTTAAGTCATCAAACGAATATACACTATTAATATATTCAAATCAATCTTTCTCACATAATAAAGTTGTGTTGTCATCAATTACCAAAAAGGGGGAGATTGAAAGCATCTAGGCCCCTAAAATTGTTTTGGCAATTAATGACTATACGTAAATGTTGGTTTAACATGTTCATTGAGTATCTACAAGGTGAAGATCCATTGATGGTTAATGATGACGCAAAAGATGCACGTCGAACGGTTCGATAGAGATCTACTTGGCTCAAATAAATTTAAGTAGACTAGGATCCTTTTATATTTTGCGGTCTTAGGAGAATTGTTTGGAAGACGGATTTTAGGATAAGCGCCGTACTATTAAGAGGATCGTGACTAGTAGCCCGAAAATATAGTCTTGTGCAATATGGATCAATTTAGGATCATGCATGCATTTAAATTCCTATTCTCAAAAGGTTTCAGTGTGGATGTCAAAAATCGGTTGTACCGACGTCCTTCTAGTGGTTGTACCGCTTGGTGCGGTATGACCGCATGTTACTTGACGGTACTACCAGTTTTTGAACTCCTCAGCCAACCGAGCGTTAATACGGTACGACCGGCTCTTTGAGCGGTACTACCGCATTGCGGTCATTCCGTTTTAGTTGGCGGTTGAGTTTTACCGAATCAGATGCATTTTGACTCGGACCTCTCGAGATAATCGGTCGTGCGAAATTGAAAGCGGTCGTATCGATCTGCGGTTATGCGAATTTCATATGGCGATGCGATTTTCTGAGAGCATGTCATCTCGTCGTTTACGAAACCCTTCGTTCGGTCGTCATCGCTCCTACGTGCGGTATAGCGGAAGTTGCGATCGTCATCGCAAGTTAGTTAGCGGTCATACCGCAAGGGTTGTTCAACGGCTATGTCGAGTCATTTAATGCCCTTGTTCTATCCGTTCTGATGCTCGATCTCGGAGTGCGGTCGTCGCACTTAGATGGCGATCATACCGCATTTCGCTGTTTTTCTGGGTATGACTCTCCAACGGTCGTTTTTGTTGGTGGATGGTATAAATAACCCCCCAACTGCTCAAGGGCGGTGGCCAGACTTCATTTTTCAACATCCTTAGAGTTTTGAGCATTTACTCAACTCCTCAAACTCACTTGTACACTCTTGAGAGGTTGTTGAGCTCATTCAAGTGTATTCATTATTCTAGTTGATCCTCTTGCACTTGAGTGTCGTCAAGCGAAGGTCATTGATTTGTTACTCTTGGAGTTTTTGCCAAACTCTTAGACGGCTTGACGGAGATTGCACGGTGATCTCTTCAAGAAGATTGTGAAGAGGCTCGGTGCCAAGATTGTGAGTGGTTCGGTGTTCACCATCTCCGGAGTGGAGAAAGAACAACCAATAGTGATAGAGGAAAGACTTAATTGGTGGAGCCAGCTTGATTCGTTCAAGTTCCCTCAACGTGGACTAGTGAAGATCGGCAAGTCTTCGACACCACGGGAAAAATCTCATTGTCTCACTTGTGGTTATTTCTTGTCTTTACTTATTCCGCACTTATAATTCAAGCATTATCTTGTATTGACATTAGCTCCTTATTGTGTTAGAAAGTATTTGCTAGAACCTTTTAGCTCTAAGTTTAATTTGGTCGATAAAATTTAGAAACCTCCTATTCACCCCCCTCTAGTTGGTTATCCTTGATCCTACAAACAAATTGTTGCACCGTTCGTGCTGATTTTGGAACGGAAATATCGAGTTTTTTTTCAGTTTTCGTTGCCCCGACCTTGCATGTAGTCGGTTTGATTTAAGTCCGTCCATATGGTTTCTCTGCATAGTTTTCCGGCCATGGACAAGGGCCTCCTTCTTGAGCAGAGTAAGAAGCTCAAGATATTTGATGTTAGAAGCTTTTGTTGCTAAGATGTGTTCAGTTTTCAGCAAATCCTAGATTAATTATGTGGAGGCTTTCCGGTCTACTCCCTATTCCTCTGCCTTTTTCGTGGTGTCGCTCACAATTGCATAATGAGGCTAGAGAGTAGGGACCTATTTATAGACTCCACTTTCAGGTGTTATAAATTGATCCAAGTCATGCGCTATGATCAGATTGTTTATGAGATCAATTCTAATTTGATCATATGGGTCAACAGCCTGTAGAGCCAATCCTGCAAAAAAACCCAGCTATTCCACCCTGTGCTGTATCCGGATTAATCACACGTATGCATATTAAATTCCAGTAGACTCAATCTCAATAAATATGTCTATCATATTCCAGCACAGCATTCCTCAGCACCTCGAGTATTAATTTCTTGAGTTAAATTCCACATCAGATTATTCCCTATCACATACTTCAATAATATGAATAATTCCACATTAAGTTAAAACAGACAATGATCACAATAAATGTTGAAAGCCACATAAAAATCCAACATCTCCCACTTGGCTGAAACATTTCAATCAATAAACTGAAGTCCCATATCTTTAGCATGCTTAGAAAATAATTCCTGACTAACTGGCTTAGTCAGTGGATCTTCTTTTAATGTGTTTTCTTTTATTATGAAATTTAGGATCCCTTCGAGACCTTGATCGCTGCCTGATAATCACATAAAATAGTGACAGGTTGTGATGCACTTTTCACGACCTTAAGTGATGTAAGAAATTCCCTTAGCCATACACATTTGCTACTTCAGATGTAGCAATGTATTCAGCTTCTATGGAGGAAAGAGCAACTGAAGCTTGTTTTCTGCTGCACCAAGAAATGGCACCTCTTGCCAAAGTAAATAAATAACCAGAAGTTAATTTTCGGTTATCCGGATCCCCTTGCCAATCAACATCAGTATAACCTTGCAGCTGAAGATTATAACCATTAAAACATAATGAATAATCCATAGTTCCTTTGACATAATGTAGTACATATTAGATTAGTTTCTAGTGCTCTTCCACAAGATTCTTTTGATATCTACTAAGAATCCCAATTGCAAGGCTGAGGTCAGGTCGTGTAAATAATATAGCATACATAAGACATCCCAAAGCTGAAGAATAAGGAATACCATTCATTCTAACTTTTCCTTAGGAGTTTTTGGATATAATTCCTCACTGAGTTTAGTTCTCTTCACAATAGGTACATTAACATATTTGCTATTTTCCATAGAAAATTGTTTTAAAACACTTTGAAGGTATGCTTTTTGAGACAACCCAAGAATCTTTTTTTTATTCTGATCTCTATGTATTTCCTCTTCGAAAACATAGGAAGCTTTTTCCATATCTTTCATATCAAATTTAGAAGACAAGCAAGCTTTCACTTCTATTAATGTATTTTTATCATTAGAAACAATGAGAATATCATTAACATATAAAGACAGTAAGACAAAACAATTACTCATACCTTTTGTATATATGCAATGACCACCTTCTGTCAGTGAAAAACTATATGACGTGATAGTATTATAAAAAAGAATATACTATTGATGTAAAGCTTGTTTAAGACCATAAATTGATCTATTCAACTTGCAAACCTTATTTTTATTTTCTTTTTCTCCAAAACCTTTCGGCTGTTTCATATATATTTTATCCTCCAAAAGAATTTAAAAAAAGCAGTTTTAACATCCATTTGGTGGAGTTCAAGATCATAATAAGCCATCAAAGCACTAATAATATGAATTGAAATAAACTTTGCAACAAGAGAAAAAGTTTCCACAAAGTCAATACATTCCCTTTGTGTAATGCCTTTAGCAACACACATAGCCTTATACTTTTCCACTAAACCTGCTGCATTCAATTTCCTTTTAAAAATCCATTTAGAACCTATGGGTTTACAGTTGTTTGGTAGATCAACAATTTCCCAAGCTTTATTCCTTTTCATCGAGTTTAATTCTTCCCGCATTGCTTCCACTTATAGTTTTGATTGAGAGTAGCTTATTGCTTCTTTATAAGTCTTTGATTCTTCCTCTAAATCTAAAAATTTAGAGTAAACTTCCCCCAAGAATAAGTAATAATCATCTAGATATTGGAGTGTACTAAAATTCATCCTATTTCTCCTAAGCATATTAGTGTTGGGAGTTTGATTTGTATTTCCTTCAAGAGTTTTGATCATTCCACCATCGCCCGCTTAGCACGGCGAGGTATGTTTTGATCTAAAAACATTGCATCCCTGCTTCCCACCAGTTTATCATTTTTCTGATCATAGAACCTGTACCATTTTGATTCTAAATAATAATCAATAAAAAATTCCTAACGTGCTTTGAACCAATAAAAAGATAAAGTAAGATCTGAATAAGCCATCATAGATCTAACCATATCCATAAGTATTCTGTTCCTCCGCTCAGCCACACCATTTTGTTGCGGAGTGTAAGGTATGGTATAATGATGAATAATTCCATGCTCTTTACAAAAAATCATTTAATATTCCTAAAGTGTATTCTTCCCCACGACCAGTTCTAAAAAACTTTGATCTTTCTATTCAATTGATTTTCCACTTAAATTTTAAATGACTTGAATATATCAAATCCTCTCGACTTATGTTTAAGAAGATACACATAACCAAATCTTGAATAATCATCAATGAATGTGATAAAATAAATCTTTTGTCCTCTAGTGGGAGTAGACATCTCACCACAAATATCAGAATGAATCATGACAAGAGGCTCATTTGGTCTTTCCGCCTTTGGAAAAGGCGCACGAGTCATCTTATCCATTATACATGCCTCACAAATACCAAAATCCTCCCGCTTAAAGTGCAGAATTCCAGAATTAATAAGCCTTTTAATTCTGTTTTTAGATATGTGACTAAGTCGTAAATGCCATAAATAAGATTTTGAGTATGTGTTTCTATCATTAGTATTCCTCATTATGGAGTTATTTTCACCAACCAACCAATCAATATTGTCATCACTTGATAACTCATCAAGAAAATAAAGACCTTCATGATAAGTTCCAGTATGCACTAATTTTTCATTAAGCAATATTTTAACTCTTCGTTTTTCCAAACAGTATATCATAACCAATAGATTCTAACTGAGCAACAGAGATTAAATTCCTTCTCATGCTACGTGAATATAAAGTGACCTGTAATAATAATTTTCCTCCATTGGAGAGAGTTCGAGAACATAATTTCTAATTCCAAGCATATCAACTTTGGCATCAGTGCCCAAAAAGACATGTATTTTCCCTTGGAATTGTTCATATAGAAGTAAAATCTCTATTATCTTTAGTAATATAAGATGTAGCACCAGAATCAACAACCCAACTATTTTAAAAAGTAGTAGCAAATAAAGATTCAGTGCATACAAAAATATTAGACATACCGTTAGGCGATGAATCGCCTTTACGCTCAACTAGTTGCTTGTTTTTATTCTTTTGCTCATTCTACTTCTTCTTTTTTCTGCAATCAGCTCTGAAATACCTATAGTGATCACAGTTGTGACACTTGAAATTCTTATACTTATCATTCATCTAAACCAAGTTATAATTTTCACGATCATCCCAATCGTGTTTCTTGTTAAACTTTTCTCTTAAATCACCATTAGACTTCCTCTTTTGTCAATTCCTTTTATTAGTACATTTTTTCTCTCTAAGGTGTAACTCAGAATTGTGAGTATTTCTTTATTTTTCCTGAGAGAGTTTTTTATCTTCTTCCATAAGCAAATGATGCCTAAGAGTGCGCATATTGAGTATCCTTTCAGAATAACAGAAAGATATCTTAAATTATTCCCATGAATTTGGCAAAGAGTTTAGAACAACCATGACCTACACTTCTTTAGAAAAAGGATAACCAACATTTTTTAATTCCTTTGCTAAAATATAGAGTTTATTGATATGCTCATTAATTGAAGTGTCATAATATATCTTAGTGGAGATAAAACGATTAACAAGATTAAACACTTTAATAAGAGATAGTTTACCAAAATCTTGTTCCAGATAACGTATTATATTTAGCGCATTCTGTTCATCTTCAAACTCAGCAGCTCAAAAATCAGTCATTGATCCCAACATAAAAAATGTGAGTCCTTTTATTATCCCTTGTCCAATTATCATATTCTTCTGCATAATTTTCCTTTTCCTCAACAGTGGTATTTTTTTGGGCTCTTCTAGTTCGTTTTTGTCTATTACATAATCAATATTTTTAGCAAAAAGCAAAAACATCATTTTTCTTCTCCAAACCGTGAAATTTGAGTCATCCAATTTGCAAGATCTAAACAATTCAGAAAATACACTGTTGGTTACGATTGCGAGAAGATACCTGAATTCGAAGAGTTTCAGATCGGAGAAACAAAGAAATTCCTGTCGACTCCTCTGCTTTGGCGCATGCAGATCAATGTGCGCAGCAAAAAAGAAAATCGAAAGCAGCAACAAAAAAAATTGGATAGCAGATCAATGTGTTGTCTTCCTATGAATTGAATAATCAATGTCTCCTTGACTTCTTTTATTGCTTTTGCTTCTCACGGCTGAGTCAACAAAATCAAGCAGCTGACTGAATTGAATAATCAAGTCCCTGTGCTTGTTATTCCTTCATGGGAGAGTAGACAACAATACTTTGCTTCGGCTGCTCCTGACATGCGACAACTGAGGACAATAATCAATCGAGGAAGATCGCGACGTGCGACGATCGTCGAGCGAGCCGCCGCATCCGAACTTGGGACCTATTGCACTGATACCAATGTTGGTTTTTCAGTAAACCCTAGATTGATTTTGTGGAGGCTTTTCAATCTACCCTCTATTCCTCTATTTTTTCTGTGGTGCCGCTCACAATTGTATAATAAGGCTAGAGGGTAGGGACCTATTTATAGATTCCACTTGTAGGTGTTATAAATTGACCCACCTGTTTTTGGTACACCGTGAGACTCCTGAACTATGTCACCAACCACGATCATACAGGTCAATTTTATGAGTCTAAAATATATTAGTCCCTAGCGCACATGTGTAAGTTATGCGCTATGATCAGATTGTTTGTGAGATCAATTCCAATCTAATCATGTGGGTCAACAACCTGTAGAGCCGATCCTGCAAAACAAACCCAGCTGTTCCACCCTGTGTTGTATGCATATTAAATTCCAGTATACTCAATCTCAACAAATATGCCTACTATATTCCAGCACAGTCGTCCTTAGCACCTCGAGTATTAATTCCTCGAGTTAAATTCTGCATAAGATTATTCCCTATCATATACTTTAATAATATGAATAATTCCACATTGAGTTAAAATAAACAATGACCACAATAAATGTTGAAAGCCACATAAAAATCCAATAAGATGGTCCAAAAGTGACCATATTCCTTTATCATAGAAATGAAACTTTACATTAAACTCGCAAGGAATTTCATCAAACTTTTCTAAACTATTTTTACCACATAATAAAACTAAATCATCTTAATATTTGTATGAAACTACTATGAAACACAACTGAAGCATGCTGAAAGTTGATTGAAACATCATGAAACTTCCCCCACTTTTTCTATAGAAGATTAAAACTAGATTGAAACTTGCATGAAACTCTGTGAAGTGTGAAACTACTATGAAACTTTACTAGAACATCTTGAAACTTGTTTAACACCCCAATTTTCATGCCTTTTAAAGGTTTTCTAAATAAAAATAATCATTTGGATCTTCTCAAATTAATTCAGCTTAAATTAAAATTTCAGAGATTAAGAAAAATTTATCTGATTAATCAAACATTAATCATGAGCTAAAAGTATTTTATTTGGATCTTGCATATTAAAATATGCATCCCTGAATTTTGTTGGAATTTTCTGAATTTATTTGGCATTTCATTGGATTTATTTGAATTCTCAACATTTCTCAAAATCCAAAATCAATCCTTAATCACATTTGTCTGTGTCACGAATTCTCCATGGCCCATTTCCTTTCCCTCTTTCTTCGTGGGCCTTGACCTAAACTGCCTTTTCGTCGCCTTGACCCAAGGCCACCTTCTCCTCTCCTCTCCTCTCTTTAGGCCTTGGCCCATTTCTTTTCCCCTGTCAGTTTGTGCTCCCTCTCCCTTCCTCTAGCCTATTTCACCACCAGCCCAACTCCCCCAGCTCCCCTCTCAAGCCCTAACCCTAGCATAGCCTGGCCAACCTCATTCCACGTGCACGTTGTTCTGCCACATTAATGCCCTAGCTGTCGTGGTGCCACAAATCATCTTCGGAGTTGGAGCTTCTTTGCCGTCGCCATTGATACCGACCTTGAGTTCCATCCTCACCTTTCTTTACAGCTGTAGCATTCCTCATCCTCCTGGATTCATCCACGTCGGCATCGATCTAATTTCAAGGTGTCGTCCCTTCTCCTCGATCCAAATCGTTGCCGTTGTCCTCTTCAAGCTCAGGCACCGCCGCCATTGATGCTGCTTCCAAGCTCCAAACTCGCCAGTGAGCCTCTCCCCTCCACTGTGACTTCTGCTTCCCCTTCCTTCTCTGATACCGGTGACACCGTCCCCGATGATCCCACCGACGCCATGTCGTCCCCATCCTCTAACCGGAGTGTACCCCTCGTCACCCCGTCGACCCGCGTGTGCCACGACCCATGCTACAACTGTCGTACCGTTGTTGGAGCTATCTCCCTCACACGCACTTGTCGAAACCTCTCCCCAATGTCCTCTCATGCCGCCACCCACCCTAGTTCGTCGTCACTCATCGTCGGCGAGGTCCCACCGCAGTCCAACCGAGGCAGCCGCCGTCGGCCATGGCCAATAGGATCGAGCCTAACCCTTTATTTCCATACGCCCCACGTATTAGCTTCTAGCAAGTCACTGCCACATGGGCCCCACAACCCAGATCTAACCAGAAGCCAGGTCAGCAGCTACCTCAATCGCTGTCATAGTGCCACGTGTGCACTGTGTCCACATCACCATCCCTGTCACTAACCCGCGTGGCTCACCCCTACCAAACCCTAAATCCAAAACATGTGCACTTGGTCCACCAATAACCCTATCATCGACGCGTGGTCCCCACGTGTTAGCCACTCAGCCGTGAACTCGGTTCACCGTGAACCAGAGCCGATTTTGTGGACCCGGTCCATAGTCCGAGGGCTCACTTGTCAATCTGTCTTCCTTTTTAATTATTTAATTTTGAGAGAATATTCCTTCCTCTATTTTTCAAGCATTTTCCTACATGACAAAACTTCCAGAAGCACGTTCTCTTTCCTAGGAGCTTCGATTGAACCCATTCTTGTTTCTAAATTAATCTAAATTCAACCCCTATATTCCAATGCCTTCTATTTCAAATTTTGAGTTTATTTGAATTTTATTTTTATTTGTGTTTTCTCTCACGTTAGATGTTGATGTTTTAAGGAGTCGATCGATGGATTTGAAGACAAAGGGAATCAAAGATCAAAGAACAACAACATAGCTATAGAAAAAGTCAAGGCGTACCCTTGATCATGCTGAACCTATGTTTGCGAAAGTTCTTTGTTTTATTTATCAAATTGCATGCTACTTTTATATCAACTGTACTTACTAGGAGTAGGTAAATATCTAATTGTTCAGTATTCCACCTTGGTTATTGCATGTCATGTATCCATTGTCAACCTAGTCTTGGGTCATTAGTAGTTGGACATAATTGTACTACCAACATGGGTTGACATAATTATGTTTAGTTGTACGATAGGCTCACTCACATGATTAATTCTGTTAATCTTGACTTAATAAGATACGGAATCATGGCAGGAGATGCCATTTGTCTTGGTTAAATAAAATAGTTTCATACTTGGGCGAGTGATCGTGCAGTTAAGGGAGTGCGTTTGCACATTGGGACAAGGTTGTCTCTGAAGGATCGCGGCAAGGCTACGATAGCACAAACAAAATTTTTACCGCGCAACCAAGGAACCACCGCAAGTAATAGATCACGAGATTACCACTAGGCGCGCGACTCGTGGCGGAAGTAGAGTCGATGTAGCGAGTTGATCGGTCGTAGTCGTCCTGCCGCCGCGTCTTCTCCTCCTACTCGACGAGCGTCGCAAGTTCTCCTCCGACTCCGAGGTCGTCGTGAGTTGCGGATCGTCCTAGTCTTTGATGCCGCAACAACACCTCCAAGGTATCCACACGCAGGCGGGGACACCACGCGCGAGTGCTAAGCGCCGACAGGCGTGGTTGAGGAGCGTGGCTATTAGGGTTTCGGGATTTTCCGATCGATCACTTCACCCCATGCCACCACCTCTCTAAATATAGGCATCCATAATGGGTTCGAACGAAGGCCCATTAGGAACTCGTGGCCTATAAGAATTCGGATCTCCATCCAAATCAAATCCTCGCCGTTTAAGTGTGTGACCTATAGGTTCGTGTGTAATCGGTTGTGACTCGGAAACTCTTTCCGATCACGAGTCGTTAGCGGTACCTAGCGGCACATGCGATTCCCGAACACACACGAATATATCGGACGAACCTTAATGCAATATGATCTACGACCGGTCCTTATCACTTACGACCGGCTCGTGCCAGTCACGACGATTCATAATCGATTACAACGATTCGTAACTCCTTACGACCAGTTAGTATCTAACTACGACCGATTTGCAACTCCTTACGACCGATTGGTGATTATGTCGAGTAGTCTTCGACTAGGTCGTATCTCCATCACGACTTCGACGATCCTACGACCTCGGCAACCGAACGACCGCTTATGTATTCTCCCTTTGCCTCACGACATCCGGTTGAACTCTAGGTGAGATAATATGTCATCCATGGACTGTTCAATACTTTCGATCAAGTGTCGAATAACCGTGTGGTCGACGCCGACCACTAGTGGCATGGCCATGCACTTTCTTTATTCGACTACAACGAGGGCCCAGACATCTCTCCCGTTATGTTAGGAGGGGCAAATCCCATATCCGATCAGTCATATTCCTCCACATGTTTCATAGCATACCCGAAAGCTACCTTTATAACTACCCAGTTACGGAGTAGCGTTTGGCAACCCCTAAGAGTGCTATTACGCATGTGAAACCATCTTGATCTCGAGTCTGAGGATTATACATCATCATTGCTTGAGACCAACTAACGACACATAGAATCATAACAATCTCAATAGTGTCTCAAGGTGGGTCTTATCCAACACTATGTTCTCTAACATGTGTCCACATTATTGATTCGATATCTCTATATCCATGACCGGTGAAACATGGTCATCAATCAATACATGTACTAGTCGTGGAGTCACTAGTGTTCCGACCAGTGACATTCGACTAGGGATACTTTTAGAACGACATCATATAAGATAAAGAGTTTCACCAACAAGTCACATACTCATTGATCTATATAACTGATGATTCATTCAAGGAACAAGATAATATATTATCAAAAGTTATGAACATAATGAAATACAATCATCTCTATGATTGCCTCTAGGGCATATTTCCAACAGTCTCGTCTGGATTGATTAAGGGCTTAATCTTGTGCAACATTGAATCGAACCATACCGTACTACCACATGTCCATGATGGGGTGAATCTGGCTGATTAATTTGCAATGTCTTGACTATGGTTCCGTTATTTGGTGTGTGGGTTTCGAGATGGACAAGTATACTCACATGGCGCAAGAAGGAGTCCTCACTGTGATGGATGGAACCCTTTAGTGGTGACCGGTGAAACCTTAGCGGGCGGGACTGAGTTGAGACAGAGCATTGTAAAGACCTTGTTATGTTCCAGTAAAGTACACGCTAATCATATCTTGTTGGTAAAGTTGTACAACCTCTGAAGAGTATAAAACCGTTCGAACAACTATATCCCCAGTTATGGACAATGCATGAGAATTGCACATGAGGTATAGATTTTCATCAAATGTGGTTTGGTTGAAAAGTGAACAGGGAGTTTACTGGTGATTTTCGACATCTAAAACTAACATCGGTGAGTATAGTTGTTTGATTAGGTTGTAGTTAGTGAAGGGTGATGCCTCTCCAATCTATTTATTTTGTCTACCATTGGTTTAACAGTTATTTATTAGTGTTTCTCAAATACGCTTTGAATTTATTTATTGTATTTAATTCAAGTTATTACTTTCTGCAAAAGAACCATATGGCCACTCATTGTCAAACCTTGCATGAATATATATGCATCATTGTTCTCACGACTTGCTGAGTACTCTTCATATACTTATGGATATATGTTGAAGAAGTTATCAACATAAGTGATGGTCATTGAGGATTACTACCTCGAGGTATTATAGAGAACTAGGTCGTGCTACCCCCGTCGATTGCCTGTGACATAGAGATGAGCTACCTTTGAAGATTACTTTATTCCTTTCGCTGTAGTTTACTTGGATTGTTTAGCCTCTAAGGCTATTAATTGTAAGTTTGGACCGTAAAGTTGCTATTAAGACAATTAATAATATTGCCATTTCATAATTATTTATGTATATGATTGTTATTTCATCTACGTTACCACTGTATATACTAGCGTGATTCTAAACTAGTGCAGAATGCACAGATAATTCAGATTTATAAATCCAGGTCCCGGCAACTTGCATCATGCTTTTTGAAACTACTACTTAAAACTCGACTGAAGCATATTGAAACTTGATTGAAATATCACAAAACTAGATTCATACACGTTAAATCTTGGATGAAACTTCTAGTAACTAGTTCCCGCTTTTTCTAGAAAAAACTGAAACTAGATTGAAACATCTTGAAACTACCATGAAACTACTATGAAACGAACGTCTTGAAACCTGCATCATGCTTATTGGAACCAATACATAAAACTCGACTGAAGCTTGTTGAAACTTGATTGAAACATCATGAAACTAGATTGAGACATGTTAAAACTTGGAACCTCTACTTAAAACTTGATCAAAACATTTCTAAACTTTAGCGAAACTTGATGAAAACATCTTGAAACTAAATTGATACATCTTAAAACTTGGATAAAACTTATTGAATCTTTTTTGCCCATGAAGCTTATCCTACGGAAAAATGAAATTGGATTGAAACTTCCTGAAACTTGTGTCACAAGTTATTCAAACATCTTAAAATAGTGCAGGGCAATTTCAGATCAATAAATAACAGAGAGAGAAAGTATGTGCCCTTGAAGGGGCAAGGAACTATCAGGGCCGGACAGGTACCTAGCTCCAAAGAAACTCCACAAATCCGCAAACCGCAATTTGCCTCCATTTATTTCATGTCACCGTATAGACCACGAAACTACGTAAATAAAACATGTCTCGTTCATGCAGAGTTTTGTGTCTGCTAGTTATGCTATGCAACATCAAGAATTGCTATCTGCTATTTCACAGATGGCTCGACTCAAAGGTTACAAATCCTTTCTCCTTCAAGCTCTCGATAGTCTCATTTATGCTTGTCTCCAGAGGAATCAACTCGATACCCAAGCTTCTTATCTTGTCCTTTGATACCTGGTAGGTTGGGAAAAATGGCTTGTCATCTGCGCACCTGAAAAAAAAAACAGTGTGTATTACCACTCATTCTGAGTTTTGGGCAGACAGAAGAGAGGGAACACGTACTGAACCCCATACAGTGATTTTATTATAATGTTGTTGCACGATAGGGAAACATTTATAAGATTTAGTCCCTCGACGACAGTGAAGAACAAAGTAAGAAACAAATAATATCCAACACAATACTGTCCTGGATTCGACTCCACAGGGCGTCATTTGAGAGAATGCGTGCACAACATATTAACTTACTCGTCTGGCAATTGAATGTTGGGGTACATCTCTCGTATGATCTTGATAACCTCCGAGTAGTGAGCAACTCTTTCAACCATGCAATATCTTCCATTTGCTGAAGGAACTTCGTATGCAAGGATATGTGCCAGGGCAACATCTTTAACGTTTATCCATCCAAAGCTGAAATTAGGGTAAGTAGAAGATGATCCTGCAAGCAAATGAGAAGGATTTGGATTACATCTCCTCTATTTCTTGCTAAGAGTCCAAACAGAAATGTTTCCTTGTTAGAGCACTACTCTGTTATAACCGCTGTAATTTCGACAGTTCTTTTGTCCAGTCATAAGCATTTATTTGGTTCGTGTTTTTCATAAATATAAATCAGCCCAATATCCTTTCTGCTGGATACATACATGTTCATAACATTGACATGGAAATGAAGATCAACTCAAAGTGCCCAAAGAAATGGGAACAAAGCCACAGCAAAACATAGAGAAGGTACCCATAAATGAACCATCTACTGTCCCAATTATGTGGCTGCTACAAGCTTGAGAAAAGAAGTAACACATTCCAAGCCAATTTAACATAGCCTTCTTATTCACATTGCTTAGAAGATTCACGCAATTTACTATGAATGTAACCTGCGGCTTTATGATACACAACTATTAGTTAGATGAACGGTTAGTTAAGAGTAGAAATATTCCAGTATAGCTATATCTCACAGTGCTTGCATCAGTTTCCAAAAAAAGAAGAAGAAACAAACATAATTTAACATAGTTTGAAATACCTTGAGCTCGTTTGCATCTTTTATTTAAGTACTAGACACAATTGTCCTAATGGTTAATAGGTGTTTTTCTCAAACAAATGACAAAAGCAAGATGGGTGTAGGCATAACCACATAAGAATTCTACAGTAGATACATCTCACTTCGGGAAATTTAATTGGTCAAGCCACATACCATTGATTAGCTTCAGGATTGCTTCAGCACTAGTATTCAGTGTAGGCTGCAGCAGGGGACCGATGACCATTGCTGGGTTTATTGTCACTATTTCAAAACCATTATCTTTTGAGAACTTCCAAGCAGCCTCCTCTGCAAGTGTCTTGGACAGGACATACCATTGCTGAAGCAGAATGAACAGTCAGAAAAAGGGTACAAAAATACTGTACAGTCAAGTACAGAAATTTAAAATGGAAAACTAAAAGGAATTGGAAGTAAACTTCCAGAGATCATTAATATAAAAAGACAAAGTGAAAACTCTGTCTTCATCTCCACTTGCCAAGTCAGATTATTAAATGTTGGAAGAACTCTCTTGGAAGGCAGAAATTACAACTAAGCTTGCAGTCAGTATAAGGAATCAAATATATATCCCCATCAAACTAAAATTATGTACTGATAATGACAAGTGCAGGCACCAGTTATATGAGAATAGTACTCAAGTGAATAAATATCCCTTAAACATTCATTACCGATGAATCATTAGACACTATATTGTATTCAGCACAACGCCTTGACTAACCAATGGGCTGATGCAGAGGCTGTTCTGCACTTCTGCAATTGTTTAGTAGCAATGGACAGAGACTATCTATCTATCACATAATGACGTAAGTGTTGATTTAACCAAGCACCTAAATTTATCCTAAATACACATAGAACAATATCACAGTGAGTCTTCTCTACCTAAACTTTTCATTATGCATTATGTATTTTGTAGGCCTCAACCAACAGACTGGTCTGAAACTACGAAAACGAACTGTATTCACAACGATGATATCATCCTCTTATCCTAGGGATCAAATCTATCCAAATTCCAGTAGAGGTGTACAAGTTTCCTGTACAGAGACCTTTTAAATAAATAGAATTCATATGAAAAGTCAGCGAATAAACAAAACAAGGGCATTTGAGCATGAGTAGAGTGGCAGACAGATAGAGCAATCAGAATCAGCGATATTTATTTATGTGACTTGCCAATCCATATATGCCAAACAACCAAACTGCCATTTGCACAATAAAGGCATATTACCTGAGTCTTTTCACAAAGCTCTGGAAGTGAAAACCATGTCTCATCAACTACTACATCAGGAGTTCTTGGTTTCCCATTGTAGGCAACAGCAGCCATGGATGAAGTTACAACTACTCTTTTAATAGAAGCTTTCTTGCAGGAACCCATAACATTAAGTGTTCCCTTGACTGCTGGGTCAAGTAACTCAGTCTGAAAGACATACATATATAAAACAAAAAAACATAGAACTCCTTAGTGAACTAATAAAATTATATTACTTCCAGAGAAGTTAAAAGGTCGACACTTGGTCCAACTCCGACAAAGGTGAAATCATGACGTAGATTGTCAAGGAGCTCACTTGTTAATCATTTAGTTTGCCCAAAAAGTTGTAAATTTTGTTCTGAAATTCAATATTGCTCTGGCTGGGAAATTTTGGATTTGACTTATTGAAAAGAAAATTATAATTGGAGCATACATGCATAAGGCATAAACAAATAGGAGGAGACATGGTGGTTGGTGGGCAATTTCCAAGAGAAACCATGGAATTGTAAAAATGGACAATCCTTAACCAAATCCGTTATTAGGATAGACATACTAAGAATAGTGCACATTAAAGTACAGTGCCGCAACATATCAATAGAAGAAATTGGCTGATTGCAAAACTGAAAAAACTGAAAGGCATGTTGGTTCCTAAGTGACACAGAAGGAGTACAATGCATACATTTAATTATATTACAGAAGTTCAGCATATATTAATATACTATTTATCCTTAGAGCTCTTGCAGTAACTTTACCTAGAAACACTAAAATTATACATATCAATACTTCCATGATGCAATACATCTTCAGGGAAAACGAAAGCAACATATGATCATTTGAATGTTGAGATCAACATCGAAACATATGACAATTGGGATTTTGCACTGAATGGTCATAATACTAACCTGAGGATCTTTGACGTTGTGATAAAAGGGAGAAGCCGTATGGAACACACATTCACAACCGTCAATTGCAGCATCAAAAGAGCCCTCTTCCAACAAGCTTGCTTTAAACAAGTGCAATCTATCCTTGGCCCCATCCAGGGCGCGCAGGTGTGATGTTTTCTTTGGGTCAGCTGAAAAATAAAAAGGTAAATTGGCATTTCATATATTTCTAAAGAAAATAGCATTGCATAACATGATAACATTACCAACTACAACTAGTCAAGTTCAAATTTCTCTTAACAATTTGAACTCCTGACATCTCAAATCTATGGAAAAAAGATGCATGCATACTTGTAATACCTCGTTTTCATTTAGAAATCTTTCAGTTCGAAAGCGAATTTAAAATTCGCAGATTCGACGTTTCATCGGTTTCTCTAGTTTTGGGGCCTGGGCCTTTGGCCAGCAGGCCCAGGAGGTGGCCGAATGGGCCAAGAGGGGGGGGCCTTCTTGGTGTCTAAGGGGGCAGCCGTGGAGGGCCTAAGGCCAACTTTGGGGCTGGCCAAGGCAGGCCTTGAGGGGGCGGCCATAACCTAACCTCCCCACTCCCACCTTTCCCCTTCGGCACCGCCTCTACCTCCTCCTCCTTCTTGCGCCGCCTCCCTTCTCCTCCCTGCGCACAAGCCTCCTCCCTGGTGTTTTCCCCGGGTTGCTGTCCTCCAAGTCTTCCCCACCTGCTGCCGGTCTCGTGAAGGACGGAGGCGGTCTTTTCGGGGTGGAGGATTAAGAAGGAGAGGACCAGCGGTTTGGAGGCTTGTTCGTCTTCATCTTGCGGTCGTCGTCAAGGGTAACGACCGGTTCTCGCGTTGGTTGTAGGTCCTTGGTGCGTTGGCAACTAAATTGGTTGGTTCATGTCTGTTTTTAGTAGATGCTATTCTGTCCAGAAAGTTGCGGGTGCGTTCGTCTTTTTATGCGGATTCGAGAGTTGGTCTCCTAGAGATATCTAGGCCTCGTTCTTAAGTTTCAGTGGCCACCTAGTTCACTCGATTCCGAGGTCTGAGTCAAAAGTTACGGTCGTTTTAGTTTCTGCTGCGAAACCTAACGAGAGTTAAAGCTGCGGATATTTCCTATATTTTGAAAGGAAATTTGTTGAATCTGAAGGTTCACCCAACTAGGTTAAGGTAGAGGATTCGATAACCTTTTCAGATTGATAAAGAACGTTCAATTTGGAGTTACCTATTAAAAGTTATGATCTTTTAATTTTTTTGCTGTTAGTTACTGGGCAGATTCTGTACTGAAAGTTCAAACAACTGTTAGCCTTTTAATTTGGCGAGTTGGTTAATCATGTCAACTAGAGTATTGTAGTTTAGTCAGTTAAGAATCTCAGAAATGGGTTTACCTCTTTTCGACTTCGACACCGAGATATGTTAATTGTCGTGCTGCTGTCGGGGACAGTTTATAGCTGAAAATATTGTTTTCGATTTAAGCTTTGTAATAATGACTAGAGTCATCGTGGAAGCGATGTAGAACGCGATTAGTAGAATTGGATATTTTGGTGTTCTTATTGAATTTATTTCATTGGTTAGGCGGAGCTTCGAGTTTAGGAACACCATCGCTACCGGCTAACGCGTCTCAACGCGAAGGCAAGTAATTTGTTAATCTAAATGTTTGTGCATTGTGGTTATTGATATGAGCATGCTGTGATAAGCTGTTGTGTAGTATGAAATGAAATATTCATGTTTTGTCTCTTGTGTTGAATTCATGAATAGAAATGATGATAATGTTTATTCAATAAGTTGTTTCATGCATTCATTATCTTTGCCGTCCACGGGAGTGGATGAGGAAGACCATCAATTCGGGATGGTTGAGTAAGACCCATTAATTCCAAGATGGGCAATGTTGGACACCCGTATGAAACGTTCTTCATCACGGAAATGGATCCGCATTTTTGTCAAGATGCGGGCTTGAGTGAACACCGACGGGTGATTCACGGCTATCTGCGATATATGCATGTGTGCGATCCATCCCATTGATTTTAAGCATTCATTTCATGTCTTCATAAGTACTCATTTGTGTTATGATCAATGTTGATCGAGAATGGTCTTATTCTTATTGATGAATGTTTTATTAACCCTTGTACTTGCTGAGTCATGGACTCACCCTTGCTTTGTTTATTTATTTCTAGGTGAGCGTTGATGAAGTTCTCTTGGGAGGAGTAGACATGCACTACTCGATTAATGCACTTCACCTTAGTTTCATTGCAAGAATGGTTAAAGACTCTATTGTGTTAACGTTGATTGTAATAATTAAACCTAGACAAGGGTGGTACTTTTATGATCTTTGAGGATTGATTGATATTGTTGAGAAAATTTATCTTTGTATGGCTATATGTTAAGTTGATAGTTAGCATCTTGGCTTAGTATAGCCAAGGTGTTACCTTAGTTAGTTATTTATGATTTATGATTAAGTCTTATAAGCTGATTCTACTTTTGTTTCATGATTTCTTGTGAAGAACCTCCGGTATCTTCGTATACAAAGGAGGTTCTGTTGAAATTTTGTGGTTTAGCTTAGGATAGTAGCATTCGGGCTCGTCTTTGAGTTGGGGTGTTCTGATTGGTATCAGAGCGGGCTTTAGGTCCGTGGTAAATGAAATTAATTTGACACACTATGCAATGATGGGTTGGGTTGGGTAATTTAATGTTTCTGCACTGTTATTGTGATGCTTCTTTTGTTGTGCAATTTGTTGTTCAGTTCCGTGCTCCTATCGAACGGTTAAGTTAAATGTTTAGTTTTGTTCTGTTATGTTGTTCTTAGATGGCGAGAGGTAGAGGACGTGGTCGTCTACCAGGCCGTGGTCGCGGTCGTGGACGTGGTCCGGTCGTATCTGCCACCTCGGCAGAAGAGGTTGATGGTGGAGCTCGAGAGGTTGCCTCACCGCTCAACCAAGCTGCCGAATCTCGAGATGTCTTGGTGATCAAGCTCGGTGCGTCGGCTATTATTATTCAGAACCTTGGAGGAGATCGACCGGCCATGGCGGCGCAGCGCTCCTCTGCATTCTGCCTTCTTCTTCTTCTTTGTATCGATTCGCGGATCCGGTTGTTGCGGCGGTACCACACGAGACTAGGATGAGTCTCGTGAGTGGATGATGCTTATTTGGACACTTTTGTGGGCGGGTACCCCGATCGAGCGGCCGGCGGCCGGTACATGGAGCAGCGGTTTGAGCGTTGGAGATGACCTCGGCTCAAAGGGTTCGATTTGTGGCTTTTCAGCGAAGGCCAGGCGATATATGGTGGGAAGGAGTTACATGCGCTAGGACCCGGTCACGAGGCAGTCACTTGGGAACTTTTGTGGGGCAGTTTAGAGCCAAGTACTATCCGGATTCATTTGTTGAGAAGATGGAGCAGTCTCTTCTGTCGTTGACTCGGGCAGCGGTCGATGTCGAGTGCAGGTGGTGTTCAACAATCTGCACGCTTTATACGGTGGTGGCCAACAATGATCTAGAAGGCCAAGAGGTTCGCGAGGCCTCATTCGGGAGTATCGCCGGATGCGGGGCGTGCGCCTTGCGCGATTTGATGATGGTGGTTGAACATGATGGATAAGTCTCGTGTTGGCTTTGCGCCCTTCAAGGACAGCATCCTTGGTGGCGGTTAGCATCTCTTTGGACAGAGCATCTTGGACTAGCTTTAGAGAGATGAGCATCTAGAATGAGCATCTAGGATGAGCATCTTAGACTAGCATATGCTTGGCATATGCTTGGTGAATTAGCCCTATAAATATGTATCCCCAACCCTCGGGTTGGTATGGCATTAATGAAGAGAAATATACAAGAAAAATTGCCCATCTCCAAGTGTCATCCTCTCCATGAGAGTAAGGATCTTGCTATCACCAATAGTAAAGTCCAAATAATAACAAGTGGTATCGAGCTTGTGTATCCTGTAGCTGAGCATCTCCTGCTCATCTCCTTCTCAGGCCTCGCGGCCCGGTGCGTGGCAGCGGCAGCTCCGCTGTCCACGCCACTCTCTCTCGAGGCGGGCGCGCTCGTCGGCGAGCCTCTCTCACGCAACACACCCCGTAGCGCGCCATGTCCGCGAAGCGGTCTCGCGTTCGGTGCGCCTCGAGCACGCGGCGTCGTGACGGCCGAGCTTCGCCGCGGCAAGCGGCATGAGCGGCAGGCGGTAGAGACGCTGCGCGGCGCAAAAGCGTCGGTAGCGTGCGGGTAGCGGCGGCGGCGAGGCGGAGAGTGGAAGCGGCGGCGGCGGTCATGCGTCGCGTGCGGCGGCGGAGGTCAAGGTCTGGCGGCGGCGGCCGCAGCTCCATCTCTGCGATGGCAGCGCCGCGGACCTTGAGCGGCCCGGAGGAAGCGTGAGTGAGCGGCAGCGCGATTGGCGCCGCGCCGCCCACGAGCTTGCGGCGGTCGAGACGCGCGGCGCGGCGATGGCGCTCTGGAGGCGCGCCGCGCGGGCGCTCACAGAGGCGCGCGCGGCGGTGGCGCTCTGGAAGGCGCTTCGGCGGTGGCGCTCTGGAGGCGCTTCGGCGGTGGCGCTCTGGAAGAGGCGCGCCGCGACAACGGCGGCGACGGTCGATAGAGGCGCGCCTTTCACGAGCGTGGCTCTCTCCGGACGTGCCGTGGTTACCACGGGTTCGTGTGTTGTCGAGCACGCCGCCGGCGGTGGGTGGCCTACCTCGCAAGGCCAACTCGTCGAGTGGGCGCGGTGATGAAGGTGAGGCTCGGTGCGGCACATGTGGGAGCGATCGGTGCGGCGGCGTCGACCGCGACCGGGATCGGCGAGCGGCTGGATGCCCTCATCGCTGCGATCCCTCCCGAGATCGATTCGCTCTCCAACAAGCGGTGCCAAGGAGGCTTGGGGCGCCATCGCCGCGGCACGCGCCGGCGGCGGCGCGCGCAAGTCCACACTGCGAGCGCCGCGCGGAGTGGGAGACCACGGCCTTCAAGCGGTGAGGCGTTGATGACTTTGCTCTCCGTCTCAACACTCTGCTGCGAAGTTGGTACGATTCGGCGGCGACACCTACGGCGAGAGAGGCGTCGAGAAGCTCTTTATTGCGTCCCGAAGTACAAGCGGATGGCTCGGTCGATCCGGTCTCTGCTGGACCTCTCCGCGATGTCGATCGAGGAGCGATGGGTCGCCTCAAGGTCGTCAGCGATGATGAGCCACGATCTCTCGGGACCCGTCACCATTGGCGGGAAGCTCCTCTCGCTCGGGAGAGTGGGGCTGCCGGCCAGGTGGCGAAGAAGGGAGCCTTCTTCCACGACGAGTGGCGCATGCGTGGCAAGCGCGGCAAGCGCGCAAAGACGCCCGAGCATGGGCACGAGGGCGTCTGAGGTGATGGCCGTGGGCGCCCGGCGGCGCGGCTGCAAGCAAGCCGCGAGGCGACTCTTGCTACAAGCTGCGGCAAGTTTGGTCATTGGGCGAAGTTGTCGGCGACCACGGCGCGGCGGGCCAGCGTCGCGCGACGGAGGAGGAGGGAACAACGGCTCTGTTCATTGCTCGGCGAGCATCGAACTACCTCGGCCGGCACCGCCGCGCGGCTCTCCTCCACCTTGGCGAGCCAAAGCACCGCCTGCTCCCGGCGAGTTAAAGCAACAGCAAGACCAACGGGTGGTGCCTCGACACCGCGACACCCGCCACATGGCCGGGGCGGCGGGAGTTCTTCTCCGCGTGACTCGGCGTTCGAGGCTCTGTCAGGTTTGGGGACACCTCGGCGTTGAAATCAAGGGCGACGCTCTGCTCTAGGATCGGGATAGCTCAGATTCCTCCAAGGAGACACACAAGACTTAGGGAGATTGATGGATAAGTCTCTGTGTTGGCTTTGCCGCCCTTCAAGGACAGCATCCTTGGTGGCGGTTAGCATCTCTTTGAATGAGCATCTTGGACTAGCTTTAGGACTAGCTTTAGAAGGCAGAGCATCTAGGGCGAGCATCTAGGATGAGCATCTTAGACTAGCATATGCTTGGCATATGCTTGGTGATTAGCCCTATAAATATGTATCCCCAACCCCTCGAGTTGGTATGGCATTGTGAAGAGAAATATACAAGAAAAATTGCCCATCTCCAAGTGTCATCCTCTACATGAGAGTAAGGATCTTGCTATCACCAATAGTAAGAGTCCGGCGAATAACGAGCAGAGCTAGAGGATGGAGTTGGAGAGAATCTTCCTTCGCATAGGCGGGGCGGCTAGTGGCACTACCCTGTTGGTGGTTCGCGTGGCGAGCGGAGCTTTGGAGGTGGAGGTGGGTCTTCCGACACGCTTCCAAGAAGGTTTCGAGGTCATCACTCGTTACAGTCGTGAGGCGGTCTTCTTCATCGGCGCCACGATCATCTTGACTTTCGCGAATCGCCCGATTCCAGTCGAGGAATGAAATGCTTGAGTGTGGCGAGGGCACCGATCTTGAGTGTTCTTTGAGAGGCACGTGTCGTCATTGTGGTCGTGAGGCCACAAGTTATCGATGTGTAAGCAAAACCAGCTAGTATCATCAAGTAGAAACAGTTCAGCGATATCTAATTCCGGTACACCTCGGGGCTCAGTTCGGACTATAGTTGCTCTCCGGTGCCTCGGTTTCCTTGAGGATGGGTTCCTCCTGCAGCTTTTACTCTGCGCCACTGCGAGTTTCTCTGGAACCCGTTAAAATGCGCACCACCTTCCGTATGTTTCACCTTGATTCTGTTCACCCCTCGCGTAGTGTTGGCGCGTCCTCGCCGGCGCCATTGGGAGTCGCCATGCCTACCCGATCTGAGTGAGCCGACGGCGTGTGCGGTACATTGCTAATCGGTCGTTTGAGGCTTTTATCTTTGTTTGATCGAGGGCTACTTATTCTTTGTGTCCTTAGAATTTGTTAGAAGAGCGGGTTTGAGAGTGCGATTTATATCTAAATCTGTGGTGGTCGAGTTCTCGGGGTCTTATTTCTAGCTCCACAGCGTGTCTGCTGTCTATTATTATTGGTGATGAGAACTTCACCGCCAACCTTATGGTGATTCGATTTGTCACCTTTTAGCGTCATTTAGGTATGGTAGTTGCTCTGATTCTGAGTGCTAAGATTTGTTATACGGAAGACGATAACTTTGTTGGCTCCGTCGGCGAAGAAGCGGTGTTTCAAGGCGGTCTGTGTTTGAATCTTTGTCGGTGTTGGCTAGTGCATTTCCGGTCGTCATATCTCAACCATTGGGTTGCTTTGGTCTCTCGGTGAGAACAGAATCTTCTTTGTGCATTGAAGAGATCTGGGTGGTAAATGAGTTCACGATGTATTTCCTATGGATCTTAGGGATGCCTCCCAGGCGTAAAGTTGAATTCGTATAGATCTTGTCTTTGGGAACCCGACCCATTCGTTGTCTCGTCTTGGTTGTACGACCCTTTCAAGAGGAGTTGAAAAAGCAATTGGATGAATTGTTATCCAAAGGCATGGTTAGCGTAGTGTTTCGCAGTGGAAGCCTCTGTTCTTTTACGCTAAGAAGAAGGATGGTAGTTGGCGTATGTGTGTGGATTCAGGGCTCTTAACCAAACAAGCTGTGAAGAATAAATATCCTTTGCCCGTATTGAGGATCTCTTTGATCGGTTGAAGGGAGCTAAAATATTCTCCAAGATTGACCTTGATCGGGTTATAATCAGATTAGAGTTGAGAGCAAGATATTGAGAAGCGGCTTTTTCTACAAGGTATGGTCATTATGAGTATAAGGTTATGTCTTTTGGGCTAACCAATGCTCCTGCGATTTTCATGGAAACCATGAATAGTATGTTGCACCCTTACCTTGATGACTTCGTCGTAGTATTCATGATGACATCTGATTTATTCCAAGACGGAAGAAGATCATGCTCGGCACACCGAGGTTGGTACTTGAGACCTTGAAGTGAACCAATTTTATGCCAAACTAAAGAAATGTGAATTACGGATTTACGAAGTTGGGTTTTACGGCCATGTAATCAATCAAGAGGGCATTCGATTGATCTAGCAAGATTTGGCGGTGGTGGAATGGAAGAGGCCAACTAATGTAAAAAGAAGTGAGGAGTTTTAGGTTTAGTGGTTATTACGGCGTTTTGTGGAGGGTTTCTCCACCATTGCTAGACCGATGTCTCGGTTGACGAAAAGGTGTCGATTTGATGGTCGATGCGTGTGGCGCGGTTTACGTACTTTGAAAGATAGATTGGTGACCGCTCGGTTCTGCTCTTCTGAACCGAGAGGCGATTCACTATTTATTCGGATGCTTCAAGAGTTGGGCTTGGATGTGTGCTTATGCGGGAGAGCGAGTGATTGCTTATGCATCACAGCATTGAAGAAGCATGAAGCAGAACTATCCTACTCATGACCTAGAGCTTGCCACGGTAGTACTTGCTCTAAAGATCGGCGCCATTATTTATGCAGCGAATCTTGTGACATTTTCACGATCACAGAGCTTAAAATACATCTTCACCCAAAAGATTTGAATCGAGGCAGAGAAGGTGGTTAGAATTGATAAAGACTATGATCTCACCATTCGGTATCACGGGAAGGCGAATGTTGTAGCAGATGCCCTAAGTCGTTTGGTGACCCGCTACCCCGGTTGTCTTATCGCTGATTTTGGCGTATGGATATCACCTTTGCTTTGCGGTACATGAAGTCGAGACTCGTCGCTTGCAGTCAGTAGTTCGGGCCGTGTGAGGAAGCACAATTTCTTGATCGGATGCTCCAGCGTGTGAGAAGCGCCTAGATGAGGGCAAGCAAGGCCATTTAGGCATAGATGATTAGGTGTTACTGCGATTTAAAATTAGCCTTTGTGTGCCACAAAGGGCACGCAGTTAAAGAGGATATTTTGCGGGAAGCTCACGTATCAGTACATCTGGGAGACCAAGATGTACAAGGATTTGAAGAAAAACTTACGGTGGAAAAGAATGAAAGTTGATATTGCTCGATTATGTGGCCTCTTGTGGTGTGTGCCAGCGGTCAAAGCCAGAACATAAGCGACCAGCGAGGTTTGTTGCAACCTTTGGAAATTCGGTTTGGCCATGGGATGACATCTCCATGGATTTTGTAGTTAGTTTACCTCGCCTGCGCGAGGAAGGGCGTATTTGGGTCAAAGTGGACCGATTCGACAAGTCGACACATTTCATCCCTATTCGTACAACCAATTCTGCGAGTGATCGGCTCCATTCTATATGCGAGAGATAATGCGGTTGCAGGGTACCAAAGACTATTGTTTACGATCGTGATGCCAAATTCGTTTCCAAGTTTTGGGAGAGTTTGCGAGTGCTTTAGATGCATAACTCCGTCTTAGTCTTGCTTTTCATCCCCAAGCAGATGGTCGGTCAGAGCGTACAATTCAAACTCTTGAGGATATGCTCGGTGTTGTGTCTTGTCATGGAAAGGTGGTGGGAAGATCACCTAGCCCTAGCGAGTTCGCGTATAACAACGGCTATCACACGGCATTGAGCGGCGCCATTTGAGGTTCTTTATGGCGTAGATCACGGATCCCGTTGTGTTGGGATGCGGTTGGAGAGCGGGCCATTTTAGGTCCGTTGGGTTGACAAGCGGTGGCGGTGGCGAGTTAGGAAGAACTTGTTAGCGGCGTAAGCGACAGAGAAGAGCTATGCGGATGTCGAGGCGAGACTTAGAATTTGAAGTGGGGCGAGGTTACATTGAGATTTCGCCTACGGAGGTGTGGTGCGATTTGGTACCAAGAAAGCTTAGTCAAGTACATTGGGCCATTTCGGTTGTGGCGCGTATTGGAAAGATGGCTTATCGTTTGGATCTTCCGAGACCTTGAGAGGAGTTCATAATGTATTCCATGTGTCTATGTTGAGAAATTCTTGAGGACCCGAACATCCGTCCACTAGAGCCATTGAGTATTGAGCAGGACCTTACTTTTGAGTCACGACCGAGAAAGATTCTAGAGAGTCGAGCGGGTTTTGAGAATAAAACCACGAAGTTTATCAAAGTCCTTTGGTCCCATCGGACAGAGAAGGAAGCCACTTGGGGTGGAGTCTCGTATGCGCGAGCTTTATCGAGACTTGTTCACACGGTGTGTAACCTTGTTGTTAAGTTTCGATTCGGTTTTCTCTTGGTAGGTTGGCATTTTAGATTGAGTCGAATCACGCTAAGAGGTAGAGTGTAATACCTCGTTTCATTTAGAAATCTTCGATTCGGCGAATTTAAAATTCGCGGTCGGCGTTTCATCGGTTTCTCTAGTTTTGGGGCACAGGCCTTTGGCGGCGAGCCCGGGAGAGTGGCGAATGGGCCAAGAGGGCCTTCTTGGTGTCTAAGGGGGCAGCCGTGGAGGGCCTAAGGCCCTTTAGGGCAGCCAAGCGGGCCTTAAGGGAGGCGGCCATAACCCTAACCTCAGCTCCCGCCTTTTCCCCTTCTGGCGGCCCGCCTACCTCCTCCTCCTTCTTGTGCCGCCCTCCCACTTCTCCTCACTGCGCACAAGCCTCCTCCTCACCAGTGTTTTCCCGGGTTCTTTGTCCTCCAAGTCTTCCCGCTTTCTGCTGGTCTCGTGAAGGGCGGGCGGTCTTTTCGAGTGGAGGATTAAGAAGGAGAGGACCAGCTGTTTGGAGGCTTGTTCGTCTTCATCTTGCGATCGTCGTCAAGGGTAACGACCGGTTCTCGCGTTGGTTGTAGGTACTTGAGTGCGTTGGCAACTAGAATTGGTTGGTTCATGTCTGTTTTTAGTAGATGCTATTCTGTCGAGAAAGTTGCGGGAGTGCGTTTCGTCTTTTTATGCGGATTACGAGTTGGTCTCCTAGAGATATCTAGGCCTCGTTCTTAAGTTTCGATGTACACAGAGTTCACTCGATTCCGAGTCTGAGTCAAAAGATTCACGGTCGTTTTAGTTTCTGCTGCGAAACACGACGAAATAAAACTGTCGGATATTTCTATATTTTGAAAGAAATTTGTTGAATCGAAGGTTCACCCAACTAGGTTAAGGTAGAGGATTCGATAACCTTTTCAGATTGATAAAACGTTCAATTTGGAGTTACCTATTAAAAGTTATGATCTTTTTAATTTTTTGCTGTTCATTACATTGAGCAGATTCTGTGCGAAAGTTCAAACAAGCTGTTAGCCTTTTAATTTGGCGAGTTGGTTTATCATGTCAACTAGAGTATTGTAGTTTAGTCGATTAAGAATCTCTGAAGTGGGTTTACCTCTTTTGACTTCACGACAGAGATATGTTAATTGTCGTCTGCTTGTCGGGGGCAGTTTATAAGCTGAAAACATTGTTTCGATTTAAGCTTTGTAATAATGACTAGAGTCATCGAGAGGCGATGTAGAACGCCGATTAGTAGAATTGGATATTTTGGTGTTCTTATTGAATTTATTTCATTGGTTGGCGGCGGAGCTTGAGTTTAGGAACACCATCATTGCCCGATACTTGGCGTCTCAACGCGGAAGCAAATAATTTGTTAATCTAAATGTTTGTGCATTGTGGTTATTGATATGAGCATCTTTGTGATAAGCATTGTTGTGTAGTATGAAATGAAATATTCATGTTTTGTCTCTTGTGTTGAATTCATGAATAGAAATGATGATAATGTTTATTCAATAAGTTGTTTCATGCATTCATTATCTTTTGCCGTCCATGGGAGTGGATGAAAAGACCATCAATTACAGGATGGTTGAGTAAGACCCATTAATTCCAAGATGGGCAATGTTGGACACCGTATGAAACGTTCTTCATACGGAAATGGATCCGCATTTTTGTCAAGATGCGGGCTTGAGTGAACTGAAACGGGTGATTCACTGGCTATCTGCATATATGCATGTGTGCGATCCATCCATTGATTTTAAGCATTCATTTCATGTCTTCATAAGTACTCATTTGTGTTATGATCAATGTTGATGCGAGAATGGTCTTATTCTTATTGATGAATGTTTATTAACCCTTGTACTTGTGAGTCATGGACTCACCCTTGCTTTGTTTATTTATTTCTAGGTGAGCGTTGATAAAGTTCTCTTGGGAGGGAGTAGACATGCACTACTCGATTAATGCACTTCACCTTAGTTTCATTGCAAGAATGGTTAAAGACTCTATTGTGTTAACGTTCAGATTGTAATAATTAAACCTAGACAAGGGTGGTACTTTTTATGATCTTTGAGGATTGATTGATATTGTTGAGAAAATTTATGCTGTATGGCTATATGTTAAGTTGATAGTTAGCATCTTGGCTTCTGTATAGCCAAGGTGTTACCTTAGTTGGTTATTTATGATTTATGATTAAGTCTTATAACTGATTCTACTTTTGTTTCATGATTTCTTGTGAAGAACCTCCGGTATCTTCGTATACAAAGGAGGTTCTATTGAAATTTTGTGGTTTAGCTTAGGATAGTAGCATTCCAGGTTCGTGCTGAGTTGGGGTGTTACAATACTATTTACCGGGCAATAAGAAACTGAGTAAACAACGTGAACGCTATTTCTTTTATTTTTCTTTGTTTTTTGAAACAGATAACACCCGATTTCATTAAGGAAACCACCAAGTGCATTACAAAAGTCCTTACAAGCAGAAAAAAAGAGAATAAAACGGATGGTAATACAACTGAGTTTCCAATTTATCAGAGCAAGCAACTTGAACGCTAGCAACACTACTATGATCAATCAGCTCTGCAGTTTTATCCACAAGTCGGAACGCAAGCTACTTAGCACCTTAGACTAAAAAATATTTGCAGTAGTGAGACTTCGATGTTTCCCCAACATCGCCCCAAACAGCAAGATCCTAATCGGTTAATCTAGTATATAACATGGTGTCCAGAGCATCTTCCTTTAATTAGGGCCCTGTATTTTTTTCCTTTTAAGATTATAAAGGAAGTGTGGCAAATTCTTATTCCCAAGAACACCGCTGGCTTGGGAACAAAGGGGACCAGAGAGAGAATGCAAAATTGATTCCAGTTTACCACCCTAAAACCGATCGGGATCGAACATTTGGTCCCCAAATTAATTCGTTTCTCGTCGTAACCAACCAATCCAAGCAAACACCATAACGATTCCACCAAATATTACGGGAACAATCCAATAAACGGCATGGGAACAGATTGGAGACGTCGGCACTCACCGGTGTCCCGCACGGTGGCGCGGACGGTGTAGCCGCGTCCGAGGAGCAGCTTGACGAGCCAGGACGCGATGTACCCCGACGCCCCGGTGACACACACCACCTTCCCCATCCCGGCCCCCGCCGCAGAGCTCATCTCCCACCCTCGTTCTCGTTCCTCCCTGCTGCTTCTTGGCTGGAGTGTCGGACGGCCAGGGGTTTTATAAAGGAAAGGAGCAGTACTAAAGTACTCCTTCGCTGCTCAGTACAAGTGTCAGAGTCATTAATGTCGTGGGAAAAGCGCGTCAGCGCAAACGTCAGGTCAGGCTGCCTACAACGTGCGTGCTTCCGTCTCCAGCCTGTGTGCTTCACTCAGTTCGTTCGCTGCGTGTAGACGTGCCGGGTGCGCTCAGCGCTGTGGCGAGACCAAAAGTGTGGCCCGGTCTAACGTCACTGCAAACGCCATCGATCGTCGCCCAGCGCAGCTGAAACGTGCGAGCACGGTTGAAATTGTTAGAAATCGGTTCAGGCCGGCAGACTGATTCAAGAGGACTTATTATCCAAAATTAACGAGTCATGCTTATAAATAAAGGTATTAGTCATTACAAAAGTTGATCGACGATGAAAGAATAAAGAAAACAAAGAAACCGCTACATCTACGTGTTGTCTATTATTATGTTCTTGTGTTCTTGCATTGTTCTTACGATTCTGTGCTTGTCTACGAGGTAATCGCTCGGACTGGACTCGTCAGCGACGGTTCCTCAATACGTTATCGGCACGATCGACTTTCCTCGCATCAGAAAGGTATCTGTCGATGAACGACACTCGTAGATTGAATCGTACTTTCTAGATCGCTTTTACAAATTTGCTTTCTAGATTGGTTTTCTACGGTGCAAATTCGCTCTAATCTACCGCGAGCAGACTTAAAGTCGTCGGCACAATGTCGATAGGTAGATTACATGAAAGAGTGGATATCGATTGTACTGTACATTGAAAATTACAAGTTCATTCTAATCTACTGCGAAACGATTTGAAGTTGCTGGCTAAGCCAATCGGTAATTGCATGAGCGATAATCGCAATGGATGAAACGATACCACGCGCGATGGCGGTAACCACGCTTTGATGGCGATCGCGTGATGAGCGATAACCTGTGATGAGCGATGTGCGTCGATAAGCGATGTCGCGCGGTATGAGCGGTGAACACAAAAATTTTGGCGCGGCTGGAACGGCGGCGGGTGCCCCGCGGGCTTCTCCCCTCACTGCCACCGGTCCGAAGTCGTGCGCTTGCCTCCGCCCGAAGCACCGCCCTCCCCGGACACAACTGCTGCCGCATGGCCTTGCCGCGCGCGCGCGCGCGCATCGACCCTCCGCGTCGGCCGTCCGTGCAAATTGAAAAAAATAGAAGGGGGGAAGGGGAGGCGCTGGGCCCGACATGGCCATCCTACCGCCCGCATGGTCGTCGGTAGTCGCCGCCGCGTCACCGGACCCCGCAAGGCCACCGCGCGCACAGGCGCTCCAAGCCACCGGCATGCACGCACCCTCCCAAAGCAAAGAAAGAAAAAAGGGGACGGAGAGCCGCCATCAGCACCAGCACCGCCAGCCTGTAGCCGTGCGGGCGTCGAGCCTCGAAGCGCGTTGATGCCATCGGCCCGCAGCCGCACCGGCCGCGTGCAACACCAGCGCCGCGCGGCGCGTCCTCGTCCTCGCCCAGCTGGCTGGCGTCGGCCCTGCTCCTCCTCGCCTCGCGCGTAGCGGCAATGCCGCCATGCCCAGCCCCGCGCCCGCCCTCGCGTGCCGTCTGGCGCCTCCGTCGGCCTCGCTCGCGTCGCGCCACCTAAGTCGCCGCGCGCGAGCAAGACTTAGCCTCCTCGCGCCACGAGGCCAGCGTCACCTGCGGCTCGCACCTGGCGGTGGCTCTCGCACCGCGCCATCGTCGCTTTGCATGCGACTCTCCCACTTCGCCGTCGCGCCCGCATGTGGCTCTCAGCGCCGGCCGTCGTCGCCGCGACGACTCATTTCTCGTGCCACCGTCATGCCGCGATCGCCCTTCCATGGAGCCACCACCCTGGATGGCCCATGGAGCTGCCGCCGCCGCCACCTGTTGAAATCGGGTGAAACCCTACCATTTCGGCGTTTGAGCTAACAAAGCGAGCTCTGGGTTTTAATTGGGACGGAAAGGCCTCATGGGCTGGGGAGGATGGGCTGTGAAATTGGCCCAGCTGGTCGGGTGAAGAAAAGAAAAAAAAAATGAAAAAATAGGGAGGGGGCGGTGGAAGGAAATTTTGCAAATAAAACCCTCGAATTCTAAAAATTACGAGGAAGTTTCATGAATAAGGAATTTTTGTGAAAAAACCCTCGAAAATTCTGAAAATTACAAGGAACTTTTTCTCTCTATAATGAAAGTTCACGCGTTAACCTCTGAAAATTGCAGAATTCATCGAAAAGTCATATTTCCAGCAGAAAAAGGCCTCGGGAATTCAATTTTTGAATTAGTTTTTGCATTTGAAGCATGTTTAACTTTGTTATTATTATTTTTATGCAATCTATTTATTGTATTTACTGTTTTGATTATCTGTGATTGTTTATATTGCTTTTAATCATTGAAAATAACAGTAAATTATGAAATGCATACAAAAATATGGGATCACGAATCGGGAGTTTGAAGAGCATTATGAGAATTTTGCAACCATCTTACACAAATTACCAGCAGTAATCTTATAAAGTTTTTGCATGAATATGAATATGGTAGTATCACGAACGGGTTGAAGAAGCTGACCAGCATGGCCAGAATTTGTGCAGAATTTGTATAAGTCTTCAATTCTGTGATAATTGTAACAGCCCTAACTTAGGGTTTGTATTTCAAATGTAAAATTTTGAGGAGAAATAAAAAACTTTTGTTGTCTCATCAAATCATTTGGAAGTTTTCCAAATTTTCCCTAGTAATTTCCAATTTTTAGAATTTAATTCTTGTGATTGGAAATTGTTGTCAACCAATTCTTAGCTTTCAAACTTGTGATCATCCTCTGAAATTATTTTTCCTATCATCTTGATCATCCTATCTACCTCCTGAATTATTTCACAATTTTTAGATTTTATTTGCTATTTCAAATGCCCAAGTCAAACCAGTTTAGAAATCTGGTCAAACCTCTGGACAGCAACTTGTGAATTTTATTGGGAGAGATATAGTGCATGAAAACTCCTGGAAAAATTACACAAGGTTGTCCTCTGTTCCAGGAAGCTCCCATAAAAATTTCGGAATTTTTGGAGCTCAGGAGCTACCTCTAAAAATTCCCCAAACTTTCTCTGTCTTTCTAATTCAAATCTGGAATCACTGTTCCTCGGGCTCGGACCCAGCTCAGACTCGAGTCCGACCCGCACCACTTGGCTCAGTCGCGCCACTTAGCTGCACCGCCCAATCCTGACCGTCGGATGCAGATCGAACGATCCACATTCGCGTATGCAAGCGACTGTCCGAATGCATACATCAATCTCGGCCGTCGTTTTAGATCCAACGTTCGGCCGGCCGGGTCGAGTCAAACCACCGGTTCGCGCCGCGCCGACTCGGCTCGCACCGCCGCGCTATCAGCGGCGAGTGGGACATCCTGTCGGCATCACCTCGTCTTCTCGCGTCTCACGGAGCTCTCGCGGCGTAGCGCATGCGTGCCACGCAACTCGTCGCGCCACCTTTACGTCCTCGTGTCGATCGAGAAGCATCGTCGTGACTCCTTAAAGCCTCGAGCTCACCCACTTCTTCTCCTTTGCTTTCGTGAGTTCTCGCGGTTTCTTCTTTGGCGGAGTTGAAGCCGAAAGTGGCGCCGTGTCGGGCCGCCCTTGAGCGCGACCACACCGCGTGATCCACGTTCGGCGCCTCCATTTTGCCCGGCCGGGTCCTTGGCGTCCGATGAATCACGGGGTGGTATCGTCGTCTCGCCTCCGGTGATCTCGATCCGTGAGCTCGTTTGTGCCGATGAGTCTCTTACCCCATCGTCGATCCTTTTGGATCGCACGATCACGAGTCTAACGGTGACTTCATTTCATCTTTGGTGCATCATTGCGGGCGTCGTCGATTCTTCTCAAGCTCGGTGATTCGCCGCGCTGGCGTTCGGCGCCTCGGACCTCGCCGTCGCCATCGTCTTATGCTTTACGCTCCACAGGATCAAAGCGGGCGAGGCGCGCACCGAGTCTTCTAGAAGCACATGGCGTCCTCGCCGTGGGGCCGTGTCTTCTTCTCCGCCTCGGTCGTCGCGAGCTCAACTCCGGTGACCATCGGACCGCGTCGCCACCTGCAGGTTCGCGAAGTCTCTGTGAACCGAAGGTATCACTCACTCGTCTTGGAACTCAGGGTTTGCGAGATCCACTTTGTGCGGCGCGCCGTCTCCGTCTTGTGGCCGGTGAACGCGGTGACAATTAAGTTTAGCGCTAATCATGTCTAGTTTGAGTCTCGACTTGTGGGCCTCTTGGTTAATCACGTTTAGAAGTCGTCTAATCCAGCCGTTATATTTCACCTTGAGTCTACGCCATGTGGGTCCATCTTTGTCGATTAGTGGTTGTGTAACTCGGTGTACGTTTTCTCTGTCGGGAAGCGTATTTCTCTATGCATATTTGTTAGGATTACATTTGATGGCGAAGGCGTATTCTTAGAATCGCCGGCGTCGCCGTTAACCTTCTTTGGGTCAAGTTTGACACAGTCGCCGTTTCTCTCATTGGTCCACTTTGTCGGTGGCTAGGAGCTAGGTATTTGTCGGTAGAAAAAGTGGTTTAATGCTTTAGAATTTCAAATGCTTTTACGGTTTTCATTAATTCATTTAAACTTAGAAAATGCATAACTAATTCATTTTTTCTCCAAATTGCATGAAACCAATGCTGTTAATTTTCATTTTAAATGTAATATTTACCAGAATTAGTTTCAACCATGTCTCTGTTAGCTAAAATATGGTTATTGATTTAAATGGTGTATATTGCAATTTCCAAATTAGAAAATGCATATCTTTTTCAATAATTGTCCAAATCCAGTGAAACCAATTTTGTAAATTGTCATTTTAGTGTGCTAATGATCAGAATAGGTTTTGGGTAGGTTTCTGTTATTAAAATTTTACTAAGTATTTAACTAGTGCTCTAACGTGTATGTTAGCGTAGGAAATTGTTAGAAAATTCATCACCACTTCAAATAATTATTTCCCTGTTTCTAAAATTGCGTTAGATCATGTTTAGGCTGTTGTGTAAATTTTGGCATGTTTTGTTGTGTTGTATGCTTGAGCTTTGTCGATGTTATTCGTTCTTATTTGCTGTTATTTGTTCAATCGTTATGCTTGACATTTGCGGTAACCACGAGGCGATCCTCTACAGCGGGTTGAGCATTACGAACAGCAGCGACCGAACAGCGGTTTGATCATGTTTATCCTAGTATTTTAAAGTCTAATATTTTGTTTCAAGCTGTATGTATGTATCGCTTAATTTGTGTTAAATTGGTTAGTTAATTCTTTAGATGCATAATCTGTAGGCAAATGATTATCCTCTACTACGAGCCTAGGTTATTTCTTTGTGATTAGAGATGTTGGATGATCTCTTGTCACTTAGTAGATCGATTTCATTTGCTTAGACATGCTTAGTATCGGTAGAAATGGCGATTATCGACTTAGTCGGTAACCTTGATCATCTAAAATTTACTATAACTTTATGTTTGACATTTACTAAGTTTAATTGCAAAATTAAAAATGAAAACAAAAATGATTTAGACTTGGGCACAATGGTAAGGCGGTGTGATCATTGGGTGTGACAGGAAAGGTGTCAAGTCGATTAAGGACCGAGTTACTTGCGCCACCGTCTTGAGCATTTGCGTGCTAACCACACTAGAGTATATGGGACCTCTCTTGACCTAGTACTTTGGCGTGTATTGGCTCGGTCGCGGGAGGTCGCGGGAGGGATGGAGGTGGGAGCATGGTAGTTGTCAGAAGCTTTATCTGAGTGGGTAGTTGTCTTTTCGGCTTTACCATGTAGCGTATGGATTTCTATCCATCTGACGGCTAAATAGTTAATACACAATATTGGAAAAAGTCTCGTAGGACTTAGGCATGTCTTGACATACCTTGAGTGTGCTTGGCAAAGCGATGCGAAGTGTGGGTACATTGGTACACCCTGCGAGGTTAAAACTATTCGAATAGCCTCGTCCTAGGTTATGGACACGCTCGGATCGCCCTCCAAGAACTAGACTACAACATTTAAATTAAAACTTGATGGGTGAGTGCGAATGCGGGGATTCGTGCTATGTTAATGGTGACTATTGGGATAGTCACTTCTAGGTGGTTACTTGTATCTATCTTTATTTATGATTATTTCATCGGTAAAATGAATTGCAAACTTGCCTTTAAAGCTGTATTACATTATTACAAATAAAGTTGGCTTTACATAAATGAAACATATGGCCTCCACGGATAAGCACGCTTGTAGCATATGAACATGTGCGCTAGTTCACCACGTCGATCTTGCAGTACAAAGACAATCTTTGTACTCATTGGCTTTGCTTAATGTTTTTGTTGCGGAGGAAGAATGTGAGCCCCAAGGGCCTCACTTTTGTGAGTTGTCTTTGCCGCCGTGTTGGGCGACTAGACTTGGCGGTCGGTCGGATGCCTTGTGGGTTGAAGGCACAGATTGGCTTTGTTTATAGCCAACTTATGGCACTTTTGCTTCCATTATCTGTCTTGGTTATTTGTGTATCTTTTGGCACATCGGCCTTTATGCGTAATAACTCTACTATTTGTTTATCTTCCGTTTGGTAGTGTGATGTTTGGACTCTATGTTTGGAATGGAGTTGATGCATACTTTTGTGGGAGGTGTGTATCTTTATACAGGAAGTATACATATCTCGAGCTCGATTTATTTGATTTGTGATGCTAGGACCGGGCGGTTGGTTAGCGTTACAAACCAAATAAATTGGGGTCTCACAATAATGTAACGGATGAGCGAGAAGGCGAAAGACTATCTCTACCTTTCACCCAAATGCGGTGCAATCCATGCGCAACTATCGTTAAGACATCTACATGGAGTATCCGAATTAATTAACATCATGCAAGTTGCGGAAGCTCAAGATGATGTTTCAAGGAAGAACTACATCTCACGTACCTAATAGCAATATTGGTCATGAAGCCAATACTAGTAGCTATAAGGTGATGAATCCTCTCACGAAGGAGAGGGGCAATAAGGGTAAGGTCGTGGGTTGCATATTATTGATGCTTTCCAGTATAAGAAGGGCAAATGATAGCATGAGGCACACCTCGCCATTGTAGGCACAGAGGATCCTCATCTATTAGTTGCACTTATGAATGTGGACAGCCCAGTAGCAGCCCCCATCATCCCTCATTTGGACATCGCTCGCGCATGGCTGTAGTTGCCTAAGAGGAGAAGATTGCTATGGAGCAGATTAAGGCAAAAGTTTTTGAATACTTCGCCAATTCGATCTAGTGCACGCATCGCACTTGGATCTTTTATAAAAACTTGCAGTTTGTAATTGAAGCAAAACATTGAATTATTGAATAATGGTTGCAAGCTCTAGGAGAGTAAAGCATTAAATTCTTATGAGTGAGTCCTGCCAGACTTATTTTTTGTCTTTATAATAGCAAGTTATGTTCTGATATTTGAAGTATTTTATTTATGTGTTGCTTGCTTTCTGCTACATATTAATAAAGTACATTATATTAGAACGCGTGTGACGCCCTATGGAGGAAGTGAGCTTAGCAGGTAGTGGCACAACGAATACCATCCTGAGAGAAACAAAAAATTTAGTCGATCAGCAAGAATGTTGGTAGTCTTACGACAATCGTAGGCAGTGATACTTGTATAATAGGCTCAGGAAGGGCCATAATTATACCCTCAATGGGCACAACTTTGGTCATTGAAGAAGACTTGTTGTACCCAAAAGCGACTAAAACTCTCAAGGATATTTGTGCTAACGGTTTCCACGTAGAGACTGAAGAAGGGTATGGTAAGCAATACCTGCTCATTGAAAAGGTGAAGAAAGTAGAACAATGGCATTAGAATGCTTTCCTTCATATGAAACTGGGCTATACTACACTAATATTAAGGCACCCACGGCCTATACTGCCCTGATAATCGTATTTAGAAGCTTTGAACTTTTCTATCTCTAGCATGATAGATTATGCGCCTAGGTCTTAAGATAATGAGAGATATAATTAATAATTCACAGGGGCATAATATGAATGTAAAGAATTTCCTGAATCAGAAAGATTTTGTGTGCCCCGCATGTGCCACCGGGAAATTAAATAGTAGACTTTCTGCTCTGAAAGCGAATGATAAAGTCCCTGCATTCTTGGACCATATTCAGAGAGACATTTGCGGTCCTATAAATCCCATGTAAGGGTCATTTAGGTATTTTATGGTGCTAATCGGTGTTTCCCTGGAATGGTCACACGTATGTTTATTGTCTACGAGAAACCATGCTTTTGCAAAACTAATCTCACAGATAATTAAATTAGAAATATTTTCCCAGATCATCATATGAAGTCCATCAAAATGGGCAACGCTGGAGAATTTACTTCAAAGGCATTTGATGATTATTGCATGAAAATGAGAATTAAAAGTTGAGCATTCCGTACTGCATGTCCGCACCCAGAATGGACTAACAGATCTTTAAAGAATTGTAATTTAGCAACTACATGTTGGGGACTCATGATCCTACTCAGCGACTCTCATCAATTTTAGGCGACATTATTGCATCCATCCATCTATGCAACTAGCGCAAGGTCAACAACAAAACTTCTCATCTTGCAGGATTGGTTGCAAGGTTTTGTACCTATACCACCACGCATGAAATACAATGGCCCTTCTATGAAAGTCTTGGATATACGTTGGTTATGTGACAGCATCCATAATCAAGTATTTGGACCCTATGGCTGGAGATTTGCATAATGCCCAATTCGATGATAGTATATTAGATGAGGTTAATCTCCCGTCATTAGGGGGAGGAAATCAATCCTTGATGAAAATATTGAAAAATAACGTAGCAAGCCACAGGAAGTCCAGAAGACAATTGAAGTTTAAAAGACAATTGAAGTTCAAAAGACAATTGGAATCTATGCATATGACCCGCACACTAGTGAAGCAAATAGAGAAGTCCATAAGAAAATTTAAGTCCAGAAGATAATTGATTTGCAAAATATTAGCGAATCAACTGCCAGACCACTTTAGTGATTTGAAGAGCGTGACCAAGTAGCATTTGCACGCAAGCAATGCCTTTGGAGAGGTTGAAATACCGATGAAGGTATCCTAATCCTGTCCGAGGCCTCGAGAAAGGGCGAGAACTCGGTCCCCTCGAATCAGAAATGCTTGGGGCGCTTTGGTGAAAAGGATAAGAAGGACTTGACACGGCCGATCAGAAGTTCCTTAGAATCGAAGAGAGCCGGTTGAGACACAGCAGGTATAGAACATTCAAAAAAGGCATACTAAATTGAACATCCCATGAAGGAGACATCGACATGGATGTGTGCGCACATTGGGTGAAAAACTAAAGGGACTTGCCCGCAATTGGAAACAACGGTGAGCAAGTAGAAGCATTAGAAAAATCACCCTTGAAGAAATAGCTATAATGTAATATCCGTTTAATTCTGAGAAAATAAGGAGATTGATAGATTCCTTTATGCCTCGCAAAGAAATGGGATAGAATCGGTAATCATCTTGCAACGTGATTTTCGCATTGGAGCGGCTTCTATTGGAAAACCTTATAACTACAAAGTTGTAGACCGTTTTTCATAGTACAATTAGAGTCCTCATTGACCTAATTTGGAGTTACGGGTTTGAGATATGGGGCCATAAGGTAGGCATGCAGAGAATCAAGGTCCTTGTTGAGTCAACTTCAAGGAAAATTTCATAATGAAGACTGAATTTTCAGAACAACTCCACAACTAGGAAGTTGAAGTACTATAAGTTAGCTAAATTTGAAGACAAGAATCACTCCATTCCGAGTTTTGGAGAGAAAGTTATGACCTCCGAGGTATTCATTGCACGAGAAAGAAAGGTTCGAACTTGGGCCTCGGACCTTTAACCTTGGAGGCCCATGTAGGGTGCGGCTAAAAACCCTAGAACCCCTCCTCCTTATGCCTCCTCCCCTAGAGCCTCCACTCTCTCTTCCCCATCGCCACCCTCCTCTCCCTCCCATCTTCTCCACCTTCTCCTCCCCATTGGTGCTTTGCCTTAAGCGTTGGCGAAGCAAAGAAGAAGGGAGAGCCACGAGTTTTCCGTCGGCTAAGGAAGAAGAAAGGGGAAGTGGGGAGAGGAGAACCTCATAAGATTCAACGGTCTCATCACGAGTCTTCAAGGGTAACAAAGAGCATTCTTCACTGGTATGTTCTTATTAGATGCATTCGAATAGATTGATTGGATCGAATTGTTTCTGCTGTTAGTTTGGTTCTGTCCAGTATGTTGCGTGGTCTGTTTTGTGATCTTAGAGGCTGAATTTGAGTTGTCCATCTCCTAGAGTTATGTAGGTATTGTTCTTATCTTTCGGTGGCCGCCAAGAACACTTGATTCCGACGTACAAATCAAAAGTTATGATCGTTTTAGTTTCTGTTGTCCAGATTTCTGACGAGAATTACCTTTTAAGTTGTCTTCTAAAATATGTGTATGTTAATGGACGAATCAGGGTTTCCTCTCAACTAGGTTATTGTAGATAATTTCATAAAATTTTCAGATCGATAAAGAACACCCAATTCGGAGTTGTAGATTAAAAGTTATGGTCGTTTTAATTCTGATGTCTTAATTGTTTAGACAGTTTACGTTCATTGTTTTATTTAGTGTTAGCAAATTAAATTGGCGAATTGGGTTATCTCATCAACTGGAATGTTGTAGATATGTTCGTTAAGTTTAAGTAGGATCTGGGCCCACCTCGTTTGAGTCCTAGGTAAATAGTTATGGCCAATATCGTCTTGCTGTCGAATGCGATTACAGGAGTCTTTGCTGTTTTTCAGATTTGGGGTTTATGGCTATCTCTTGGGTGTTCAAGAGGGTATTGTAGAATATTAAGTCATGTCGGGTACCATGTTGTTCTCATTTTGTTTATTTAATTGGTTAGGCAGCGAGGCTACGGGTTTGGGAGCATCATCGTTGCTGCTAAGCACTGTGCATAGCGGAAGGCAAGTACTTTGCTACTTTTAATGGTTGTGATTGATGAATGCTTACGTGATTATGTTGTGACACCTCGTGTTACAAGAGATGATGAACTGTCTATGTTCTTTTGTGTATGTTGAAAATATGCTATGAGATGATGTTCTTCATTGTTCATATATATTCAATGCATCCATAATTCATGTCTTATCCACGGGAGTGGATTGTAAGTCCCACCATTCCAATGTGGGCAGATTTAGACATTGTCATGTCCCATCCACGGGAGTGGATAGGAAGACCCATCAATTCTAGTATGGGCGCGTAAGACCCATCAATTCCAGTATAGGCAGATTTGGACACATGTATAAAACGTTCTTCATATGGGACTTGGATCCCCGCACTTTTGTTAAGGTGCGGGCTTAAGTGAACACCGACGGTGTGTCACTAGCTATCTCGATATAAGCATGTATGCGATCCATCCTTTGACTACATTCATTCATTTCATGCATTCCTAAGTTTTCATTCGGTGTATGTTCACATTCTTTAATGATGATGTCTTGTTCGTATATGTGTTCCATTCTTTTCACTGTACTTGCTGAGTCATGGACTCATTTTTGCGTTGTTTGTTTATTTTAGGTAATCCCTGATGTTGGCTTACTTGGGAGGGAGTAGACACGCACTACTCATTCACATCATTCTATTCAAGTTCAAGATTAAATTTAGTTCTATCTTACATTCATTATTGATGAACTGTAATAATTAATTCTAAATGGTGAAGGAAGGATACCTTCTCCACATTCTGATTGATTTATTCTGCATGTGAACCTTCATTATTGATGAACTGTAATAAATAATTTAGATGGTGAAGGAATGATACCTTCACCATGTCTGTTTGATTTTAATCTGCCATTAGTTGATATACTTTATTCATATTCTTCGCATTGTGTTGAATGTTAGAGTAAATAGGTGGCATCTTGGCTTAGAATAGCGGGTGTTACATATAAACTTTGTGACGTTGGGAGAATCTATGAATATGACAATAGCCAATGTCGACATTTACTTTGCAAAGAAAATTGCCACAATAATCAATCTTGATCCAGTGCATAGCTCATTTGAATGAAAGAAAAGATCAGATTGGGAAGATTGGAAGAAGCCAATAGAAGCTGAATAATTCTCTCTGAATAAAGAGAGGTGTTTGGGCACATAAGCGCTTTACCTCCCCATGTGCACCAGTAAGTGTAAGTGGATATTTGTTGAAAGAGATGAAAAGAAGCAAGGCTCATTACACAGGTTTCACTAAGCGTTGGAAGATGGTTATGAAGAAACCTATTCCCCAGTCATGGGCGGAACTCTCTTTAGATATTTATCTCAATGGCAGTGAACTTGAAGTTAGAAGTGAAATTGATTGATGGGGTACCAGCATACCTTATGAAATATTGGATTCAGACATTTATATGAAGATACCTGAATATATCCCTGTCCCGAACCAAGACAGAGCAAATAGAAATCTGTACAGCGTGAAACTCAGAAAGTCACTATAAGGAATTAAGCAATCAGGAAGAATGTGGTATAATCGCTTGAAGCGACTTTCTATGCAAGAAAGGCTACGAACAATGAGAATAATACATGTATTTATCTGACGATCTCGGGATGGATTTTGTATAATCTCGGTGTATGAAGATGATCGAATATCATGGAACCCTGAAGGATATTAAGAAAGCAAGCTCTTACCTGGAGTCGGAGTTCGAAATAAAAGATTTGGATAAAACCAAATATTACTTAGGCTTGCAGCTTGAGCATATCCCTGAAGGAATATTAGTGCATCAGTCAACCTACACTCAGAAGGTGTTGAAAAGGTTCGGCTTTGAGAAGGCAAACCCTTCGAAAGTGCCGATGGTCGGGTGATCTTTGCAGCAAGACAAGGACCCGTACAGACCTAGAGAAGAGGGGAAGTAAGTCCTGGGACCGAAATTCCCATACTTGAGCGCAGTAGGAGTACTCATGTATTTAGCAAACTATACTAAATCGGACATTGCATTTGCCGTGAACCTCTTAGCAAGGTATAATAGAGAACCTACCAAAAGCATTGGCAGGGAATGAAAGACATCTTCCGATACCTTCAAGGAAGCAAAGAACTTGGTCTGTTCTACAGAAAGAACCAAGACCTTTATATGACTGGCTATGTAGATGACGGGTACCTGTAGGACTCGCATACAACCAAATCGCAAACATGCTATGAACTCCTATGTGGTGGAATTGCAATTCCATGGAAATCATCTAAGCAGAGTCTTGTATCGACTTTGACGAACCACTCAGAAATAATAGTATTGTATGAGGCCTCACGAGAATGTGCTTGGCTTCAGCGGATGATTCACCACATCCAGCAGTCGTGTGGATTAAATACCGCGTAAACCCCCACTATTATCTTTGAAGATAATGCGACTTGTGTTGCACAAATGCGGATGGGTTATATGAAGAGTCCTCATAAAGCATATCAACCCCAAGTCCTTTCATGCTCATGAATTGCAAAAGATGGACGAAATCAAAGTACTGCATACTAAGTCATGTGAAAATCTTGCAGATTTATTCACTAAGTCACTTTCAACGTCTAGCTTCGAAAGATACATACGGAGAATTTGAATAATGAGACTTAGAAAATGCGAGTCGGGGAAGAACCTTCACGAACTCATTACTAAAGCTTGATCATGAAGATCGAGTACCCAAGAATAAATTCGGAGATTAAATGAAATTGGGTGGATTGTACTCTTTTCCTTGACGAGTTTTCTGAAGTTTCTCGGCTAAGGTTTTTAATGAGGCAATTAAATGCGACATAGCAAACATGTTTCATGTACTCTTTCTCTAAATTTTCCCCTTTGGATTTTTATGGAGTTTGTGAGACATGGACATGAAGGATGAGTGCCCAGGGAGTGTTAAGAAACGGACCTAGGCGGGACACAGCCCAAGATGGGCTTCTCATCCCAAACCCTAGTAGGGTGGTAGCCTATAAATAGGGGTACTAGTCATTGTAAAGGTTGATCGCTTGATGAAAGAATAAAGAGAAGCAAGAAGCCCCCTACATCTCTGTGTTCAATCTATTATTCTATTCTTGCATTCTTGCATTGTTCTTACGATTCTGTGCTTGTCTACGAGGTAATCGCTCGGACTGGACTCGCCAGCGATGGTTCCTCAACAGAAATTAGCCTGTCCGTACCGACCCAGAGATGGATGGATCGGCCTAGACCAAGGAACGAACTACTACTAGCTAGGGGCCACTAGTCACTGCTCCTCCACGGTGGTTCGGCACTTCTTCAGTGCTAGCAATTTCACGAGGTAGCGTTTGAGAAACTTAGACTAGGGATCGATGGACGTAATACCAAAAGTACTTTGGATGGATTTAGTCTAAAAATAGAATATCCCTTGTACACACAAAGATACATCAATCAATAAAGAGGTTATCCGTCTCCATCTATTGTCTCTCATTGGTGATTGACTTGTTTTTATCCTGCAACGACTACGTTATTAAACACGTTATCAGCACGAATCGCTCTACACGACTAAATTGGTATGTCGCCAGGATTCTCTTTTTTCCAATCTATAATCTCGCTATTAGATTAATCTAGTAGATTAATTATAAGTCTATAGATCTCTTACATGTGAACATGAGACAAGGCCGTGACAGTCGTGATTGTCGTCCTCCTGCGATTGCTACTCACTCACCACCGCCATTGCATCCTTGCATCGTGTTCGTAGACATGGCTTGGTTCGCGGCGATGGGGCAAGGTCCCAAAGGTTGTCTACGATGCCAGAGACTTTGCCGGGTTTGAACCACATCATGTCAGGGAGGTGGCTGTTGTGCCAACCCGTTGCTGGACCATACCGCCCACCAGATGCATGCCTCACAGCCACGCTCGACGCCTGCATCGCCACTGGCCTGAACGTCTAGCGCTGCCACACTGCACCGCCTGCTGTCATGCGCCACCTAAGGCGGCTCGCCCGCCGTCGTGCGTCGCTAACGCCATGCGCCCGCCGAGGCCAAGTGGGCTCGCCGCGCGCCGGCTGGCGGTCCCACCATGCGCCGCACCTCCATGCCCGCACGCGCTCTCACCGCGCCGCCCGCGCCATGCCTGCTGCGCTCTGGGCCATGCGCGTGGCGTCCGCCGTGTGTCGCCGCACCAATGGCCAAGCCGTGCGTGTCTTTGTGCCTAGGTTGTCTTGGCGCTGCCATGCCTTGCCGCATGCCACGCTAATGGCGAGCCACCGTGTCTTTGCGCCTAGGTTGTACCACGCGCCGCCATGCCCATTGTTGCATGCGCGCCCACGACACGCCGTTGCTGGCTGTGCCTCGCGCGGCCGTCGTTGCACCGCCGCTCTTTATTACGCCTCGCGCCGTCGCGTTGTGCCATCGCCGCACGCCCGTTGTGTATACCCAGGCCTAGCAGGCCAATTGGGCCGGCTAGAGGAAATCCGATCCGAATGGCAGATTTGCGGAAAGGCCCTTGAGTTTTTGGAAAATGAGTGGCAATTTGCGGGACAAAAGGAAATTTTTGGAAACCCCCAGGAAGTTTGTGATATTACGATGATTTTTTGGATTTTATATATTCCTGTGGAATAACCTTTCGGGAATTCGATTTTTTGCGACGGATCAGTATGTTCCATGGTTATTTTATAATCTAGACCGTCGGCTTATTGTTATTTTCTTTAATAGTATTTATTTTTATGCAATAACCTTCAATAATCCTAAAAATAATCTTTCTCATCAGGATTGTACTATACATATATAAAACCTGAAGTTTATGTTGCGATGAAAACAATATTTAAACACCCAGAAATATTTAAGATCTGGCATAATCGTCTGGGTCATCCTGGTTTGGGTATGATGCAAAAATCATTAATAATTCTGTTGGCCATAACTTAAAAACCACAAACTTTTCTAGACCTGAAGACTTCATGTGCTTTGCTTATGCTAAAGGAAAGTTGATTACTAGACCCTGTTATCTGAAACTAAGAAATGAATCACCTAGCTTCCTGGAGAGAATTTGATATTTGTGGACCAATCCAACCCTTGTCGGGCCCCTTTCGATATTTTATGGTGCTGTTAGATGCCTCTATTAGATGGTCTCATGTTTGCCTGCTGTCTACAAGGAACCATGCTTTTGCAAAGTTAATTGCCCGAATAATCAGATTAAGAGCTAATTTTACGGATGAGCAATTAAGTCTATTCGAATGGATAATCGACAAGTTTACCTTAAACGCATTCAATGATTATTGTATGGCTCTGGGCATTAAAATAGAGCACTCAGTATCACACGTCTACACCCAAAATGGCCTTATAGAGTCATTAATTAAAAGAATAAAACTTATTACTAGGCCACTCTTACAGAATTATAGGCTACCCACCAGCTATTGGGGCCACATAGTGCAGCACGCTATTGCATTAATTCAACTCAGACCAACTGCATATCACCCAATTTCCCCCTTACAATTAGTGCGTGGAAAAGAACAAAGTATTTCCCATCCGTGAAAATTCGGCTATGCTGTATACATGCTGATTTCACCACCGCAGCGTACAACCATAGGCCCTCATCGGAAGTTGAGGACCTATGTAGTTTTTGAATCCCTATCAATTATTAAATACCTAGAGCCCATGACAGGAGATATGCACATGGCTCGATACGTTGATTGTATTTTTGATGAGGATAATTTCCCGATATTAGGGTGTAACACCTTGGCTATTCGGAAGCTAAGATGTTACCTAAATATTTTAACATGCAACCATAATGCGGAAGAATTTGAACATTATCTCATCTAATGACATAAAGAGATCAAAATTAAATAGAACAACGGCAGGAACATAGTCTGAATCCAAATAAGTATATCAAAGGGGTGATCAATGATCACAAGCTGTACTTAATCAACCATAACATAGAGATAGATATGAAGCACATCTAACTTTAATTATTAGAGTTCATCTCTTAACGAATGAAAGCCATAACCAAATTCTATTATTGAAACTGGAATATGGTGAAGTGAATGATTAGTGCATGTCTACTCCCTCCCAATAGAGCCATCAATGTTCACCTAAAATAAACAAACAAAACAAGAATGAGTCCGAGACTTCGCAAGTACAGTGAATAATTGGACATACACCAATTATGAACAAGACAACATCTTTAAAGAATACGAACATAACACCAAATGATTATCTGAATGAATGGATTGAATGAAATGAATGGACTGCACTCCTACTTATACCGGTATAGCTAGTGACACACCCGTCGGTGTTCACTTAAGCCCATATTTAACGAAATACGAAGATCCAAATCCTGTATAAGGAACGTTTCATACGGGTGTCCAAAACTGCCCATATTGGAATGGTGGGTCTCACATGCCCATACTAGAATTGATGGGACTTTAAACTCTACTCTTGTGGACGGAACATGAAAATGGATGCATGAATGAACTTATGAATAATGACTAACTTCATCTCCAAACACATGAATTTCACATATGAAAAGAACATAAACATTGAAGCTTCTCACGTATCAAATAAAAACACAATACTAACATCAAACATCCAGTATTCACAAATCATACGAAAGTCAATGTACTTGCCTTTCACGTTGCGATGCGTTAGGAGGCAAAGACGATGCCGCTAACCTTGGAGCCTCACCTCCTACACCATTAAATTACTCAATAAGAACCACGACATCAAGACACTGCTCACAACGCTCCTAGCTCATACCCCAAAACTCCATCGTTTAATTATATACTTTACTCAAATTGAACTACATTCTAGTAGGAAGCCGAAACGGGCAGCAGTATTTAAAGAGACATAACTTTTGCTCTGAAATTCATAAAAATGTAAACTCAGGCTTGTTTGAAAGGTAACTAAATTATCTACAACAACCTAGTTGGTGGAAATCACGAATTTTGTATGTATCTAACTCCAAAAGATTGATGAACACACTTCTATCAGAACTACCCGACAAAACTGGGCAGCAACACGATAATAGCCATAACATTGGCTGAACCAAACTTAGCGTTCTTTATCAATATCGAAAGCTAATACCAAGGCCTACAATAATCTAGTTGGGTGAAAACCCTGAATCCACCATTAACTTAATCATAATTTAAAAGACAAATTGAGATATCAACCTTGTTAAATGCAGACGATCGAATGAAACTATCATAACTTTTGATCCGTGCGTCGAATTAGGTGTTCTTAGCGGCCACTGAAAGCTAAGAACATTATCTAAATATCTATAGGAGATCCCAAGTCTTAATTCAGCTTTGAACTGTGCAAAAACTGGCGCACAACAAAGAGCAATCTGCTCCTAATCGCGGCACTAACAACGAATCAATAAGCGACTTTTATCAGAACGAATGGAACCAAACAGCGGGGAAACAAGGTTTATACCCTAGATGACGCGTGAGACGCTGAACCTTGCGCGGATCTTCAATGGACGACGGTAACTCGGCTCTTCCTCCTGGTTTTGGCCTGCGGCACCAAAGGAGAAGGGGGAAGGGGCTGCCAAGGAGAACAATGGAGAGGGATGGCACTGTAGCGGCAGTGCTACTGTAGCTACAATGCTAGCCTAGGGTTTCCCCCCTTCTTTTATAGGTGGCCGGCCCCTCATGGGCCTCTTGGGTGAAGGCCCGAGGCCTAGGTTGCCGAAGAACTGTAGAAATCCCCTTTGTTTTATGTCTAATTTCTCTTTTGAACGCTGCCTTTCTTAGAATAAATCAGAGTATTACATAGGGGGAGGAAGGTACCACTCTAAAGAATGCCGAGAAATAGATAGGAATGTCACTGGCATTCCGTCCTTAGACCCACACACTAAAGACTCAGAACTAGAAGCTCGAAGAATAATAGATTTGCAACAAATAACTAATAATCTGCCACATGCCTTCACTAATCTTATGTAACATCCTAATTTTTGGGTCTTTTTGAAAATGTTCAAAACAAAAAATAACCATTTGGATTTTCTTGAATCAATTAAAGCTTAATTTAAAATTTCAGAAATTAAAATAATTAAATATGAATAAATCAAACTTCAATTAAATTCAAAAATTGGTTTATTTCATTTTTTGAATTTTTGGGCTTTCCAAGTTCCTTTTTTATTCCTTGGAATTCTATTTATTTTATTGCTTTTCCAAAATTTATTTTCTTTGTTGTAAAATTTAATTTAATTAATTATTTCAAAGTGTTGGCTTTTAATTTGGAGTTCTTGCTTATATTTTTTAATTCAAATCAAATCCTGAATCTCATTTGAACTCCAAATCAAAATCCATAATCCAATTCTCAATTCAAATCTTTGATCCAAAAATCAATTCTTTTCTCGGCCAATTTTGAATTCAAATTCTCAAATTGAATTCATCTCTTCTCTCAAATTCAAATATCAGTCATAATTCAAAATTATAATTTCTATTTGGATTTTCACCGAAGTATAAATCTCAGAATTTTATTTCATTTTAATTTCTTGGTCAAAAATCTTTTTCCTTTTCTTTTTCCCTTTTTCCTTTTCCCCCTTTCCTCTTTCTTTTTTTCTCCTTCCTGTTTCTTTTCCTTGCTCTGTCATCTGGGCACCAGTGCTAGTGCCATTTGCGCCACCCCTCTACCCTCCAGCCTCCAACGCCTACACCCCGCTTACCGCCTCTCGGTCCAACCGCACCAAGCGCACTGCCCCCTAGGCGCGCCGTGTTCGCGGCGCTTGTCTTGCGCCGCGCGCTCTCATGTCCCCGGGTCACACCGCTAATTGCGCCACATCGTTCGCCTATGCCCGCCGTATGCACCACGCCGCTCACGCGTGTTCGCCGCCCACGCGTCGTGCCGCTTTTGTCGCGCCATCAATGCCCTGTCATCACCGTGTCTTTGCTACCGCAGACGTTTCCCATCGATCTTAGTGCGGCTTTTGCCTATAAATGCGAGCACCAGGACCCCCTTGGCCCCCTCTTCATTTTGCTCCAGACCCCATCCCTTGCCTCGTCGCCGTTCGGTCGAGCGCCTTTGTACCACCACCTTCTTCACGAGTCGGCCGCCCGCGACTTCGCGTTCCGTCGTCTGGTAGGCCCCTTGCTTATCCGTCTGCATCATGTCGTGTTCCCGAGACTCACAAACGTTTCTGCTCAATCAATTTTGATTTTGTTCGCAGTTCGTTGCCGCATTCGCCTTCTTCTTCAATTCCGGCCGAAACACCTTCGTCGGTCGATCTTGTTCTCTGGTGAGATTTTCGCTGAGTGGATCGCGTCACGATGTGTTCTCGATCACCCTCCACCTTTTCCCCTCTCAATTCGTTCGATTCTTCGCCGTAGAGCATCGCCACCGTGAGCCCTTCTTCTCCGCCGTCGGCCACTGTCGTCGCACCTCCTCAGCCATCCCCGCACCTCCCAGAGCAGCCCTCCACCATCCCCGTGGCCACGCGCAAGCCGTGCGTGCACCGCCCCTCGCTAGCCGCCGCTGGAGCGTCGTCGTCCGTGCGCCTCCCAGGCCGCCTACGCCACCACTGGCCACCTCCTACCGCGCTGCCACCTCCTACGGTTTCCTCCCGAGGCTGGCGACCCATTTTTACTGTCGCTGTCGGTCGCCTCGCCTCCCCTCGCCGGCGTCGCCACCCAGCCCGTGCACCTCCCTTGCCTTTTCCTGCCTGCTCTATTTCTTCTTCTTTCTTTTGGTTTGAGGTCACTTACATGTGGGACCCAATGGTAAGCCCATTTCTTTTACTCATTTAATCCTGAAAAACAATATTCTCTGGAATATCCCCCTCTTTCTCTTTTTACTAGAATTTGTTTGTCCTGTAACCTTTCGGGTGTTCGTTCTCCTTAAATGCGAACTTGATTTAAATCGATTCTTGTTTCTAAATTCATCTAAATTCATAATATCTATAATAGTACTAATTTTGTAATTTTTGGATTTTATTTGGATTTATAGTATTTATTCATCTCATTTTGCACAAGTAGAATCCGATGTTTAGAAGCCTTCTAGATTAGTCTAAGTATCACTAAACTTCGATGAAGGCAAGTCATAGACCTTTGATCTTGTTGTACCATTTTTTTTTTGAAATTATATTGTTTTGTATCAACATGCATGCAGATTTTATAATAATAGTTTTGAGGAATAGTCAAATACCTATTTGATACTATGCCCCCTTGAATAATTGTGATTGACATATATCCTTAGACACCATAGGATGAGTTGATATTAGTTGGACATTATTGTAATACCAACTTGGGAAACGTAAATATGCTTAGTCTTACTTTAGTTGTATGATGGGTTTCTTCACAATGATAATTATAAAAACTTGACTTAAAGATATATGGAATCGTGGCAAGGCCACTATGTAAAATTTGTTGTGCCATGGCAAGGGTTGTCATTTGGCCAGATTGAACAAAAATGATTTCATACTCAGGCGAATGATTGTGCAGTAAAGGGGGTGTTTTTGGGATGAGGATGTCTCGCCCGAGTAACCACTAAGGATTGAACTTTATGCACCATTGATCTGGGTCTTACCGTATAACCACATGTCCAGTATAGAATGGACCTGAATAATTAATTAATAGTATATTGATTTTGGTTCTGCCATGGTGGTGTGGGTTCTGGGATTTACAGGTAGATTCACATGATGCAAGAGGCCCGATTGTGATGGATGTAACCAGTCGGTGGTGGAAACCTTAGCGGGCAAAATTGGGTCAAGATAGAACTTTGTAAAAGTCTTGTGATAATCACTTAGTCGCATGCCTACGGAAGTGTGTCATGGCCGACATTATAAGTTGATTATCTCTTATGGGCCAAGCTGTACAACATCTGCATAGTATAAAATTGTTTGAATAGCTGTGTCTCCGGTTATGGATAATACTTGGTGATTTCACACGAGGGGTAGAGTTTTTATAAAATTTGGATGGTGGAATGGATGGGAAGTGAACGGGTAGTTCACTGGTTGTTTATTGGGAAGTGAATGGGTAGTTAACTGGTCATTTCAAAGAAATTGTCTATTTATTTTTGATTCTTTTCAATTATGCTTTTTAATCTATTTACTGTATTTACTGTCAATACTGCTTTCTACAAAATAACCATAGAGCCATTTCTTGTTCAAAGTCTTGCATGAATACTATTTGTATATCATTTCCCTCGACTTCTTGAGTACTTTATGTACTCATGACTTTATCTTGTTGATCGATCAGGAAGACCTAGGGAACACCGAGTTCTACGAGGAGGGGGTACTTCGAAGACTATGCAAATTAGGCCGCGTTCTCCACTCGGTTGCCTGTGGGCATGTTGTATGGCTACCACGAGTTGTGTGAGGACCCCAGTTTATTTGGCTTGTAATGCTTAACCAACCACCTGGTCCTAGCAGCACAAATCAAATAAACTGATCCTCGAGATATGTATACTTCGACAGTATACACACCTCGGTACAAAATTAGACATCAACTCCATTCCAAACATAGAGTCCAAACACTACACTACCAAACGGAAGATAAACAAATAGTAGAGTTATTACAGACAAAGGCCGACAGGCCACAAGGTACACAAATAACAAGAACAGGCGGAAGCAAAAGTGCCATAAGATGGCTATAAACAAAGCCAATCAGCGTGCCTCCAACCCACAAGGCATCGGCCGGACCGCCAAGTCTAGTGAGTCCACGAAGCAAACACTGACTCACGAGTGAGGCCCAAGGGGCTCACCTTCTTCCTCTGCAACAAAACATTAAGCAAAGCACACGAGTACAAAGATTGTCTTTGTACCATTAAGCCGGCGTGTGAACTAGCGGACTTTGTTCATAAGCTACATGCGGGCTTATTTGGTGGAGGCCATATGTTTCATTTGCATAAAGCCAATTTTCATTTGCAATAAGGTAATCGGTTTTAAAGGCAAGTTTGCAATTCATTTTAAGATTGAAATAACGATGAGGATATTAATAACAAAAGCGAAAGATAAACAACCTAGAAGTGACTATCCCAATAGTTACCACAACAATATACGAATCCCAGTTCGTACCACCCATCAAGTTTTAATTTAAATGTTGTAGTCTAACTCTCGATAAGCTTACCCAAGCGTGTCCATCACCTAGGGCGAGGCTATTCGAATAGTTTTAAACCACTGCGGGTGTCCCACTGTACCCACACTTGGACCGCCTTTAAGCCAAAGCACACTTAGAAGGTATCTTTGTACGACTAAGTCCTACAAGACTTTTTCCAATATTGTGTATTAACTACGAGCCGCTCGTATGGATAGAAATCCATACGCTTACATGGTAAAGCCGAAAAAACACTACCCACTCAGGATAAAGCTTTTCGGACAACTACCATGCTCCCATCTCCATCCCTCCTGCGACCTCCTGCGACCGGGCCAATACACGCCAAAGTACTAGGTCAAGAGAGGTCCCATATACTCTAGTGTAGTTATGCGCGAAATGCTGGATAACGAAAAACTCACAAGATGTTCGGTCCTTAATTGGCCGGGCACCTTTCGATCACACCCAATAGATCACACCAATCTTACCATTGTGCGCGTCGAAATCATTTTTGTTTTCATTTTTAGTTTTGCAATTAAACATAGCAAAATGCTGAAATAAAAAGTTATAGAAAATTTTGTGTGATCAAGGTTCTTGACTAAGTCGATAACGCCCATTTCTCACCGATACTAAGCATGTCTAAGCAAATTGACCGGATCTACTAAGTGACAAGAGATCATCCAGCGACCTCTAATCACGACAAATAACCTAGGCTCGGTAGTAGAGATCAATATTTTGTCTACAGGATATGCGACTCGGATTTAACTAATCAATTTAACACAAATTAAGCGATGCATACATACAGTTGAAACAAAATATTAGACTTTAAAATCTTTGGGATAAACATGATCAAAGCTGCTTGCTGGCTGCATTTGCTCAATATGTTGCGGAGGATCGTTCTCGGGGTTGCGCAAATATCGAATCTAACGATTGAACAAAGCAGCGAATAAGAGCGAATAACAAGCAAAAATCAAGATCACAAACCAACACCAATTTACACACAAAGGCTAGACTATCGCAAAAGAATGACAAATAAGCGCTCTGAGAGACCCACTCACTTATTTGCTAGGTTAACCACAAAATCAAACCTCTAACTTTGATTTAAACTTTGAATGGACTTTGATGGTGATTGTGTGCATATCTATTATTTAATCATCAAGTTAATATATCAAAAGCAGCTAGTTTCTCTAACTCAACCATTATTAGTGATATTACAGAACCTACAAAAGCTATTGACAACACTAACCGATCAAGTATCCAACTATGAGATGCTAAACAAAATTTTCTACTTAAGATAGGATGCTAAGGATGCTCGATTATTGAGACCCAAACATCATACCAAGATTTTGCAAGGCTAACAAGTTTTGACATGCGGCTACTACACCAAATCTTATAGCGACAACTCAAAAATGCAGAGACAATAACATGATCATTAACTATCCCTTATGATCAAACATGACAACAAGAGCTTAGAAACTTAAAGATACCAACTAAATGATTTCATGCTAACCACCACAACAAAAGGAGACATCAAGTCTAACAAAACCTAATAGCAAGCATGATACCAATTTTGTTTCACGACAACGAGAAAAAGCGACAACATAGAAACATACAGAGAACTAGAACTATAATACTTTCAAACCTCAATACCAATTTTGATCATGCAGAGTGAACTAAAGAACAATCATAAGCATGATTAGCGACTAACTACAATGCTTGGGGAGGTGGGGCTAATGGCGATGAAAGCGAGATGAACACAGTAGAAAAACGAGAGATCGGGCTGCTCTGGACTGGCGCGCGGCGAAGGAGTGGCGGCGCGGTGTCGCGACGGCCAAAATGGGTCGCCAGAGGTTCTGAAGCTAAGGGTGGTCGCGGGTTCGACGGAGAAGCCGCGGTGGCGGCGGCGGCGAGCAGCAGCGGCGGCGGTGGGGTGACAATGTCGTTTGCACGAGAGGTAAACAATGAAAATTAAGCGCGCATGGGCATCGGTGAGGCTTGACAACTCACCGGAATGGCGCGGAGCTCAAGAGGCTGCGGAGATGGCGGCGGCGAGAACGGGCGGCGATCAAGGGGTCACGAGGAGAACCTTTGAGCAAAAATAGGGAAAAAGAGAGCGAAGATAGCTTGGTGAGTGCACTAGATGGTGCTAGCGCGAGCAATTGCTCTAGGAACTAACTCACGGTGGCGAGGCGAAGAACAACTTTCGGTAGAAGAGAGGACACCTAAATTCAACGGCCCCTGCGAGTGAAACTCAAAATTAGGCGAGGAAAACACGATGGGGATGCGGAACCACGATATGGCGCGAAAAGAAGATGAGCTTCAGCGGTTGTGGTGCGACACGGCGGGCGGCACGGCCGTGAACGGAGATGCGCACTACCACAATTTGAGCTCGGGAAGGCAATGGAGGGTAGGAAGTGGTCTTAGGGTGTCCAAAGGAGGATAAGAGAGCTGCGAGGGCTTAAGTAGGGAAGAGGCGGAGGAATTCGAGGCGGCGCTTTCGGCGCGAGGAGCTCAAGAGCGGTCTTGACAAGTGGTGAAAGGAATCGTGGGCGATTAATGCTGCGCGAGGCATGGCCACTCGGCGGAAGATGCGGTAGAGGCAATGCGCGCAAACCGGAAGCGGTGGCGAGCGACAAGGCGGTGGCGACCATGCGCGATATCGCGGCGCTCGGCACTCATGCGCAAGGTAGGTGGCGACGGCGAGTGGGGCCCGCTGGCGATGACAGCGTGGCCAGCGCGAACGAGGCGCGCGGTGCGATTAGGTGGTCGACTCGTCGAGAGCGAGTCGGCCGTTGGATCTAAAATGGGCGGTCGAGATTGATGTATGCATTGGACGGTCGGTTGCGCGCATGACGTGGATCGTCGATACTGTGAATGATCACGATTTATTAGATTCGCGCGGTGCGATTAGTTGGCGCGGCCGAGCCATTTAGGTGCGGTCGAGGTTTGAGTCGGGCTTGGGTTCGAGCCGACAAGCGATGAATCGATTTGATGTTTTAAAAGGCTGAGAGAGTTTGGAGAATTTTTAGAGGTAGCTCCTGAGCTCCAAAAATTTCGAAATTTTTATGGTAGCTACTAGGGACAGAGGACAACCTTGTGAAATTTTTCGAGGAGTTTTCATGCACTAGATTTTTCCCACTAAAATTCACAAGCTGCTGAACAGAAGTTTGACCAGATTTCAAACTAGGTTGACTTGGCCATTTGAAAAAGCAAATAAAATCTAAAAATTGTGAAATAATTCAGAGAGGTAGATAGGATGATCAAGGTGACAGGAAAAATATTCCTAGGGGATGATCACAAGTTTGAAAGCTAAGAATTTGCTGACAACAATTTCCATTCACAAGAATTTAATTCTAGAAAATGGAAATTGTTAGGGAAAAATGTAGAAACTTTCAAATGATTTGAAGAGACAACAAAAGTTTTTATTTCTCCTCAAAATTTTACATTTGAAATACAAACCCTAAGTTAGGGCTGTTACAAATCTCCCCCTTACAGGAATCTACTTGAGATTACGATCAACTAGGAGAAGAAGGATGGGTGTCTGCTCGGAAGCGATCTTCCAGCTCCCAAGTGGCTTCATCCTCGGGTGATTTGACCATGAACTTTGAGGAACTTGATCACCACGGTTCCTGGATTCTGCGTTGACTTCATCGAGGATCTGAGCGGGCGCTCACGATAAGGCAGATCTTCTGCACGCCGATATTTTCCAATGGTGTTTCCTCAGCGGAACACGGAGCACTTCTTCAATTGTGACACATGGAAAACATCATGCACCCTTCAAGTGTAGCGACAACTCCAACTTGTATGCAGCTCCTCTCTCTTGATGATGCGATATGGCGGAGCATATCGAGGAGCGATTGCCCTTGACAAAGCGGCGATGTCCCTTGAGAGTGAGACTTTGAGATACACAAAGTCATTGGTGAAACTCGACTCCACGGCGGCGGCGATCGCATAGCTCTTACGCACGGTGAACTACGCGCAATTGCTCACGAATCAGCGCACTTGACTTTCGCCTCATTGATCGAATCGGGCCAAGCGCCTTTCACGATTTCGACGGTTCAGCGGTGTTCTGCGGCGCCGCCCATACAAAGCCTCAAGCGGTGCCATCAGAGACTAGCTTTGGAAAATTGTTGTTGTAGGAGAACTCGGCAAGTGGTAGGCACTTCTCGATTCTTCCCATAGGAAAGAACACAAGCACGAACATATCTTCAAGCACGATTGCGCGCTCCGTCGACCATCGATCGAGGATGATAAGTGAAATTGAGCGAAGAGCGGTACCCATGGCTTCACATGGTGGCGTGCCAAAGTCGGAAGTGAAAAGAGAACCACGATCGACACCATCGTTAGTGGCACACCATGCAAACTCACAATGCGGGATATGTAAGTGCGCCAATTTCACGTGGCGAGGCGGTACACTGCTGGCGAAAAATGTGCTACTTTGTCAATCGGTCAATAACCACGGATAGCATCCTTCCCGAAGAAATGCAGGGCAAACCGGTGGCGAAGTCCATACCAATGGAATCCACTTCCACTCTGGTATAGGCAAGAAGTGGAGAGACCTGCTTGGCGCGATGCTCGGCCTTCACGCGACAACATCGTCGCATCGGCATGAAACCGGCAATCTCGCGCTTCATGCGAGTCCACGAGAATCTCGCGCGGATCTTGGTACATTTTAGTGGCACGGGATGGATGGACAAAGCGAATCATGGGCCTCTGAAGAATCAAATCCAGTAATCGGAACCTTTGGAACCACGGTATTGCCCAAACCACACAACACCATGCTCATCTTAGAAACACACAGCTATCCCATCCTTGATATTACGCGATCGCTCACACCGCCATCATTGCTGCTTTGCCTTGACTTGATCCACCAAGGTTGGTTGCACAACCAAGCGACAAGGAACCATGCTCAACCAAACCCAAGTTGAGGCAGAAACTCTGCAAGAAGTGCGGGTTCTTGCTCTTGGATCATCAAAGTATTGCAATACACCTTTCGGCTAAGTGCATCGGCAACCACATTGGCCTTGCGGTGATCTTGAATACCCATGTCATAATCTTTGATCAATTCTAGCCATCTCCTCTGCTGAGGTTGGATCTGGTGAGTGAACAAGTATTTCAAACTCTTGTGATCGAATACACCTCACGTGATTCTGCGTCGGATAATGCCGCCAAATCTTGAGTGCATGAACCACGACAAGCTCTAAATCATGGGTGGGATAGTTGAGCTCATGAGGTCTCAAGCGCACGATGCATAGGCAAGCGCCTTGCCTTCTGCATAAGAACACATCAAGTCACTGGCGAGAGGCATCGCAATAAATATCAAGCTCTTGTGGATATCGGAAGAGTAAGGCGGAGTGAAGTCAATGTTGTTTGAGCTCACAAAGCTCTCATCACAGCGAGGACCACACAAACTTCTTGTCCTTCTTGAGCAATTCGGTCATCGACTGCGATCTTGGAAAGTTCTCGATGAAGCGGCGGTAGTAGCCCGCTAAACCAAGAAAACTCCACACATCGGTGGTGACTTGGTGGCCCCAAGATAGAACATCGCTGACCTTCTTTGGGATCCACACTCGCCTCGGTGAAAGAACATGGCCCAAGAATGCCACTTCCCTCAACGAACTGCGCTTGCGAACTTCGCATCTGTGGTGCTCCATAATTGCCCAAAACAATCTTGGATGCTCGGCATACTCTTTGATCTTGGAATAGATAAGAATATCATCAATAAAGACCACCACAAATTTATCCAAATACTCCATGAATCTGAATTCATAAGGTTCATGAACAAAGGCTGGAGCATTGGTTAGGCAGAAAGACATGACGGTATGCTAAATGCAGACCATAACGAGTAGTGAAAGCCGTCTTCGAATATCACGAGATCGATCGACACGATGATACCCCATTCTCAAATCAATCTTTGAGAACACTGGCGCCGATCAAGCGATCGAGCAGATCGTCGATGCGGGGCAAAGGATATTTGTTCTTCACCGTCACCTCATTGAGAGGGCGGTAATCAACACATGCGCAAAGTCTTGTCCTTCTTCTTCACAAGATCACGGACAACCCCAAGGAGATGGCGGGGCGGATGAAACCCTTTGCTTGGAGCTCACCAGGCGCTTCTTCAATTCTTCTAGCTCATTGGGAGGCATCCGATCTGGCGCCGAGATAGAGAGCGATGCTGGGCGGCAACTCAATGACAAACTCAAGGTCTCGAGCGGAGGCATCCGGGCAAGTCATCGGGAAAACATCCTCAAAATCACAAGCAGTAGGAACCTCCAGAATGTTCAAAGTGGCTTGGTTACAAGTGCACAAGGTGCGACCCTTGCAGTGCGAGGAAAAACCGACTGCTTTCGCTGAAGAAATTTGGTGAGATAGACAATCTTCCTGCACAATCGATTTGCCCCAAGTGTTGGGACAACCAATCCATGCCAAGAATCACATCGGACTCGCTGGTAGGCGAAATAAGGTTTGCCAAAACCCTACTCCTCGACTATGATAGGAACATCCGACCACTGAAGATCGGCTCTCATTTCCGACCCGAGGCGGATGAGCAAAGGAACTCCCAAAGGAACAGGTGAAGACCACTAGCGGCAGCAAATGATCTTGAAATAAAGAATCGATGCTCGAGAATCAAATATCTGCAGCGGGGCGAAATTAACAAGTGTACCCATCCACGACATCGGCGCCTCTGAGCCTCCTCGGTGAAAGGTGGTTGACTCGACCATTGCTTTCGCACCACAGGGCTTGGATCATCTTACGGTCGGTGGATGACCACTCCCTGCCGCGTCCTCCATTAGGGCGAGGGCTCTTGCAACTCTACGAGGCAGCGTTGGCGTAGTGGCCCTTGTTGTGGCGGCGAAAACAAGTAACCTCGGCGGCCGGATTGCGGAGGCCGCTCTGTCTTGGATCGCGGCGCGCGTGGTGGCTCACGGCTGCGGTGGGCGAGCTGATGCGAGATGGCCTCGGCGCGGTGAAGCAAAGAAGGCCCTGGTGTTGGCGGCCCGGACAGTGAGTGGTGTGAGTAGGCGATGTGCCTCCCATTTGCGCTGCGGGACTCGCTTGACGCCTTTGCCTTATGCTCGGCAACAATGGCCTTATCTACAAGGCACGAAAGTCGAAGAAGTCCACAATAGATAGCTTGTCCTGCGGCTCCTCGGACAAGCCATCCATAAACTTCTCCTGCTTACCCTCATCGAGGCCACCTCTCCGGAGCATAACGAGCGGATGATTGAACTTCGTACAAATACTCGTCACATACTTGCGCCCTTGCTTGGCGCGAGGAACTCTTTCTTTTCAGCTTCATCAGGCCATGCGGGATGTGGGCCCGACAAGTGGCACGAACTCCTCCACGCGACCACATGGCCGCGGCTGCATGGCGAGATAGTTCTCCCACCATGAGAGTGCGGCACCTCAAGGTGGTGGGGCGAAGAGTGCCTTATCTGTGCACGGCAGGCTATATTGAGCTTTCGCTCAGCCATGCGCAACCAATCATCCGCATCGAGAGGTCCTCGAGGCGGGAGAAAGTCGGCGGTGCGTGCGGAGGAACTCTGCAAGTCCCATGGTCGGTGGCGCCACCGCGGCGAGTGGAGGTATTCCTAGCAATAACCTCCAAGATGCGCGTCGGTCTATGCGGTTTCGCTCGATCGGCGAGAACCTCGACCATGGTCGGAGGAGGAAGCTCCTCATCATGACCACTGCTTGGCGCCGCAGCGTTCTCCGGCCATCTGTTTCACTAAGACAAGTTAACAACAGTAGGAAAACACAAAGTCGACAACCCACTTGCAAATAACACTATGACACAAAATAAACACAAGACTTGTAAGTTACAAAACCAATTGACAAAAATCGGACACTTAGCAAACTCATACATATCTTACCCTTATGCCCCCACAAATTTTACTTAGACTAATTCTCTATGGTTCTCCCAAAAGTGATTCTCACCGGTAGTAACTATCTTTTGAAAGGAAGAGAGAAACCAAGTTTTAAACTCAAATTAGAGTAAGATGGGAGTAGAAGGCTAAGATAGGTAAGGAGTAAATCGAGAATCTGCCTAGGTTTTCATAAACCCTTTTTATACTTTGAAATTAAGCTTTTTCAAAATATCCTAAGGGCGACTATGCTTGGGTTACTACGGTCGAATGGCTCGATACCAACTTTGTGAGGACCCAGTTTATTTGGCTTGTAATGTAACCAACCACAGTCCTAGCGGCACAAATCAAATAAAGCGATCCTCGAATATGTATACTTCGAGCGAGTATACACACCTCGGTACAAAATTAGACATCAACTCCATTCCAAACATAGAGTCCAAACACTACACTACAAGCGGAAGATAAACAAATAGTAGAGTTATTACGGACAAAGGCGACGGCCACAAGGTACACAAATAACAAAGCAGCGGAAGCAAAAAGTGCCATAAGATGGCTATAAACAAAGCCAATCGGCGTGCCTCCAACCCACAAGGCATCGGCCAGGACCGCCAAGTCTAGTGGTCACGAAGCGGCAACCACGACTCACGAGTGAGGCCCAGGGCTCACCTTCTTCCTCTGCAACAAAACATTAAGCAAAGCACACAGTACAAAGATTGTCTTTGTACCCTTAAGGCAGCGTGTGAACTAGCGGACTGTTCATAAGCTACATGCGAGGCTTATTTGGTGGAAGCCATATGTTTCATTTGCATAAAGCCAATTTTCATTTGCAATAAGGTATCTGATTTTAAAGGCAAGTTTGCAATTCATTTTTAAGATTGAAATACTTGATGAGGATATTAATAACAAAAGCGAAAGATAAACAACCTAGAAGTGACTATCCCAATAGTCACCACAACAATAACTGAATCAGTTATTGTACCACCCATCAAGTTTTAATTTAAATGTTGTAGTCTAACTCTCGATAAGCTTACCCAAGCGTGTCCATCACCTAGGGCGAGGCTATTCGAATAGTTTTAAACCTGCGGGGGTGTCCCATGTACCACACTTGGACCGCCTTTAAGCCAAAGCACACTTCGAAGGTATCTTTGTACGGCTAAGTCCTACAAGACTTTTCCAATATTGTGTATTAACTCGAGCCGCTCGTATGGATAGAAATCCATACGCTTACATGGTAAAGCCGAAAAACACTACCCACTCGGGATAAAGCTTTTGGACAACTACCATGCTCCCATCTCCATCCCTCTGCGACCTCCTGCGACCGGGCCAATACCGCCAAAGTACTAGGTCAAGAGGTCCATATACTCTAGTGTGGTTATGCGCGAAATGCTGGATATGACGAAACTCACAAGATGTTCGGTCCTTAATTGACGGGCACCTTTCGATCACACCCAATAGATCACACCAATCTTACCATTGTGCGCGTCGAAATCATTTTGTTTTCATTTTAGTTTTGCAATTAAACATAGCGAAATCTGAAATAAAAGTTATAGAAAATTTTGTGTGATCAAGGTTACTGACTAAGTCGATAACCGCCCATTTCTCTAGATACTAAGCATGTCTAAGCAAATTGACCGGATCTACTAAGTGACAAGAGATCATCAGCGACCTCTAATCACGACAAATAACCTGAAGCTCGGTGGTAGAGATCAATATTTTGTCTCACGGGATATGCATCTGATTTAACTAATCAATTTAACACAAATTAGCGATGCATACATCGATTTGAAACAAAATATTAGACTTTAAAATCTTTGGGATAAACATGATCAAAGCGCTTGCACATTCTTTTTGCTCAATATGTTGCGGAGGATCGTTCTCGGGGTTGCATGCAAATATCGAATCCTAACGATTGAACAAAGCAGCGAATAGAGCGAATAACAAACCCAAAAATCAAAGATCACAAACCAACACCAATTTACACACAAGGCTAGACTATCGCAAAAGAATGACAAATAAGCACTCTGAGACCCACTCACTTATTTGCTAGGTTAACCACAAAATCAAACCTCTAACCTGATTTAAACTTTGGGCGGACTTTGATGGTGATTGTGTGCATATCTATTATTTAATCATCAAGTTAATATATCAAAAACAGCTAGTTTCTCTAACTCAACCATTATTAGGCGATATTACAGAACCTACAAAAAGCTATTGACAACACTAACTTGATCAAGTATCCAACTATGAGATGCTAAACAAAAATTTTCTACTTAAGATAGGATGCTAAGGATGCTCGGTTATTGGACCCAAACATCATACCAAGATTTTGCAAGGCTAACAAGTTTGACATGCGGCTACTACACCAAATCTTATAGCACGACAACTCAAAAATGCAGAGACAATAACATGATCGGCTAACTATCACTTATGATCAAACATGACAACAAGAGCTTAGAAACTTAAAGATACCAACTAAATGATTTCATGCTAACCACCACAACAAAAGGAGACATCAAGTCTAACAAAACCTAATAGCAAGCATGATACCAATTTTGGTTTCTTGACAACGAAAAAGCGACAACATAGAAACATCTGAGAGAACTAGAACTATAATACTTTCAAACCTCAATACCAATTTTGATCATGCAGAGTGAACTAAAGAACAATCATAAGCATGATTAGCGACTAACTACAATGCTTGAGGAGGTGGGGCCTAATGGCGGTGAAAGCGAGAGATGAGCGCAGTAGAAACGAAGAGATCGGTACTCTGGACACAAAAGCTGCCGCGTGAAAGAGTGGCGGCGCGGGGCGTGCGGCGGCCAAAATGGGTCGCCGAGGTTGCTGAAGCTAAAGGTGGTCGCGAGGTTCGCCGGAGAAGCACGGTGGCGGCGGCGGCGAGCACGGCGGCCGGCGGTGGGGTTGACAATGTCGTGTTGCACGCAGAGGTAAACAATGAAAATTAGCGCGCGTGGGCATCGGTGAGGCAGACAACTCACCGGAATGGCCGGAGCTCAAAGAGGCTTTCCGGAGATGGCGGCGGCGAGAACAGCGGCGATCAAGGGGTCACCGAGGAGAACAACTGAGCAAAAATAGGGAAAAAGAGAGCGAAGATAGCTTGAGTGAGTGCACTAGATGGTGCTAAGCGCGAGCAATTGCTCTAGGAACTAACTCACGGTGAGGGCGAAGAACCCAACTTTCGGCGAAGAAGAGGACACCTAAATTCAACGGCCCCCTGCAGTGAAACTCAAAATTAGGCGAGGAAAACACGATGGGGATGCGGAACACGATATGGCGCGAAAAGGAAGATGAGCTTCACTTGGTTGTGGTGCTGACACGGCGGGCCCGGCACGGCGTGAACCAGTGCGCACTACCACAATTTGAGCTCGGGGAAGGCAATGGAGGGTAGGAAGTGGTCTTAGGGTGTCAAAGGAGGATAAGAGAGCTTTGCGAGGGCTTAAGTAGGGAAGAGGCGGAGGAATTCGAGGCGCTTTCGGCACCGAGGAGCTCAAGAGCAGTCTTGACAAGGTGGTGAAAGGAATGGTGGGGCGATTAATGCTGCGCGGGCATGGCCACTCGGCGGAAGATGCGGCGAGGCAATGCGCCGAAAAACCGGAAAGTGGTGGCGAACGGCAAAGCGAGTGGCGACCATGCGCGATATCGCGGCTTTCGGCCTCATCGCAAGGTAGGTGACGACCTGCGAGTGGGGCCCTTTGGCGATGGCGTGAAGCCAGCGCGAACGAGGCCCAGCGCGGTGCGGTTAGGTGAGTCGACTCGATCGAGGCGAGTCGGCGGCGGATCTAAAATGGGCGGTCGAGATTGATGTATGCATTGGACGGGCGGTTGCGCCTGCGAGCGTGGATCGTCGATGCACAACGAACGATCACGATTTATTAGATTAGCGCGGTGCGATTGGTTGGCGACGAGCCATTTAGGTGCGGTCGGGTTTGAGTCGGGCTCGGGTTCGAGCGACAAGCGATGAATGCGATTTGAAGTTTTAAAAGTGAGAGAGTTTGGAGAATTTTTAGAGGTAGCTCTGAGGCTCCAAAAATTTCGAAATTTTATGGTAGCTACTAGGGACAGAGGACAACCTTGTGAAATTTTTCGAGGAGTTTTCATGCACTAGATTTTCCCACTAAAATTCACAAGCTGCTGAACAGAAGTTTGACCAGATTTCAAACTAGGTTGACTTGGCCATTTGAAAAAGCAAATAAAATCTAAAAATTGTGAAATAATTCAGAGAGGTAGATAGGATGATCAAGGTGACAGGAAAAATATTCCTGGGGATGATCACAAGTTTGAAAGCTAAGAATTTCTTGACAACAATTTCCATTCACAAGAATTTAATTCTAGAAAATGGAAATTGCTAGGAAAAATGTAAAACTTTCAAATGATTTGAAGAGACAACAAAGTTTTATTTCTCCTCAAAATTTTACATTTGAAATACAAACCCTAAGTTAGAGGCTATTACAAGTTGTTTTCTTCCATTTGCAAGATTTATTTATTTGTCTTTTAAGCCCTGTGTGGCAAAGTATGTAAACTCTGACCTTAAGGTCCGCTACTTCCTTTTAATAATATTTTACTTATTTCTTAGATATTTCGTTGTATGAATATGATTGCCATTGATGTTATCACTGTGTGAACTAGCTACTGATTATAGGACTAGTTCATAATACAGAAGGGCTCGGTCGAAATCTGTCTCGACATCTTAAGGGACTAACAAAATCACAAATACCTATAGTAGCATTAGGAGAAGTGGAAGTACTGAGATGGATCTGAATCTACTCATACCCATCATGCAAATAAGAGGGGGAGAATTTCGGGCGCACGAGACTTAATTCCACGGAGATGATTGCAAAAACAAAGAATCGAGCAAGACAAATCACCCCATAAGACAGTTGAAGGAACTCAACCTGATGTTGAGAAAATCCCTGAAGTGATCGATCCTGAGAATGGTAACCCTAGAGAAAATTTGCGCGCACAATCTGACACTGGGAAATTAGAACACCCAGACTTCATTGTTGTGGGAAATCACGAGGAGTTGGAAGAAATAAATGAAGAAATTTCCACAAATTATGTGGACTTAGGAGAGTCATATAAAAGAAAGACTACAATTGTCGACATATATTTTGCCTCTAAAATTGCTAAAATTCTTGAACTGGATCCAGAACCTAAGTCCATGGCGAGTGCAGAAGCACTTTCAGTTAGGTCAAATGGAAAAGAAGTAATAGTGGCGAATTACACTAAGCAATAAAGGAAAGTATTCGGTCTTGTTGCCTAAACACCTCCTAAAGTGTTCCTGTAGGATCCAAATGGGTTTTCATCTAAAGAAAATGAGAACAACGGTGGTAAGATATAAAGCGAGGCTTGTAGCACAAGGGTTCACGAGAGACCCGGCGTGATTACGATGAAATCCACTCTCCGTGATGAGTGGAACCATGTTCGATACTTAATATCAATGGCGACTTGCTTGAATTTAACAATGTAGTGGATGGATGTAGTGACCCCATATTTATATGGGTTGTTGTATACAGATATATCTATATGAGAGTCCTTGAAGGGGTCAAAATTTTGGATCCTAATAAAACTAATCGCAACATGTATAGCATCAAACTGCAGAGGTCGCTGTATGGATTAAAACAGTCGGGAAGAATGTGGTACAACCGACTAAGTGACTTTCTCCTAAAGAAAGGTTACTCAAATAATGGTGATTATCCCCACGTGTTTATAAAGAAGTCCCAGAATAGATTTTGTATCACCTCAGTTTTTGTCGATGATCTGAATATCATCGGAATTGCGGAGGACATAAAGGAAGCAAGTTCTTACCTTTTGACAGAGTTTGAGATGAAAGACTTGGGTAAAACCAAGTATTGCTTAGGCCTGCAGCTAGAGCATTTCCCTGAAGAAAACCTAGTACACCAGTCTACCTATACCAAGAAGGTATTGGAGAAATTCAACATGGATAAATCTCATCCTTTAAAAACCCCGATGGTAGTAAGGTCCCTAGATGTGGATAAAAACACATTCAGACCAAGGATGAAAAACGAAGAAGTTTTAGGACCAGAAGTTCCGTACTTAAGCGCCATAGGAGCATTGATGTACCTTGCGAACTACACCAGACCTGATATTGCATTCGCAGTCAACCTATTGGCTAGGCACAGTGCAACTCCAACCACAAGGCATTGGGCTGGCGTTAAGACTCTTCTTAGATTCCTCCAATGTACATAAGATCTTGGCTTATTTTACTGGAAGAACCAAGACTTGACCATAGTGGGATATACAAATGTTGGCTATCTGTCTGATCCCCACAGTGCCAAATCTCATATTGGGTTTGTATTTCTGTGTGGTGGTGTAACCATCTCTTGGCAAACTAGGTCTTATGAAAATCTGGCTGGTCTTTTCATTAAGTCTCTGCCTACGTTCAGTTTCCAACGATGCGTTCGTGGTATTGAAATGAAGCGGCTTGGAGAGTTGCAGGGACCAGGGGGAGAAACCCCTAAACCATAATCCATTTAAGTTCCTAAAGTTTTACCTTAATCCTGAATATTAATCTAGAAGGTAGAGAGGTTGTACACTTTTTTCTTTAGTGAGTTTTTCCTAAAGATTTCTCACACAAAAGTTTTTAACGATGCAACAATGCAATATAACTTATGGATGCAATTCACTCTTTTATCCAATCCCTTTTTCCTATTGGGTTTTGAGAGGTTTTAATGAGACATGTGCATGTGCGATATTCATTCAAGAGGATTGTTGAGAAACCCTAGATTAGGGGTTGATGGGCATAATACTGAAAGTGCCCCTGGTGGGTTTAGTCTATAAATAGGACCTTCCCCGTATATAAAAAGATATATCAATCAATAAAGAGGTTCCCCATATTTTGTCTCCATCTATTGTCTCTCATTGGTGATTTACTTGTTTTTATCCTGCAACGACTACGTTATTCAACAGTAGCAACTTGAACGGCATGCTGCCGGAAGATTTTCCTGATAGCATCACCACATCTCTACAGAGGGTGTTTCTTGGTGACACATGCGATGTGGAAAAGTAGAAGCTCTAAATCTGAGTGTAGGGTGCACAAGGTTTTGATCCTTTTGTTCAGAGGAATAGCATCTCATCATATTACGCGGTACATTGGGCATATTAGCGGGCTATTCCATCTTAATGTCCGTAAGCCTCAACGTCTATATCCGTATCGAAGAGATACGATAAAGTGTTCGAATCTTTGTGCAATGTCCTAACCAAAATGCCTAGTAGCAATGATAAAAGCCGATGATCATAAGACATTCCTTCATCAAGATCTCGAATGAAACTATCCATGGAATCGTGTGCCATGTGAAATGTAGATCATCGTTGTTCTTAACTGAGATTCAGGTTAAGCTCTGTCTTGGAACCGTCGTGGGGTTAGGAGTAAAGCATCCCCAGGTTTGCGCATATCGTTGGGCATGGAGAAGCATTGGGAACCCAATATCTTTCTTGACGGTTTCTTTTGTAACACCCATTAACATGAGCACGGAGATACTCTTGAAGGAAACATTAACAAAGCTAAACTAGGGCAGTCTAGTAAATTTCGGCAGAACCTCTTTTGTATAGTTACTATACGGAAGTTCCCAAAAGATAGAAAGTAGATCATAACTAAATATTTCCAACATCCAATATCATCACTAAGCATTAAAAACATGCTACTCAGCTAGAACATATTCAAAGTTAACCAAAGTACATTACTTATCATTATTACAAATAACCTCGATGCATGAGGCCTAACCATGATCATTTCTTAAGCAGTTCACTTAATTATTAATGGATACTCTAAGAAGATTAATGAACTTTTAAAGAAGCGTGACAGTGTGTGACTTCAACTCAAGTTTACTCCCTCCCATGCATGTCGTTCTTGTAAAAGGTACCTAAAACACAACAAAAGAAAGGGTGAGCCCAAAGACTCAGCAAGTACCAATAATGAAACATTAAACTCACAATTACAACATCAACACTCCATTCCAAAGCTTTACTCGAGAAACATATCACATGATGTATGAATGCAAATATGCAATGCATCTTTTCTTTCTCTTCCACTTTTCGCATTTCACCGTGTCACGAGATATCGACAAATCGCGCATACCATGCACTGTGCTGTAAACCTGAGACCAGTGCCCAATACTCCATAAGTAAAGGGGACCTCAAGCCCACACTCCACAAGTGTGGGGACCTCAAGCCGTCATATACATGACGGGATCTCAACAAATGCTTAGTCACCACGTGACCAAGTCTTCATTATGTCAACATGATGCATATGCACAAATCTTAATCATCATAATCATACCTCCTCAGCAACATCACTTATGAATTTAACTCATTCATAGTTCTATAATTCATGTTCATAGACATTCATACAGTCAAGCAACCATGCATAATACATATTTTCACAACATTAATAATCATGGTCAACAACATCTATAACACTCTAGCATCCATAGATATCACATTTATTCATAATACTAGCAAACAAGTACTTGCCTTAACCGTGCAGGGACGAAAGACTTGGAGAGGGCGCTGCCCCTGGAACTAATCCCTCACCTGAATATAAATATAAAACATGCTAAAACAACCATACTGAACCAAAACTTAGCCAAAAGTACAACCGCACTCGCTAAACTCTCAAGCGCATTCCCAATTCCAACTCCTAAAGTTTGATCTGTCCCCTTTGTCGACAGCCATAATCTAAAATTCATATCTTTTTGTACAGGAGTCCAAATGAGGTGTTATTGGACTTCATTGAAAGGTTATAAATTTACCCAAATAAACCTAGTTGGTGGGCCTTCCTGATTCGGCCATCTAATAACCCTATCATACTAATTAACAGAACATCGATTTCACGTCAAGTTCTCTGGATAGTACACTAAAACTATCATAACTTTTAGCTCGTTTGTCCAAATTTTGCTTTCTTGGGCTTCCCTGAAAGCTACGACAATTATATACAACTTTCGTTATACTGAGCTCCTATAATTTTTCATTTAACTGATTTTTCAAGTCAGATTACTAAAACCTGTCAGAATACCAACAGATTTGCAGAACAGCAGCGCTACGAAATTCATAACTTTTGAACTGCTCGTCCAAACGATACGATCTTGTACTCTAAAGAAAGGTATCGACGTCGCCTACAATTCTCTAGGATGCGTCCTGATCAGATTCTACCGTTAAATAACTCAAAAACATCGCCCAACCCGATCTACTCTAGTCAGACCTAAATACCGACATTGCTAAAGATCAATTAACCCACCAATTGAAAGGGATTGGGTCTTACCTTGAAGAACCGCGTGAGCGTGATGAACACCACGTGACCCCTCTTCCTCTCCCTTCTCTCTTCTTCTTCTTTCTTCTTCTTGGCCGGCCACGAAGGGGAGGGGAGGTGGAGACACAAGGGGAGGGGAAAGGAGGTCGAGACACAATTGGGGAGGGGAGGGGCTGCTAGAGTGGTGGTGCTACATTAGCATGGCTGCCCCCTTTACTTGGATGGTTTCCCTAATGGGCCAAGGTGTTGTGGGCTTTCAGCCCACTGCCTAAGTTTTCCAAATTACGCAAAAATCCCCCTAAACTTCTGTTAAAACCACTTCCTCTATTCAATTCTCCTCCTTACAATCTTTCTTCTCACTTAAATAAATATTTGGGGTATTACACTTTTCCCATCCCCTCGCCCCACCCTTACATCGACCTTTCTCTCCTTTCATCCCATGACAAGATCGACGCATTGCGAAAATCTTACTCAGATGTCACCACCCCAAAAGAAAGTTACGAAGTCAAGTCAACTAGATATCAACATTTGAATTTCCATTCAACGATTAATGAGTCGCAAGATGAGGTTTGTTGATTCTTCACATGCGCATACGCTAAACTTTCCCCTTTCATATGTCTATCTTCCATGTACCACCTTTTTAATCTTACCACCCCTCCTAGCGACTTTGCAAGCATTACAGACTAGGCACCTAATAGCTGTTATTCCTCCAATAGGTTATTCTGGGTTATGCTAAACCTTCAAGCCTTCTACCAGCATATGAATACTTAATCTACCCTCTGTGACGAGAAGGGAAAGATACTCTTCAAGAGTATATGCGAAAATCCTATGTTTGGAGTGACCATGAACACACTTTTGTTCTTTGGTCTTTACTTCAAGTAATTCCATTAGTCCAAGTTTCTTGCAATTGGTAATAAGAAATTGGTGGTCATAGGATCACTCACCATTAGCTCTTTTCGTTGCGATGACCCCATCCTTGTTGAACATCCATCCTCTAGCAAGATTTAGGGTTTGATATTTGGACGATGCATACTCAAAGGAAACTTGGTGGAAGGCTTAATCTCCACTATCCCGTTCGGTTCCCACGGATCATCACCGCCTTACTGCACCAAGCCACTTGGTGCAACCCATCGTTCGAACCTTGTCCACCATGCACCTTGCTTGAGCTCGACCATTAATGACCATTCGGACCTTAGTTCTCAACCAAGTCGATCCTTGTCACCATTGACCATAGTTGACTACAAGCCACATGCACATTCAAAGATCAAGAAACCATGTCCGCGACACAAGTTCTTTTCATCTTGACCCACATTAGTCAAAACATGCATCATGTAACATTATGCACTGACCCAAAACCTCTAGGATCTAACCACAATGATATTCACAATTCTTTTCGTAAAGGGAGACAGTCTACCTTCCCAATGGTAGGCGACCATATCTGACGATAGAGCGATGCGCAACTAATGGCATATGGTGCGCAAACACTAAAACTTGCTAAAATTTTGTAAACCAAAGATCCAACTTGATAAACCATGCCAATTGTCCATCACAATTAACGTGAGACCTTCTCACATGGTCTTACGAGTTTTGTCGATGTTCCACTATTGATCTTATGAAATAAATGTTGGGAATACAATACTAGAGATCATGCAAGGCGAGACGGGGTCTTTTAGATAGTTTGAGGCCTTCTCGGAGAGAATAACAACCCTACTCACATGTTCTTGTATTGAATGTGTTTACAGTGAAATAAACCACAGAAACTATGGCTAATGGCTTTTAAGAGTATTGAATATGTGTCTTTTCAATTCATCTTTCTTTATCCACAAGCATCACCCCTTATATAGCTTTTGAAAGGATGGTAGTTCTTTGTGCGTCAAAGGCGTTTTGATGGTTGGCGATTGCACCACGTTAGCTCTGATTATTATCGAGAGACACTCTCTTGCACGTTTGTCATGCGGTTATGCTAGAGATAAAGATAATTGTGTGCGATTATGTCGAGTCAAACATCACATGTAATAACTACTACACATGATTGAGCGCAATGTACATAGTCCCTAGTCGATAGGTCCACATGTCTATGGATTTTATCAACTATAGGGTGATTGTAGTTGACTTTGATCATAGTAGATCTTACGACCATAGGGTGGTCATGACCGAGTTAGTCGTAGCCTTCCCGAGTCGTAATGGGTATTTCGATCGGGGTATATTAAAGGATTATTAAGAATACCATTATCTATAATAAGTATTACAAATAAATAGTTTCATTAATATAGGATTATTAGATCCTCGTCATCTAGCCCTCCAACTTCAAGTGGAAATGACTTACTCAAGACACGAACGTAGGGTTGTAGTCGAAAGGAAAGCTTTTTCGACAAGTATTCTTTTGAACATAAATTGACTTGGTAAAGGAAGGTAGTTTTACTTGATTTGTCAAAATAAAATTCTTTGGTTGTTGCTCGGAAGATCCCCTCCAAAAATCGAGAAATGGTTGGAACTATGTCGAAGTGAGAGAAATCAGAGATGGATGTGGAGAAGATGAGTCCTTTGGTTGCTTCTCAGAAGATCCCCTCCAGATCTTTTAGTGAAGTGGTCTAGTGCTAAGGGTCAGCATTGGCCGTCAAGGGATAAGGTAACAATCACAGTCTTTCAAGCTTATTGCGAGTGTGGTCTTCGGGTATCTTCACATTTGTTCTTGGCGGTGGTACTCAAACACTTTGGGGTGGAATTAGTGAACTTGGTTTCCAATTCCATCACAATGCTGAGTGTGTTCGTGTACCTAATATGGGGTGCCCGATCTTCACGACTTAGGATCGAGATACTCAAGTAACCCATCGAATTTGTGAAGCCAATCGATGCCAATGCAACGACCTACAATGAATGAACTTCTTGAGCGACACGCTGAATGATTCCACTTGGTCACGAACAAGTGGAGGTGATCTGTAATCCACCCAAGAGCAAGCAAGAAAATCAGTAAATGAATTGCACAATTCAAAGGGGCAACAATTAGCTAGCACAAACCTAAAACATGTAAAGAGCAATATGTTTTTTCATGAAAAGTCATGGTGATACAGTGCGGCGCCCCTCCCTAGGGTATTAAGGATGTGTGGGACACTCCCCCCACACCTAGCCTAAGCCCAAACTTACTCTTGACGAGGATCTAATAATCCTCATTTTTTTTATTCCATAATCATGTAATATGACGTCACATGACATACCCCTTAATATTATAAGGGAAGAGCAAGTCAGGTAGTCGTAAGTTCTTGTACGACTACCCCCTAGTCGTAAGTATTTCTACGACTATAGTGTAATCGTAAGTCCTGCTATGATTACGTCCGGTCGTAAGTCTTTCTACGACCAGTACCCAGTCGTAAGCTCTTCTACGACTACCCTCCTAGTCATAAGTTCTGCTATGACCAGCTCTGCTACGACTTCCTCACGACTAACTGGGTCCACTCGTTAGAAGACCCATTTAATGGTGAGAATCCTAGCAGTTAAAATACGTAGTTATGCGACATAACTACAGGATAATTCTCCACTATCTACGTGATAACGTTTGTGGCATGGGGAGGTTACTACTCCAGCAATTACTCTCATTATTACGCAATAATGGGTGACTAATTAGCCTAGAACGACAATAGCCACTACTGCGTAGTATAAATAAGGTGTCTTTTAGAGATAGAGGGAAGGGATTTTTGGAGGAAGAACAGTTCAGTCAGTATTAGCATGATAGCAAGACCCTCTACTGATTGTAATTGAGATACCTAATACAAGATACACAGGAGTAGGGTTGTTATTCTCACCTGAGAAGGCCCGGACCTGTATAAAAATCCCCGTGTCTCTTTTGTCTGCGTGATCAATTGTGGAGACCCCCGAATCAAATAATCTTTACGTAAGATCGGTTCTAAAACACCGACAACTCTATTTGGCTCAAGTGGCCAAATTGGCTTCTAAACCCAATTTAAAACTAAATTATTTTAAAACATGAAAAATAGTTCTAAAATAGATACATGGTCTATTTAGGACCTCTCAAGTCATATGGCATGCAAGCCCATCAATGAAATCCATCCTAACTCTTTAATCCGGCTAGAATGCTCAATTAAGCATTTAAGCTCTTTCAGCCCAATTAGAGGAGTTGGACTTGGATTCTTGTTTTTTGGCTGCATGGGGTTGGTGTGGGATTCCATTTGGCCCATGTGAGGTGTAGGAGTGGCTCCCTTTGCCACATGGGCCTCCCCCTTTGGCTTGACTTGGGATTGGGCTTCCCTTGGGCTTGTGCTCCTTTGCCTTTGGATGCATGGATTAAGGACAAGTGGGCTTTGGCTTGCTCCTTGACTTGGTGCTAGCCGCATGGTGCATGGGCTTGGACTCTCTTGGCTCTTCTTCTTCTCACTTGGGCCTGCATCCCTCTGGACCGCACTATTTCTAGGACGTCTAGCATACCTACATTCACACAAGCAAAGCCGTAGTCACATTGATACGGGAGAGGCCCGATTTTCTCAGTGAGGAACCGTGGATAGTTGATGCGAAGTAGGCGATGTCGCTAGCTGAACACTCGCGCCAATGCACGAACCCTCAATTATTTGGAATACGCCCAAAACACACCAGGTAGTTGTTCGTCGCGAGACCACGAGCAGCGAGCGCCAAGTCCCCAATTCCCAATGGAGCAATGGCTTGACCACGGATTGCGAGAACAAAACAATGGATCACCTAATTCTTTCTCAAAGTCCTCGCATGAACTCTGGTGTCGAAAGAACAAGCAATAGCTATGTTTCAATCTTATGCATAAACTGGTCTAATGGATACAAAGGAGGGGCAAGGGTACTTAAGGCGCCCTCCACGACTCACGCACAGCCTAGGGCGGCTACACCGCGAATCAAACTCTAATTCGGCTAAGACCCAAAAAACACACAAAAAGGAAAACCTAACTTAAATCCGTCACATTGTTTGGTCATAGAGGCACGACCGTACGTCTTCTGAAGTTGGGGCCATACCCATTGTGTGGGCCTTGGAATAAGCTTTCAAACAAGTCCAAGAACACCCCAATCGGACTCCGTATGCAAAAGTTATGGCCTTTTATTACAGCCTGTTGGGCTGTCCCGAACCGAATCCAGGTGAATTCGAGTTGATTCGAGATGAATTTCAGTTGGGCTTGTGGAGGATCAGGTGGACTTGAATTCTTGGGCCTTTCTCCTCTTGGTTGACCCACGTGAGCTTCTCCTCCATTGCTTTGGCTTGGCCTCCCTCTCCTCCCTCTCGGTTCCAAGGCTTCACAATGTTCAAACTCGAGAATGTACAAAACATTTGCATGAGGTAGTACCCAATTCTCATCAATGAAAATAGAAGATTCATTAAGAAACAAAATCACTGTTGATTTAGAAGTTTAGCTCTTGCTCTAGTCGGTGGACCAACATGCATACGCACTTGTATTATTTGTAGTTTCACTTATGGTGTCCATCTCGGTATGTGCGTGACCACCAATAGGGAAAGATGTATTAGTGTTAGGGATGCCCTCATCATCCTCCCCTCTTGAAAAGGCGTGCGTCCTCGACGACTGGATCAATCACCACCAAAGAAAGGTGATAAATCGCGACATTGAATGTAGAGGTCACACCATAGTCATCGCGGAAAGCTCTATCTTGTAGGCATTGTCGTTGATCTTCGCAAGCACCTTGAAAGGTCCATCACCTCGCGGCGACAATTTGGACTTGCGGCGTTACGGAAAGCGATCCTTGCGATAGTGTACCCAAACCAAATCACACGTTGAAAAATCATCTTCTTCCTATTCTTGTTCGCCTTCTCGGCATAGGACTTAACCTTGCGCTCTATCTCTTCTTTTGTTTTTAGATGCAATTTCTTCACATATTCAGCTCGCTTGGGCGCCTCCATATGAACACGGTGCTGACTTGGAAGTGGCGACAAATCAAGCGATGTAAAGGGTTTGAAGCCATACACCACCTCAAAAGGACACAAGCTGCGTGAGTGGGTGCACGACCGATTATAAGCGAATTCCACGTGGCAAACAATCCTCCCACTCGCGCATGTTCTTCTTGATCATAGTCGGAGTAGCATCGAGTGTGCGGTTCACCACCTCCGTTTGACCATCGGTTTGGGGATGACAAGTTGTCTTTGAATAACAACCGTCCCAGTTTACTAAAGCGTCTTCAGTAGCTCATGAACTTCACGTTGCGATCGACACAATAGTGCGTGGCACGCCATGTAGCCTCACAATCTCCACGAAAAATAAGTTAGCAATATCGGCGCATCATTGCTCTTGTGCACGGAATAAAGTGTGTCATCTTGAAAAAGCGATCCACAGCGACAAAAGCAGAATCGCTCCCCTCTTAGTCCTAGCGGTCCTAAAACAAAATCCATACTAATATCCTCCCATGGTGCATTGGGAACAGGTGAGGGTATACAAACCGTGTGGATTCAACCGATTTCGCTTTGTGGCAAGTAATGCATCGCTGCACATACCTCTCCTCATCTCGCCTCATCTTAGGCCAATAAAGTGATCGCTCGGCATAGACAGCGTCTTCTCACGTCAAAATGTCCCATCAATCCACACATGTGATTCTGTAGTAATAACAAGCGCGGAGGAGGATTAGGGCATAATTTGTTAGTGTGAAACAAAAACCCATCATGGATGTGAAATTTATCCCATCTTTTCCCTCTTTGCAATGTGTGTGAGAGCGGAAAAATCATGGTCATGAGCATATAAATCACGCAAACTCTCTAAACCAGAACTTGCACTCCTAATTGAGTTAAAAGCACACTTTTCCTAGAAAGAGCATCGGCTACCACATTTTCCTTTCCCTTCTTGTATTTCACAATGTAAGAAACGACTCAATGAATTCGACCCATTTGGCATGTCTACAGTTCGGACTTGCTTGGCCTTTTAAATACTTCAATGCCTCATGATCGAATGAATAATAAACTCTTTAGGCCATAAATAGTGTTGCCAAGTTTCTACATGCGCACTAACGCATAAAGCTCTTTGTCATAGTCGGATAATTCAATTGAGCACCATTCAGTTTCTCACTAAAATAAGCTAGGTCTACCCTCTTGCATTAAAACACCGATACCCAATCCACTAGCATCACACTCAATTTCAAAAATTTAGTGAAATCGAGTAAAACAAGCAACGATGCTTGATCAAGCGTTTCTTAAGATCAGCAAAAGCATTGTCTTGCGCTACCCCCACAAATTCAACACCCTTTTTAGTAAGTTCATTCAAAGGGGCGGACGGTGCTAAAATCCTTCACAAGCGCCGATAAAAACCAGCGAGACCATGAAGCTCTAATCGACTTACGTTCACAGGAGTTGGCCAATTTTTAATCGCTTCAATTTTAGACTCATCTACTTCAACTCCCTGTGCAGAAACAACATAGCCTAAAAAGATGACACGATCTTTGCAAAAAGTGCACTTTTCTAAGTTACCAAATAACCTAGCCTCACGTAAAACTTGTAGAACTTGTCTAAGATGGTCTATGTGTTCAGATTCAGTGCGACTGTAAATCAGAATATCATCAAAGTACACAACCACAAATTTACCAATGAAATGCCTTAAAATATGATTCATTAAGCGCATGAAAGTACTAGGTGCATTAGTTAAACCAAAAGGCATGACTAACCACTTATACAACCCAAATTTTGTTTTAAATGCTATTTTCCACTCATCCCCTTCATGCATCCTAATTTGATGGTAACCACTGCGCAAATCTATCTTAGAGAAAATATGACACCACTCAATTCGTCTAGCATATCATCTAAGCGAGGTATAGGATGACGATATCGAATTGTGATATTATTAATCGCTCGACAATCTCACATTATCGCCATGAACCATCTTTCTTAGGAACTAAAATAACAGGAACAACACAAGGGCTTAAGCTTTCACGTACATACCCTTTGGAGAGAAGCTCTTGTACTTGTTTCTGAATTTCCTTTGTTTCCTCGGGATTGGTGCGATGCGGTGGTCGGTTGGCGGCGGCGCTCCTGGAATCAAGTCGATCTTATGTTCTATCACGTTGGTGGTAGCCCAGTGGTACCTCGGTTGGAAAGACGTCATTGAAGTTACGCAAAACACAAGCAACACCACTAGTAAGAAGACAAGTCGTTAGTCGAAAGCAAGGCGTCTTTGTACAACGATACAAAGTGCACCAAATTGGGATCTTAGCTGAATTCTCTCATCTCGATTTGGTGGCTAACATCACTAAATTCTTCTCTCGCTCTTTGGCGGTCTCAACGTTCATCTCAATTTTCTGCATTGAAGAATTCACAATGCATTTGCGGTGTAGCGGCTTCAAGATGATTTCCATATTGTTCCATCGAAATGTGTAGCGATTTGTCGCCCATCGTGAGCAGTGAGCGGTCATATTGCCATGGCCGTCCCAAGAGCAAATGACACACCGTCATAGGCACTACATCGCAGTCCACAGTGTCGGTGTACTTCCCAATAGAAAATGTCACACGCACCATATAGTTCACCTTCACTTCCTCTTTGTCGCTCAACCATTGCACATGATAAGGACGTGGATGCGGCAAGTACTTCAAACCCAACTTATGACACATATCCTTGCTGGCCAAGTTATGACAACTCCCACCATCAATAATCACTTTGCACACCTTACCCTTATCAAGTTTTGCCCAAGTCTGAAATAAATTGCACTGCTGTTAGTGTGGTGATGGCATCACACTAAGCACCTTGGGTGTGCAAACAATGGAATCTTGCTCGGTGTTAGGAAACTCGGGATCGCACTCACATTGTTCTATGTCATCGAGTGTGCAAGCCATTTGCGCATAAAGCGACTCGTCATCACTATTTGAAACATAACCGCCATCTTGGTGATAAGCATAGTTCTGACATTTGGGCAGTCCCTCTGATAAGCAAAATGTCTTCTGGTTTCAGGATTGTATCCAGGAAACCAAAGGATGTAAAATTCGAAGATAAGTAATGGTACTTATTTCTTCAATTTACAACTTGATTTTTTTAACTCTTTCTTCTTCCATGTAGTCCTGCTTCTCCAGCCCCCGAGGACGTTTGTAAGGAGAAACATGCTATTGTCGAAGCCACAACCATGGGGATATTGGTTTCTCTAGTGGTCATGGATATAGAAACAGAGCTGGTCGAGGTTTCGACCACAATCCCTGAGATGGTAGGAGAGGATATTGCCACTGTCGAGCTAGCGGCATCTAGGTGGTCATTCCAGTAGTGGTCGCGGAGACGGAGGCGAAGATGGCGGAGGATTCGACCACTCTGATGATCGAGTCAGCTCTTGAGGACATTAATGTCCAGACAAGGGAATTGGCTCTTTGATCACCGACGGTGGTCGATCAGGCAGCGGCAGAAGGCTCCAACCAAGGCCACCACAATGGAAAAGAGGTTGTTGAAGCTGCCCCTTCAAAGCCTCAAGGTATGAACTCCCCTTCCTTAGAAGAAGAAGAAGAAGAAGAAGAGTTCGATCTTTTTTCTAGAGTTTTTTGGTTTTCGAGTCGAGGACTTCATCGTGGAGATCACGCGACCGAGTTTCACATCCCAGGGATATTCTGATCTGATGTCATATTTTTTATGACGAGCGTCTTCAAAAAGTATGGTGGGAGAAGGTCGAGGGACTCAACAAGCTTGAAGACCCTAAGGAAGTATACTCAAATTACGCTTGATCAATGATCAATGTAAGTATTTGATACCAAATATAAAGTATTTGAGTTTTTCATTTCTAATCTTCCTCATTACTTGGTTCTTTTTTAGAAAGCTCTCAAACAAGTTTACAATGATTGTTGAATTCACGACGACTTGTCAGTGAGGAAGCACAAGGAGACACTCTGCGACCAGGTAGAGATATGGTAAGTTACTTTTACGAGTAGACTTCGACCACTCTTTTAGTACTAAACGCTTTGACCTTTGTAGGTTTAAAAGCGATGCTAAGCCTTTAGCTGATGCACTCAACTATGAGAAAGTCGAGTCGCAAAAGTTATGGGGCAGAGAAAGAGGACCTGCTCAAGAACCTCCAGGAAGCAAATTCTGCTTGCAGTGCGAGAATGTTATCAAAAGTAAGTATTTTTCTTGTATTTGTAAGTTTCGACAACTTTCTTTCTTTTTCTTATTTTCTGACTTCTTTTTACAGAAGAAGAAGTCGATGCGGGCAAGCTTCAATTCGAGCTCCAATCAAAGAGCTTGGTGATCGAGGAGCTCAACCGTAGCACAAAAGAAATAGACAAGAGCATCAAGGCATGGGAGGAGCAGTGCACAAAGGATGCTGTCTTTGATGAAAAGGAAGTACAAAAGCTTGATGTCCGCTTGGCAGGTAAAAATTCTTACTTATGACCGGTATAAAATACTAGTCAAAAGTATTGTTTTATTAACTACTTTTCACTCTTTTTTACAGAGCAAGCGGTAGAAATAAAATGACTCCAGGAGGAACTGACCCATAGTCAGGAGGAGATGAAGGCGACCAAGATCAACCTTTGAGATATTGTCTCTCTCCTGAACAGCGTGCTTAGCGTACTGGGTGCTGAGAAGGTCACTCCACTTGAAGACACCCTGATCGGGCACACGTGTTGTGTTGGCCAGTAGGTCAGGAACCTCCCAGAGTTGGTAACTACTTTGAATACCAACCAAGTTGAGTCAATGAGGCAAGCGGTCCAAAATAGAGTAAGTTATGCTTTGGCAAAACTTAAAGCACATGACCGTAGCCTTTGCCTTCTTATAGTCGAGGCTGATTTCACTGCCCTAAAGCAGAAGCCCAGGGACGAATCGAAGAGGCTCAACCAGCTTGCAAAAGGGTTGCGAAGGAGATGCAGCTAGGATCTCCTTCCAAGTGGTTTGTAATAGGTTGTACTATGTAAAGACATGTTTGATATTTTGCATGTATAAAGCCTTATTTCCCGTAGATTGTCCTTTTTGAGTAGTTAGTAGCTCATAAGATAGAAAAAATGAGAAAAGACTAAGGAATTGAAGTCATGATTATAACTTTATCCTAGCCCTCGACTATTTACTTGAATTCGATAAATGTACTAAGAAGCGATGGAAAAGAGCTCGCTTAAAACTTTTTGACCACATTTGTTGAACTTGATCTCCTTGTGTTGGTAGCAAGAGTAAAGGTCTCATCGATGCTAGGAAGATCCTTCTAGTGGGTGGGACCACATGCAGAGAGGAGAGACTTCAACTAGGTGACTTTCATGTTCTCCGACCAGTGTAAGGAAAACCAAGTGTTTGAAGGTGGTCGAAAAAATGATTGTGAGCTTTGCTCGTTAAGCAACTATGTTAAACAAAAAAGAATGAATGTAACATAAACTTTATTGATAGTATGAGAATTTACACATAGAGCTTTTATGGCGATCGATGTTCCATGAAGAACTCTACCATCCTCCAATGCCAATCATCACAGAGCCTAGTCTCGTGACTTCAATCAACGTGTAAGGGTCTTCCCACTTGGGAGAAATTTTATTCTGATTAGACTGGGTTTGAATCTTTTCATAACCAAGTCGCCTACAACAAGGTTGTAAGGTTGGACCTTACGATCGTAGTACTTGCGTAGGGCTTGTTGGTAGACTGCCAAACGAATTAAGGCTTGGTTCCCCTTTTCTTTGAGTATATTGTTATCATCAGCTCAAAGTTGTTCTTGGTCCAGGTCGTTGAACTTTTTCGACCCTTGTAGACTGTAACATCCCAAAGTTCTGTTACCAAAAATAAAATTAATAAAGTTATTGTTTTATTAGATTTTCTGAAATTTAAAGAGTTTTATTGCTTTTCTTGAATTTCCTAAAATTTGAAAGTCAAAAATAAAAATTTATTGGATTTTCTAGGTTTTTATTGGAATTAAAGTTAAAAAGGAAATTTTAATTAATTTCTTGAAATTTTTGGAGTTTAAAAAGGTTTTTCCTATTTTGTAGAAAATAAAAATAATTTCTATACAAAATTAAAAGCCAACTTTAAGTTGAAAATAACTTTATTAAGTTCAAAATAATTCTAGGAATTTCTGTGAATTTTCTAGAATTTTTGGACTTTATTTACTAATTTCTAAAGGCTTATGTAATTTGTTTCAACCAAATTAATAAATCAAATTAAAATTCCCTTTACTGCCTTTTGGCCGAAACCCTAAATTTTGGCCCATTTTTCTTCGGCCCAGCCACCCCTGCAAACTCACCCAGCCTCCCTCCCATTTTCCTCTCTTGCCCTCATTTCCATGTGGGCCTCGACCACTTGACTCACCCTTCTTCTCCCCCACCTTTCTTCCTCCTCCGGCTGCAAGCCTCGTCTCCGTTAACGCCCGTGAAAAGCTCCAAATCTACAGCCATCCCCTCCCCAAATTCTCATGCATTCAAGCGCATTCAAACCCCCTATTCATGCTGCGCCCGCTCCCGGCCATTTCTCCCCTCTTTTGTGCGCATTTACGTCAGGATTTTGCCATGGTCACCGTGAACCTAGCGTGCATGATCTTCTCCTCCCGGCCGCCTTCGCCCCTATAAAAGGGAGCATGGTGCGCCCCATTCCTTCCTCATCCATCTCTCCGAACCATTCCTCCTCCCCCCTCCTAGAATCGTCGTAATCCGCTGTTGATGTCTCTCAGTTGTGCGCTCCTTCTCCATCGTTCTCGCCACCGTTGATGACTTCCTGACCACAACGTCTTCGTTGCCATCCCACGTTCTCCATCGTGTGCCCACCCACTTCGTCGAAGACCCGTCGAATCGTCGTGCCGCCCCCGACCCGAACTTCACCGCTGCACTTCACCTCGCCACCGACGATCTTCCCACAAGCTTCCGCCGAGACTGTGCGCCTCAGGTTTGCCATGTTCCGCTCGTCCTTTTGGTACCATCACCGGCCGTTGGAGCGCCGCCAATCTCCGACGACCCTCGGGCCGAGAGCATCGCCGCCTCGGTGCTGACATTGCATGCTTGCGTGGTGCCACCTCCTCGCCATGTCATGCCCACGTCAGCCCTCAAGCCTACGTGGCTGCCCCGTCACGACCACGTGGCGGCTAACGCGACAAATTCTGAATTCTACTAGAAAGAAAATTCGGCTAGAAAACAAAAATTAGTTGTTGACATCATCGTGATGCAGTAATTCGATTTTCCTTTAGAAAATTAATTCCAACATTTCTAAAAATTCTAATTCTATCATTTCATGTGTTGTAAACTTCCAGGGACTCGTTCTCCTTCACACGAGCATCGATTTCGACAATTCAAATTTCTAAATTCATCTAAATTCAATATCTAGTTAAATAAACCAAAATTTCTTAATTTGGGTTTCATTTGAATTTAGCTTATTTTCGCGTATAGATTTCAACCACTTCGGAAAGCCAGGTTTCAACGCCATTTGAGAACAGAAACTAATTAAGCAAGGCAAGTTACATCTTTGGTCATATTTGATCCTATTATTTTAAATTATTTAAATTCTGTTTTAAATTACTATTGCATGCTTATTTCTATTCATTGTAATTTAAATACGTGTTTAAATTATAGTTATGCCTAAATCCTTTTCTTGCCAATCTTAAAATTGAAATAAACCTACCTTAACCTTAGATGAAAATCTAGTTTATGCAATAGTATGAACTAGAACACTTTGGGAAAACTTATGCTTAGCCATTCTTAGACTGAAATATTTGATTTGGGAATTTACGACCAAAGATCAAATGTTGTTTAAATTGTATCCTTAGCATTAGTATGTCATGAAAGTTTACAAATAATTTGTAAAATAAAAGTAAATATTGGTTTGTACTTGGGTAATATGGATAGTTGGTGGGTGCGGTTTATGCAGGCTCAATCGGGAATGATTAAGGCCTAGGGTTATTTTGGAAGTCACTCAAGTCGATTAAGGACCGGTCTTGAGTCGCATCTTGCTAACCTCCATCGTTGTAACATCCCAAGTCTTTGTTGCCAAAATAAAATAAATAAAGTTATTGGATTTCCTGAAATTTGATAGAGTTTATTTGCTTTATTTGAAGTTTTAAAAGTCAAAATTTAAACTTTATTTGAAGTTCTTGAAGTTTTATTTGGTTGGATCTGAAAAATAAAAATTTAATTAATTTCTAGAATTTTCTCTGTTTTAAAAGCTTTTTTCTAAATATTTTAAAACCAAAACAATTTATGTTGCAAAATTAATAGCCAATCCTAAGTTGGAAATATCTTAATTAAATGCAAAATAAATAAGAGAATTTCATGAATTTTCTCATAATTTTGGATTTATTTTGCTATATTTTAAAGCATAAGCAATTTCTGGAATTAAATTAATAGGAAAATCAATCAAAATCCTGGTTAAACCTTTGGGCAAAACCTCCTTCACCCATCTCCTCTCATGCTTTGCAGCCCTCGGCCCGTTCTCACTTGCTCCCCACCCTCTCTCTCTCCGCCCCAGCCCACTGTCATCCACCTCTCTCTCGCTGGGCCTACAGTCGGGGCCATCTCCCCACCTTCTTCTTTCGGTAGCTTTGAAACCGCCTCCATTAGCGCCAAGGGCTCCATCTCCGCCAGCGTTTTCGTCCCCATCCCTCGCGTGATGGTGCACATTAAAACCCGACGCCGCCTCCCCATTTCGGTCGTGGCCTCTCGTCCGCGTCGCGAATCGCGAACCCGCATTCATTGCCGCGGCCTCGCACCGATCTCGCCCTCACCCCTCCCGGCCCCTATAAAGGGAGCACGAGGCTCCTCGACTCCTCAACCTCTCCCAGCACCCACTCCTCCTTCCTCTCCATTTCGCCGTATTTCCGATTGAAGGATCCGCGGCGCCCCTTTCTTCCTCGTTGTTGGCGTCGTCCAAGCGCTCGCCCCGCCGACCACGGATTCGCGCCGCCACCTCAACGCCTACCGTGCTCGCGCCGCCTTCGCGGGCGCCACTCAACGCCAGCGCGCGCGCGACCTATCTTCGCGCGCTTTCTCCCCGCCGCCGGCCGCCTCCGTCCCCCTCCGGCCACCCGGGTGAGCACACCGTACTCCTCGCACTCACCTCTCTCCTCTTGTGTCTTCACGGCCGACAGGCAGCGCAACGCCCGGTGACCCTCGGTCCCGCGCGCGCTGGGCACTTGCCACCGTGGGCGCCATGTCACCGCCACCGCACCCCTTTTGCCCTCGTGGCCGCCACGTGTTGGCCTTGTCACGCCCGCGTGGACACACGCGCGGCAGTCTCCACTGTAGCGTGCGCCGGGTCTATCATGGACCATTGACCGGCCGTGGACCCAGTCTTTGACCATCGGGCCCACATGTCAGTGAGTCAAAACCATTTCTTTTACAAAAATAATTCGGTCGGGAAAAAGAATTTCCCTCGCTGACGCCAGCTTGCGCAATAAACCGAATTTCTTTAGAAAAATAATTCGGAAAATTCAATAAAATCTAAAAATTAGGGTTTCTTTAGAATTCAAACTTCCAAAGCTCATATCTTTTGCATCCGAACTCCGATTTGGGTGATTCAAATTTCTAAATTTGTCTAAATTCAAGATCTAGCTAACTAAACCAAAATTATTTAATTTGGAGTTCATTTGAAGTGTTATTTGAATTTTGTTTGAATTTGGCTTATTTCACGATTAGATTTCGACGACTTCGGGGAGTCAGATTTCGACGCCGTTTGAAGAGCACCTAAGAAGATTGATTTTGATTGTATGATCGTCGTGATTGTATACTTGGACTACGTGAAGAAAGTACTTGTGAGTACTAGGTGACCTGTTAAGGAAAACAACATCACCTCAAGTAAGGCAAGTTATACCCTTAATCATATCGATCCTATTATTTTAAATTTATTTAATTCTGTTTTAAAATTACTATTGCATGCATAATTTTTATCCAATTATTTTAATCCCCTGTTTAAATACTTAGTTATTCCAATTCCTTGTGTATAGCCAATTTGAATATTGATTATCATTTCCTTGTCACCATTAGATAAAATAATATTGGAAATAATTAAATGCTTAGCCAATGCTTAGATCAAATCTTGTATTTGGGAAGTTTTTAGCCAAATCTTTGAAATGTGATTTAAATTGAGTCTATGGTATTGTTTTGTCATAGAAGGTTTAGAAAATGCTTTTACTTGGAGAATAAAACGAAAATGGGTTTGGACTTGGGCATAATGGATGTTTGGTGGGTGCATGTTCATGCACGGGCTCAACTAGGTAGGTTGAGGCCCATGGGTTTGTTGAAAAGTTGCCCAAGTCAATTAAGTACCGGTCTTCGAGCCGCATCTTGCTATGCCACCACCGTACCACCACATGTCCTCAGTGTGGGGAGTAGGACCTGGCTAACTAATCTGCAATGTTCCACCGTGGTCATTCCCTCTGGATGCAATGGGTAGTCATGTTCGACTTATGTTAGTCCCACCTAGCGCAGAGGGCCCGAACCGGAGGTCTTTATTCCAAAGGGGGTGGCGAAACCTTAGCGAGGGGTAACTACGGTGGAATAGCGCTTTGTAAAAGCCTTGTCACGTGCTCTAGACTGCTTACCTAAGGTAGTAAGCGGTGGTATCGGCAGAATACCGAATAAACTAGAGAAGTCGTGTCTTGTGGGTAAAGTGTACAACCTCTGCAGTGTAAAACTATTCGAATAGCCGTGTCCACGGTCATGGACATGCTAGCAAAGCCACTCAAAGTTAGACCTTAGTTTTGTTTGAAAAGACTTCTTCAAAATTGGTTTATCCAAATGGGAATTGGGCAGGAAGCCTTGTGATAGGAGGGTATCCTTCACCATTCTTGTGTGAATGTTATCTGACTATAAAATTGAGAATTTGTAAAACTTTCCTTTTTGTAGTTATAAAATATACCTTTGGAACTTAGTACAAGTAGTTGAAGAAATCTTTGCTCAACCCATAAGCCATCCTTGTTTACATCCATATATGCATGTCATTCTATTACTTGGCCAGGTGTAACTTGCGAGCACGAAGTTGTGCTCATACTTGTTTTATGCAAATAAATTTGAGGAGAAGGACTTCATAACTTGTGTGGATCTCGATGACTAGGCCGCTTCCCCAGTCGATTGCCTGTGGCAGATTACTGGACCCTACTACTTCTTCGTCTTCCGCTGTGTTCTTTATTGTTGGCTGTAAGCCTCTTTTGTAGTAAACTCTGTTGATTATTAATAAAGTTGTGATATGAATTTGTTACCATATTTGTTTCTTGTGTGAACTAGCGATTATGGGACTAGTTCGAAATGCCTGAGAGGATGCAGGATGTTACTCCAGATGCGACAATCGTACTACCACAAGTCCAGAGTGGGGAGGACTAGGCTAGATAATTTGAGGATCATTGCAAAACGAGGAGCTGTAGCTTATCAATTAGAACTACAGAATCCCTTTGTGATGCACATGATACTTTTCATGTGTCTCAATTGAAGAAATGCCTTCGTGTTCCTATTGAGGCAACGCTTATGAGCATCTTGATCTCAACACGATCTTTCCTATCAAGAGCAACGATGCGTATCCTCGACACCATGGAGCGAGGACAAGAAATCGTCTTTGTCAAGTTCTTGAAAATTCAGTGGGCTAATCATTCTGAAGATGAAGCCACTTGGGAGCGCGAAGATCTGATGCAGATTGAGCACCCCCATCTCTTCGTTGTTTAGAACTTTCCTTTGAATCAAGAAAGGAAAGTTTAAACACAACAATGTAAACAAAGATGTAATGATAACACTATGTTATTATGTAAAGCTCTTCTTTGTTATCTTTGAAGAAATCAAGACAACGAGATGTTGAATTTCCTTATAAATCATTTCAATTTCACTTTCTCCTAATATTTAACTTGTTCCAAATCTAGGGACGAGATTTTCTTATGAGGGTAGGTTTGTAACAGCTCAATTTTATAAACAGTAATAATATGCATTATGAGCAGTAATAGGACCTTGTTCATAGCATTCTTATTCTTAATCACCAGTTAGGAGTTCTTTGTTACCAAGTAAAACCTTCCTTTTAGCCAAAGACCAAAAACTTATTTAAAGTTTTCAAGGAAATACAAGATAAAACTTGTATTATGACTGGAAATATTTTTATTAAAGCCTAGATAAATTATCTTGGCTGAAAATATTTTGTTGCATTTTAGAAATTATTTTGACTTCAAGAAAAATAATTGTCTTTAAATGAATATTTTAGGGCTGAAATAAATATTTATGTATTTTGCAAAGTGATCTTGTGATTTTAAAATTTATCTGGGAAATATATCATCCCAGTAGCCTCCAGCAAAAATTTCATGATTTTACCAATTTATTTGCTATTTTTAAAAGCCCAGTCAAACCTTTAAGCTTTTGAATAAAGTTTGGTCAACTAATCTGGTCTGGACTCAAGACCTAGCACTGTAGCGACTCGAGCCATGTGGTTGAGTCCAACCCAGTGCAACTGGTCCGGCTCTGTCACGTTCGGGCGCGAACCCGATGCCCACGCGTGATGTGAACCGTTGATCTTCAATCGAACGGGCGGTGCGCGATGCCCGCGGCATCCCGCGTGTCGCGTCCTAACCCTCGCCGTTGGATCTTGATCCAACGATCGAGATCAGTGTATGCAATCGGACAACTCTGGAGCCCTTCTCGATCTCCACCGTTCATTTATGATCCATGGCGCCGCCTTTTTCTTTTAAACTTAGAGCGCGTTTTTCTTTGGGCCGTCGATTCAAATCTCACGGTGTCCCTCTTTCCGCGTGCTATTAAGGCCTCGCTCCTGCGGGCGTTAGATCTTCATCTTATGGTCGAGCGGTGTATGCATTCGGGCGACTCGGATCATCCCTTAATCTCGCGTTCATTCTTGATCGACCGCGTCACTCGTTTTCTTTTGAAATCAAAGGCGCTTTTATCCGGGCCTTTGGTTTAAATCCACGGCGCTCCTTTTTGACCGGCGCGGTAAGGCCCAAATTTAGTGGGCGATGGATGTTGTCGTAGGGTCGGTTTGTGTATGCAACCGGACCATCGGTTCATTGTCCCATCTCGGCCAGTAGAAATCTAATCTAACGGTGCGGCGTCATGCGTCTCAAAAGGGTGGCGTGTATTCCTTTTAATTGACCGTTGGATTCCAATCCAGCGTCCAAATTGAAAGTAGATCCGAGATTCCTTGGGCTCTGTTTAAATCTCGATCGACCGATTGAAATCCTTGCAGTCCATATTAAAGTTGCCGATTAAAACCTCTTAACCTCTCTATTTATCACGACCGCCCATTTCCAATCGGACGGTGATGTTCTTTGAGGCTTTTGGGCGTGCGCGGGAGGATGACAAAGGGACCCACATGTCGGATGATTCTTATCATCTTCCTTGTCTCTCTGTAGCAGATCTCTCTCAATAACAGAGGAGAGGACTTATCCCAAAGTTTATGCAACTAATTTTTGGGATAATTAGCCTAAATGGACACCTCATCAACTCTAGACTCTTCCACTTTGCCCCAGTAGCTCAACATCTATATATAAACCCTAGCTTTTCTTTGTCACCGGTGTTGACCGAAGGAGCTTTTCATCCTCCATTGTTTTCAGTGGGTTTCTTGCTCTGTCCATTGCTTGTCCTCTTAATCACTGGTTTCACCTTGCACTAAGGTTTTGACATCTTTTGTAGGTTAAAACCGAAGGTTATCTCTCTGTTGAGCAAAAATCGACTTTCTCAACTTTTGATCTCCTTCCTATTGCAGTAGCTAAAACCCTAGTTTTTAACATCTTGAGCATCTTAATGACCTTAGAAGCTCCTGTGAATCATTCTTTTGAACATCGTAGCTTCAACTTGCTTCAAAGCGAAAAGTTGTTATTATAACTTTTAGGTCTTTCATCTCTTTCAAGACCTAGGGTTTCTCACATCGACTTGTTATCCTAGTTAGGTCTCAGCTAAACCCTAGTAGCATAACAAGTTGATCTTTCAATTCTTGCCATCATCTATTTAGCTTGATTAGCAAAGATTTGTCTCTGTTCCTTATTGTCGGTTTAACCGACAATACAAGTTTTCTTCAGCTTTTGATAATCTGATCGATTAGGATTAGATTAGGGTTAGCTTGGGATATTAATTACCTTAAAAGATCATGCTAAGTTTCATTTCTGAACCTTTGCTTGATCTATTTCCTTGTTCCCAAATCGCAATGCATCTGTTTACGCTCTTTTCAAAATCGAAAACCAAATTTTGAACTAAACCTAGTTTACGCCATTTGAAAATGATGGGTTATAAAATGGGTTAGTATCACTAATACGGGTAGTTATGGCTTAAGCATCTTGCTAATCATGCATTTCCATGTTGATCATGCATATTTCTTCCATTTTGTACTTCTTATGCGATTTTGGCATTTATTGGGCTTTATTGGTTCTTATAGAATCTCGTTCTTACAAGCTTTTGACTTTATTTCGAGCAACTTTGAACACATGCAGTTTATTACTATCAAGGCAAGCTTCCTCTACTGCACCATATTGGTCCCAAATTTTATACAATAGATTTTCTAAATCCGGTGACAATTTGTGCATGCTATTTTTAAAAAATACAAATTGTGACTGTTAGTAGTTAGTTATGACCTAACATGATGGATTACCTCAATTGTCACCATACACTCAAACTTAGTATAGTATTGTACCTTATAGTATATTTTGGTTTTGGCTTAGACATGCGATCTAGAGATTTTAGAGCTTGACAAGCATATCTTGTCAAGCGTGGGAATCACAAATGAACTTTTGTTATTTTGAACTCTTTGTCGGTTTCTTTCATCAGGACTTGTATTTTAAATCTAAATTGATCGGACAAGAGGAAGCTAGTGATGGTGCTTTTGTGCGAGATTGGGATTTGTGGTGGACTTGTCGAGTTAATTAAGGACCGAACTCGACTATTCAATTCAAGTCCCCACGTACTTCACATGCGATGTATGGTATTGTTTGGTTAAGTAAAATGTTAAGACTATTGGGTTGGAAACAGGAAAGTAAGAATATGTGTATTGACCTTGTATGGCATAGATGCTTGAAGTCGATGGCTGCGTTGTATGCCATGTGAGCTTGTATGTCGATGTCGGATGTTCTTAGAAGGGTGAGCGTATATGTGCTCCGTAGCATATCGTGCCTTAATGGTGCCGATTGCATCCTAATATGGGTAGTGAGCCCGATTCGCATTTAATTGTTTGGATCGGCATTACTAACGCAACATGTGTGCCGGTTAGCGGATGCTATCGATCGTTGTTTAAGCGAGATCGGTTCACACATGGGGTCCAACTCAATAGTGTTAGCTTGTTGAAAAATACCAAATCTTAGTTTCCCGGTCGGCATACCAAAGGAAGTATGTCATCATTGAAGGCATCCGAAGGCAACGGGCTAGCTAAGTCATGTGGGTAAAGATGTACACCTAGGGTATAAAGCATTCGAATAGCCATGTCACGGTCATGGGCGATAACTTGAATTGATGTCACTGTATAGAAGTTTTGATTTACAAAGCTGGTTTGATTTTGGCTTTGCATGAGGGATTCATGCCTTGTCTTTGTTACATTATGTCATTTACTTCTGTTCTAATCCAACCTTGATTTATTAAATTGCTTTATCAAAATTTAGTAATTGTAGGTTAAGATGTATTGCTTTATGCAAATTTGAACCTTTATACCTTCCTGTTGCAACCTTATGCATATATAAATTCTACTCCTTTGATTAGGCTCTAATAACCACTTTCTTTTATTAGTTTGTGTAAGACTTGCTGAGTACCTTCCGTACTCAAGGTGCTATCACCTATTGTTGCAGGTGAGGATGGTTACCTTTATGAAGTGCAGTTAGCGCGATCGGGGTGGCGCTAACGAGTAAAGCTACTTCTTTCCTCCACGCAATTGTACTGCGGGTGGATGAGGCCATTGGTGGATTTAATATTTTGTTTTGCTTCCATTTATTAAACTTTTGAAGTGACCAAGTCACTTAATATTGTAGTACTAAACGAATGATGTAAACTTATGTTTAATTATGCAAATGTATGACTTGTATGCATTTGATGCAATGTTGATGAAGGATATATATATGCAATGGTCGTTGATCACAGGAACCATTGTGAGATATATATATATCAGGAATCCTGTTTATTGGATTTGTCACTTGTTAAATTTATACATTTAGCATGATCTTTAATAAAGGGGCGATCTTGTTCCTTCATTAACAATTGTGCTCTGATATGAATTTAATGAGGTACATTCCCAATACCAGGGCCCCACGGCGTTGGTATCGAGCATCGTTGCTGTAGGTTAAAGTAGCATGGCGAAGTAATTAGAGAGTCTTACGGGAAAATTATTTTCAAGCGATAATATATTTTGAAAGCTTAAGTATGACATCTTTTATTTCTTATCCTCCTTAATATCAATTCTTGTCCAACTTTACATTGGTGTTTCCAAAGTGAATTGTTTTCTTATCTCGTCTTTTGTCTATAGATGGCGGGTGGTACTTGGTCAAGGAGACCGGGCCGAGGATGTTGATGGGTTTCGGCTTTGCTACGGGACATGATGTGGCGAGCCAATTTCACCTACCGGCGGAGTATGCCATCTATCGGCGAGACCGGGACCGAGGATGGAGGAGTATCGTGCCTTCATCAACATCATCGCTAGGCATGTAGCGGCGGTGTTCCCCTCGTGTCCAAGCACTTGCCACCTCGAGGCTATGGCGGTTCGAGGAAAACACCGTAGGATGATGAGCCTTCTTCGTCATGATTTGTGGAATTGTCTCAACCACCCTATGATCACTTCCCGAATCAAGGTCCTACCTCCAAGTGAGCATGTTCGATGAGATCTGATTTGGCGAAGACCCTCGAATCACGACGATTGGCGAGGATGGTTCGCATCATGGACCAAATCCATCATTGCATTGTGAGGGCGTGGGAAACTCGGCATCGTCTTAATGAGGCCGAGTACATTACTTGGATTCAACATGAACGCGTTCCTGCAACGTGCTTTATGGTGACAACGAGACCTCTCCGGCTGCTGCACCACCTCTTTACCGACTTCCGAAGTGGCGGGTGCGTGTCTGCGTTTATGAACAAGTCGCCAAGCCGGACATTGCGAGTTTTCCTCGTACTCTGCGGACTGCACCTCCTGGAGGTCACCAGCCACTTCTAGGATGTCCGAGGCGTCTTATTAGTCCTTTGGATCCTGTTGATACGGGTTCCCCTAGAGCTCATCTTTTGAATGAGTTTCCGGTGAACTTTAACCGGGATCTTTATGCTAGTACCTCGACAATGAACCCTCGTGGTTAAGTGTCTTCTAGTCTAGTAGTTAACCCTCGTGGTTAAGGGCTAGGATTTGATTTGGATGGAGATCCGAATTCTTATAGGCCACGAGTTCCTAATGGGCCACAGGTTGAGGACCCAATATGGATGCCTATATATAGAGGGGCGATGGCATGTGGTATGATTGATCAATCTTTCTGGAAGAAATCCGGAAACCCTAATAGCCACGCTCTCCTCAACCACGCCGCCGGTGCTAGCACTCCTGCGCTTGGTGTCCTTGCCCCGTACATGTGGATACCTTGGAGGTGTTGTTGCGAAGCATCAGCACTAGGAAGATCCGCGACTCACGACATTCATTGGAGTAGGAGGAGAAGGCGCGCGGCAAGTACGACTACGACTGCTTCAACTTGCTACATCGACTCTACTTCCGCTATAAGTCGGCGCGTCTAGTGGTAATCTCGTGATTTATTACTAGCGGAGGTTCCTTGGTTGCGTGGTAATTTTTTTTGTTTGTGCTATCGTAGCCTTCCCGCGATCCTTCAGTGGTATCAGAGCCATCCCGTCTAGTTTTAGATTCGGATTAGATACATATTGTGTTATGCGGGGGTCATAGATGTGATCTCTTTCTGTTTCTGTTGGTCATTCTATGTGATAGATCGTTTTTTGCGATGGTCGATGTGATCGTCCATGCGCGGTGGTGGTAAGATGGGTTCATGATTGTTATTCCGTGACCGTGTCTTCATTGTCGTATCATGACTTGCCTCTACGGTCGGATTTCCACCATCGGGTGAGCGGTGATAAGTAAATCCATGGAGCGCGAAGATCAATCCGATTGATCGAATTGGAGTTGCGATCGAAAATGGTTAATATGATTAATCCAATGCGATTTACAAGGACGAAGTAGTAGATTGGAACCGCCGAAAAGGACCTTGGAATATAGATAGGGTTTCCGCCCTTCTAGTGCGGATTGCCACCCCTGTGGATTAGGACCTTAACTTGTGTTTGGTATCGCTAATTCACGTCATTCGTTAGATAGAATGCGATTCTATATCTAACTTGTTTTTGCAGGATTTTGTGAATAGTATGACCCATAATGTATGAGATGCATGTATGTGTGTAATGTTCATGACTGCGTGTCATGTTATTGCAGCCAAAGGTGTCTGTCTATATTGTATAACGACCTCACGTGTCGACTTGTGATGCCTTTTCACTCTTTGTATTTTATCACTAGTGCTATTATCAATAATGGTTTAGTGGGAGTACTTAGAGTTTTGGCTACTGGAGACATGGTGCCACAGAAGCTCTGGCGATGGAGATCACCTTGTGGAAGAGTCATACTATATCATAATACAATATGATTGTCATGAATGCCTTTCTTTTGTTCTTTTATTTCTATGCATGTTATTTAATTGCTTTGAATGCTCTTGACATGGTAGAAGTAAAATTCCTCATAATATTGAGTTAAAATTGATGCCCTCCCAATTTGCTTGCACCATTCAAAGTCTTGTATTTTTAATGGTAGGTCTTGCAAAAGCAAAGTGTCATTAACTCTCCTTGACTAGATGGGTTTGTGTCACACACTTACACGCTTAGCATTGGTCTAACTTGACAAGGTCATCATAACGGTTATGGACCTTAGGGCATAGGGTTGGGTGCCGGAGCATAGAGATGCTGCCCAACAACAAGAGTCATATAGAGATATGATTAGCAAAGGGTTGCTTACCATATTCACTAATCTTCTAGCAGTGATGCCAAAGCTCACTAGGAGATTAATTAATTATGGATCTTGAATCACTAGAATGTCATAAGAGGGATATGGTATTTAGTGGGAGTATCTTTATTAAATTGTTTAATACAAGTTACTTTTTGAACATATGTCTTAGTTTTGCATATTTTATGTTGTAGATCATGGCACCAACTGCTGTACCAACATCCAGTTTTGCTTTACGTTCGGTACTTGATAAGGAAAAACTGAATAGAACAAATTTTACGAATTGTTCTTAGACATGATAAAAAGGAACATGTTCTAGAGGAACCAATTCGGATGTGCATTGTTGAAAATGTTGTTGTTGCTCTTAAAGTGCCTATAAAAGGCATGTGATGAGTCCCTTGATGTTAGTGTGTCTCATGCTTGCTGCTATGAACTGGACCTTGAGCGGTTTGAGAACATTGAGGCCTATGATATGATCGTGGCACTCAAAGGCATGTTTGAGAACAAGCAGAACTGAGAGATATGAGATCTCAAAGAAATTGTTTGGGTGTAAGCTAGTGAGGGTAGTCGGTGAGCCCACATATGATCAAGATGGTTGGTTACACAGGCTTGAAAAACATGGTTTTCCACTTAGTCAAGAGTTGGCTACAGATTTGATTCTTGCTTCGCTTCCTGCAAGCTATGGGCCGTTCTGATGAGGACATCCCTAATTTGGATACAACCGCGCCTACACACACAGCTGATCCACAACCAATGTTACAAGGACCAATTACTCGAGCTCGTGCTGCTAACTTAATCACCGGTGCATTCGTTCATAGGGTTATATATTCGAGAATAGATCGCTACCTAATGCAAGTGATTTAATTGTGCTTAGGAACATGGGAAAGGACCAAGGAGAGGTATGTGGAATCATGGACAAGCATAGGAGGCATAATGGAGGACATCACGTCACTTTGGGTCCGAGCCAAGCAAGAGTTCGAGTTGGGCTCGTTCGAATTCGAGTTCGGACTTCTGCGGCAGACACTAAGTTCAAGCGGCCGTAACTTCTTCATCACGGACTCTGTTTGGGATGTTCTTGGACTTCATTGAAAGCTTATCAAGTCTACTTTCCAATGGATCCAACCTCACCTTCAAATTCCAACCGAGCTGACCACAATAAACAAAACAATCCACGTCTGTTTTTATCGAGTCAAAAAGGGTGCTGCGCCACCTCCTCTTGGGCCCATGGGCCTTGTAACCTAGGGCGTCGCGTCCACTTCCGGCGCCACCTGGTCATCTTCCCATATAGGAGCGCCGCCACCACAGCTAGAACTCGGATTTCGTTAAATTTAGGTTTAGTCATTGTGCAAACTTCTTTCTTTAGTTGTGTCCGACGACCACACCATCAAAACAGACCTTGGGATCCCACTTTGTTTTCAATACCATCTATACTACAATCTTATTCGCAATATCATATTGCATACATCTTATTCTTGCTAGTTCTTCGATTGCTCGCGAGAATTGAACCTCGTGTTCGGGTTGATCGCGCTTCCATCACGGTCAATAACATCTGAGTTGGTTCAACGATTGCTAAAGCGCAAGCGTCGTCGTCTGGTTGTAGTCGGATCGCGAGTCACCCCACCCAAAATCGATAGTTATCAATCTCATCGAAAGATCGTGCACCGTCTCCATCAAGTGGTATCGAGCTCAAGGTTGCTCGGTGAGAATTTCTGTTTTTAAGTAGTTAGGTTGCTTAATTTGAAAGTCGAGAAAAAGCCAAAAGAAAAATTATAGGATTAGATCACCTATCGTCCAAGACTAATTGCGCCATTGCATCTTTCTTTCGGTGCATTGCATTGTTGAACTTTCGAGTGCATCGTCGTGTCTTTTCTTGGTCTTAGTGTCTAGTTCCTTTAGAGTTTCGAGTTACGCTCACGTTTGGTGCCTGCCGTTGCGCAGGTTCAATCGCTACCTCCATCGTTGCGGTCCTTGCGCGCCGTGAGCGGCTGCTGTCTTTGCCTTCACGCTGCCACGAGCACCAGAGCCGTTGCCGCGACCACCAGCTCTGCCACCATCCCTTGTCGCGTCCTCGTAGCCACCACCCTCCTGCCGCGGCAAGCCACCATCCTCCCGCCACCGCCACACCAGGAAACCTAACCAAGAACAAAAGTTCGTTTCGGTTTGTGAGAAAAAAAAGAAAAAAAGAAGAAAGAAAAGAAAAGAGAGGTTGTTTTCGTCTTGCCAAAAGGAAACATAAGATTCATCGACTTGACATAGCGATTAAAAAAAATCAAAGTTTTAATTACCTTTGTACCCTACTTTTTAGAAAAAGTTTGTGACCCATATACCTCCCTAGGCACGGAAGAGGACTTTGAAGAGTTTTGAGTGAGGTGCATATTTGCAAAAAAAAAAAAAAAAAAAAAGGAGCAAAAAAAGAGCCAAAAAAGTTTCTCAAAATTTGCTCAAAATTGACATAGCCCTTTTGTAAGTGATTCTAAGGTTCCCGTGAAGACAACATCCTTTTTCGAGCTTACGCATCGTGCTTCGTTTGTGTTCTAGGCTCGCGTCTCTAAATGCGGTCTAGCCTAGTACCGGCCTAACCGGCGTTGAGCGATTTTTCACTTGCTTTCTCGATTTGATAGTTGCTAATCCATTGCTACCATGCTTGAGCCTTCCGGCTACACCTTTTCTACAACCGTGCAGTGAACTTCACACGGCAATCGCTCCATCAATCTTGAGAGATACATTGACACGGCTGGTTCTGATAACCTGTTTGCTTGGTAAGAATTGGTAAGAATCGATAGAAGGCTTGAGTGTGGCGACTTTGAACCATCACATCCTAGTAGTTGTTAGGGACATATACTTGTGATTTGCTAACAATGGCGAGTTCTGCGAGCATTCGGATGAGGATACATCTCATACTCCTCGTCGAAGGGAATCGTACAACATTTTCGGCGCCTCATGAACCTTCGTGCGGAGGGTCTTGAGGAAGATGTCGAGTCACAAATGAGCGACTTGCTCAACGAGGGTGTCAAATTGAGACAAGCGCCACGCTCGCGCGATGGAGAGTGCAAGGCGTCACTAACACTTCTTTGGCAGGTATTATGGCACACCTTGACGAGATGGCCCATGCATCCACTGCTGTTCCCCCTGCTGCCTCGGTGGTAGAGGGACAAGATGAATTCGACTATGTGGTGATACAGAGGCCAATGACATGGGTAATAATAACAACGATCGAGCTCATCGGCGGTTGCGTTTTAACCGACAAGGTATGCGACGAGATCCCCACGGCGTGAAGTGCGTGACCACGAAGATTCTTTTGCTAAGGTTAAATTCACTATTCCCTCTTTTAATGGTAAATATGATCCGATGGTTATCTTAATTGGGAACTAGTGTTGATAAAAAATTTGCTTGCCATGAAGTTCACGAGATTAGGCGAGTTAGAGTGCTACTAGTGAATTTCTTGATTTTGCTTCTATTTGGTGGAAAGAACATTGTTGTCAACATCCCAATAACATACCTAACACTTGGGAGGCTTTAAAATTGCTTATGCGGCATCGATTTGTTCCCTCATATTATGCTCGTGATTTGTTGTTCTTTTCTTTGTGAGTGCAGTAGAGTTGGATTCGAGGCGAATCCTTTTAAGGTGGGAAGAATGTAATACTCCGGAAGTGTGAGAAGTCAAGAATCGGATTAATAAAATTAATCGGTGAGAATTATTATTCGGGAAGAGAAATTTATTGAATTTTCAAGTGCAATATAGTTTAGAGAGGATTTCTCTTAACGAGAAAGTATCCATCATTGATTATGTAATATCTGTTTAACATTAGAGAATTAATTGAAATGAGAAAGGTATTTAACAGAATTAAAAGAAATCAGTTTTTAGAGGAGATTTAATCTTGGGCTTTTACCACGTTGTTTTAGCCCAAGTGGGAAGTTGGTTTAAGAAGGGCCAACCAAACCCTAGGTCTTTTTACTGTAGTACGCAGCTACGATGCACCCGCCCGCCACAGCAACCCTCCTCCCCTTTGCTGCCACGCCCTCCATGTCGCCCTTTTCTGCTCCTTGCTCTGGTCTTGGAGGAAGAAGAAGGGAGAGAAAGGAGGAGAAGAAGGGATCTTCTTCATGGATTCAACCAGCATTTCCCAAGGTTCTACAAGGGTAACGAGATGCCTTCCCCGCTGTTTGATCCTTAGTAGATGCGAAACCGATTAGAATTGTTGGTTAATTGTTGGGCTGCAGAAGATTCAATTCTGTCCAGTACCTTGCGTGGGTTTTTTTCGTGTATTTAGAGGCTGAATTTTAAGATTCCTTCTCCTAGAGATATGTGGGATATGTTGTTATCTTTCAGCAGCCGTGAAGATCACTCGATTCCGAGGTCTGAGTCAAAAGTTATGATCATTTTATTATCTGCTGCCAGAAATCTGACGAGAATAATCTGTCTGGTTATTTCTTAAAATATGAAAGGGAATTTGGTAGAATCTGAAAGTTCACCCAACTAGGTTATTGTAGGTAATTCGATAACCTTTTCAGATTGATAAAGAACGATCAATTTGGAGTTACCTATTAAAAGTTATGGTCATTTTAGTTTTGCTGTTCGATTGTGTAGGCAGTTTCTGTACTGAAAGTTCAGACAATGGTTAGCCTAATATTATGGCCGAATTGGTTTATCGTGTCAACTAGAGTATTGTAGATTATTCAGTTAAGAATTTACAGAAATTGGGTTTACCTCATTTTGACTTCCAGTTCATGAGTTATGTCATTTACCGTGCTGCTGTCAGAATCAGTATATGGCAGGAAGCGTTGTTTCGGTTTCAGCTTTGTAAACTCGTTTTGAGTCGTCAAGTAAGCGTTGTAGAATGCCGATTAGTAGCGCTTGGTATATTTTGTCCTTATTGGTATTATTTTACTGGTTTAGGAGGTGAGGCCTCAGGTTTAGGAGTATCACCTTTGCCGGCTAACGCGTCGCATCGTGGAAGGCAAGTACATTGCTAACCCTAATGCTTGTGATGGATGAATGCTTATATGATCATGCAAGTAAATGCAGTGGTTGAGCTACGGTTTAACTTGTTATTCTTACTACTTGCAATATACATGTTTTTTTTCATAACTTGAAGTTATATGCCATGGTTGCATGTTTATGGATGAGGTCGTGGTAGCAAATTAATATTCATTTTTGCCATGCGTTGGAAGAGTTGTTGGTAGTCATGTGGTAATTTGCTTAATGAGCCAAATGCGGAATATGAAAATAAACTCAAGGTGGACATATTGATAATTCTTTGTGGTTATATTCATGATGATCATGTTGTGGTCTATGTGGTAGAGTTCCCTTTAGATCGATTGATTTTGATCTTGGCGAATCGGGTGTGGGTTATGTGGTAATGATCTTATGACACAATGATATTGTGCTTAATGAGACACATGTGGATTATGAGAAAATATTCATGGTGAGTATGTTGTTGACCTTCGTGGTTAAATTCTTGTGGTTTATGATTATCATATCATTCATGACATATCATGACATTTGCATTGTGGATGTCGCCGCTTATAGCGCATGACCGTCAGGGTACAACATCGTGCATTGCCGTAGCACGATGCATACCTTTACCTTGTTGGGTAAAGGTGCAGTGGAGCATAGCATACATATGCATTACATTGTGGAAAGATCATTTGCATACTTGTGCAAGATATTGAGGTGAAGTTATTTTTTGCAATCAAACGCAACTTCACGGTTGCAATGTGAAATTGACTCATGAGAGTCTCTTGTGGTATGAGTAATGTGGTTGTGGTTGTGGAATGGGGTTCACCCTTGTGGTATGGTAGAGGTTGTGGTTGTGGCATGAGATTCTTCTCTCTTGTGGTAATTGTGGATAGCAGTTGTGGATCGAGAAATAGTAAAGTTATGAGGTAAAACACGCTAATACTTTATTGTCATTGGTAGTGGTAGTGGTGATTAACATGGAGCGAGTTGATCAAGATTCAATTGTTAATATTTTACTACCTTTGGTAGTAAATATGGTTGAGGCTATAATTGTGATCATTATGGGAATTGGATATTGATGCTTAATATCTTTGTAGCTAAATTAGCTTGTAAATGAATGTGGATTCACATTATGGATGTGGACTTATGGATACTTTAATGATGTTGTAATTTTGTTTGTAGTCTGAATAGCTCGTTAAGCGAGTGTGCTTGCTTTGATTTTTATCTCACCCTTGTTTTCCCCTCTGGTGATTGTTGAGCATTCATGGGATGGGTAGAGCGGCACCACAATAATGCACTTGGTTCATCAACTCATGTTGTAATAAAGTCGATGAAATGCTAGCTAAATGCTTAACTATTTGTGGATGTTTATGTTATTTAATAAGGATGGACTCGTGAACCATTCTTTGATTAATCTGCTAGAGGTTGTTTAATTATTGAACTTGTTACCGTTATCTTTATTCCTTAGTTGTTTATGCTTCCGCTTAATGCTTCTTGTCTAGAGATGTTGCGAATTAATTTATCTTGAAATTATTGGCTAGTTGTAGAGTGGTTTAGTAGCATTCCAGGGTAATGTGGATCATGGGGTGTTACAGCTCTATTCGCATAATTATTGATGGTGGAAGTTGCAACAATTTGGCGAGTATGGATATGGTGGAAAAGCTTGCTTTGCCGACCAACCCTCATCCCCACCCATACCATATTCAATGGTTCAACAACGAGTGGTAAGTTGAAGGTAACACGAATGGTGCGAGTAAACTTTTCTATGGGTTCATACCATGATTATGTTGATTGCGATGTTGTTCCTATGCAAGCTTGTTCATTGTTATTAGGACGACCTTGGCAATCACGATCACGATTGTGTGCATCATGGTAGGAATAATCAATACTCTCTCATGTTCAAGGAAAAAAAATTGTGATGCATCCTATGACTCTGAACAAATTGTTAAAGATGAACTTGCTAGAGCTAGTAGAGAGAAGAATCGGGAGAATGCTAAGAGCGAAAATCAGATTGTAGCAAAAGAACTTCAGCAACATAAAAGAAAGAACCTAAATCTAATCATGTGAAGAATAAAGAAATTAAATTGAAAGGTGCTAGTTTTCTTGCTACCAAATGATATGATGAACTGGATGCTAGTAATTCTATTTGCTATGCATTAGTTTGCAAAGAAGCTTTGTTTTCATTTGAGGATACACCTTCTTCTTTGCCTCCTACATGTCACTAACATTTTGCGGAGTACAACGATGTCTTTCAGAAGGACATACATGGGGTTGCCACCACTTAGAGGATTGAGCATCAAATTGATTTAATTCAGGCGCATCACGCTAACCGCACCATATAGGACCAATCCGGAAGAAACTAAAGAAATTCAGCGCCAAGTACAAGAATTGCTTGCTAAAGGGTATGTGCGTGAATCTCTTAGTCCTTGTCTTTATTCGGTCATTTTAGTACCTAAGAAAGATGGATCATGGCGCATGTGTGTAGATTGTAGAGCAATCAATAATATCACCATTAGGTACCGTCATCCTATTCCTAGATTAGATGATATGCTTGATGAATTGAGTGGCTCTGTTGTTTTCTCGAAGGTTGATTTGCGTAGTGGATATCACCAAATTCGCATGAAATTAGGCGATGAATGGAAAATAGCATTTAAAACTAAGTTCGGGTTATTTGAGTGGTTAGTAATGCCTTTTGGATTAACTAATGCACCTAGCACTTTCATGAGACTAATGAGCGAGGTTTTGCGTGCTTTCATTGGTAGATTTGTGGTGGTTTATTTTGATGACATATTAATATACAGACAAATCCTTAGAGGAACATCTTGACCATTTACGTGCTGTTTTTAATGCCTTACGTGATGCACGTTTATTTGGTAACCTTGAGAAGTGCACCTTTTACCGATCGAGTCGCGTTTCTTGGCTATGTTGTTACTCCACGGGAATTGAAGTTGATCAAGCCAAGATTGAAGCAATACTGAGTTGGCCGACTCTAACACGGTCACACAGTGCGAAGCTTTTTAGGACTTCTTTGGATTCTACCGTCGCCGTGAAGGATTTCAGCACCATCATTGCACCATTGAATGAGCTCACCAAGAAAGCCGTGCTATTTGTTTGGAGTGCCGCACAGAGAATGCCTTCACCACATTGAAAGATAAGTTAACACATGCACCACTACTCCAACTCCTGATTTTAATAAGACTTTTGAACTAGAATGTGATGCAGTAGAATTGGTTTAGGTGGCGTATTGCTACAAGAAGGTAAACCTATATCATACTTGTTGAGAAATTGAGTGGGCCTAGTTTGAACTATTCTACTTATGATAAGGAATTATATGCACTATTTCGAACTTTGGAAACATAGCAACATTATTTATGGCCCAAAGAATTTGTTATACATTACGATCACGAATCTTTAAAGCATATTCAAGTCAAAGTAAATTGAACCGTAGACATGCAAAGTGGGTTGAATTTATTGAGTCTTTTCCTTATGTCATAAAACACAAGAAGGGAAAGGAGAATGTTATTGCTGATGCTTTGTCTAGGAGATATACCATGCTTTCACAACTTGACTTCAAAATTTTGGATTGAGACTATTAAAGAGCAATATGTGCATGATGCTGATTTCTGAGATATATTGTTGAATTGTAAAGAAGGAAAACGTGGAACAAATTTGTCATTAATGACGGGTTTGTGTTTAGAGCTAACAAGCTATGCATTCCAGCTAGCTCCGTTCGTTTGTTGTTGTTCTGAGGAGCGCATGGAGGCGGGTGATGGGACACTTTGGCGTGAAGAAAACAGAGGATATACTTGCGATCATTTCTTTTGGCCAAAGATGAGACGGACGACGTCGGCGTTACGTTGCTCATTGCACTACATGTCAAAGAGCTAAGTCACGACTTAATCCTCATGGTTTATATATGCCTCTACCAGTTCCAGTTTAGTGGGAAGATATTTCGATGGACTTTGTTTTAGGATTGCCTAGAACAAAGAAGGAGCGATAGTATATTCGTGGTTGTTGATAGATTTTCTAAGATGGCTCACTTTATACCATGTCATAAGAGCAATGATGCTGCCAATATTGCTGATTTATTCTTTCGTGAAGTTGTTCGATTGCATGGTGTGCCTAATACTATAGTTTGGATCGTGATGCTAAATTCCTTAGCCACTTTTGGAGAACTTTATGGGCTAAATTAGGGACTAAATCATTATTTTCTACTACTTGTCATCCCCAAACTGATGGACAAACTGAAGTTGTGAATAGAACTTTATCTACAATGCTTAGTTTGTGTTGAAAAGAACTTAAAATTGTGGGAAGAATGCTTGCCTCATATTGAGTTTGCATATAATCGTTCATTGCATTCTACTACAAAGATGTGCCCTTTTGAAATTGTTTATGGTTTTGTGCCTCGTGCTCCTATTGATTTAATGCCTATTCCATCTTCGGATAAATTGAACTTTGATGCTAAACAACGTCTTTGAATTGATTTTAAAAATGCATGAGACAACTAAGGAGAATATAGGCGCATGAATGCTAAATATAAACTTCTTGGTAGTCGGGGAGAAAACATTTAACTTTTAAACGGGAGATCTTGTTTGGTTGCACTTGAGAAAAGATAGGTTCCTGCATTGAGAAAATCAAAATTGATGCCTCAGTGATGGTCCTTTCAAAGTGTTAGAAAAGATTAATGATAATGCATACAAACTTGACACTGCTGTAGATTTTGGAGTTAGTCCCACATTTAACATTGCGATTTGAAGCCATACTTGGGAGAAGAGGATGAGCTTGAGTCGAGGGCGACTCAAATGCAAGAAGGGGATGATGAGGACATCCCTAATTTGGATACAACCGCCTACACACACAGCTGATCCACAACCAATGTTACAAGGACCAATTACTGAGCTCGTGCTCGCCAACTTAATCACTAGGTGCATTCGTTCATAGGGTTATATATTCGAGAATAGTTCGCTACCTAATGCAAGTGATTTAATTGTGCTTAGGAACATGGGAAAGGACCAGGAGAGGTATGTGGAATCATGGACAAGCATAGGAGGCATAATGGAGGACATCACGTCACTTTGGGTCCGAGCCAAGCAAGAGTTCGAGTTGGGCTCGTTTTGAATTCGAGTTCGGACTGCTGCGGCGGCACTAAGTTCAACGGCGTAACTTCTTCATACGGACTCTGTTGGGATTTTCTTGGACTTCATTGAAAGCTTATCAAGTCTACTTTCCAATGGATCCAACCTCACCTTCAAATTCCAACCGAGCTGACCACAATAAACAAAACAATCCACGTCTGTTTTTATCGAGTCAAAAAGTCTTCGCCACCTCCTCTTGGGCCCATGGGCCTTGTAACCTAGGGCGTCGTCCACTTCCACGGCCACCACCCTGGTCATCTTCCCATATAGGAGCCGCCACCTGCGGCTAGAACTTCGGATTTCGTTAAATTTAGGTTTAGCCATTGTGCAAACTACTTTCTTGATTGTGTCGGACGACCACTGTCAAGACGACCTTAGGATCCCACTTTTTTTCAATACCATCTATACTACAATCTTATTCGCAATATCAGATTGCATACATCTTATTCTTCTAGTTCTTCGATTACTCGCGAATTGAACCTCGTGTTCAGGTTGATCGCGCTTCCATCACGGTCAATAACGTCTCGGAGTTGGTTCAACGATTGCTAAGGCGCAAGCGTCGTCGTACGGTTGTAGTCGGATCGCGAGAGTCACCCCCACCCAAAATCGATAGTTATCAATCTCATCGAAAGATCAGGCACCCGTCTCCATCACGTTCATTCTGAACTTCCATATGAATAGTTTAGACAAGAATCTCATCGAACTGCATATGATGCTCAAGACTACGGAAGACAGCATTAAGAAAAGCAACAGTCATGTGATGATGGTGCAAAAGAGTACGAGCTTCAAGAAGAAGGCTAAGACTAGAGTCAAAGGAAAGGGCAAGGCTAAAGCTTCGGATAGGATCCAAACCAATAAGCCTAAGCCCAAGACTAAGTCTGGCCCGATACAAGAGAATGAATGTTTTTACTGCAAAAAGCTAGGCCATTGGAAGAGGAACTGCAAGAAATACCTGGCTGATCTGAAAAAGAATGGTGGGACTAAATCCTCCACTTTAGGTATTAATGTTATAGATGTTTTTCTTGCTGATTCTTACGTTGGCGATGGGTATTTGATACGGATCGGTTGCTCATATTTGCAATCGATGCGAGTCTAACAAGGATTAGGAGAGTTGCAAGAGGCGAGATGGATCTTCGCGTCGGGAATAAAGCAAGGGTTCTTTGCATTAGTATCGGGACCTTGCCATTACTTTTGCCTTCGGATTTATTATGGAATTAAATAATTGTTATTACGTTCGACCATGAGTAGAAACATTATCTCGCCTCATGTTTGATGGCGAAGGTTATAAATTCATTATTGAGAACAATGATTGTTCTATATTTTTGAATGAAGTGTTTTATGGCTATGCACATGTTTTGAATGGGTTGTTTATTTTGAATCTTGATGTTGCACCCGTCTATAATATTAATGCGAAGAGGCTTAGACCTAATAATATGAATTCCACTTTTATTTGGCATTGTCGTTTGGGTCACATAAGTGAGAAAGCGTGAAGAAGCTCCATGATGATGGAATTCTAAACTCATTTGATTTAGAATCATTTGAAGCGTCACGAATCTTGCCTACTCGGAAAGATGACCAAGACTCCTTTCATCGTCGAGTTGAGAGGCGTCAGGCTGTTGGCACTCGGGCATATTGATATATGTGGACCAATGAGCACGGCTGACTAGAGGTGGTGTTGGTGCTTCATTACCTTCACCGATGACTATAGTAGATATGGATATGTCTATTTAATGAGGCACAAGTCGAATCCTTTGAAAAGTTCAAGGAGTTCAGTGTGAGTCTGAATCAACTTGGCAAGACAATCAAATCTTTACGATCGATCGTGGAGGTGAATTTTGAGCCATGAATTTGGTGATCATTTGAAGCAATGTGGAATTGTTCCACGGCTTACACCACCGGCACTCCACAATGGAATGGGGTGTCCGAAGCGGCGTGTCGAACCTTGTTGGACATGGTTCGGTCGATGATGAGCCAATCTGATCGCCATTGTATTTTTGGGGTTACACTCTTGAAAGCTGCGCTTTCACTTTAAATAAGTTACCATCAAAATCAGTAGATAAGACACCATATGTGATATGGTGGAAGAGTCCTAGTTTATCTTTTCTAAGGATTTGGGGATGTGATGTCTATGTTAAACGTTTGACGTCGATAAACTCACACCAAGTCGACAAATGCTTCTTTATAGGATATCCTAGGGAAACCAAAGGATATTACTTCTACAGGGAAGAGGGCAAAGTTTTTGTTGCGAAATGGTGTCTTTTAGAGAAAGAGTTTCTTTCAAAAGAAGTGATGTAGGAGAAAGGTGCAACTCAAAGAAATTTGGGAAACATCTCAGAAGTGTTTCAACTCCTACTGAACCTCTACGGGATGAACAAATTGTTGTTGAACCTGTAGATGAGGCATTAGCCCCACGTAGATCTAAAAGGCCACGTCAATTGCCTATAAGGTATGGGCATGACGTATTATTGTTGAATAATGATGAGCCTAAGTCTTTTGAGGAAGCGATGATGGACCCAGACTTTAAGAAATGGCTTGAAGCCATGAAATCCTAGATAGACTCCATGAGTGACAATCAGGTTTGGAATCTGATCGATCCTCTTGATGGTGTTAAAACCATTGAGTGCAAATGGATCTATAAGAAAAAGATTGATATGGATGGAAATGTTCACATTCATAAAGCACGACTAGTCGCAAAAGGGTTTCGACAAGTTCAAGGGTTGACTACGATGAGACTTTCTCACCGTAGCGATACTTAAATCTATCTGAGATCATTCTAGCTATTCTTTGCATATTTCGACTATGAGATATGACAAATGGATGTCAAAACGGCTTTTCTTAATGGAAACCTAAGTGAGGATATGTACATGACACAGCCTGAAGGTTTTGTCGATCCAAAGAATGCTACGAAAGTATGCAAACTTCAAAAGTCCATTTATGGGTTGAAGCAAGCATCTCGGAGTTTGAATATACGTTTTGATGAGGAGATCAAAAGGTTTGGTTTCATCAAGAACAAAGAAGAACCTTGTGTTTACATGAAGGTTAGTGGGAGCGCACTCGTTATTCTGATCTTATATGTAGATGACATATTATTATTGATCGGGAATGACATTCCAATGCTAAATTGTTTAAGGTATCATTGAAAAATAGTTTTTCTATGAAGGGCCTAGGAGAGGAGATATATCTTAGGAATAAAGATCTATAGAGATAGATCAAGAAGGCTAATTGGATTAAGCCAAAATACTTACATTGACAAGGTGTTGATTCGGTTCAGCATGCAGGATGCCAAAAAAGGGTTCTTGCCTATGTCACATGGCATAAGTCTTTGCAAGAGTCGGTGTCCTTCGACAACGGTGAGCGAGACCGTATGAATGGTATTCCGTATGCTTGGCTATTGGATCCATCATGTATGCCATGATATGTACTCGACGGATGTATCATATGCTCTAAGTGTTACAGTAGATACCAAGTGATCTCGGTGAAGGTCATCGGACAATTGTGAAAAATATTCTTAAGTACTTAAGAAGGACTAAGGATGCGTTCCTAGTTTATGGCGGTGATGAAGAGCTCGTTGTAAATGGTTACACCGATGCAAGCTTCCAAACCGACAAAGATGATTATCATTCGCAATCTAGTTTTGTATTCATTTTGAATGGAGGAGCGGTGAGTGAAAAGTTCCAAGCAAGGGACGGTTCTTGATTCAACGACAGTAGGCCGTACATTGCGACTTACGAGCTCTGAAGGAAGGTGTTTGGATAAGGAATTTCATTCTTGAATTGGGTATGGTTCCGAATGCCTCGGGCCCAATGGATCTCTATTGTGACAATAATGGAGCCATTGCGCGAGCTAAGAGCCTAGATCCCATCAAGTCAAAGCATATACTCGAGCGTTACCATCTTATTCACGAATTGGTGGATAGAGGAGATGTTAAGATATGCAAAATTCATACAGATTTAAATGTTCTTTGTCAGTTGACAAAGCCTCTCACACAACCAAAGCATGAGGCGCACACAAGAACTATTGGTATTAGATACCTAAATGATTGACTCTAGTGCAAGTGGGAGATGTTGGAAATATGCCTAGAGGCAATCATAGAGATGATTATATTACATTATGTTCATAACATTGGATAATGTGTTATCTTGTTCCTAGAATTATATCGTTAATATTTGTCATCAAGTATGTGACTTGATTGTGAAACTCTGTATTTCTACGATAATTATTCTTAAACGTTCCCTGGTCAGAAACATATGAGGACACATATGAATAGACTAGCATATGTATTGGTTGATGACCATGTTTCACAGGTCATAGATATGGAGATATCAAATCAATAATACGGACACATGTTAGAGAACATGGTGTTGGATAAGACCCACCTTGAGATACTATTGAGATTGTTATGATTCTATGTGTCGTTAGTTGGTCTCAAGCAATGATGATGTATAATCCTTAGACCTGAGATCAGCATGGTTTCCTACATATGTAATGGCACTCTTAGGGGTTACCAAACGCTACTCCGTAACTGGGTAGTTATAAAGGTAGCTTCCGGGTATGCTATGAAACACGCGGAGGAATGTGACTGGTCGGATATGGGATTTGCCCCTCCTAACATAACAGGAGAGATGTCTCTAGGCCCCTCGTTGTGTCGAATAAAGAAAGTGCATGGCCATGCCACTAGTGGTCGAAGTGTCGACCACATGAAGTTATTCGACACTTGATCAAGAAAGTTTTGAACAGTCCATGGATGACATGTTATCTCACCTGGAGTTCAACCAGATGTCATGAGGCAAAGGAAGAATACACAAGCAGGTCGTTAAGTTCCTGAAGTCGTAGAGTATTTGAAGTCGTGAATGGTCGAAGTCGTATGGAGATGCGACCTAGTCGAAGCTCGCTCGAACATAATCACCAGCGGTCGTGGGAGTTGCAAAGCTGTCGTAGTTAGGTACTAATCGGTCGTAAGAGATTCTGAATGGTTATAACTAATTATGAACTGGTCGTGACTAAGTACGAGCTGGTCGTAAGTGATAAGGACCTGGTCGTAGATCATATTGCATTAAGGTTTGTTTGAAATATTTTGTGTGTGTTCGGGAATCGTTATGTGCTGCTAGGTACTGCTGACGACTCGTGATCGGGAAAGAGTTTCCGAGTCACAACCGATTAGACACGAACCTATAGGGTCACACACTTAAAGGGCTAGGATTTGATTTGGATGGAGATCCGAATTCTTATAGGCCACGAGTTCCTAATGGGCCACGAGTTCCAATATGGATGCCTATATATAGAGGGGCGGTGGCATGGGGTATGGTTGATCAATCTTTCTAGAAGAAATCCGGAAACCCTAATAGCACGCTCTCCTCAACCACGCCGCCGGTGCTAGCACTCTTGCGTGTGGTGTCCCTTCCCGGTACGTGTGGATACCTTGGAGGTGTTGTTGCGAAGCATCAGCACTAGGACGATCCGCAACTCACGACGTTCATCGGAGTAGGAGGAGAAGGCGCGCGACAAGTACGACTACGACTGCTTCAACTCGCTACATCGACTCTACTTCGCTCACAGTCGGCGCGTCTAGTGGTAATCTCGTGATCTATTACTAGCGGAGGTTCCTTGGTTGCGCGGTAATTTTTTTTTTGTTTGTGCTATCGGAGCCTTCCCGCGATCCTTCAAGGAGGGTATCCATCACCATATTTCATATGGAGATTATCCTAGTATAAAACTTGAGAATTCATAAAATAAATTTTAATTATAGAATAACTGTTTTGGAACTTAGTACAAATATTTAAACAAAACATTGCTTTATGCAAATTCAACCAATAAGCCTTCTTTTGATATATCCTTGCATGCATTATGATATGTTATTGGGTGTAACTTGCGGAGCATGGTTGTTTGTGCTCAACCTTGCTTAATGCAAATAAATTTCAGATGAGAAGGACTTCGCTACCGGTATGGATCTCGACGACTAGACCGCTACCCTAGTCGATTGCCTGTGGTAAATCAGCTAGACTCTACTACTTCTTCTTCGTCTTTCGCTATGTTCTTTATTGTTGGCTTGTAAGCCTCTTTTGTAATAAACTCTTATATTTATTAATAAATTTATGCGATTTATGGATGTTATCGTATTTGTTTACTGCGTAAACTAACTACTGATCATGGGACTAGTTCAGAAATATACAGAGGATTTGGGGGTGTTACTCCTGAGTCAACATAGACACGATCTTTAGTTACGGTGGAAGCATAACCGACACCAAAAATTAGGAAAAGGGTGTTTCAGCTTGTAGCCGATTAGCGATCGTGAAGTGCTCATAATCTTGAGGTAATTCTTTACCCAAGCCCCGAGTGCTTTACAAGTGGTCAAAAACTCGAGTTTTAATTCCTGCATGATTTGACCGTTGCCCTTTCCTTTGCCTGGTTACTTTGTGGATGGGCAACAAAGGAATAACATAGTTTCGTACCTAATTCTTCACAAAATTCTTAAAATTTTGTGCAAAAAAATTGTGTACCATTATCAGTTTTATCCGACTTGGAATACTGATCAAGTGATCACACTTTTATCATGAATTTCTTAGCCATCACGTTTGTTATCCCAAAAACAAGATCAACTTCGATCCATTTTGTGAGCGTATCAATAGTCACAAAAGGAATTCAAAAGCACTCCTAGTGCCTTTGGAGCAGTCTAGGATATCTAAAACCCAGGTCAAAAATGACCAAGAAAGATGTATAGTTTGTAATGCTTGAGACAGTTGGTGTATTTGCCTGGTATAAAACTGGCATTGTACACACTTTTTGACAAGTTCTTTGGCATCATAGAGGACTGTTGGCCAGTAAAAACCTTGTCAAAAGCCTTTCGACTAGAGTTTTGTAGGAAGCATGTGTTCTACAGATTCCTCTATGTATTTCTGTAAGGAGTTCTAATAATTCTTTATGCGATATGCATCGCATGAGTACCAATTGAGTACCTCGTTTATAGAGGACCCCTTCTCAAAGTATACATTTTGGTTTTGCAGGATAAACGATCAGCTTCGAGATCATCAAATGGTGAGTTATGAGGTTGTCGAATGTATATTTAAGGTTGAAGGTTTGATTGAGACATTTTATGCTTTTGATGACGGATCATCAACATTGGTTTCAAGTTTACTTGATTGAGGAAAGGTCTTTGCATTAAGCGTTGGAAGGAAGTATCGGCATTTTTTTGTCCAAATGACATTTTGACATGGCAATAAATTCAATATGCAATTTTTTTCTTCATTATCTATACACATACTAATATGATAGTATTCAGAATATGTATATAGGAAACTCAACATCTCACAACCAACAGTACAATCAACTAATTGATCAATACGAGGAAGGGGAAAGTCATTCTTCGGATAATCCATTAGATTTCGTAACCATTATAGGATTAACCAACCACTCAGGATGGTCAACTTATTTTATAAAACCTGCTTTAAGTAGCTTGTCGAGCTCCGATCGGATAGCTTCTCGTCGATCGAGTGCAAAGAGCCATAATTTTTGTTTTATGGGGTTTTTATCAGGCCGTAAAGCTAGTTTGTGCTCGATCACCTCCTAGGGGACCCTAGGCTTGTCGGATACTCGCCACGTGAAGACATCCGTGTTTGCTCGGAGGAAGGCAATGAGCACGTCTTCCTATCACCAGTCGAGGTGACTATGATACAAGCGGTTTTGGAGGTTCTGCTGTATCCGGTGGAATTTCCTTAACTTGATCTTTTTTTGCTTGGGTGCAACCTTTGGCTTGAGTCTGCGCATATTCGACTTCTCTGAGGACTTTCGGTTGCATGTGAGCACCATCTTCTTATCACAACGGACTATGTTAACTCCTTTGGTACCTACCATCTTTAAACATTGGTAGCCATAATGGGAAGCAATTAGGAACCTTGCCAAAGTAGGTCGACCAATAATAGCATTGTATGTTGTATCAAAATCGACCACATCAAACGAAATTTTCTCTGTCCTGAAGTTGCTCGATGTCCCGAACGTAACAGGAAGGGAAACTTAGCCAATTGGTTTGGCCAAAGATCCAGGTACGATACCATGAAATGAGTATCGTACTGGTCTTATTTTCATCCTGGGAACTTGCATTTCATCCAGAGCACTTGTAAAGGGAATGTTGAGGGAACTACCACCATGAACTAAAAACCAATTAACTCAGGAGTTGTCTATGGTAGGTTTGACCATGATCAGAAAATGATCAGGTCGAGTAGAAGGGATTGAACAATCATCCTTTTAAAAAAATGGTGACTTCCGACTACTTAGGCAACTTATGGAAAATAGGAGGGTCGATAGAGTTTACCTCATGTTCGATAGCCTTAAGTTGTCGTTTCGACTCGTATGCCCATGAGCCCCTGTAGATGTGGTCGATTGTATGCTTGGGGTCCTGGTTCGACATCTCCATGTCATCCTTTGAATTCTTCCAACCACTTTTTTGTCCCACCTCCTCGATGAAAGGAAGTGGTCCTTTGCAAGAGTAATAATCTTCGAGTTTTCGCTGGAAAACCTGGCAATTTCAGAGACCATGCCCTTGCTATTTATGAAAATGGTACCACCTTGGCTTTTGCCTTTGCCTCGGTTGGAGTACTATTTGGAGTTGCGAGGCTCCTTGTCGCTCACAGCTAGAACCTCCTTTGAGCTTTTTTGTCTATGGCTTCTTGCTCATAGACTTGCTCTTGGATTTTTTGGCCTGCTTGTCCTTTTTTGCTACCATCTCTTAATCTTTGAGAATCCTTGTCGTCGTGATCAATTGTACGATTCCACTTGATTGCTTGATGGCGGTCCGCGTGCGATCGACCATCTCGAAAAGTTCGTACTTGAGAGCAGAGGGTTCAAGAAATGTCTTCTATGAACCTCTAATTTGGACTCACTGTTTAAAAACTCTAATGACGAATAATCATAGACTTGAGAATGGTATTTCAAACGACTAAAGCAACTTAGAATTGACACAGAATCTCATGAGAATCCTGTCGCATGTAGTGTAGGTTGTCCTCCTTCCCAGGGTGGTTGTAGGTGCCAAGAAAATTTGCTAGAAGCAAATCACAAAGATGTTGCCACAAGTAGATCGACTCAGATGGCTAATTTAGCAGCCACAACTAAGCAGAACCTTTGATTTTTTTTGAAATAATATTATTTTAAAATAAAATTACAAAATAAAGCTGTCATTTTTTTACAAAAATAGGCTCTTTGTCACCATTTGAAATGGTGAAATTGTCCTATCTCCTTTACAAATGACGTGGTAGCCTAGAAACGATCTGCAGAGGGCCTGCATCGCCACTTGGATCGGTGATATGGCCTGCTCGCCACTCAAGCGGCGGCAATTGATGCACCGTGGTAGCACTCCCATCTCCTCCTCTCTTTTGCCACCCTCGCCTCCATTGCTACCGTTGTTGGCGAAATGATCGGTTCCCAAGCACACGCCATCGGTCGAGCCACGTGGTGCCACGTCGACAAACCTGCCTTGTCATACGCATACTGTGCGCTGCAGTGGCGCCAATATTTCATGCGCCTAGTCCAGTGGACACAATCTATGGATGAGGGCCGCTTGTTGGAGACATAATTTAATTTCCTTTAGAAAAATAGTTCGGTCGAAAATCAAATTCACTCATGATGTCATGATGGCGTGTCGATGAATTTTCCTTTAGAAAAATAATTCCACAAATATAGTAAAATCCTTTTCTATCATTTCATGTGAATTTGAATTTTCCAAGAGCACATTCTCCTTAATCGTCCTAACTCCCATTCAAGTGATTCAAATTTCTACATTCCTATAAAATACTAATATAGATAAATATACTAAAATTATTTAATTTGAGTTTTTTTTAAAAAAAAGTTGGCTTATTTCGCGTATATATTTCGACAACTTCGGAGAACTAGATTTCTATGCCGTTTGTGAACAATAATTATTTAGTAGGGCAAGTTACATCATTTGATCATGTTTGATCCCTGTATTTCAAATTATTTATTTTTTTAAAAAAATATTACTACATGCTTAAATTTATTCTATGTAATTTAAATTATTGTTTTAAAATTATAGTTAATCCCAATATAATTGTATAGCCAATTTTTACATTGAAATAACCATACCTTGTCATCTTAGATAAAATCGGTTGATGCAATAATATGAACTAGAACACTTGGAAAAAAATATACGCTTAACTATGCTTAGACCTAAAATATTTGATTTGGGATTTTTTTGTCAAATATTCAACTATGGTTTTAAAATGTGTCTATGGCATTGGTATGCCATAGAAATTTATAAATGATTTGATATGCAAAATAAAATTAAAAATTGTTTGGACTTGGTAAAATGGATAGATGCTTAGTGCGAGGTTTTGCGGGCTCAATCGGTGAATGGTTGAGGCCCAGGGTTATTTTGGAAGTCACTTAGTCAACTAAGGACCGGTCTGAGAGCCGCATCTTGCTAAGCCCTTTTGTACTACCACAAGTTTGGAGTGGGATAAACCTAGCTAATTAATTTACAATGTTCCACCATGGTTGTGCCATTCAGTTGTGTGGGTATCGTTATGACCTACTTTTTAGTATCCCACATGTCGCAAGAGGGGGCTCCCGTTTGGCGTGAAACCTTAAGGCAGCAAAACCTTAGCGGGTATGATTACTTTGGGATGTTGCTTTGTAAAGGCCTCGTAATAATCACTTAGTCGCACACCTGCGAAAGTGTGTCAGACAGATATTATAAGTTAATTATCTCTTGTGGGTAAAATTATACAACCTCTGTATAGTGTAAACTATTCAAATAGCCATGTCCACAGTCATGGACATGTTGAACAAAGCCACTCAAAGTTAGACTTTGGTTTTGTTTCCAAAATATTTTATTAAATGATTTTGGATAGTTTATCCAATTGAAAAATTGAATGAAAAAGCCTTGGTGTAAGGAGGTTAATCCTTCACTGAAGTGCATCTTGCACTAACTTGTGATTTAAAATCAAAGAATTTTAGATATAGTATAATCGCTTTGGAACTTAGTAAATGTATTTAAAAGGCCAAACATTGGTTTTGCACAAATAACCATATAAAGCCTTTCCTTGATATATCCATCCATGCATTATAATATGTTATTGGGTGTAACTTGTAGAGTATATTTTTGTACTCACCCTTGCTTAATAAAATGTTGTTCAGAAGAGAAGAACTTTGCCACTACTGAGGATCTCGACGACTAGGTTGCTATCCCAGTTGATTGCCTGTGGTAGATTTGTTGGACTCTACTACTTCTTCGTCTTTCGCTGTATTCTTTTATTATTGGGTTGTGAGCCATTCTTGTAATTAATAACTATGATAATTGTTAATAAAATTGTACAATATGTGGATGTTACAGTATTTGTTTACTGTGTTCACTAGCTACTATTTCAAGGACTAGTGTTGCATACAGAAGAATGCAAAGGTGTTGCTCAGTGTTCAACAGAATTTCGGGTTATACTGTCTCTGATTGAAGGCGAACTCTCGAGGTATGTGGTCAAATATGCAACTACAGCATATTCGACCATGTCCTGGGTAGGGGTAACCGAAGTGTGACGGTTAACAGATGACGGTACAACCCGGAGTGTGCGTTCCAAGACTTCGACAAAGGAGACGGGCGATCCTTGAACAAGCTTGAGCGCTCGGAGGTGGGAACCTCTTGCATTCGACGCTTGTCGCAGGACGACACTGGTCATGGTCACTTGGACTCTTGCCCTGTGACGATTCTGAACTCCCTCTGGGCGTAGTGGTGCTCATGACAATGTTGGAGATAAGGTTCCCTCATCAGCTAGCTTGTCTATGATGCGATCCTCTAGGTCTGGTGAAAGGTCCCTAGAGTCGGCATTGTCCTTGGATGAAAGACGCTGCTCATAGTCGTGCGGACATCCATGTCGAGTCTTGCATAATTTAGAATCGAACAATTCTCTCATTCCATTCATTTGCCATGGAGGTATGTGAGTCGAAACGAAGAAAATCGCAAAGTGCTCCCCATGGGCCTTAATCGCCGAAGATTTACTATCGATCTCATGAAATAAATGCTGGAAACACGCTACTCGAGATCATGCAAGATGAGACAGTGGACTTTATAGACGAGTTCGGTTCTTCTCCGAGAGAATAACAATCATACTCTTGTGTTCTTGTATTGAATGTGTTTATGAGTGAAACAAGCCACCAAAACTAAGGCTAATGGCTTCGAGAGTTTTGAATTAGTGTCTTCTCAATTCATCCTCCTTTATCCACCAAAGATCACTCCTTATATAGCTTTTGAAAGGGTGTTAGTTCTTTGGCCGTAAGGCTTCTTCATGTTTGGCGATTGCGCATGTTGGTTGTTGTTATTGTCGAGAGACTCTCCCGCACGCTTGTCATGCGATTACACCGAGATAAAGAGAAGCGTGCTGCGGTTATGTCGTGACAAACAACACGTGTAATAACTACTATGCACGAATGAGTGTAGTGTGCAGAGTCCCTAGTCGATAAGGTCCATATGTCTATGGATTTTATCAACTATAGGGTGATCGTAGTTAACCTGGTCATAGTAGATCTTACGACCATAGGGTCCCTAGTCGATAAGGTCCATATGTCTATGGATTTTATCAACTATAGGGTGATCGTAGTTGACCTGGTCATAGTAGATCTTACGACCATAGGGTAGTTGTGACCCAGAGTGGTCATAGCCTTCCTTGATCGTAATGGGTATTTCCGACTAGGGGTATATTCGAGGAGTATTAACAATACCATTATCTATAATAAGTATTATAGATAAATAGTTTCATTAATTGAGGATTATTAGATCCACGTTAGATTTGTTGTGCTATCATGTAGAGAGTACAATACTCCAATGGTCTTTTTTTCACTATAGTAGAACTATGGAGCTTATTTCTCTTGAAAACCATTTGAAGCCAAACCAAACTTGTTGACAAGGAGTCAATGATCCTTAATTAATAAAACTAATTATCTGGAATATTTAATATGGATAATGGTATCCTTAATAACCATCAAAGATACCACCGGCCATTAGAATCTACAACATCTGGGGAAGATTACTATACATTTTATGGTCGTTAGATCTCATCAATATCACCCTATGATTATAAGTTACTACGTAACCTTCTTATGGTCGTGAAGATTTGGTGCGATTCACCTTATGGTCGTGGGTTTGCTACGACCGTGTCCACTCGCGACCAACTTATAGTTGATAAAACTCATTGACATATGGACCATATCGACTAAGGACTCAGTACACTTTGCTTGTTCACGCTGCGTGGTAGTTAATACATGTCGCTTTCTCTCCGACATAACCCGCGTGTAGTTCTCTCTATCTGGTCTAACCACACGCGAACATGCGGGAGGATATCTCTCGACAACAACAATAACTAACTTTATTAGGACAACCGTTAAAGGCGTCTCTGACACATAGCAACTACCACCTCTTCTGAGTCTATATAAGGAACAATGTCATTAGAGAGGATTAGAGGATTCAAGATCTAGAGATTCAAGATCTAGAGATTCTAGACACTCATAAGCTATTAGACTTAGGCCCTCTTTGTTTAGGCTTTTTGTCTGGCTTAAAAGCAAAAAAGCCTAAGCCTAAACAAAGAGGGTGCTTTTTTGTTCGCCTTATAATAAGTTTAAGCCAATCTAAGCCTAAAAGCCATAAGCTAGAGGAGACGTGTTTTTTTTGGCTTTTACGGAATAAAATATCCCTTTACCACTGAAGTTCACTAAAATTACCCACGAAATGCCATTGTATATAAATTGAAATCCATCCGGTTTTTCTAATTCCTCCTCCCACACCGTCCTCCTCACGGCGCGATTCGATCTCCCTCCCTTCGCCATCGGCCGTCTCCCTTCCCTCGCCGCCGTCTCCTCCCGGACCGCACGCCGCTTCCTTCCCCTGGTCGGCTCCTCCCAACCGCCTCCGCTCAGTGCTACTCCCAACCGCCTCCCCTCGCCCAGCCGCCGCCTTCTCTCCGATCTGGCTAGCCGTGCCCTCCCAACTGATATTGACCTTTCTATATTCATTTCTTCCGTTGCGCAATGTCCAAAATAAATACAGCATGCACTACGAGCGATATCCATTTTGTTTCATATGTACAAATGCATGTATCGTCATATTTTCAGATCCCATGAAAAAATGATTGTTTAAATACATGCTTAACAAGGCCTTTTAAACCCTTAAGGGCATTTAAGACCTTTCATCCTTCACACACAACTCAATAAGCCAACATCCTACAAAAAATCTCACTACCAAACAACAAAGTTTGGCTTAAAAGCTTAGAGGCTTATAAGCCACTTAAGCCAAAAGTCGGCTTTAAGCTATAAGCCAAAAAGCCTAAGCCTAAACAAAGAGGGCCTTAGTTTCATTGGCTTATTTTATTCTTTAAACACATTTAATACAAGAACACAAGAGTAGAGTTACTATTCTATCTGGAGAAAGCCTGAATCTATTAAAAAAGGCGCTTGTCTCTTCTTGTGTGATCTCGAGTTTCATGTTGCCATCATTTATATTATAAGATTGATAGTAAAACATTGAAACTTGTAATATCATGCACACAATGAACATCCTACTGGTTAAATGGGGAGACTTTAGGCGCAGGGAGACGCGCTACGTCGACAGGAAATCGTTGGCCGTCGGATTCCCAGCGCACCTCGCTCCCGCCATCCGATTGCCTCCAGCGTTTTGTTCGCACGCATTCCATTCGGCTAGGGCGCGTGTCCCCGCCTCCTCCTTCCATTCCTCTTTCTCCCCTCGCCACTCCCCGTGTGCCGCGTTCCTCTCCCGTCCTCTCTTCTCCCCTTGTCTCCTCCCACCTGGACGCCGCTGCCTCTACTGGAGCACCAGAGACATCGATTGGGAGGGCGTGGAAAGCGCGGAGCTCGACGAGTCTGAGCCACTGCCGTTCGCGAGGCCTCGGCCCGCTCTTCCCCTCCCCTCTCCCGCCCCGCTTCCCTTCCTCCTGCGTTGCTTCCGCCACGTGGCCGCATCGACTCGCCGCCTCACGCAGAAGCTTCTCCTCCCGCTCCTCCTTCCCCTTCCTTCCCTCCTCCCCGTCTCCCGCCTCGCTCCCTCCCCTCCCTTGCCCTTGCTTCACTACCGCGGCGGTGTACTCGCGCTCGGCGAGAAGAAAATGGTAGCTCGCCACCGCCACCGCTTCGTCGTCCCCTCCCTCGCCCGTGAAGGAAGTGCCATTTCTCTCTCTCTCTCTCTCTCTCTTTCTCTCGATCTCGTACATCGATATGTAATGCTTCTCGTGGCTTTGATTGATATGATTAAGCTTGCTCTTGCGGTGCTATTCGCTTTTCCGTATGCTATCTGCGATAATTAGGTGAAACGTCGGATAGTTTCGGACAAAACGAAACGGATAGTCCCGGTCGATTTTGTCGGATAGTTCTGGATCGAAACGAATACGGATATTTTTCCGGAAACGAAAGCGAATCGGTAGGAGTGATATCCGGTAGAACGAATCGAACGGATTATCCGGATATCCGGAATTTGAGTATGGACTATGTCTAAGCTTGTCCACTTCTAGTTCCTTCGCATGAATCCACTCCACACTTCCAATCGCCACTCGCCGTCCACGCCGGCCATCGTCGGCTGGCCTACTCGCCCGGCGGCGCTCACCTTCCCCGCCGGCCTCCGCGCGCTTCGCGCCGTCGCTCCCTTCGCGCTCGCCTCGCCGAATCTCGGTGGCGCCGCCCTCGCCTCGCCGGCGCGCACCTCGCCGCCTCCGTCGCCATATCGCCCCGTGCCCATCCCCGGCCGCCTCACGGCCCTAGGCCGGCACCTCTGCCGGATCCTCGTGGCCTACCGCGGCGACCCACCGACCCATTAGCACGCCATCACCAGCAGTAGAGCCATGGGGCGGGCTGGCAGGTGCGGCGGCAACACGGAAGAGGTGGCGGCCGGCAGCCGACGGCGGTGGGGTGGCGCCGTGAGGAGGTTCTAGGGAGCTGAGCGCCGTGACGAGCGCGAGGGCACACGCGCACGAGCACCGGAGAGTGGGGCGGCGACGTCCATGGGCCGAGCTAGGGAGGCGGTGCCTGAGTCCACTCGGCCAAGGCAAAGAATCAAGAGGAGCAAGAATCGGAGATAGAGAATGGGGAAGAACCATTGCTTTTGGTGCCTTCGATAAAGGATAGAGGAGAGAAGTGAGATGAGAAAAAAAAAGAAAGGAAGTGGTCAAGTAGTTTGAGTCGGACCTAGTAAATGAAGTGAGATAAGAAAGAAATTAGGAAAGAAAGATTTGGTAAGAAAGGAAAATTCTAAAATTTTAAAATCTATTAAAAGATTAGTAGTAACAAATTTAGTTGGACATCGATAAAATTAAATATCGGTTCTGCGTAATTTGGATCAAACACAATTTATTAAGTCGTACGAATAACTAGTTATAGACCGGACGTTAAATAGTAAAATAGAATAAAATAAAAATGAACATAGGTAGAGAGAACACATACGTAGCTTACCGCGATTTTGGATGAATCGATAGTATTGTTCTTTTTAAGCCACGATGGAACATTTAGCAATGACCATGACCGACATATTGAACTATGTATGTCATGAATGAACTAGATGTGATGAGTTAAGTGTGAACTAAATTTTATATATGTGATGAACTAGGTTTTATGTATGTTGACTTGTAAGTTATGACTTATGAGCTAAATATGATACACTAAGTGTTATGTTTGTGATGAACTGATTAATGCATCTTGCTAGTTCCAATGTTATATGTGATTACTAAAAATATAAACAAATTATGAATATTTGCATCAAACAAATTAGCTATATTTTTAAAAATTATGACATGCAATTTAAAGGGTTTTATGCTCAGAAAAATATCCGTTTTGTATTCGTTTGATTCGTATTTGCTCTGTATTCCTTTCGATATTATTCGCATCCGTTATTGTATCAGGTATCCGTATTCGTATCCATCGGAGAAAAAATATGAAAACAAATATAAGCGAGCCATTATCCGTCAATATCGATCCGTTTTCACCCTCACGATAATTTTGTTTGTTTAAGCTTATCTTCCCTTTTTATACGGGCGTCAAGTACTATGACTTGGAATGCAGTAGAGCAGGTGACAAGGTCACGGTTGAAGCTGCAGTGCTCTCAAGTAAGAAATTTAGATATTTTAAGTTCCATGCTAAGGATATGCTTGATTTGTGATCACATTCGCACCATTTATAGGATTTACGCAAAATGTAATTTGTTGTGTCTCAAATTTTATCTTTATTGATCTGCATGTTATGGTCGGTTTTCTTAGGATTTAGCTCAATTTGATTGGGAGGTAGCTCCTTCCTTCAATCTTGTTGTTTATTTATGTTGTATGCATGCCCTCCGAATTGAAAAGTGAGATAGAAAGATGTGATTGTCTCATGTGAACACTTTGACCATATCCAAGTAACATTAGATATTTTAGGTTCCATGCTAGGAATATGCTTGATTTGTCATCACATTCACACCATTCTGAGGATTTATGCGAACATAATTTGTTGTGTTTCAACTTTTTACCATTATTGACACGCATGTTGTGGTAGGTTTTCTTACGATTTGCTCAATTTGATTGGGAGGTAGTGTGAGGACCCGGTTTATTGCTATGCTACTTTAACTATCCACTTGGTCCTAAAGTACAAATCAAATAAACCAAGCCTCGAGATATGTATACTTCCAGTGCAGTATACACACGTTACAAATCATGCATCAATTCCATTCATACACATAGAGCGAAACAAAAGCAACAAGCGAAAGACATAGATAATATAAAGAGAGTTATTACAAAGAGAGGCGTGACCAATAACACATACAAATAGATAAATACGATGGAAGCAAAGGGCCATAAGATGGCTATAAACAAAAGCCAATCGGTGTGCCTTTACCCTAAGGCAACCAACCGGACCGCCAAGCTAATCGTCCCAAGCAGCGCAAACGACTCACAAAAGTGAGGCCCTTGGGGCTCACCTTCTTCCTCTGCAACAATTAGTATTAAGCAAGCGGATGAGTACAAAAATTGTTTTGTACTCAAGAGGCGTGTGAGATAACAGAACTATAATTAACTACATGCAAGCTTTATTTAAGTGGATGAGGCTCGGACTTATTTTCAGCATAAAGCAAGTTTTCATTTGCAATAATGTAATAGATTCAAAGCAAGTTTGCAATTAACTTTTATTGTTTAAATAAAGAGAGACAATTATAACAATAGATAGATGACAACACCAACCTAGAGTGACTAACCCATAGTCACCACAACAATAATGAAGTACCCTTCATACCACCGAGTCAAGTTTAAGTTTTTAAGGTTGTAGTCTAGTTCTTGCCGACCTTGCAAGCATGTCCATAACCTGGGGCGAGGCTATTCGAATAGTTTTAACCTGCGGGGTGTACCAATGTACCCACCGATAGCCGCCTTTCCACCGGCCACGGTTAGCACACTTCCTTTGGTATGCGGGCATGGCTAAGTCTAACAAGGCGCTTTCCAATGGGCGATGCTAATTAAGAGCCGACCACGGGAGAAGAACACATTAGGCTGCCTAACGTGCGCTAATGCTCCTCAACACCACAAACACACACGCACAAGAACACCCACCAACCACTCATAATTGCACCTCCCAAAGTACTTAGTCAAGAGAGGTTCCATATCCCCTCGTGTAGTTGGCTTGGCAGCTTGGCTTAGTGACACAAGTAACTTCGGTCCTTGGGACTTAGGCACCATTCAACACACACGAGATCACATCAACATACCATTGTGCCCAAGTCAAGATATAGTTTTGTTTTGATTTTTATTTGTAAAATGGTAAAACACAAGGGTTGGACATAATGGAATAATAAAACATTGTGTGATCAAGATCCTTAACTAAATCGATGATCGCCCAATACTACGATACTAGGCATGGCTAAGCAATATTTATCAAAATCTACTAAGTGACAAGAGCTCATCCAACGAACTCTAATCACGACAAATAACCTAGGCTCGGGTAGTGAGGATAATCATTTACCTCTGATTATGCAACTAGAGGATTAACTAATCAATTTAACAACAAATTAGCAATGCATAAATAGAAGTTAAACAAAATATTAGACTTTAAAAGTAATGGGATCAATGAAATGATCAAGCGCTTTGCTACTTTGTTGCTCAAACTGTGCGGAGGATGTTCCGATGTTACCCATGAAGTAGTGAAGCCTAAGCAAAAAGCAAAAGCGAGAACCACCAATAAGGCAGGCAACACTTAACAAAGAGCAAGCAAAATTTATCCAATTGCGACAAAATTTATGCACAAGGTAGAACAGGAATACACCTAGACATAGAAATTGGAAAACCCTAATTTGGATTTGTGGTGCAAAAGATATTCCCTAAAAACCTATTTTAGTATAATTAGATATTGTAGCAAAAATATTTTCTAGAAAGATTTTGAAGCTGAAACTTTTATGGTAGCTACCTACTGGTAAAGCGATAAGCCATATAAAATTTCAGGTCATTTGGATTATATTGAAAGAGTTATGATTTGTCTAAATTGTTTAGGGTATTAAACTAAAATATGATCCTTATGATTTTTTAAAACAGTAGAATTTGTGAAACCACTTTTCCTAGCAAATACACTAGCAGTGGGAGCTAATCAATTGGATTCATACAAAAAGAGCTATAGATAAAAGATATGCATTTTACAAGTTTGCTAGAAGTTACGAAAACAGTATTAAGTTCACTTGTTTACTATTTTTGAAAATGGTTTTCCAGGGTTGATCATGGTCTACAATTATTTTTATATTTAAGTTCAAGGTATAAGGAAGCTAACAAAATTGGAATCACCTAATTTGGATCTATAGTTACAGAGATACAAAAATGACAAGACCCTAAAGTTCTTGAGTTTTTGGACTTAGCATTTTTGGGATTTTCCTAACACGGAGGCGTGGGCGATTTAGAGCCGTCGATCTCCGTCGAACAGCGCGAGCAACCGGAGACGCTGCGCTCGCGCCGCGAGGTAGCAAACGTGGCGCGATCTTCGATCCAACGATCAGATTGAACCACGCGCGCGCGTTTGAAAAGCGCGCGGCGGAAGGGCGCGTGGACGTCGATCGCGAGATGGACGGCTCAATCGCGCTACACAGCACCGCGAAACACGAAATCTCGACCGCGATCTAAGGATGGATGGCGCCGTTGGGCCACGTCGCGCTGTGGCCAGCGTCGACAACGCGACCGAGAGCCGCGCCAATCGCGGCGACCAAAGGCAGCGGCGCGAGAGGATGCTCAACAGCGTGCGCATAGCATTGCGACCCTGCGGTACCACTCACCGGCGGTGGTGGACGAGCGGCGACACGACGGAGAGGCGGCCGGCAAAGATGGCGCGCGATAAGCGGCAAAAGAGCTCGCGCAGGTCCATTCAGCGGTGCCGAGCATCTAGGGACTACGAGAGCTACCGCGAGCAGAGGTGCGAGGCGTCGGGCGCTCGGCGATGAAGCTCGCGGACGGACCGAGGAAGATGCGCGGGAAGGCGGCCGGGCAAAATCAACCACGCCGTGTCATCACGATGTGTTCGAGAGACCTGAGAGCTCCCGAAAGGAATTAGAAAGAGGCACTCACCGTTGGAGCGAAGAAGGGTGCTCGCGTGCGATTGGGGAAACTCCAAAATCCGATGCTCCGTCGAAGCAACTGAAATGGAGTGGGGTTATGTAACAGCCCTAACTTAGGGTTTGTTTTTCAAATGTAAAATTTTGAGGAGAAATAAAAACTTTTGTTGTCTCTTCAAATCATTTGAAAGTTTCTACAATTTTCCTAGCAATTTCCAATTTGTAGAATTTAATTCTTGTGATTGGAAATTGTTGTTATCAATTCTTAGCCTTCAAACTTGTGATCATCCTCTGAAACTATTTTTCCTAGCATATTGATCATCCTATCTACCTCCTGAATTATTTCACAATTTTTAGATTTTGTTTGCTATTTCAAATGGCCAAGTCAACTCTGTTTGAAATCTGGTCAAACTCACTGGACAACACTTGTGAATTCTCTCTAGAACCATGCAGTGCATAAAAGTTCTGGAAAAATTATACAAGGTTGTCCTCTGTCCTAATAGTTACCATAAAAATTTAAATTTTTGGAGCTCAGGAGCTACCTCTAAAATTCCCAAACCTTTCTTTTAAATCAAATCCAAATCATTCCTCGGGCTCGGACCCAACCTGGCTCGAGTCAGGCTCTACTGGCTCGGTCGCGTCAACTAAGCGTCGCTCGAGTCCAATCGATCGTGACCGTCGATGCAAATCGACGATCCACGTCGCGCGTGCAACACTGTCGGATACGCCACTAATCTGGGTCGTTTAGATCCAGCGGTGTAGCGGATAATCGAGTCTAACCGTTGGTTCGCACCCCGTTGATCGTGACATATGGGTCCCACTCGGCATCAACCTCGTCTTCTCGCGTCTCCCGGGCTCCCGCGCTCGTGCGTGTGCCGCGCTGTCGCCACGCGTCGTGGGCGCGTGTTCCCTCCGGGAATCGCGAGTCCATCTACCCCTGGTCATCCATTCTTCCTCGCATTCATTCTCCGACTTCTCGTCCATCTTTTAACCGGGGAGAAAAACCCAGGCGGCACCACCACCTCCTGCGTTCGAACAGCGGCGACCCGCCGTCGTGTTCCTCTTGCCTCGCCGCCTCCATTTGCCCATCCCGAGGCCTCGGTGTCCGATTATCGCCGGGGCGTGTTCGTCATCCACCTCCGGTGATCTCGGCCCGGAGCTCATCTGCGTTCGGTGAGTTTCTAGTTTGGCTTTTGGTCCTTTAGGATGCATGTCGACCAAGGTCTGCGTGACCTTGTTTCACTCTTTGGTGCTTCAGGAGCTTCGCGCGCTTTCTTCTCCAAGCTCGGTAAAGCGCGCGTGTCATTCGGAGCCACCGTCCTCCCCATCATCAAGATCGTGGGCTTATCGTTCTGGTGTCTCCGCGATCTCGAGGAGCTCCTTCCGAAGCTTCGTGCGTCGTGCGTCATCTCCGGCGCCGCACCTTCTTCTCCGCCTCCGGCCGTCGTGAGCTCATCTCGGCGACCATTGGACTCAGCGTCACCGCCACGGGTTCGTGGTCTTTGCGAACTTAGGTACCACTCACTCGTCTTGAAACTCAAGGTTTGCTAGATCACTGCGCGACCGCGCCCGGTCCCGTCGCGTCGAAGCACCGCCGAAGCTTATTTCGCTAAACACGGTTACGTTAGGTCAGCGACTTGTGGGCCTCTACGTAAAGTCTGTTTTAGGATTCAAATCTAATCGTTCTAATTCTCGAGTCTACTTATGTGGGCGGAATGGTTAGGATTGTGTAGTTTTGTTTCGTTTTCTCTTTCATGAAGCGTATTTTTCTTTGAGCATATGTGTTAGGATTCGTTATGTTAGCGAAGGCGTATTCTTTAATCGCCGCGTCACCTTATCTTGAGCGATCCGCTCTGATCGACTTCGGCGGGCCTCGATCGATGTCGGGTTAGTTGGTTGTGGGTAGAAAAGGATTTAATGCTTTAGTATTTACGTAATATGTTTTCTTTTGTTAATTCATTTAAACTTAGAAAATGCATAACTAATTCAATTTTTATCCAAATTGCATAAATCCGGTCTTTTTATTTTCATTTCAAATGTATTATTTACTAAAATTAGTTTCACCCATGTCTCTGTAGCAAATCTTTAATTAATAAAATGATGTTTTATGTATCTCTAGATTAGAAAATGCATATCTCTTTCAATATTTGTCCAAATCGTGAAACCAATTTTTGTAAGTTGTCATTTTAATGTACTAATTAGTAGGATAGGTTTTATACATTGTTTCTGTTCATGAAAATTTGTTAAGTAATTAACTAGTGACTTTGTGTTTTTAGCTTAGAAAATTCATAGAAAATTGCTAATAACTTAAAATGATTTGTTCTCTGTTTCTAAAATTTTGTTATATCATGCTTGAAACTTTTTGTGAGTTTTGACTTGTTTGATGTTGTTGTATGTTTGAGTTTTGTCGGTGTTATTCGTTCTTATTTGCTGTTATGTTCGATCGTTAGGCCGATATTTGCGGCAACCCGAGGGCGATCCTCACTCATATTGAAACAAGGGCCGGCCAGCGGTTTGATCATGTTTAATCGGTATTTTAAAGATTAATATTTTGTTTATTTGTATGTATGCATTGCTTAATTTGTGTTAAATTGATTAGTTAAATCCGTATTTGCATATCCTGTGGAAAATATTGATCTCTACTACGAGCCTAGGTTATTTCTTTGTGATTAAGTTTGGATGATCTCTTGTCACTTAGTAGAATCGATTTCAACTTGCTTAGACATGTAGCTATCGGTAGAACTCAGCGGTTATCGACTTTAGTCGGTAACCTTGATCACACAAAATTTACTACAGTATGTTTTAGCATATCTGCTATGTTTAATTGCAAAACTAAAAATGAAAACAAAAATGATTTGGGCGGGCACAATGGTAAGATTGGTGTGATCTTTTGGGTGTGGTGGAAAGGTGCCGAGGTCAGTGGGACCGAACATCTTGTGAGTGAATTTTTATCCAGGCATTTCGTGCTAACCACACTAGAGTATATGGGACCTCTCTTGACCTAGTACTTTGGCGTGTATTGGCTCAGTCCGGGAGTCGCGGAGAGGATGGAGGTGGGAGCATGGTAGTTGTCCAAAGCTTTATCAGGTGGGTAGTTGTCTTTTAGGCTTTACCATGTAGCGTATGGTGTTTCTACCCATCTGACGGCTCGAGGTTGATACACAATATTGGAAAAAGTCCGTAGGACTTAGGCGTGTAGGCATACCTTGAGTGTGCTTGGCAAAGCGATGCAGTGTGATGGTGGTACACCCCTGCGGGTTAAAACTATTCGAATAGCCTCGTCCTAGGTGATGGACACGCTTGGGTAAGCTTTTCAAGAGTTAGACTACAACATTTAAACTAAAACTTGATGGGTGAGTAGTCGGGATTAGTGCTATTATTATAGTGACTATTGGGATAGTCACTTCTAGGTTGTTTATCTTTCGCTTTTGTTATTAATATCCTTCTGCTATTTCAATCTTAAAATGAATTGCAAACTTGCCTTTAAACTGTATTACCCTATTGCAAATGGCGGCTTTGTGCAAATGAAACATAAGGCCTCCACTAAACAAGCCTGCATGTAGCATATGCAGTGCCGCTAGTTCACCACCGTCGGATCTTGCGGTACAAAGACAATCTTTGTACTCGGTGCTTTCTTAATGTTTTTGTTGCGAGAGGAAGAAGGTGAGCCTCGGGGTCCTCACTTACGTGGTTGTCTTTGTCGCCGTGGTGGCGACTAGACTTGGCGGTCGGTCGGATGCCTTGTGGGTTGAAGCCGGATTGGCTTTGTTTATAGCCATCTTATGGCACTTTGCTTCATTGTCTTCTTTTGTTATTTGTGTATCTTGTGGATCGGCCATTATGCGTAATATCTTTACTATTTGTTTATCTTCCGTTTGTAGTGTAATGTTTGGACTCTATGTTTTGAATGGAGTTGATGTCTAATTTTGTGAGGTGTATACGCTTGCAGGAAGTATCGTATCTAGAGGATCGATTTATTCGATTTGTGATGCTAGGACCGAGGCGGTTGGTTAAGCATTACAAGCCAAATAAGGGTCCTCTAAAGTTGGTATCGAGCCATTCGACCGTAATAACAAGCATAGTCGTCTTTAGGATATTTTGAAAAGCTTAATTTCAAAGTATAAAAGGGTTTCAAACCTAGGCGATTCTCAGATTTTATTCCTTACCTATCTTAGCTTTCTACCCTCATCTTACTCTAATTTAAGTTTTGAAACTTGGTTTCTCTCTTCACCTTTCAAAGATAGTTACTCGGTGGAATTAGTTTGGGAGAACCATGAAGTTTAATCCAACTAAAATTTGTGGAGGTGTAAGGGTAAGATATATGTGAGTTTGCTAAGTGTCGATTTTTGTCAATTGGTTTTGTGACTTAAAAGTCTAGTGTTTGTTTTGTCTTTGTTAGTAAATTATTTGCAGTGGTTATCGACTTCTTGTTTTCGGCTATTGTTAACTTGTCTTAGTGAAAGCAGGATGGCGGGAGAGCGCGTGGCGATCGGCAGTGGTCATGATGAGACTTCCCCTCCTCGACCATGGTGAGTTCTGCTTCGAATCGGCGAAACGCATGGACGACAGCGCATCTTGGAGGTATTGCTAGGAATACCTCCACTCCTGCCGTAGTGGCGGCCACCGGACTCGCGGGGACTTGCGAGTTCCTCGTGACCTGACCCGACTTTCTCCGCTACGAGGACCTCTCGATGCGGACGATTGGTGCGCATGGTTGGCAAGCTCAACATAGCTCGATGCGAGCGCGGATAAGGCACTCTTCGCGTCCACGGCTCGGCGCGGCACTCTCATGGTGGAGAACTATCTCGCCATGCGGCCGCGGGCCATGTGGTCGCGTGGGAGGTTCGTCAGCTTTAAGTCGGGCCCACATTCGGATGGCACGATGAAGGTGAAGAAAAAGAGTTCCTCGCGCTCAAGCAGGCGCAAGTGCGTGACGGAGTGACATGCGAGTTCAATCATCGGCTCGTTATGCTCCGGGAGGTGGCCTCGGATGAGGCTAAGCGGGAGAATTTATGGATGGCTATGCGAGGATGCGAGACAAGCTATCTGTTGTGAACTTCTCGACTTTCGAGCCTTGGTAGATAAGGCCATTGTTCTTGAGCATAAAGCGGCGCGGCGAGAATCCATAGCGCAAATGGGAGCGCATCAGTCTACTCACCGGCCTCGCTCGTCCTGGTGGACCCGGCACGATGGCCGTTCTTTTGCTCCACGGCGCCGAGACCATCTGCACTAGCTCCTGCGTCCACCGCGAGCGTGTTTGACCACGTGCGCTGCGATCCAGCAGAGCGGACCTCCGCAATCCGGCGAGGGTTACTGTTTTATTTGCCACAACAAGGGCCATTATGCGAATGCACGCCCTCAGTGTTGCAGCGGCCCTCGTCCTAATGGAGGGCGCGGGCGGAGTGGTCATCCACGACGAGAAGATGATCGAAGCCCGAGTGCGGCGTGGTCGAGTCAACCACCTTTCGGTGAGAGGCTCGGGGCGCGGATGTCGTGATGGGTACACTTCTTGTTAATTCTCGTCTGCTGCGGTATTATTTGATTAGAGCATCGCATTCTTTATTTCAAGATCATTTGCTGCTGCTAGTGGTCTTCACTGTGTTCCTTTGGGAGTTCCTTTGCTCATCAGCTCTCGGAGTCGGAAATGAGAGTGATTCTGATGTCGGGATGTTCCTATCATAGTTGAAGGAGTGGGATTTTTAGCAAATCTTATTACGCTTTCGGTTGGATGCGGATGTGATTCTTGGCATGGATTGGTTGTCCCAACACTTGGGGCAAATCGATTGTGCGGAAGGTTGTTTATCTTACGACCCTTGGTGCGTGGTCGGATTTACGCGCGTTGCGGAGGCGCATCTATGTGCATTAGAGACAAAGCCCGACCTTGCCGGTTGGGATGTTCCCATAGTATCGACTTTGAGGATGTTTTTCTGATGATTTGCAGGGATGCCTCGGTTCGAATCTGGAGTTTGTCATCGAGTTCTTTGCACAGTCGCTCGATTGAGCGCCGTATCGGATGCCTCCCAATGAGCTAGAAAATTGAAGAAGCGGCTTAGGGAGCTCAAGCAAGGTTTCATCGTCCCGATTCATCGCCTTGGGTTGTCGGTGATCTTTGTGAAGAAGAAGGACAAGACTTTGCGCATGTGTTGATTACGTCCTCTCAATGAAGTGAGCGGTGAAGAACAAATATCCTCGCCGCATTGATGATCCATTCGACGGTTATGCGGAGCTCGGTGTTCTCAAGATTGATCGAGATCGGCTATCATCAAGTCCGGATCGGTGAGATATTAGAAACGGCTTTCACTACTCGTTATGGCACATGACGAGTACACCGTCATGTCTTCGGTTTGACCAATGCTCCGGCTTTGTTCATGAACTTGATGATCGATATTCATGGAGTTTTTGGACAAATTTGTGGTGATCTTCATTGATGATATTCTTATTTATTCCAAGGCGAGCGAGCATCTTGAGCATCTAAAGATTGTTTTGGGCAAGTTGCGGGAGCACGACTATATCAGAGTTCGGCAAATGTGAGTTACGTTGAAGGAAGTAGCATTTTTGGGCCATGTTCTTTCAGTTGTGAGGCATATTTGTGGATCCCAGCAAAGTCGGCGATGTTCTATCTTGGGCGGCCAGTCGATCCAACGATGTGCGGAGTTTTCTTGGTTTAGTAGCTACTATCGCGCTTTATCGAGAACTTCTCCAAAATCGCAAAGCCGATGTTGAATTGCTCAAAGGACAAGAAGTTTGTATGGTCCTCTGTTTGTGATGAGGCTTTGGGAGCTCAAGCAGCGATTGACTTGGCTCGAGTCCTTACTCTTCTGATATCCACAAGAGCTTCGATATTTATTGCGATGCCTCTCGTCGGGGACTCGGATGTGTTCTTATGCGAGAAGGCAAGCGGTTGCCTATGCATCCGAGCAATTGAGGCCTCATGAGCTCAACTATCCCACCCATGATTTAGAGCTTGCTGCGATGTTCATGCACTCAAGATTTGGCGGCATTATTTGATCGGAAAGCCGTTGTGAGGTGTATTCCGATCACAAAGCTGAAATACTTGTTCACTCGGCGGATCGAACCTCGAGCGAGAGGAGATGGTTGGAATTAATCAAGGATTATGACATGGGTATTCGGTATCATCGGGCAAAGCCAATGTGGTTCTTGATGCACTTAGCGAAAAGTGTATTGCAATACTTTGATGATCCAGAGCAACAACCGCACTACTTGCGGAATTTCAGCGTCTCAACTTGGGTTTGGTTGAGCACGGTTCCTTCTTGCCACGATTGTGCAACCAACCTTGGTGGATCAAATCAAGCGCAGCAGACAATCGGATGATGGTGTGGGCAAAATCAAGCGAAATATCAAGGATGGATCAGCCAAGTGTTTCCGAGAAGATGAGCACGGTATTGTGTGGTTTGGGCGGCTTGTGGTCCCAAAGGTCCCGAGTTGCGGGATTTGATTCTTGAGGCCCATGATTCGCCTTTGTCCATCCATCCGGGACCACTAAAATGTACCAAGATGCGTCGAGATTACGGTGGACTCGCATGAAGCGCGAGATTGCGAGTTCGTTGCGAATCGGCGTATGTTGTCGCGTGAAGGCGAGCATCGGCGTCGCGAGTCTTCTTGACCCTTGCCCATACGGAGTGGAAGTGGGATTCGTTGGTATGGACTTCATCACGGTCTACCGTACTCCTTGGGGAAGGGCGCTATACGGGTTGTTATCGATCGATTGCGAAGGTAGCGCACTTCTGCCGTACTACCACTCTCGGTGTCGGATCGATTGGGAATCTATATCTCCGCATTGTGAGCTTGCATGGTGTGCCACGAGCGATTGTGTCGGATCGTGGCTCTCTTTTCACTTCTCGGCTATGGCACGGTTTCGAGAAGCCATGGGGACCCGTCTTTCTTCAGTCGACCTATCATCCTCGGTGATGGTGAGGAGGCGAGTCAACCAAGTTCTTGAAGATATGCTCGTGCTTGTGTTCTTTCCTATGGGAAGAATTGGGAGAAGTGCCTACCGCTTGCCGAGTTCTCCTACAACAACGACTTCGAGCTAGTCTCGGTATGGCACCGTTTGAGGCTTTGTATGGGAGCGATCGAGAACCCCATTGAACGTGAGCGGTGAAAGACGGTTCTTTGGCGGATTCCATCAATGAGTGAAAGCCAAGTGCGATTGATTCGTGAGCACTTGTGCGTGGCTCGATCGAGCGGAAGAGCTATGCGGTCGGCGTCGCCGTGAGTTGAGTTTCAGCTCAATGACTTTGTGTATCTCAAAGTCTCACCTCACGAAGGACATCGTCGTTTTGGTGTCAAGAGCAAGCGGCTCCTCGATATGTGGACCATATCGCATCATCAAGAAAGTGGGAGCTGTTGCTACAAGTTAGACTTGCGGCTACACTGAGGGTGCATGATGTTTTCCATGTTGCAATTGAAGAAGTGCCTCAGTGTTCGGTTGAGAAACACCATTGGAAAATATCGATGTGCGGGAAGATCATCTTATCGTGGCGTCCGTTCGTATCCTCGAAGAAGCGAGCGTAGAACAAAGGCCGTGTGATCAAGTTCCTTAAAGTTCGATGGTCGAACCACTCGAGGATGAAGCCACATGGGAGCGGGAAGATCGTCTCGAGCAGATTACAGTCCTTCTTCTCGGTGATCGAGAATCTGGGGAGATTCTGTAAGAGGAGATTTGTAACAGCCCTAACTTAGGGTTTGTTTTTCAAATGTAAAATTTTGAGGAGAAATAAAAACTTTTGTTGTCTCTTCAAATCATTTGAAAGTTTCTACAATTTTCCTAGCAATTTCAATTTGTAGAATTTAATTCTTGTGATTGGAAATTGTTGTTATCAGATTCTTAGCCTTCAAACTTGTGATCATCCTCTGAAACTATTTTTCCTAGCATCTTGATCATCCTATCTACCTCCTGAATTATTTCACAATTTTTAGATTTTGTTTGCTATTTCAAATGGCCAAGTCAACTCTGTTTGAAATCTGGTCAAACTCCGACAGCAACATGAATTCTCTCTAGAACCATGCAGTGCATAAAAGTTCTGGAAAAATTATACAAGGTTGTCCTCTGTCCCTATAGTTACCATAAAAATTTCAAAATTTTTGGAGCTCAGAGCTACCTCTAAAATTCCCAAACCTTCTCTGTCTTTTAAATCAAATCCAAAATCACTTGTTCCTCGGGCTCGGACCCAACCTGCGGTCGAGTCAGGCTACCCACTTGGCTCGGTCGCGTCAACTAAGCGTCCGCTCGAGTCAATCGATCGTGGACCGTCCGATGCAATCGGCGATCACGCGTGCAACCACCTGTCAATGCATACACTAATCTCGGGTCCGTTTTAGATCCAGCGGTGGCGATATGTCGAGTCTAACCGTGGTTCGCACCGCCGTTGGTCGCGCATGTGGGTCCCACCGTCAGCATCAACCTCGTCTTCTCGCGTCTCCACCGGCTCACGGCCGCTCGTGCATGTGTGCCCGACGCTGCGTCTGCCCGCGTGGGCGCGTGTTCCCCTCCGAGAATCGCGAGTCCATCTACCGTGGTCATCCATTCTTCCTCGCATTCATTCTCACGACTTCTCCGTCCATCTTTTAGCTGGGGAGAAAAACCAGGCGGCACCACCACCTCGCGGTTCGAGCAACGCCCCGCCGTCGTGTTCCTCTTGCCTCGCCGCCTCCATTTTGCCCATCCGGCCCTCGGTGTCGAGTTCGCGGGGCGTGTTAGTTCTCCACCTCCGGTGATCTCGGCCCGCGAGCTCATCTGCGTTCGGTGAGTTTCTAGTTTCGGCTTTTGGTCCTTTAGGATCGCAATCGACCAGAGTCTAAGTGACCTTGTTTCACTCTTTGGTGCTTCACGGAGCCGCGACGCTTTCTTCTCAAGCTCGGTAAAGCGCGCGTGTCAATTCCAGGAGCCACCGTCCTCCCCATCATCAAGATCGTGGGCTTATCGTTCCTGGTGTCTCCGCGATCTCGGAGCTCCCGAAGCTTCCGTCGTCAGGCGTCATCTCCGCGCGCCGCACCTTCTTCTCCGCCTCCGGGTCGTGAGCTCATCTCCGGACCATTGGACTCCGCGTCCGCCACCGGGTTCGTGAGGTCTTTGCGAACCTTAAGGTACCACTCACTCGTCTTGAAACTCACGGTTTGCTAGATCACTGCGCGGCCGCGCGGTCCGTCGTCGCGGAGCCCGAGGCAGTTATCGCTAAACACAGTTACATTGAGTCAGCGACTTGTGGCCCTCTCGTGTTAAGTCTGTTTTAGGATTCAAATCTAATCGTTCTAATTCTCGAGTCTCGTTATTGGGCGGAATGTCGGTTAGGGATTGTGTAGTTTTGTTAATCGTTTTCTCTTTCATGAAGCGTATTTTCGGGCATATGTTTAGGATTACGTTACTTGGCGAAGGCGTATTCTTTGAATACGCCCGGCGTCACCTTATGCGGGCGTCCGCTCGATCGCTTTGCGGGGCCCGCGGTCGTGTCGGGTTAGTTGTGTGGGTAGAAAAAGGTTTAATGCTTTAGTATTTACGTAATATGTTTTCTGTTGCCTTTTAATTCATTTAAACTTAGAAAATGCATAACTAATTCAATTTTTATCCAAATTGCATAAATCCAGTCTGTTTTATTTTCATTTCAAATGTATTATTTACTAAAATTAGTTTCACCCATGTCTCTGTAGCAAAAATCTTAATTAATAAAATGATGTTTTATGTATCTCTAGATTAGAAAATGCATATCTCTTTCAATATTTGTCCAAATCCAGTGAAACCAATTTTGTAAGTTGTCATTTTTAATGTACTAATTAGTAGGATAGGTTTTATACATTGTTTCTGTTCATGAAAATTTGTTAAGTAATTAACTAGTGACTTGTTGTGTTTTTAGCTTAGAAAATTCATAGAAAATTGCTAATAACTTAAAATGATTTGTTCTCTGTTTCTAAAATTTTGTTATATCATGCTTGGCCTGTGTGAGTTTTGACTTGTTTGATGTTGTTGTATGTTTGAGTTTTGTCGGTGTTATTCGTTCTTATTTCTTTGTTATGTTCGATCGTTAGGCTTGATATTTGCGGCAACCACGAGGACGATCCTCCCTCATATTGAGCAACGGCCGACAAGCGGTTTGATCATGTTTAATCCCAGTATTTTAAAGATTAATATTTTGTTTAATTGTATGTATGCATTGCTTAATTTGTGTTAAATTGATTAGTTAAATCGTGTTGCATATCCGTAGCCAAAATATTGATCTCTACTACGAGCCTAGGTTATTTCTTGTGATTAGAGTGTTGGATGATCTCTTGTCACTTAGTAGATCGATTTCAACTTGCTTAGACATGCTTAGCTATCGGTAAGCGGCGGTTATCGACTTTAGTCGGTAACCTTGATCACACAAAATTTACTACTGTATGTTTTAGCATATCTGCTATGTTTAATTGCAAAACTAAAAATGAAAACAAAAATGATTTGGGCCGCACAATGGTAAGATTGGTGTGATCTTTTGGGTGTGATGGAAAGGTGCAGGGTCAATTAGGACCGAACATCTTGTGAGTGAATTTTTATCCGGGCATTTGCGTAACCACACTAGAGTATATGGGACCTCTCTTGACCTAGTAATTTGGCGTGTGGCTCGGTCGAGGAGGTCGGGAGGATGGAGGTGGGAGCATGGTAGTTGTCAAAAGCTTTATCTGAGTGGGTAGTTGTCTTTCGGCTTTACCATGTAGCGTATGGTGTTTCTACCCATCGCGGCTCGAGGTTGATACACAATATTGGAAAAAGTCTCGTGGACTTAGGTGTGGGCATACCTTGGAGTGTGCTTGGCTTAAAGCGATGAAGTGTGGTGCGATGGTACACCTGCGGTTAAAACTATTGAATAGCCTCGTCCTAGGTGATGGACACGCTTGGGTAAGCTTTTCAAGAGTTGACTACAACATTTAAACTAAAACTTGATGGGTGATGCGAATGCGGGATTCGTGCTTGTTATGGTGACTATTGGGATAGTCACTTCTAGGTTGTTTTATCTTTGCTTTTGTTATTAATATCCTTCTGCTATTTCAATCTTAAAAATGAATTGCAAACTTGCCTTTAAAGCTGTATTACCCTATTGCAAATGGCGGCTTTGTGCAAATGAAACATAAGGCCTCCACTAAACAAGCCTGCATGTAGCATATTACAGTCGCTAGTTCACACGTCGGTCTTGCGGGTACAAAGACAATCTTTGTACTCAGTGCTTTGCTTAATGTTTTTGTTGCGAGAGGAAGAAGGTGAGCCTCGGGGTCCTCACTACGTGAGTGTCTTTATCGCCGTGGTGGCGACTAGACTTGGCGGTCGGTCGGATGCCTTGTGGGTTGAAAGCACGGATTGGCTTTGTTTATAGCCATCTTATGGCACTTTGCTTCATTGTCTTCTTTTGTTATTTGTGTATCTTGTGGCGATCGGCCATTATCGTAATATCTTTACTATTTGTTTATCTTCCGTTTGTAGTGTAATGTTTGGACTCTATGTTTTGAATGGAGTTGATGTCTAATTTTGTAACGAGGTGTGTATCTGCTTTGGGAAGTATCGTATCTCGAGATCGATTTATTCGATTTGTGATGCTAGGACCGAGGCGGTTGGTTAAGCATTACAAGCCAAATAAGCGGGTCCTCCTGAGTTAAGCACCGCCGAGGTGAGGAGAAGCAACGAGAGCAAGGAGGAGCCGAGGAACCAGCTGGAGCACTTGGTTCAGAAAGCTCCGCGGGCAACAATGGCGGCGAGAAGGATTTGGGCGTTTGGATGCTCCACGAGTGCGGTGGGTGCAAGGAAGAGCTGGGAGAGGAAAGGAAGCCAAAGGAGGTGACCGGGGCTTAAGTAGCGGGGAAGAGCGAGAGGCACCATTGCTCGCCTCGGGTTCTCGCTGCGCTTCGATGCGCCGTGGCGGCGGAGGCGATTGAGGCAGACGACTAAGCGGGCGGTGGGTAGCGGGCATTTAATGTGCTGCGGACACCCGTTGCGAGGTCGCCGGATGGGACGAGACGCTGCGCACCACGCTCGGCTCCGCCATGGCGCGCGCGGCGAAGGAAGGCGGCGGCGGCCGGCCGTCGATCGCATCAAGGGCTAACACGCGTCGAGTTGAAGCGGCGTCGGGCAAGCGTCGACCGCCGATTGAAATCAACGGTCGAGAATCGAGAGAACAGCGGAGGTCAGAATGCCTACGAATGTGAGCGTTCGATGGAGATCCCACGGTCTAGAGCGCGCCGCTTCGCCTGGCAGGTGCGGTTAGTTGACTCGGCGAGTCGGTTGGCTCGAGCCAGTCGACTTGCACCGAAAGCAGTGCAAACTAGTTAGGTTTTGAATTTTAAAGGCTGAAACTTTGGGGATTTAATTGAGGTATCAAATCAACTCCAAAATTTATGAAATTTTACTGGAGCTTCTGACTTAAGGATTAACCTTCCATAAAATTCTCAGAGATTTTTGTGCCTGGAATTTTCTCAAGAAATTCAGAAGGCTAATTCAAGGTTTGACTTGCCTCTAAAATATTTCAAATAATTTCCAAAAATTATGAAATAATTGAGGTGTTACCAAGCAACCCTAGAACCAGGAAAAATTATTGCCAAGGGTTTGACACAAGATTTGACCAAGGAGGTTGTTGACTTGATAAATGAGGTTTTGATTTTGAATTTTCCAAAATTCTTTTACAAGAATTTTCAGAAAAGTTCAAAAGCACAAGGATGTAGAAAGTTTTAATTTACCCTCAATTTCTTACATTTGAAACACAAGCCAAAATGGGGATGTTACAAACCTCCCCTTACAAAAATCTCGTCAGAGATTTGGTTCACTCGGAAAAGAAAGAGGGTGAGTCGCACGGAGCGATCTTCTCGCTCCCAAGTAGCCTCATCCTCGGAATGGTTTGTCCACTGAACTTTAAGGAACTTGATGGTCTTGTTCCTTTTGGGACAAAGATTCTTTGAGCATCCCGGGAGATGAGCTAGGGTGGATGAAACCCTTCTCTTGAAGCTCACCCGTGCTTCTTCAACTCCACCAACTCAATTGGGTCCATCTAATAAGGCCTCTTTGAAATCGGGCGATGCAGGAACCAACTCAATGACAAACTCGAGGTCTCGACTGGTGGCATCCACTGGAAGGTCGTCGGGAAGACATCAACAAAGTCACATACCAGGGACTTCACTAATATCTAGAGTGGCGCTTCGCGCGAAGAGATGCGGATCCTGCGATTCGTGAAGAACACTGCTCCGGAAGGCGGTGAGGTAGATGAGCCTCCTAGCGCAATCAATTTGTCCCATGTCTTTGAGACAACCAATCCATGCCTAGGATTACATCTAAGCTCGCCGATCGAAGGAGGATAAGGTTTGCCAAGAATCCTACCCTTCTATCTCAACGAGGACATCCCTACACTCGGACTCGACTCTCAACTCCGAGCAGGGAGAGCGAATGAGCGCGGACCAACAATGCGATAAAGAAGACCTCCCACAGCGAGCAAAAGACTCGAAACAAGCGAATGAGATGCGCTGAATCAAATAAAGCGTAGCGGGGAAAGAGTTAGCGAAAGGTACCCAACACGGCGTCGGTGCCTCTGTGCCTCCTCGCGGAGATGAGGTTGCGCGCCACTACCCGCGCCTTGGGTAGCGGGACAACCCGATCTGGGAAGGACCACCTCCTGCCGCGTCCTCCATTGGGGCGAGGGCGCTCGATCTGTTAGGGCAACTATTGGCATAATGCCCTTCGGTTGCATGAAAAGCAAATGACCCGGCGGCGGATTGCGGGGCCACCTGCTGGTTCATGCGCCGTGGCCGGGCACGGCTGCGGAGGCGAGGAGCTGGTGCTGGCGGCCTCGGTGGTAGTGAAGCCACAGGCGGGCCCGGGTGGGCCCGACACGGGGGCGAGAGAGGTCGGCTGTGCGACATTGGGCCTCCCACTTGCGCTTGGGCTCGCCAGCGCCTTCGCCTTGTGCTCGGCAACAATGGCCTTGTCCACAAGGCACGAAAGTCGACAAAGTCCACAATGGAGCTTGTCTTGCGCTCTCGAGACAAGCCCTCCATGAACTTCTCTGCTTGGCCTCATCGGTGGCCACCTCGGATGGAGCATAGCGAGCCAAGTGGTTGAACTCGTCGGTACTCCATCAGCGACTTACGCCCTTGCTTGAGCACGAGAAACTCCTTCTTCTTGACTTCATCAAGCGGCGGGGATGTGAGCTCGGCGAACGCCGTCGGAACTCATCCCAAGAGGCGGTGTGGCGGCGTGGCATGGCCAAGAAGTTCTCCCACGGAGAGTGTTGCCCTGCGGTGATGGGAGGCAAGAGTGCCTTGTCTGGTCGAGACGAGCAGCGTCGAGCTTACGCTCAACTTTGCGCGACCGATCATCCGCGTCAATGGGTCCTCGGACACGGAAAGCGTGGGGGTGAGTGCGAAGAACTCAGCCAAACCCCACGAGGTGATGTCCACCCTTGCCGGATCACGAGGCGGTGGGCGGAGGTGTTCGCGCGCAATAACATCAGCGAGACCCTCTGTCCTCTGAGCAGTTGCGCTCGATCGAAGAAGGACCTCGACCATGGTCGGAGGAGGCGGGCTCCTCATCAAACCAGTGCGACCACGGCGCTACGAGTACCTCGACCATCTGGTTAAGAAATTTAGGTTAGAAACCAAAGCACTAATACTAGAAGTTGATGAAAGCGAAAAGCTAACGACTAAGGGAATGAGATATCACCTAGGCGAAAACCAAATTAGAAGTATATAAACTTTAAAAGCTTCCAAAAGGCTCCAAAACAGCAAGGAAACACCAAACCAAAGCTCAACTTCTGACACAATTAACCCGTATTGAATGAGCAGTAATTGGTTGGGAAGATAAAATTTCAGCACACTTTATCAAGTCTAACACTATTCAAGAGCAAGGTTAAGACGGTAAAATAGTGTTAGATACTTAGCTAACTAGTATCACATCTTACCCTTTCAATTCCAACAAATTTTAGGTAAATTAACCTCTCATTATCTACCCTATTTAGAACCTTTGAGCTTGCTGTCAGGAAGCCAGAATGGTCGTTGTCCGATTTTGCATCCAAGCCTCCTAGCGAAATCTTCAACCGGAGCTTCAAAACCTTGTAGAGGGCAGCTAACACTTCAATTTGCCAAACTCATTGGTTCCCAAAACCCAATTAATTGATGACAACTATCTCGGAGGGAAGGAGAGGAAAACAACTTTTAAAACTCAAATTAGAGCAAGGTGAGATAGAGCTAAGATAGGTAAGGAGTAAAATCTGAGAATTTACTTAAGCTTTCATAAATCATTTGATACTTTGAAAATAAGGTTTTCAAAATATCCTAAGGACGACCAAGCTTGGTTACTACGGTCGGAATGGCTCGATACCAACTTTGTGAGGACCCGGTTTATTAGACATCTTGTTTAACCATCCACTTGGTCCTAACGGTACAAATCAAATAAACCAAGCCTCGAGATATGTATACTTCCAGTGCAGTATACACACCCCGTTACAAAATCATGCATCAATTCCATTCATACACATAGAGCCGAAACAAAAGCAACAACTGAAAGACATAGATAATATAAAGAGAGTTATTACAAAAGAGAGGCCGACCGGCCAATAACACATACAAATAGATAAATACACAGCGGAAGCAAAAGGGCCATAAGATGGCTATAAACAAAAGCCAATCGGTGTGCCTTTACCCTACAAGGCAACCAACCGGACCGTAAGCTAATCGTCCCAAGCAGCGCATACACAGACTCACAAAAGTGAGGCCCTTGGGGCTCACCTTCTTCCTCTGCAACAATTAGTATTAAGCAAGCGGATGAGTACAAAAATTGTTTTTGTACTGCAAGAGCGACGTGTGAGATAACAGAACTATAATTAACTACATGCAAGCTTTATTTAAGTGGATGAGGCTCTGGACTTATTTTCAGACATAAAGCAAGTTTTCATTTGCAATAATGTAATAGATTCAAAGCAAGTTTGCAATTAACTTTTATTGTTTAAATAAAAGAGAGACAATTATAACAATAGATAGATGACAACACCAACCTAGAAGTGACTAACCCATAGTCACCACAACAATAGCATGAAGTACCCTTCATACCACCCAGTCAAGTTTAAGTTTTTAAAAGGTTGTAGTCTAGTTCTTGCCGACCTTACCAAGCATGTCCATAACCTAGGGCGAGGCTATTCGAATAGTTTTAACCTGCGGGGTGTACCAATGTACCCACCGATAGACCGCCTTTCCACAGCCACGGTTAGCACACTTCCTTTGGTATGCGGCATGGCTAAGTCTAACAAGGCGCTTTCCAATGGGCGATGCTAATTAAGAGCGCAACCCACGGGAGAAGGACACATTAGACCCTAACCGGTGCGCTAATGCTCCCTCCAACACCACAAACACACACGCACAAGAACACACCCACCAACAGGCTCATAATTAGCACCTCCCAAAGTACTTAGTCAAGAGAGGTTCCATATCCCCCTCGTGTGGTTAGCTTGGCTTGGCTTGGCTTAGTGACACAAGTAACTCGGTCCTTGGGGACTTAGGCACCATTCCAACACACCCAACAGATCACATCAACATACCATTGTGCCCAAGTCAAGATATAGTTTTGTTTTCAGTTTTTGATTTGTAAAATGGTAAAACACAAGGGTTGGACATAATGGAATAATAATAGCATTTGTGTGATCAAGATCACCGACTAATTCGATGATCGCCCAATACTACGATACTAGGCATGGCTAAGCAATATTTATCCGAAATCTACTAAGTGACAAGAGCTCATCCACCGAACTCTAATCACACAAATAACCTAGGCTCGGTAGTAGAGGATAATCATTTACCTACAGTTGCGGGATTTGATTCTTGAGGCCCATGATTCGCCTTTGTCCATCCATCCGGGACCACTAAAATGTACCAAGATGCGCGTCGAGATTACGGTGGACTCGCATGAAGCGCGAGATTGCGAGTTCGTTGCGAATCGGCGTATGTTGTCGCGTGAAGGCGAGCATCGGCGTCAGGAGTCTTCTTGACCCTTGCCCACTACCGGAGTGGAAGTGGGATTCGTTGGTATGGACTTCATCAACGGTCTACCGTACTCCTTCGGGGAAGGGCGCTATACGGGTTGTTATCGATCGATTGCGAAGGTAGCGCACTTCCTGCCGTACTACCACTCTCGGTGTCGGATCGATTGTGAATCTCATATCTCGCATTGTGAGCTTGCATGGTGTGCCACGAGCGATTGTGTCGGATCGTGGCTCTCTTTTCACTTCTCGGCTATGGCACGGTTTCGAGAAGCCATGGGGACCCGTCTTTCTTCAGCTCGACCTATCATCCTCGGTGATGGTGAGCGAGGCGAGTCAACCAAGTTCTTGAAGATATGCTCGTGCTTGTGTTCTTTCCTATGGGAAGAATTGGGAGAAGTGCCTACCGCTTGCCGAGTTCTCCTACAACAACGACTTCGAGGCTAGTCTCGGTATGGCACCGTTTGAGGCTTTGTATGGGAGCGATCGAGAACCCCATTGAAGCGTGAGCGGTGAAAGCGGTTCTTTGGCCGGATTCCATCAATGAGTGAAAGCCAAGTGCGATTGATTCGTGAGCACTTGTGCGTGGCTCGATCGAGCGGAAGAGCTATGCGGTCGGCGTCGCCGTGAGTTGAGTTTCAGCTCAATGACTTTGTGTATCTCAAAGTCTCACCTCACGAAGGACATCGTCGTTTTGGTGTCAAGAGACAGCGGCTCCTCGATATGTCGGACCATATCGCATCATCAAGAAAGTGGGAGCTGTTGCTTACAAGTTAGACTTGCGGCTACACTGAGGGGTGCATGATGTTTTCCATGTTCGCAATTGAAGAAGTGCCTCAGTGTTCGGTTGAGAAACACCATTGGAAAATATCGATGTGCGGAAGATCGTCTTATCGTGGCGTCCGTTCGTATCCTCGAAGAAGCGAGCGTAGAACAAAGGAACCGTGTGATCAAGTTCCTTAAAGTTCGATGGTCGAACCACTCAGGATGAAGCCACATGGGAGCGGGAAGATCGTCTCGAGCAGATTACAGTCCTTCTTCTCGGTGATCGAGAATCTGGGCGAGATTCCTGTAAGAGGAGATTTGTAGACCCTAACTTAGGGTTTGTTTTTCAAATGTAAAATTTTGAGGAGAAATAAAAACTTTTGTTGTCTCTTCAAATCATTTGAAAGTTTCTACAATTTTCCTAGCAATTTCAATTTGTAGAATTTAATTCTTGTGATTGGAAATTGTTGTTATCAGATTCTTAGCCTTCAAACTTGTGATCATCCTCTGAAACTATTTTTCCTAGCATCTTGATCATCCTATCTACCTCCTGAATTATTTCACAATTTTTAGATTTTGTTTGCTATTTCAAATGGCCAAGTCAACTCTGTTTGAAATCTGGTCAAACTCCACTGGACAGCAACTTGAATTCTCTCTAGAACCATGCAGTGCATAAAAGTTCTGGAAAAATTATACAAGGTTGTCCTCTGTCCCTAGTAGTTACCATAAAAATTTCAAAATTTTTGGAGCTCAGAGCTACCTCTAAAATTCCCAAACCTTCTCTGTCTTTTAAATCAAATCCACAAATCACTGTTCCTCGGGCTCGGACCCAACCTGCGGCTCGAGTCAGGCTACCACCATTGGCTCGGTCGCGTCAACTAAGCGTGCCGCTCGAGTCAATCGATCGTGACCGTCCGATGCACGTCGAGCGATCCGCGTCGCGCGTGCAACCGACTGTCGAATGCATACACTAATCTCGTGCTCGTTTTAGATCCAGCGGTGGCGCGATTGTCGAGTCTAACGTGGTTCGCACCGCCGTTGGTCGGCGACATGTGGGTCCCACTGTCGCATCAACCTCGTCTTCTCGCGTCTCCACCGGAGCTCACGCCGCTCGTGCATGTGTGCCACGCGCTGCGTCGCTGCCACGTCGTGGGCGCGTGTTCCCCTCCGGAGAATCGCGAGTCCATCTACCCCTGTGGTCATCCATTCTTCCTCGCATTCATTCTCACGACTTCTCCGTCCATCTTTTAGCTCGGTAGGAGAAAAACCGAGGCGGCACCACCACCTCGCGCCGTTCGAGCAACAGCGACCCGCCGTCGTGTTCCTCTTGCCTCGCCGCCTCCATTTGCCCATCCACGAGCCCTCGGTGTCGATGTATCGCGGGCGTGTTAAGTCAAATCTCCACCTCCGGTGATCTCGGCCCTGAGCTCATCTGCGTTACGGTGAGTTTCTAGTTTCGGCTTTTGGTCCTTTAGGATCGCAATCGACCACGAGTCTAAGCGTGACCTTGTTTCACTCTTTGGTGCTTCACGGAGCTCGCGGCGCTTTCTTCTCAAGCTCGGTAAAGCGCGCGTGTCAATTCAGAGCCACCGTCCTCCCCATCATCAAGATCGTGGGCTTATCGTTCTGGTGTCTCCGCGATCTCGAGCTCCTTCGAAGCTTCTCGTCGTGCATGCGTCATCTCGCGCCGCACCTTCTTCTCCGCCTCGGCGTCGTGAGCTCATCTCCGCGACCATTGGACTCCAGCGTCACCGCCACCGGGTTCGTGAGGTCTTTGCGAACCTTAAGGTACCACTCACTCGTCTTGAAACTCAGCGGTTTGCTAGATCACTGCGCGGCCGCGCGTCGTCCCGTGCGTCGAGCGAGCCGGCGAAGCTTAGTTATCGCTAAACACAGTTACATTAGTCAGCGACTTGTGGGCCCTCTCGTATTAAGTCGTTTTAGGATTCAAATCTAATCGTTCTAATTCTGCGAGTCTACGTTATGTGGGCGGAATGTCGGTTAGGGATTGTGTAGTTTTGTTAATCGTTTTCTCTTTCATGAAGCGTATTTTCTTTGGGCATATGTGTTAGGATTACGTTACATTAGCGAAGGCGTATTCTTTGAATCGCCGGCGTCACCTATGCGGCGATCCGCTCGATCGACTTTGCGCGGGCCATCGGTCGATTCGGGTTAGTTGGTGTGGGTAGAAAAAGGATTTAATGCTTTAGTATTTACGTAATATGTTTTACTTGCCTTTGTTAATTCATTTAAACTTAGAAAATGCATAACTAATTCAATTTTTATCCAAATTGCATAAATCCAGTGCTGTTTATTTTCATTTCAAATGTATTATTTACTAAAATTAGTTTCACCCATGTCTCTGTAGCAAAAATCATTAATTAATAAAATGATGTTTTATGTATCTCTAGATTAGAAAATGCATATCTCTTTCAATATTTGTCCAAATCAGTGAAACCAATTTTGTAAGTTGTCATTTTTAATGTACTAATTAGTAGGATAGGTTTTATACATTGTTTCTGTTCATGAAAATTTGTTAAGTAATTAACTAGTGACTTGTTGTGTTTTAGCTTAGAAAATTCATAGAAAATTGCTAATAACTTAAAATGATTTGTTCTCTGTTTCTAAAATTTTGTTATATCATGCTTGGCTCTGTGTGAGTTTTGACTTGTTTGATGTTGTTGTATGTTTGAGTTTTGTCGGTGTTATTCGTTCTTATTTCTTTGTTATGTTCGATCGTTGAGGCTTCGATATTTGCGGCAACCACGAGGACGATCCTCACTCCATATTGAGCAACGGCCGGCAAGCGGTTTGATCATGTTTAATCCAGTATTTTAAAGATTAATATTTTGTTTAATTTGTATGTATGCATTGCTTAATTTGTGTTAAATTGATTAGTTAAATCGTGTTGCATATCCTGTGAGCCAAAATATTGATCTCTACTACGAGCCTAGGTTATTTCTTTGTGATTAGAGTGTTGGATGATCTCTTGTCACTTAGTAGATCGATTTCAACTTGCTAGACATGCTTAGCTATCGGTAGAAGCTGGCGGTTATCGACTTTAGTCGGTAACCTTGATCACACAAAATTTACTAGCTGTATGTTTTAGCATATCTGCTATGTTTAATTGCAAAACTAAAAATGAAAACAAAAATGATTTGGGCCTGAGCACAATGGTAAGATTGGTGTGATCTTTTGGGTGTGGTGGAAAGGTGCAGGTCAATTAAGGACCGAACATCTTGTGAGTGAATTTTTATCCGGGCATTTAGCGTGCTAACCACACTAGAGTATATGGGACCTCTCTTGACCTAGTAATTTGGCGTGTATTGGCTCGGTGCGAGGAGGTGCGGGGAGGGATGGAGGTGGGAGCATGGTAGTTGTCGAAAGCTTTATCTGAGTGGGTAGTTGTCTTTCGGCTTTACCATGTAGCGTATGGTGTTTCTACCCATCTGCGGCTCGAGGTTGATACACAATATTGGAAAAAGTCTCGTGAGACTTAGGTGTGCGCATACCTTGGAGTGTGCTTGGCTTAAAGCGATGCGAAGTGTGGTGCAGATGGTACACCTGCGAGGTTAAAACTATTGAATAGCCTCGTCCTAGGTGATGGACACGCTTGGGTAAGCTTTTCAAGAGTTAGACTACAACATTTAAACTAAAACTTGATGGGTGAGTGCGAATGGGATTCGTGCTATTGTTAATAGTGACTATTGGGATAGTCACTTCTAGGTTGTTTTATCTTTGCTTTTGTTATTAATATCCTTCTTGCTATTTCAATCTTAAAAATGAATTGCAAACTTGCCTTTAAAGCTGTATTACCTATTGCAAATGGCGGCTTTGTGCAAATGAAACATAAGGCCTCCACTAAACAAGCCTGCATGTAGCATATTAGCAGTGCGCTAGTTCACACGTCGGTCTTGCGGGTACAAAGACAATCTTTGTACTCAGTGCTTTGCTTAATGTTTTTGTTGCGAGAGGAAGAAGGTGAGCCTCGGGGTCCTCCTTCGTGAATTTGTCTTTATCGCCGTGGTGGCGACTAGACTTGGCGGTCGGTCGGATGCCTTGTGGGTTGAAAGCACGATTGGCTTTGTTTATAGCCATCTTATGGCACTTTGCTTCATGTCTTCTTTTGTTATTTGTGTATCTTGTGGCGATCGGCCATTATCATAATATCTTTACTATTTGTTTATCTTCCGTTTGTAGTGTAATGTTTGGACTCTATGTTTTGAATGGAGTTGATGTCTAATTTTGTAACAGGTGTGTATCTGCTTTCAGGAAGTATCGTATCTCGAGATCGATTTATTCGATTTGTGATGCTAGGACCGAGGCGGTTGGTTAAGCATTACAAGCCAAATAAGCGGGTCCTCCTGAGTTAAGCACCGCCGAGGTGAGGAGAAGCAAGCGAGAGCAAGGAGGAGCCGAGGAACCAGCTGGAGCACTGGTTCAGAAGCTCCGCGGGCAACAATGGCGGCGAGAAGGATTTGGGCGTTTGGATGCTCCACGAGTGCGGTGGGTGCAAGGAAGAGGCTGGGAGAGGAAAGGAAGCCAAAGGAGGTGACCGGGGCTTAAGTAGCGGGGAAGAGCGAGAGGCACCATTGCTCGCCTCGGGTTCTCGCTGCCTTCGATGCGCCGTGGCGGCGGAGGCGATTGAGGCACGACTAAGCGGGCGGTGGGTAGCGGGCATTTAATGTCTGCGGACACCGTTGCGAGGTCGCCGGATGGGACGAGACGCTGCGCACCACGCTCGGCTCCGCCATGGCGCGCGCGGCGAAGGAAGCGGCGGCGGCCGGCCGTCGATCGCATCAAGGGCTAACACGCGTCGAGTTGAAGCGGCGTCGGGCAAGCGTCGACCGCCGATTGAAATCAACGGTCGAGAATCGAGAGAACAGCGGAGGTCAGAATGCCTACGAATGTAGCGTTCGATGGAGATCCCACGGTCTAGAGCGCGCCGCCGCTGCAGGGTGCGGTTAGTTGACTCGGCGTCGGTTGGCTCGAGCCAGTCGACTTTGCACGAAGCAGTGCAAACTAGTTAGGTTTTGAATTTTAAAGGCTGAAACTTTGGGGATTTAATTGAGGTATCAAATCAACTCCAAAATTTATGAAATTTTAGCTGGAGCTTCTGACTTAAGGATTAACCTTCCATAAAATTCTCAGAGATTTTTGTGCCTGGAATTTTCTCAAGAAATTCAGAAGGCTAATTCAAGGTTTGACTTGCCTCTAAAATATTTCAAATAATTTCCAAAAATTATGAAATAATTGAGGTGTTACCAAGCAACCCTAGAACCAGGAAAAATTATTGCCAAGGGTTTGACACAAGATTTGACCAAGGAGGTTGTTGACTTGATAAATGAGGTTTTGATTTTGAATTTTCCAAAATTCTTTTACAAGAATTTTCAGAAAAGTTCAAAAGCACAAGATGTAGAAAAGTTTTAATTTACCCTCAATTTCTTACATTTGAAACACAAGCCAAAATGGGGATGTTACAAACCTCCCCTTACAAAAATCTCGTCAGAGATTTGGTTCACTCGGAAAAGAAAGAGGGTGATGCACGAGGCGATCTTCTCGCTCCCAAGTAGCCTCATCCTCGGAATGGTTTGTCCACTGAACTTTAAGGAACTTGATGGTCTTGTTCCTTTTGGGACAAAGATTCTTTGAGCATCCCGGGAGATGAGCTAGGGTGGATGAAACCCTTCTCTTGAAGCTCACCCGTGCTTCTTCAACTCCACCAACTCAATTGGGTCCATCTAATAAGGCCTCTTTGAAATCGGGGCGGTACCGGGAACCAACTCAATGACAAACTCGAGGTCTCGAGCTGGTGGCATCCACTGGAAGGTCGTCGGGAAGACATCAACAAAGTCACATACCATGGGACTTCACTAATATCTAGAGTGCTGCGCTTCAGGCGAAGAGATGCGGATCCTGCGATTCGTGACGAACACTTGCTCCGGAGGCGGTGAGGTAGATGAGCCTCCTAGCGCAATCAATTTGTCCCATGTCTTTGAGACAACCAATCCATGCCTAGGATTACATCTAAGCTCGCCGATCGAAGGAGGATAAGGTTTGCCAAGAATCCTACCCTTCTATCTCAACGAGGACATCCCTACACTCGGACTCGACTCTCAACTCCGAGCAGGAGAGCGAATGACGGCCAGGGACCAACAATGCGATAAAGAAGACCTCCCACAGCGCAAAAGACTCGAAACAAGCGAATGAGATGCGCTGAATCAAATAAAGCGTAGCGGGGAAAGAGTTAGCGAAAGGTACCCAACACGGCGTCGGTGCCTCTGTGCCTCCTCGCGGAGATGAGGTTGGCGGCCACTACCCGCGCCTTGGGTAGCGGGGACAACCCGATCTGGGAAGGACCACCTCCTGCCGCGTCCTCCATTGGGGCGAGGGCGCTCGATCTGTTAGGGCAACTATTGGCATAATGCCCTCGGTTGCATGAAAAGCAAATGACCCGGCGGCGGATTGCGGGGCCACCTGCTGGTTCATGCGCCGTGGCGCGGGCACGGCTGCGGAGGCGGGAGCTGGTGCTGGCGGCCTCGGTGGTAGTGAAGCCACAGGCGGGCCTCAGGGTGGGCCCGACACGGGGGCGAGAGAGGTCGGCTGTGCGACTGGGCCTCCCACTTGCGCTGGGGCTCGCCAGCGCCTTCGCCTTGTGCTCGGCAACAATGGCCTTGTCACCAAGGCACGAAAGTCGACAAAGTCCACAATGGAGCTTGTCTTGCGCTCTCGAGACAAGCCCTCCATGAACTTCTCTGCTTGGCCTCATCGGTGGCCACCTCGGATGGAGCATAGCGAGCCAAGTGGTTGAACTCGTCGGTACTCCATCAGCGACTTACGCCCTTGCTTGAGCACGAGAAACTCCTTCTTCTTGACTTCATCAAGCGGCGGGGATGTGAGCTCGGCGAGACGCCGTCGGAACTCATCCCAAGAGGCGGTGTGGCGGCGGGCTGCATGGCCAAGAAGTTCTCCCACGGGAGAGTGTTGCCCCTGCGGTGATGGGAGGCAAAGAGTGCCTTGTCTGGTCGAGACGAGCAGCGTCGAGCTTACGCTCAACTTTGGCGACCAGGTCATCCGCGTCAATGGGTCCTCGGACACGGAAGCGTGGGGTGAGTGCGAAGAAACTCAGCCAAACCCCACGGGTGATGTCCACCCTTGCCGGATCACGAGGCCGGTGGGGCGGAGGTGTTGCGCGCAATAACATCGGCGAGGACCCTCTGTCCTCTGAGCAGTTGCGCTCGATCGAAGAAGGACCTCGACCATGGTCGGAGGAGCGGGCTCCTCATCAAACAGGTACGACCACGGCCGCTCGAGTACCTCGACCATCTGGTTAAGAAATTTAGGTTAGAAACCAAAGCACTAATACTAGAAGTTGATGAAAGCGAAAAGCTAACGACTAAGGGAATGAGATATCACCTAGGCGAAAACCAAATTACAAGTATATAAACTTTAAAAGCTTCCAAAAGGCTCCAAAACAGCAAAGGAAACACCAAACCAAAGCTCAACTTCTCGACACAATTAACCCGTATTGAATGAGCAGTAATTGGTTGGGAAGATAAAATTTCAGCACACTTTATCAAGTCTAACACTATTCAAGAGCAAGGTTAAGGCGGTAAAATAGTGTTAGATACTTAGCTAACTAGTATCACATCTTACCCTTTCAATTCCAACAAATTTTAGGTAAATTAACCTCTCATTATCTACCCTATTTAGAACCTTTGAGCTTGCTGTCAGGAAGCAGATAGTCGTTGTCGATTTTGCATCCAAGCCTCCTAGCGAAATCTTCAACCGGAGCTTCAAAACCTTGTAGAGGGCAGCTAACACTTCAATTTGCCAAACTCATTGGTTCCCAAACCCAATTAATTGATGACAACTATCTACGGAGGAAGGAGAGGAAAACAACTTTTAAAACTCAAATTAGAGCAAGGTGAGATAGAAAGCTAAGATAGGTAAGGAGTAAAATCTGAGAATTTACTTAAGCTTTCATAAATCATTTGATACTTTGAAAATAAGGTTTTCAAAATATCCTAAGGACGACCAAGCTTGGTTACTACGGTCGGAATGGCTCACGATACCAACTTTGTGAGGACCCGGTTTATTAGAACATCTTGTTTAACCATCCACTTGGTCCTAACGGTACAAATCAAATAAACCAAGCCTCGAGATATGTATACTTCCAGTGCAGTATACACACCGTTACAAAATCATGCATCAATTCCATTCATACACATAGAGCAGAAACAAAAGCAACAAGCGAAAGACATAGATAATATAAAGAGAGTTATTACAAAGAGAGGCGGCCAGGCCAATAACACATACAAATAGATAAATACACATCGAAAGCAAAGGGCCATAAGATGGCTATAAACAAAAGCCAATCGGTGTGCCTTTACCTACAAGGCAACCAGCCGGACCGTAAGCTAATCGTCCCAAGCAGCGCATACACGACTCACAAAAGTGAGGCCCTTGGGGCTCACCTTCTTCTCTGCAACAATTAGTATTAAGCAAGCGGATGAGTACAAAAATTGTTTTTGTACTGCAAAGGCTGACGTGTGAGATAACGAACTATAATTAACTACATGCAAGCTTTATTTAAGTGGATGAGGCTCTGGACTTATTTTCGACATAAAGCAAGTTTTCATTTGCAATAATGTAATAGATTCAAAGCAAGTTTGCAATTAACTTTTATTGTTTAAATAAAAGAGAGACAATTATAACAATAGATAGATGACAACACCAACCTAGAAGTGACTAACCCATAGTCACCACAACAATAGCATGAAGTACCCTTCATACCACCCGAGTCAAGTTTAAGTTTTTAAAAGGTTGTAGTCTAGTTCTTGCCGACCTTACAAGCATGTCCATAACCTAGGGGCGAGGCTATTCGAATAGTTTTAACCTGCGGGTGTACCAATGTACCCACCGATAGCCGCCTTTCCACGACCACGGTTAGCACACTTCCTTTGGTATGCGGGCATGGCTAAGTCTAACAAGGCGCTTTCCAATGGGCGATGCTAATTAAGAGCCAACCACGGGAGAAGGACACATTAGACGCCTAACCGGTGCGCTAATGCTCCCTCCAACACCACAAACACACACGCACAAGAACACACCACCAACGGCTCATATGGCACCTCCCAAAGTACTTAGTCAGAGAGGTTCCATATCCCCTCGTGTGGTTAGCTTGGCTTGGCTTGGCTTAGTGACACAAGTAACTCGGTCCTTGGGGACTTAGGCACCATTCAACACACCCACAGATCACATCAACATACCATTGTGCCCAAGTCAAGATATAGTTTTGTTTTCAGTTTTGATTTGTAAAATGGTAAAACACAAGGGTTGGACATAATGGAATAATAATAGCATTTGTGTGATCAAGATCACCGACTAATTCGATGATCGCCCAATACTACGATACTAGGCATGGCTAAGCAATATTTATCGAAATCTACTAAGTGACAAGAGCTCATCCACGAACTCTAATCACAGCAAATAACCTAGGCTCGGTAGTAGAGGATAATCATTTACCTACAATTATGCAACTAGAGGATTAACTAATCAATTTAACAACACATTAGCAATGCATACATAGAAGTTAAACAAAATATTAGACTTTAAAGTAATAGGATCAATGGGAAATGATCAAACTGCTTGCACATCTGTTGCTCAAGCATTGCGGAGGATTCGTTCGGGGTTACATAAATGTGAAGCCTAAGCGAAAAGCAAAAGCGAGAACCACCAATAGGCGAGCAACACTTAACAAAAGAGCAAGCAAAATTTATCCAATTACGGCAGAAATTTATGCAAAGGCAAACAGAATACACCTAGACATAGAAACTGGAAAAACCTAATTTGGATTGTGGTGCAAAAGATATTCCCTAAAAACCTATTTACCATATAATTAGATCTTTTGTGTAAAATATTTTCTAGAAGATTTTGATGCTGAAACTTTTATGGTAGCTACATACTGAGTATAGTGATAAGCCATATAACATTTCAGGTCATTTGGGTTATATTGAAAGAGTTATGATTTGTCTAAATTGTTTAGGGTATTAAACTAAAATATGATCCTCATGATTTTTAAAAACAGTAGAATTTGTGACACCAATTTTCTAGTAAATACACTAGCAGTGGAGCTAATCCAATTGGATTCATACAAAAAAGAACTATAAATAAAAGATATGCATTTTACAAGTTTGCTAGAAGTTACGAAAAACAGTATTAAGTTCACTTGTTTACTATTTTTGAAAACGGTTTTCCACGGTTGATCGTGGTCTACAATTATTTTTATATTTAGGTTCAAGTTATAAGGAAGCTAACAAAATTGGAATCATCTAATTTGGATCTATAGTTACAGAGATACAAAAATGACAAGACCTAAAGTTCTTCAGTTTTTGGACTTAGCATTTTGAGGATTTTCCTAACACCGGAGGCGTGGGCGATTGAGAGCCGTCGATCTACGATCGAGCAGCGCGAGCAACCGAGGCTCTGGCGCTTCGCGCCGGCAGCGGTAGCAAGCGTGGGCGGCTGATCTTGATCCAACGATCCGGATTGAACCGCGCAAGCAGCGTTTGGCTCGCAGCAGGACGCAGCGGTTGTGGGCCGTCGATCGCGAGATGGGCGGCTCTGTCGGCGCTACGGCAACACTGCCGCAGAGTACATGAAATCTCGACCCGCGATCTAAGGATGGATGGCGCCGCGTTGGGCCACGTCGCGCCGCTGCTGGCCCAGCGTCGACAACGCGACGAGAAACCGCCCGACCAATCGCCGCGACCAGCTGCGGCGGCAGCGAGGATGCTAGCAGCGGTGCGCAGCAGCATTGCGCGCCCTGCATTACCACTCACCGCCGGCGGTGGTGGACCCGAGCGGCCAGCGGCGGAGAGAAGGCGACGCGGCAAAGATGGCGGCGGCGATAAGCGGCAAAACTCCGCGGCCGGTCCATTCCAGCGGTGCGGAAATCTAGGAACTACGAGGAGCTACGGCGGGCGCGGAGTGCGAGGCGGTGAGGTAGCTCGGCGGCCAGCTCGCGGCGGACCGAGGAAGATGGCGCGGGGAAGGCGGCCGGGCAAAATCAACCACGCGCGTCATCACGATGGGTTCAGAGAGCACGAAGGAGCTCCAGAAAGAATTAGAAAGAGGAGCACTCACCGTCGCTGGAGAGCGAGAAAAGGTGCTTCGCGGCGATTGGGAAACTCCAAATCCCGATGCTCCGTCGAAACAACTTTGAAATGGAGTGGGGTTAAGCACGCCGAGGTGAGGAGAAACAGAGGAGCAAGGAGAGCAGCGAACCAGCGGAGCACTTGGGTTCAGCGAAAGCTCATGGCGGCAATAGCGGCGAGAAAGATTTGGGCGTTTGGAAGCTCCGCAGTGCGGATGGGTGCAAGGAAGAGGCTGCGGGAGAAAGGCAGCCAAAGGAGGTGACGAGGGCTTAGTAGCGAGGAAGGCGAGAGGCACCGTTGCTCCGCCTCGGAGTTCGCTGCCCGCTCTGATGCGCCGTGGCGGCAGGAGCGATTGAGAGCGGCGACTAAGCGGGCGGTGGGTAGCGGGCATTTGTCGCGGCTGCGACACCCATTGCGAGTCGCCGGATAGGGCGAGAACGCTGCGCTGCACGCTCGGCTCCGCCATAGCGCGGCGGCGTCGCGGCGGAAGGAAAGCGATGGCGGCGATGCGTCCGTCAGCATCAAGAGGCTAACACGCGTCCGAGTTGAAGCGGCGTCGGGCAGCGTCGACGCGGTTGAAATCAACGATGCCGAGTCGAGACAGACGGAGGGTCGAATGCCTGCGAATGTGAGCGCGTTGATGGAGATCACGGTCGAGGCGCGTAGCACTTCGCCTTGTGCGAGTGCGGTTAGTTGATTTCGGCAGTCGGTTGGCTCGAGCCGAGTCTAACTACGCACTAGAAGGCAGTGCAAACGAGTTAGGTTTTGAATTTTAAAGGCTGAAACTTTGGGGATTTAATTGAGGTATCAAATCAACTCCAAAATTTATGAAATTTTAACTGGAGCTTCTGACTTAGGATTAACCTTCCATAAAATTCTCAGAGATTTTTGTGCACTGGAATTTTCTCAAGAAATTCAGAAGGCTAATTCAAAGTTTGACTTGCCTCTAAAATATTTCAAATAATTTCAAAAATTATGAAATAATTGAGGAGTGTTACCAAGCAACCCAGAACCGGAAAAATTATTGCCAAGGGTTTGACACAAGATTTGACCAAGAGGTTGTTGACTTGATAAATGAGGTTTTGATTTTGAATTTTCCAAAATTCTTTTACAAAATTTTGAGAAAAAGTTCAAAAGCACACGAGATGTAAGAAAAGTTTTAATTTACCCTCAATTTCTTACATTTTGAACACAAGCCAAAATGGGGATGTTACGGTAGCTTCTTCCTTCAATCTTTTTGTTTATTTATGTTGTATGCATGTCCTCAAATTTCTTTAAAAGATCAAAGCAAATAACCCTTCTATGGCATTGATGGCAACCATCTAGATTGGGAGAAGAAAGTGTGCAAGTTATTTGAATAAAAAAATATTACGGATAGAGTTATTAGATGATATAGTTAAAGCGTCAATCATTCAAATGTCCAGTCGATGAAAAGGAAAGGCACTATACTATGAGGATCTATTTACTGCTATCCTAATATTAATGATGTACCTCAAGATAGTTTGTTAATCTTGAATAAGTTAATTTGCAACCTTGATCGATTGCTTCAAGTGGAAGAAGGTATGTACCTTTGTGATTTCTATACTTTTTGTGATAAGAAATATAAGTAGTCTTCTAAAAGGCATAAGTTTGTATTTATAGACATCATGAGAAGAATAGCTTGATCTTGCAAAGACTAGGTGGAAAAATCTACTTGGTAGCGGACATTATCATCCTATCATGAATTACTATTTGGTTAACATCGATTACAAGTTGAGAATTAGGCCTTTTCCTATCTATTGCCAAGAGACCACATTACATGTCCACAAGTAATATGTACAATGGCCAGAATGTTTTGATTCCTGCATGGGTAAATATATATACACTTTCTAATTCTTAATTCTATTTTAGTTTACCATGTTAATTTGACCACTAATAATTTTTTTCTCTTTGTTCGTTTCTATAGTGACGGCTTCCACAGGGGATTACAAGAGAATTTGATCCACAAAATCTTTTGGATTTACACCATATCTTTGGTGTTAACTTGAGTAGTCCTAATAAGCGTGTCGGATTTTAACATTGAGGATTTTGTCCCATTTACGAAGATGGATCAACGTTTAAGCCCGGATGAGGAAGCGACCACATAAGAGGCAAAGAAACAGAGAAGATTCGAGAGGAAAGCTGTTGGCGCTAAATATACTAATGTGTATGTTATCGATTATGTTTTCACTTGCTTTATTTCTGTATTTTCAATCTAATGTTTCCCTTGAAATGAGAGTAGTAGACACTTATAGGTTTATTGAATCATTATACCATTTTCTTATCGGTCTTTATATGTAATATCTCTAATACATATATAAAGCGATAAACTTTGCTTACTATATATGCAGAATCTAACATATCTGTTTCCCTGGCATTTTCGTCACATCAAAATTTGCCAATCTACTAGCTTCAGTATATATATACACTACTTCATGTAACATCCCAATTTTACGAGCTTTAAAAATCTTTTGATTAGTTAGTAGGAGAAAATTCACTATTTGGATTTTATTTGAATTTTAATTGAAGCTTAACATCGATTTTAGTATCAAAACCATTTAATATGATTAATGTCAACATCAACAATTGTCAAAACTATTTTATTTGGGTTCTATGAGCACGGATATATTTTCTAGATTTTTCTAGAATTTTTAAAGTTTAATTGCTATTTTCTGTGCTTATTTGAGTTTCTAGTATTTTCTAAAATAAAAAACTATTTAAAATCTGAGCTTGCGATTCAGGGCCAAATCCCTCCGGCCAAATAACTTTTTCTGCGATGTGCATGGCGGCGGCTTGATCAGCAGCTCGCTTGACCGCCTGCGCGCGTCTGTATTCGCTCACGTTCTGCTGACGCATGGGCCCGTGTCTCAGTGCTACTGTTGGGTGGACCTGCGTAAGTTGTCGTCTCTGAAGCCGTCTTCTTCGCGGACTTCGCGCGTCGCCATGCCGTCCTTTTAAGCTCAACTCGACAAAGCGGATTCTCAACTAAAATCTCTCGGTTTTGGGTACCAAATCGTATCTCCGATACTTCCGCATCATTTGCTGCATCCAAACATGCTCGATACGAACTCTATCTCGTAGATCAAATAAACCAGAGAAAATCCCAAATTTGGATTCCTTATCTCGTGCTGCCTCGGCCCTATTAAAATATTTTCATGATGATGTTGATGAGTAAGTATGTGGGAATTGTGGATTTTCAGGGATTTAATCTAAGGATTTTTCTATCTTTTATATGAGAAGTTAGTTGCAAGAGTCTTGGAGGTTAAATGTGGACTTTGCATTGTTATGCTAGAACTTTGAGTCGCCCAAAGATTATGTGTAGAGGAAGTAGAATAAGGGTGGATTGAGCGCAGTGGGATGATCGTTGATAACATCATACAGTGTGTCTGAGAAGAGTGTGTGATGTGAAATCACGAGATGTTTGTTCTCAAAAGGGTTGAGGTGATATGATCGTGTGCAAGATCTAATTTGAGAGATACTTTACGCCATATCATCAAATGATTACATTAGTAAAGAAATCGGTTAGAGAATGTTTTGTGAGATCATCGAGTCTGTTTCAAAGGTGTAGACAAGGTGTTTGATTTGGGTTTAGCGTTGAGATCACCAAGTTAAGTATGAGGTTAGTGTGTTGTGCGATGAATAGGGATTCCAAAAGAGAAAAAATTATTTCTAAGGAGAAATTGAGAAAAGATTGTTTCGAGATCTTGAAACACTCTCTTGATCTTGTATGAGCTATGAGTTTTTGTGGACGTCGATTACGCAATTTGGGTTTGACTTTATGTTGGCTTGTGTGGTTCTTATCTATTCATAAAGAAATGATGGATTTAGTTATTAGTGCTTTCTCTTTTGGCGATCGTGGTGTTTATTTGCAAATTTTCTAATTTGAAGGTGGAAAGATTTTAGTGATAAATCTTGATTAAGATTTGACTCTTTTTAGTACCAGAGTTGGTAACTTTTGGTTGCGATGAGAGTCCTTGATTTTCAGTTGGGGTTGTTGTTGTTTGCTAGTAGATGTGGATAGAATTGGAGGTCGAGTGCATTTGAGAAAGGTAGAATGTAATATCGAGAAAAATTAAATCGGGAGAGAATAATTAAATCGGGAGAGAATAATTAAAATCGGAGAATATTTCTTTTAGCAAGCGATTGAGCAGGAGAAAGAGGGGTTTTAATGTAATACTCCAATTTATTCTCTGAGAAAGCGTTCAAAGAAATTAGACATAAAAGGGAGTTTTACTGTAGTTTTCGGCAACTTGGGCCTTGGGCCTTGGCGGGGAGGCCCATGAGGGTAAGCCACCAATAAAGGAAGGGGAAAAACCCTAGATGCACTATAGCTACAGTGCCGCTTGCTTTGTATACGGTTCTATAGCACACCTCTCCTCCATTGTGGTGCCCCCTCCATTAGTGCCTCCCTTCTTCGCGTCGGTGCTCCTGCTGCCGATCAAGTGAAGAAAAGGAGGAGATCAACCGTGGGAGAGTTCATCATCTTGCTGCGATTCTACAAAGGGTAACGTTGCGTGTTCTTCGTTGTTTGATACGTAATAGTTGCGGTTGATGCCGTTTGGTAGATTGATTTGCGTCGGTTTAATAGATCGCGTTCTGTCCAGATTATTGCGCGGCCAGTTTCGTGTGTTTAGAGGCCGAATTAGGAGTTTTGGTCTCCTAGAGTTATGTAGATAATGTTCTTAGCTTTCAGTGTCCGCCAAGAACGCCAAAATCCGATTAACGGTTAGAAAGTTATGAATTGTTTAGTGCGCTGTCTGTTTAATCTGTCAACATCCTGACAGTCCGTAGAAAACTGAGTTAATCTATTAGTTAAAGACGAAATCAGAGGATCTAAATATAACAAAAATTGTAGGTAATTTCCATACCTTTTCAGAGAGATAAAGAACGCAAGATTTGGACTTTCGTAGCAAAAGTTATGATGGTTTTAGTGTACTATCAGAGAAGCCGGCGTGAAAATTGTTGTTCTGTAGTTTGGCTTGGTAGGGGCTGTAGATGGCATAATCAAAGGGCTCCAACTAAGTTTATTTGGGTAATTTAATTAACTTTCCAGAAAGTCTGAGAACACCTCATTTGGACTCCTGAGCAGAAAGTTATGTATTTTAGAAGTTGACTGTCCGCAGTGATCACCAAGCGATCGCTAGAAATGGAAGATTGGAAAACGCTTGGGAGATTAGCGGGTTCGTTTGTGTTGTTATTTATGATTTTGATCCAGTATGTTGGTCTTAGATTGGGGTTATCTTTATGTTCAGGTGGGAGCGTTATCCGGGGCAGCGCGCTCTTAGCGTCCGTTCTACGCCGCAGTTGAGGCAAGTATTGGGTTATAGCATATTTATGCTTGTATCTTGAGAGTGTTTGTGTTTTGCTCGTAATAGCCATGCATGAATGTTAATGTGATGAGTTTCCATTTATCTTGTTGAATGCTAGTTATAGTTAAAGTTGATGTTATTGTGATGAGTTCGGTTTTATCACGGTGAATGCAAGTACTACGATTGAGAGAATATGTATGAATGTTTGATAGAAGGTGCTAGTACTTTGATGCGTACTAACCATACAAGGTTGATAGTGTGACATGTATGATTAAGGATGGTAAATATTTGAGATATGATTAATTATTATTCATGAAGGATTGTTCATGTTTGCTAGTATTATGAATATATGTGCTATTCATGGATACTAGAATGCTAAGAATGTCAATGATGAGGAATGCTAGAAGTATGAATAAGTTTATTCATGCGCGTCGTTATTGTGAATCCATATATATGATGGTTTAAAGTTTTGTTCATGTGCATCATGCAATCATATTGGAGGATTGGTCACGTGGTGACTATGCATGTTCGAGGTCCCGTCATGTAGATGACGGGCTTGAAATCCCCATTCGTGGAATGTGGGCAATGAATAAAGAGATCCCATCATAGAGATGATGGGCAAAGGTCCCTACATGTGGTGTATAGGCTCTTGGTCCCTGTGCGGAGGGCAGCGAGAGCAAGGTGTATCATCGGCGGATGTATACCCGCATTACGATAAAATCGAAAGAGATAAAGTTCAAAAGGTGCATTGCATTGATCGCATTCCATGAGTATGAAAGCTATGAGTAGTGTAGCGTTATTGTGGATCATTGTTGCTATGCTTGTGTTCTTGTTTATAGTCTTGTTGATACTTGCTTGAGTCTTTGGGCTCACCCTTGCTTTGATATGTTTTAGGTACAGCTGGCGAGGAGCGACATGCATGGGAGGGAGTAGATGTTGGATGCACTCACTACCTCCGACCATAAGGCATTGGCCATTTAATTACACATCAACATTAAGTAAAGCTTTTGAGAATCACTCATAGATGGTTTTGAGTATTTATGTTAATTGTGATAATGAGAATAGCAAGTCTGGATTTTGTTTACTCGATCATCTTGCAAGCTTGTGTAACCTTGATTATGAAGATATTGATAAGTGCCATGATTAATTGTTGGAACCTCGGTATTGTTGACTATACAAAGGAGGTTTGCGAAAATTTGTAATTGGTCTTAGTTTAGTTTAGTCTAATTTAATTTTAGTAGCATTCGGGCTCAATCTTTGAGATGGGGTTATTACTGATTGGTATCGAGCGGGCTTTAGGTCCGTGGTTAATAGAAAAATATTAAATTGACACCTTGTTGCAGATAGGTGGGGTTAGGAATTACATTGCTGGCATTATCATTTGTTATGTTTCATTTGTTGAGCAATTGTTGAATTGCCTTTGTCTTTCTTGTTGATAATCTATGAAATGATATGTTATGATATTCTATATCTATAAATCTATTCTATGATTGCCATGAGATGATCATGTATAATCATATTTGATTATATTGTTTATGCGTGTCGGTAATGGTTGTTAAGTGGAGGCCGTGGTTGTGGTCTTGGACTTTGTCAGTTTTACCATCGTTAGTGGTGAGCGAATAGATAGTTACCCGAATACCATAGTTGCGAGTTGAGCGTGAGTTGTTTTATAAAGTTGTTTTCCTTCTTGACCTTAAATCTTGGCAAATTCTTGTTTTGTGGTGGATGATGATTTTCTCTTGGGTTCGTGGTTCATGGTAATAGTTGTGTTTCAATGGTCTCTAATGGTTCTCTGAAACAAGTATTGTTTTTATTTGTTGAGTAAGTGTCTTTACTACTTGTGATCGTCCCTCAATTGGCATTCTGATAATTCCATGGTTGTTTCTTCTTTCTCATTGGAAAGAATGACTCATGTATTCATTTGAAAGTTTGGGTAATGAGAGTTTCATTTGCAAGTTTGTTAACGTGAGAAAACTTTGGCTCTATGTATTTCTTTTGGATTATTCCAGAGTGATGAAGTTTAATGCATCTCTTTTACATTGGAAATTGCTAAAATCCTTTTCGATGCCTTGTTATGGTTAAATCAGAGATTGTAATCAAATAACTTGATATGGTATGGGTATCAAGTTGAGTCATTGGTATGGTGAATAATTAATATTAATTAACCTTGGAAGTGAAATTGATTAGGATGATGTTGTCTTTTCTAGTTCTTGATGAGCGGTATATATGAGTAGTGATTGAGAGATATCAAGAAGTATGGAACCTTGATGAACTAGTCGGTCATTAAAACTGTTTAGGTTGTTAAACTTGTTGGGTTCTTTGGTTCCCATGGATTAATTTAATTGTGTGGAAAGGAAAATTAGAGGAATACCATATTTACATATTCCCTAGTATGATTAGTTATTAGAATTGTGTACAACGGTTGAATGGATTGAATATCGGTGGATCTAGAAATTATGGGAGGAGTTCTATGTAGTTCTTCTATGTAGGATGGCGCGATGAATTTGGTTGTAGTGTTGTTGAGACTCTTGATCGATAGAAGATTTCGATTTTTGAAGTTTTAGTGTATTTTTGCGAAAATCCAATGTGAGGAGAAGCAGTTGAATATGTGCTTGTTAATATCCATGTGATTTGGGAAGGAAAGTAGGTAGCAACTAGATTTCATATGAAGCTTGATGATAACAACAAGGGTTGTCATTATAAGCTTGTGTGTGTTGAAGTTTGATAATGAGCATCGCTAAAAGTTGGTGATATGATATAATAGATGGCTTATGCCCACATGATTGTGAAATAATTGGATGAAATTGTGTCCTTGATGAAAGGATTTTGGTAGGAGCTTTTCAATTGGGTAGTAGACCCTTCTAAACTTAAGAAGTTGATGTAGTGATGTTGTATGATTTTGGTATACTCATTTTGAAGATGGGATGAAAAGCGTTATGGAACAAATTGGTGAAACTTTGGGGCTTTCTAATGGAATAGTTGATAATAAATATTCATGTTGAGTATATTATTCTTGATGTTAGTAAGATTATACTGCAGAGATTGTGACTTGTGTGTGGTGATGATTCTTTTAGAAATAAAGAAATTTGATTGATCTTTAGTAACTTGGATTTTGTAGAAGTGTTTGAGTTTTGAGGGTGATTAATTGGATCGCTTGAGTTATGTGGTGATTGAGTTGCTTTGAGCAAAGTGACATGTTGAAAGATTTTATTGGTTCTTAAGTTGTTCCTCTGATTTGGTCTTAAGAGCTTATCTTGTTTAAGCGGCAAAGTGATGTAGTAATCACAGAAAATAACCTTCCTTGTTAAAGGAATGAGTCAAGTATAAGTAATTGAGCTTTAAGTCTCGTTTAGCATCTTACTGATTTATTTGAGAGTGCTTAAACCTTATCGATTGTTCCATAGAGTTTATCAATTTTCAAAGGGCATCATTACCTTCTTCTCATTTGTGGTTTGGTATTCGCTTTGATGGGTTTGAGCCCTCATTGTTGACTTTCCTTATGTTTTTAGTACTTGGCCTAAGTGTGATTTTCCTTGGTCTTGTGTTCCTTGTGGGTGGCACATGTTTTCCTAGTTGATGAAAATTGATTCCATTAGCTCTTTCTTTTGAGGAAGAATCAACCTATTCGTTTCACTGAGTCTTTTGAGGTGTTTAAAAATTGTAATTGTGGCTGTGGGTTGTAAGTTATTCGATGAGCATTGGAGGGCGAAATAATTTTGTAATATAGTTCTTTGAGAGAGGTCTAACTCAATGGAAGTTTGTCTTATGAGGTTAAAGCTGATTCCATTATTACTGACTAGTAGAACCTATAGTGATTGTGATCCAAGATCTTACGGTTCACTGGGTGGAACATTAAATTCTTGAAAGTATAGAAATATTGATCAATTTTATAGAGTATCGCAATTTGGTAGTATTGTGAGGCTATGAAAGTTATTCTTGATGATGTGGTTTAATGAGTGGAATTACAAAGTAATCGAATCATCACGTCAATTAATGGGATAATGGAAAATATTGAGTAATGTCAAGAGTGATTTGGCTTTAAATGAGTAACCTTAAGAGTTATAATCTTTGTAAAGTAGCCCAGTCAAGAAAATATTTTCATGATGATGTTGATGAGTAAGTATGTAGGAATTGTGGATTTTCAGGATTTAATCAAAGGATTTTCCTATCTTTTATATGAGAAGTTAGTTGCAAGAGTCTTGGAGGTTAAATGTGGACTTTGCATTGTTATGCTAGAACTTTAGTGCCCAAAGATTATGTGTAGAGGAAGTAGAATAAGGGTGGATTGCGACATTGGGATGATCGTTGATAACACCCTTACGGTGTGTCTGAAGAGCGTGTGATGTGAAATCTGAGATGTTTGTTCTCAAAAGGGTTGAGGTGATATGATCGTGTGCAAGATCTAATTTGGGGATACTTTACCAGCGCCATGTCAAATGAATTACATCGATAAAAAATCGGTTAGAGAATGTTTTGTGAGATCATGAGTCTGTTTCAAAGGTGTAGACAAGGTGTTTGATTTGGGTTTGGCGTTGAGATCACCAAGTTAAAGTATGAGTTAGTGTGTTGTGCGATGAATCAGGATTCCAAAAATTGAGAAAATTTATTTCTAAAGGAGAAATTGAGAAAAGATTGTTTCTCAGTCTTTGAAACACTCTCTTGATCTTGTATGAGCTATGAGTTTTGTGGTAGCGTCGTTCGCAATTTAGGTTTGACTTTATGTTGGCTTGTGTGGTTCTTATCTATTCATAAAGAAATGATGGATTTGGTTATTCAGTGCTTTCTCTTTTGGCGATCGTGGTGTTTATTTGCAAATTTTCTAATTTGAAGGTGGAAAGATTTTAAGTGATAAATCTTGATTACAGAATTTGACTCTTTTAGTACCGAGTTGGTAACGTTTGGTTGCGATGAGAGTCCTTGATTTTCAGTTGGGGTTGTTGTTGTTTTGCTAGTAGATGTGAGATAAATTGGGTTGAATTACATTTAAAGAGGGTAGAATGTAATACCCCAAAATTAAATCGGAGAGAATAATTAAATCGGGAGAGAATAATTAAAATCGGGAATATTTCTTTTAGCAAGCGATTGAGCAGGGAAAAGAGGGGTTTTAATGTAATACTCCAATTTATTCTCTGAAGAAAGCGTTCAAAGAAATTGAGCACATAAAAGGGGGTTTTCTGTAGTTTTTACGGCAGCTTGGGCCTTGGGCCTTGGCTAGGAGAGGCCCATGAGGGTAAACCACCAATAAAGGAAGGGAAAAACCTAGATGCTTTATAGCTACAGTGGCGCCGCACTGTAACACGATTCTTGTAGCACACCTCTCCTCCATGGTGGTGACCCCTCCATTGGTGCCTCCCTTCTTGCACGTCGGTGCTCCCTGCTGCCGATCAAGTGAAGAAAGAAGGAGAGATCAACTTCGTGAGGAGAGTTCATCATCTTGCTGCGATTCTACAAGGGTAACGTTGCGTGTTCTTCGTTGTTTGATCGTAATAGTTGCGGTTGATGTCGTTTGGTAGATTGATTTGCGTCGGTTTAATAGATCGCGTTCTGTCCAGATTATTGCGCGGTCATTTTCGTGTGTTTAGAGGCCGAATTAGGAGTTTTGGTCTCCTAGAGTTATGTAGATAATGTTCTTAGCTTTCAGTGACCGGCAAGAACGCCAAAATCCGATTAACGGTTAGAAAGTTATGAATTGTTTAGTGCCGCTGTCTGGTTAATCTGTCAACATCCTGAGAGTCTGTAGAAAACTGAGTTAATCTATTAGTTAAAGACGAAATCAGAGGATCTAAATATAACGAAAATTGTAGGTAATTTCCATACCTTTTCAGAGAGATAGAGAACGCAAGATTTGGACTTTCGTAGCAAAGTTATGATGGTTTTAGTGTACTATCGAGAAGAAGCGTGAAAATTGTTGTTCTGTAGTTTGGCTTGGTAGGGGCTGTAGATGGCATAATCAAAGGGCTCCCCAACTAAGTTTATTTGGGTAATTTAATTAACTTTCGAGAAAGTCTGAGAACACCTCATTTGGACTCCTGAGCAGAAAGTTATGTATTTTAGAAGTTGACTGTCCGTAGTGATCACCATAGCGATCGCTAGAAATTGGAAGATTGGAAACGCTTGGGAGATTAGCGAGTTCGTTTGTGTTATTATTTATGATTTTGATCCAGTATGTTGGTCTTAGATTGGGGTTATCTTTATGTTCAGGTGGGAGCGTGATCCCGGGCGTAGCGCCTCTTCGCGTCCACCGTTCTCGCACGGTTGAGGCAAGTATTCGGGTTATAGCATATTTATGCTTGTATCTTGAGATGTTTGTGTTTTGCTCGTAATAGCCATGCATGAATGTTAATGTGATGAGTTTCCATTTATCTTGTTGAATGCTAGTTATAGTTAAAGTTGATGTTATTGTGATGAGTTCAGTTTTATCTGGTGAATGCAAGTACTCGATTGAGAGAATATGTATGAATGTTTGATAGAAGGTGCTAGTACTTTGATGCGTACTAACCATACAAGGTTGATAGTGTGACATGTATGATTAAGGATGGTAAATATTTGAGATATGATTAATTATTATTCATGAAGGATTGTTCATGTTTGCTAGTATTATGAATATATGTGTTATTCATGGATACTAGAATGCTAAGAATATCAATGATGAGGAATGCTAGAAGTATGAATAAGTTTATTCATGCGTCGTTGTTGTGAATCCATATATATGATGGTTTAAAGTTTTGTTCATGTGCATCATGCAATCATATTGGAGGATTGGTCACGTGGTGACTATGCATGTTAGAGTCCCGTCATGTAGATGGCGGGCTTGAGAGTCCCCACATTCGTGGAATGTGGGCAATGAATAAAGAGGTCCCCATCATAGAGATGATGGGCAAGGTCCTATACATGTGGTGTATAGGCTCTTGAGTCCACTGTGCGGAGGAACACGAGGCAAGGAGTATCATCGATCGGATGTATACCCGCGTGCACAGTAAAATACGAAAGAGATAAAGTTCAAAGGTGCATTGCATTGATCGCATTCCATGAGTATGAAAGCTATGAGTAGTGTAACGTTATTGTGGATCATTGTTGCTATGCTTGTGTTCTTGTTTATAGTCTTGTTGATACTTGCTGAGTCTTTGGGCTCACCCTTGCTTTGATATGTTTTGGTACAAGCTGGCAGAGCGACATGCATGGGAGGGAGTAGATGTTGGATGCACTCACTACCTCACGACCATAAGGCATTTGCCATTTAATTACACATCAACATTAAGTAAACTGTTTGAGAATCACTCATAGATGGTTTTGAGTATTTATGTTAATTGTGATAATGAGAATAGCAAGTGCGGATTTTGTTTATTCGATCATCTTGCAAGCTTGTGTAACCTTGATTATGAAGATATTGATAAGTGCCATGATTAATTGTTGGAACCTCGGTATTGTTGACTATACAAAGGAGGTTTTGAAAATTTGTAATGGTCTTAGTTTAGTTTAGTCTAATTTAATTTTAGTAGCATTCGGGCTCAATCTTTGAGATGGGGTGTTCTGACACGCAGTTGGTGTTCATCGCCGACAAAACCGTGCTTCGTCCTCGCTCATTGTAATTCCGGCGATCTTCGTTGTCCTCTTGAGCCAAGGTAGGTAGTGTCAAGTGCGTAATAGCGAGGGCTGCCCAATGTCGATCACCCACTCGTTGAGTTGCCACGGTTCCACCGTTGTCGTGCGCATCCAGAGAGCTTCTGCGTCGGTGGCGTGGCGTCTTGGTCACCCGACCACCTCGGCGTCGGCTGGCGCCACATGCGTGTTGTCCGTGTGGCGCGGTCGAGCGCCCGCGTGTGCGTACTGCGTGGCGGACTCCAAACGAGAACCAATCGCTCGGTGAACTTGGTTCACCATGAGCCAAATGAGCCCGACTTTTGGGTCCCACATGTCGACCTCGGCCGTTTTTCTCGAGTTTGTTTTAATTCGAAAATCCCAAGGCTGACTTTAGCAGCGTCATAATCCGATTTTTGTTGAGAAATAATTCGGGTAAATCCAAGAAATTCCTTTTAGGGTTTTCTTTAGATTGAAACTTTCAAAAGCCATATCTTTTGCATCAGAACTTCGATTGAGCTCATTCAAAATTTTAAATTTATCTAAATTAGAGATCTATTTATCTAAGATTTTTATTTAATTTTGGAGTTGATTTTCTTCTTTGTTTTATTTTTTTGTTGTTTGTTTGTCGTTTGCGAGTAGGCGTTGATTCTTGGGAGATTTGAAGGAGTTCACCAAGACCAAGACCAGTACCAAGATTTATTTCAATGCAATTCATACCTTTGATCATATTGAATCCGGTTTTCCAAATTACATTGATTCAAAGTATTGCATTCTACTTTAAATATTTATTTAAATGCTTTTAGGTTTAGCTATTAATCCAAATCGTTATATCCACCTTGCTTATTGCTATGCTATGATCTTTTGTCACCTAGATTGGTTCATTATTTAGTTGGTATTATCATAGCACCGTGGGTTGATTAGATATGATTAGATTGCTTAGCCATTGCTTAGCCATACCACAAGTCATCATTTCATGTAAGTTACAATTATAAACTTGACTAAATGACTATGGAACTGTGTGTACTATGTGCTATTACTCGTTGATGGCATGTGTTGCACTTAACCAACTAGGTAGTAAAGATTTAGGCGAGGCAAGTGGTGGATGCTATATGACATGGTGGAGCTGTGTGATTGGGAATAATAATAATCTGTGTGGCATAGTTAGAATTAAAAGTCTTGCCTTGGTCAATTGAGAACTTAACTTTGTGCACCATTGAGCTGAGCCATAGCGTCGACCACATACAGTATGGGGCGGGCCTAACTTAGTAAGTTATGGATTCTTGGCATTAACTACTCGGGTGGTAGGTTAGGCGTGTGATGGGATAGAGGTGTGAACTACCACGTAGTTACAGCGCGGGACGATTAAATCGCTTCCTGTCTAACAGTGTGTGTCGGGCTAACTTTTTGTGTGGGTTAGACCGCGGTAAAGCTACATCGGGAGTGTCAATGTTGAGATGAAGTTTCAGAAAATTTTTGTTATAATTAGTGCCTGCAACACTAATTGTATCGTGTGAATCTACCTGTAGTACAATAATAGCCAAGCCTATAACAAGAACTTGCATTTTACATTAGATACATCTTAAACAAAATACGCATACTGAAATCTATATCTAACATGGTATCTATGGCACACAGATCCCAGCATGCACCGTCTGGCGATCAGTGGTCTCCTCTACTGCCGAAAATATCAATCAGAAGACAACCCTGCCCTATGAACACTGCACTGTCTGCCGATCCAGTGGTCTCCTCTACTGCCGAAAATATCAATCCAGAAGACAACCCTGCCCTATGAACACTGGGTATATTCTGTACGTTTTTTTTTTTTTTTATTAGTCAGTTGTTTCTTTCTAACATATACACCTGCCAATTGGTCACTTCTTTCCCATCTTACAACCAACAGATTGTTGCGACACCACACCGTGTAGTCAAACCTACAGAAACTGCCTGTAACATACTCTGCGATCTACAAGCACAACAGTGCTTTCTACACTTAATTTGTATAATATGTCTCCAAGCTAAAACCTATGCCGTGTTAGCAAACAGAATGCCAACTTTTGCAAACCGTATGTATTATTAACTGCGCATATCTATCTACTCAAACAGATTATGTTCAACCAATTGTGCTCTCTAACAGTAGTACAGTGACCATGTCCTGTTATGTACATCTTATATTACCCTTGCTATTTATATATACAGCGCAAAACATGCTCCTATAAATATAGTGCCCTTATTTACATCAGTAATATAGCCACTCCCCGCTACTTATCGTACAACCAACACCATCAAACTCTGCTTTTGACCATGCTCGATTCTAGCGCGCCCAATTGAATCGTGTGTATATATATATATATATATATATATATATATATATATATATATATATATATATATATATATATATATATATATATATATATATATATATATATATATATATTTACACCATTAAATGACTCTTGTGAAAATCAATTGGGATATGCATTTTTTGTTAGTTAACATTAATTACATTTTTCCTGCTGTAGGTCATAGTCATGAAAGAGACTCCATTGTCAGCTCCTGCACCTCTTGCTAGGCCTACACCACCCAAACTAGACAAACAACCTCCTGCTCATCCTGCTACCGCTCCAGCCGCGGATGTTACACCTTTCAGTTCTAAAAACCTTATTGTTATGGTATATTAGGATTTAGCATCCTTTTCACTCTTTTGTATTGTTCATTTGTTCTTTCAATCAGTTTCATAAGATTGAAATGTCTGTATTGCACTGCACGAATATTCACACAGTAGCATCTTTCAAGCCTTACAGAATAGTAACTATTCTTAAGGGGAACTTTTGTCCACAAATGGACAAATTTCCACCATTAAAGTCTCAGTTTTTACTAACAAATGTGTACAAAAAGTCATGTGCCTCAATTGTAGGTTTCTGAAGGAAACTTCTTATGTCTTTAACTGCTTTTGCTTATGCGTTTACATCTGGACACAGCATTTTTCATTTGTTTATTCCATATGATTTGCTCTTTTTGAATGTGCATCGATGTAAGCTATTGTATTTCAAAATTTATCGTTAGGTATGTATCCTAGATAATCTTACCAGCTTCTTTGGGACTCTGGAGTTTCACATGACGCTTCTTGCTGAAGTGTTGACATTTTATCAATGATACTTTCAGGAGTCAGGACTGGTTTTCCATGTTATATATGTATTTAGTGCCCCATGATTCGTGAGCATTAATCTGTTGACATGGAAATGGTAGTACTGATAGATATTGTTATGTTATTTCGTTTGTAATGCTTCAAAAAGATGGTGATGTTGGCCTTGAAATCGTTGATTAGGCTTGTTTGTGTTGCCCATGATGGTTGTGGCTTTGTTTGGTGATGGGTGATTAAATGACTCTTGTAAAAATCGATTGGGATATGCACTTTTTTGTTTGAATGACTCCTGTGAAAATCAATTGGGATATGCATTTTTTTGTTAGTTAACATTACATTTTTTCCTACTGTAGGTCAGAGTCATGAAAGAGACTCCATTGTCAGCTCCTGCACCTCTTGCTAGACCTGCACCACCCAAACCAGACAAACAACCTCCTTCTCATCCCGGTAACGCTCCAGCCACGGATGTTCCACCTTTCACTTCTAAAAACCTTATTGTTATGGTATATTAGGATTTAACATACTTTTCACTCTTTGTATTGTTCATTTGTTCTTTCAATCAGTTTCATAGGATTGAAATGTCTGTATTGCACTGCACGAATATTCACACAGTAGCATCTTTCAAGCCTTACCGAATAGTAACTATTCTTAAGAGAACTTTTGTCCACAGAATGGACAAATTTCCACCATTAAAGTCTCAGTTTTTACTAAAAATGTGTTATGAATATGACACTTCATCAGTCTGCCATTGTTTTGTTCACAATCGTACACATTATATGAGCACCATTTCATGGTAGAAATGTATACTATTTCTTCATATCATATGTAGTGAAGCTGTTGGATTGGGGGGAAGATGGTTTTGCCACAGAAGCTGAAACTGCCGCTTTGCGAACATCATTTAAGCAGTAGGTTGCTGTTTGTCATAAGCTCGGACATCCTAATGTTACGAAGGTGAATATTTCCAAGCATACCTATCTTCCAGCAATACTGTCCACTTCATGTGTGATACATATGCTTGTTCTTGTAGTGAAGCTGCTATCTTCTACAAAAGGTTTCTGCTTTGGGGTATTTGAAAAGTACTAAAATACATGTAATCTCTTTTGCAGTTTGTTGGTGCATCTATGGGGACCAACAATTCCAACAGTGGTGCACGTACCAACTTGCCAGCCAGAGCATGTTGTGTTGTGGTAGAATATCTCGCTGGAGGAACTTTGAAGTAGTATCTGATAAAGAACGGTCGACGAGCTTGCACACAAAATTGTGGTTCGGCTTTCATTGGATTTGTCAGAGAGTATTAAGAACTTCAGCTGAATTCACTGTCATGCATTATTTATCTCTGAATCCACTCTTTTTGTAGACTAAGTTTTCATCCACATTGCAACATGCCACCATCGAACCACTGCTGTTCTGATTCTCGCGCGCCAGACGGCGCTGGGAAGTGCTAGTGTACACAATGAACGACGGTTCATGCTGAGGAGTAAGACACTATTTGTTGAGCTTTAGCTTACACAGGATGTCCGTGGGAAGCTTAATTAAGCTGCTTAAATAGGTGAGGCCCCATGAGTATAAACAAAGCTAAAAATCAATCCCAGCAGCTTCTATGAGAAGCTAGCTAAGCCCTCAGTAAAGAAAAAACGTAAAAAATTGTTTTGAATATCGATACAGTTGGTAAAATACAATTTTGATCACTAATTTTATTATATATATATATATATATATATATATATATATATTAAACCTAATAAAATTACAATATTATGAAACTAATTTTTGATGTATTTTTGATGTGTCCAATTCAAATATTAAAAGCATATTACTAGCCAAAGTTTGCGACTGTACGCAACCCAAAAATTTGTTACAGGAGGGAGCAACAAACTCGCGGTTGTTGTTTGTCCGCTGTATCCCGTTGTGGGGTCTAAATACGGACCCACGGCTTAATGCCCTCTTCACATCTCCTTATGATATGAACGCGCCCAGTCAGTGTTAATGGTCATCAAATAAAATTACTCCTGCTTACCATCTTCTCCCTTAGCATGAATAACCCAACCTAGGAATAAACTACCCTCGAGACGCGACTCTTTTTCAACAGAAGGAATGCGGCAAAGCTCCGTATCATTATGGAGATGTTTGCACCGCGCACGTAAGCGAGAAAGAATTCAACCAACCAGATCAATAGCTGTGGCAAGGTAAATCCAAGTATTCAACTACAGAAATGACGAAAGCCAAGTAGCAATTTCAACACCAACCATCAACCCCTCCGTCTCCGTTCCCACTATCCGTAATCTTTTCTGTGTTTACAGATCATATAAGTTCCTGCTTCACTTTCCCTACACCATTCCCATGTTAATGCGGAAAACTCTAGGTAGCAACGTACAGAATCTTCTTACAAACAAGCAATGGCTAACAGGTGGCTGCTCGTTGCGTCTTGCTGAAATTCGCCTCTAAGCATGTCACTAATCCTTACTGTGTTGGCCGCCGTCCTTGCGTCTTGCTGCTGCTGCTGCCGGGTAGCGCAGCAGCGACGGACACCGTCTCGGCGCGGCAGCCGCTGCGGGCAACCAGACGGCGGTCTCGGCGCAGGGCAAGTTCGAGCTTGGGCTCTTCAGCCTGAGCGGCTCCGGCCGGTTCTACCTCGGCATCTGGTACAAGAACGTCCCCGTGCAGACCGTCATCTGGGTTGCCAACCGCGCGACTCCCTGTCCAACGCCGCCTCCGCCGAGCTCCGGGTGTCCCCGACGACGGCAATCTCCAGCTCGTCGGGCTCACGGATCGCTCGGCCGCGCCGAGCCTCGTGTGGTCGTCTAACCTGTCGTCTCCGTCGTCGTCGCCGGGGTCGAGCGTCGCGCTGATGCACGACAACGGCAACCTGGTTCTGGTCGACGGGGGCAACTCCTCCGACGTGCTGTGGCAGAGCTTCGACCACCCGACGGACACGCTGGTGCCGGAGGCGTGGCTCGGGGAGAACAAGCTCACCGGCGAGTACCAGACGCTGACATCGTGGCGCAACGCAGAGGACCCCGCGCCGGGGATGTTCACCGACACGGTGGACCCTGCCGGCAGCAGCGAGTTCTTCTTCCTGTGGAACGGGTCCCGGGCGTACTGGCGCAGCGGCGTCTGGACGGGGCGCGTGTTCGCGCGGCTGCCGGAGGCGACGAGCAACGTGCTCTTCAACCAGTCGTACGTCGAGACGCCGGCGTACCGGCGCGTCACTAGCGTGCTCTACGACAATGCGACGATCACGCGCATGGTACTCGACCTCACCGGCCAAACCAAGCGGTACATCTGGGTGGGCAACAGCCAGAGGTGGCAATTCTTCTGGGCCGCGCCCACCGTGCAGTGCGACGTGTACGCGGTCTGCGGTGCCTACGGCGTCTGCGACCAGAGAGCCAGCCGTCGTGCCGGTGCCCGCCCGGGTTCGCGCCTGCTTTGGAGCGGGACTGGGGCTCAGCGACTGGGCGGCGGGTGCCGCAGGAACGCGCCGCTCCGGTGTGCGCGCAACGGGTCTACGGACGGGTTCCTGGGCTCCCGGACATGAAGCTCCCGACAACTCGCTCGCCGTGAGCGCCCAGAGCAGAGTGCGAGTCAGCTTGCTGCAGAAACTGCTCTTGCCAGGCTTAGACCTTCTCAGGCGGCGGCGGCGGCGGCGGGTGCGCCGTCTGGCACGGAGACTTCCGCAATCTACACCAGCTGTACGCGGACGCCAAGGCTCGGGGTCGAGCCTGTATCTCCGGCTGTCGGAATCAGGATTGCGAGACATGCGCAACGCAAATAGGAAGAAGGGGAGATTGTGGCTTGTCCTTGGCATCGTTCTGGCTTGCCTCGCGGCGTTGGGCGCATCGGCGCTACTAGCCTGGGTTCTTCTATCAAGGAAAACAAGGACCACAACCGGAACAGTTTCTTTGCGAGTGTCTCGGGCGCTCGGCAAAAACGATATACACTCGGCAAGGCTTTGTCGAGTGGTACACTCGGCAAGAGCGCTCGGTAAGCAGTTTATCGGCAAAGACCCCTTTGCCGAGTGCACTTTATCGGGCACTCGGTAAAGGCTTTGCCGAGTGCTAATCGACACTCGGCAAAGAAAAGTCGCCGTGACGCGCCACCGTGGCAGCGTCTTTGCCGGCTGTCAGGTCAAGCACTCGGCAAGGTCTCCGCTTTGCCGGTGTCATTGAATCAAACACTTTCGGCAAAGGTGGCGTGCATGCGAGTGCCGGGAGGACACTCGGCAAGCAGGCCATCTTTGCGAGTGCTGGCCGTGGCACTCGGCAAAGCATTGGTCACTTTGCCGAGTGTCATGGCCATTGCTCTCGGCAAAGTGGTGAAAACAGCCTTTTTATTTGTTTTTACATCCCATCCAAACAAGAAGATATATATATATAACAAACATCATCAACATCACATATATATCATCAACGGCACATATATATCACCAACACCACATATATATCACAAGCGTCACATGTCTCACAATATATCACAAATAACTACAAAGTAATCCAAGTGCTCCATCATCTACAACCATAATTGCAAATAGAAGTACCATTAACAACCACAAGTAGTATCACCAAGATGGCCAATGAGGCTGATTTGGTGAAGGATTCAACGAAGCATGAGGATCGTTCGATCCAGCCGATTGATCTGCACAAAGGAGAAGAGATTGCATGTGTGAGACAAGATAAATATATACCATACATGAATAAAACTTTCATACTCCACTAGGTTTGACCGTAGCATGAACATACAAACTAAAACATTTATACTCACGGGAGTAGAATAGTAAGGAGGTGGAGCGAATAGCGAAGGTGGCGAACTACACCGTGTGGCGCCAAGACTTTGCATGTCTTGAAGAATCTCGCCATCCTCCGGCTTTGCTCGGACTGTGTGCTCGGCCTCCACCCTCTCCATCTTACTTTGCATCTGCTCCCGTATCCTCCTCTCTTGTTCTATTTGGGCCTACAATATATTCACCCCAATGTTACAATAATGCAAAGGAAAGGTATGAAAAAACCAATGAGCAGCGAATAAACCGGGAATAACCTCGAGTGCCTCCACCGGGTGGTGTGAAGTGTCTGCGGAGTCGTATGGCGGGCTCGTGCTCGTCTTTGCTTGCTCTTGCTCGAATCACAGGAGGCGGGAGTAGCGGCGAGTCGGTGCTGCCGTCGCCAATCGAGTGTCGCCCATGCTTCTTGTCTCCTCCCACCCTCATGGCGACTTCTCCATCAAGGTCCTCGGTGCTCGGATCGTACTCGGCCATGGACCTCCTTGCCATCGATGTGTACTCACTAAGGCGGTTGTGGGCGGTCGCATTGCTATGCGCCTCGGGCGTCCTCGGGTTGTAGTCGGCGTCGGACGTCGCGCTTGCCCTTGTGGGCCATAGCAAATGCCTTGAAGATGGAGCAAGGCGGCCACCATGTGGCGCCGTGCGAAAAAGCGGCAAGATGATTAGAAATCATGCGAGAATAAATAAATGGTCAATTGCGTACCCATGTTTTGCGTATCCGTGAGGTTGCGGCTACCTTGATGGTGTGCTACACTGGCATCATCAAGCGCCGCTCGGCACAAGTTGTCGCGTCTCCTCCACTCGCGTGAGCACCACTGTGCACCATCTGTTCCCGATCTTGGGGATGCGGCGCACAATAAGGAATCATCTCTGGCCATCAAGTACATGACATATCGGAAGATGAAATTAAGCCTACTTAATCTCAAAAGGAATCGATATTAATGTTACGTATTTACTGCGGTGCGGTCGGTCGGCGTCATGGTTCTTGCGTCCCTTTTGGTGACCTTCGTTCCAGGATGGTCCGTGGTAAATTCTGGCGGCACAGATGCGCGCCTCGTAATGCATGTCCACGATGAGTTTTTGCGACATTTGGTAGCCACCACATCCGCCTACGGCCTCATGTCGTCCACGGCATCTAAAGAAATCCTGCATACAAACCACGATGTATCCATTCATTATTTCAAGAATGTCCAATGAATCGATGTATTGAGCAATGTAGTGCGAGAAGACTTACCACGGCTCTTGCTTCACATGCTCCTTGTTGTTGAATACCTGCGGGCCCGATCTGCGACATCGGGCGGCGGCGTAGTGGTCAAAGCAGTAGGCGGCCCGTCACTCCAGCGTACTCAACCGGGCGAGAAGTGCTCCTTGCATAGGCCGAGGATGCCATTGACTTGGCGTGTGTGAGCACCTCCACTCGCCACAATCGTCCGTTCTGCCCAAGTGATTAAGAAAAATTATTAATTTCTATTTTGATTTTCAACATATCATATAAAGTAGTGATAACATCTAAAGTTACACTTTTCCCCCTCGGGTCGAATCGTGGCGTCTCTCACGAGTATCGATCGTGAGGGAGGCTCGCGGGACCTCCTGAAAGCCGCTCGGCGAACTAGAGGAAGCGAGAACCCCTGCTGTCGCCTCCTCCGTCGTCGTCCTCTCGCGTCCTCTGCGCCTCCTCGTCGTCCTCCTGCGCCTCCTCGTCGTCCTCACATGCGTCCTCTGCGCCTCTCGGCGTCCTCACAGGGCACTGCTCCTCCTCCTCCTCCTCACGCGGCGGGCGGCGAGCGGCGACTCCCTCTGCTGTTCGCTCCTCCTGCCGGCCTCCTCCTCCTACTCTCCCGGTTGACGGTCCTTGTCCTTGGTACAGGGCGTTAGCTTCCTCATCCCATCGCCCACCATCTTTGTTCAATCACTGCAATTAAAAAGAGTAAACCAATAAGCACAGATAAACAAGAAGTACTTAGAAAGAGATGCAAAATAAACAAAACGTAATTACAAAATAACATAGTATTACATGTATTAGAAATAATCTTCATGATCGGGATTATTTGGATCATAAGTCTCATCATCACTATCAATCATGTCGAAATAATCAACACTATCTGAATGAGCAATGTTGCCATTGTCATTGTCTAAATGTGTCGCTCAAGCATTTGTAAGTCCTTCACATTTTGCACCTCATCTCAGCGTCCTCTTCAATAACCAGTTTCATTGTCTACTTCCATTCCGATCGCTTTGGTTAAGTCTATCTCAAACCTCCTGCTAGTCCCTCTTCTTGAAAGAACTCTCAGTCATATGTGTTTGGGTCTAAGTGTAATCTTCATCGTTTGGGGACTGGGCACTTTCTGGTGTGGCGATACCACATGCACAATATCCCAACCCTTAAGATGCCTTATGGTTTGACACGCATATGGGAGATAATAAACTTGCGTGGCTGTTGGGCCACAATATAGACATCGTCTCTGGTAAACGGAATCTGTCGAATTTACGACTAGCCCAAGATTAGAATATGTCCGTCTCGTTACTTGAGGATCAAACCAATGGCATTTGAATATGGCGGGATTAAAAGGTTTGGAACCATGAAACTTGAGTTAGTATATTTCTTCAATTCTTCCATAATACTCGACCACATCAGCGCGGCGTAAAAACTCGGAACTTGTGGTTCTTGATTGGGCGACTACGCTCGTAGCTTGTTGTGCGGCGATATCCATTCACGTCATAACGAGAAAATGACGACCTATAGGCAAAGCCATACGACGCCTGTCTCAACTTCGGCACACATAGCGCATCCCTCGACCTGCAAGCTCAAGCGGGATACATCGTTATATTATTCGCAGCGTCTGAGTAACTTGGAATGTCAAACTAAGTCACGAGCTAAATTGGACGGTACCTTCCGTTTGAACCAAGAAATGAAATCGGGCATTCCATTTCCGCACCATCTAAGAAGGGTATCTACTGCGTGGGGTAGGATCCTTGATTGGCCGAAATTCATGAAGAAATTCCTGTACCAGCGAGAAACAAGGGGTTGGATGCGAGAATAGTGTGTCGTATTTAACAAGTTCGTTGAGAACTTCTTGCATGTCACGGTGCCACTTCGTCAAGGTTGGCCAACACGTATAGCATGATATGGCTCCACTCTTCATGATTCAAGGTCTTGGGGTTCGATGCGCGCTTAGGTTGCCCTCGGAAAAGTGAGTTCGATTCATTTTCATGACATTATACGAGGGTGGATTATGCACGCTAGAGAGGTTGTTACCATAGTATGTTGTTGTGAAGTTCGCCACCTCCTCTAGAATGTATGCCTCGCAATGGAAGCCTCGATTTTGCATTTATTTCTACATTTATTTGAAGAACCTTTAGACATCTCTCGATTGGATAGCACCAACGGCCTGCGGCCCCCCATTCGTGCCTGCGTGCGGGGTGCAAAATCAAATCTTGCATCGGATTGAAGAAGCGGTGGAAAGATCTTCTCCAACTTACGAGCAACACGGGTGCCATTCTTTCCAAGTCGGCAATCACGGTCCGAGATAACTCCTTGGCACAAAGCGGTGAAAGAAATAGCTCAACTCTGCGGGCACTAGCGGACATGCTCGAGGACATAGCCTCGAACCATCATTGGAAGAAGCCGCTCAATCCATATGTGGTAGTCATGACTCTTCATCCCTAAGACTCGCATAGTAGATAAGTTCACTCCCCTCCTCAGATTAGCTGCATACCCATCAGAGAACATTAACGTCTGGATCCATTCTAGTACTTCCCTCCTTTGGGGCTTGCTCAAGACAAAATCGGCCTTAGGCCTTCTCCATGTCTTCTTGCGACTAGGAGGCTTCATATGTTGGTTTGGTCTATCGCATATCGTTGTCAGATCCACTCTAGCCTTAACGTTGTCCTTTGACTTGTCAGTAATGTCCATGATTGTTGCCCAAAGTGCCTCGGCAACATTCTTTTCAGTGTGCATTACATCAATGTTGTGTGGAAGGAGAAGGTCATCAAAATAGAGAGCCGAGTCAAGCCCGACTTATGAGTCCATATGTTGCTCACCATATCCACAAAACCACCTTACGGATTGACCACGAGACCATCTATCGTTCACGAACCGGCACCGATGTCATTATCGGTGGTGCGGGGTGCATCACTCGACACCTTTCGTAAAGTTCTTGATGTCTCGTCTGCGAATGCATGGTCAAGAGGAGGAATTGCGATGTTTGTCGAGCGATGAATACTTGCCACCCATCGCAGCCAAATGAACCTCGGACCTTCCTTGCATCTGGGCATGGGACTTCACGTGAACACACGACGCGAGAATATCCCATACGCCAGAAGTCATGCGAGGAGTAGTGGTACCAAACATGCATTTGAAGTTTTCTTTGTAGCTCGGTCGTATGTCCATACTCCTTCCTCCCAAGCACGGACCAATTCATCAATCACGAGCTCCATGAACACACCCATATTATTCCGGGTGTCGGGAATTATCAACGACAAGAATACGTTACGTCGTTGAAAGCACTCTGCGGGGAGATTGAGGGGATAACGAACACGGGCCAACATGTGTATGGGGTAGCCATCATTCCATAAGATTGAACCCATACATTGCCCGCTATAACAGCGTACATTCTGAGCCTCTTTAGCTTTCTCATGATGAATGCCATCAAAGTGGGTCCATGCTTCACATCGGATGCATGTACCATCTGTCGAGGATTGTATCGTTTGCCATTTTTGTGCCATGTCATACATTTGTGGATTCCTCGGTCATGTATAGCCGTTGGATCCTCGGTATGAGCGGAAGGTGCCGTAGGATTGTCACGGAATGTCAAAGTGCCTCTTCGGCCATCACGAGAATCTACCTCCGGGAACCTAGATGATTTACACTTTGGGCGGTACTTTGCTTCCACGTATTCGTTCCTAAATAGGGCGCACCCGCCGAAGCAAGCATGTATGTATCTCATACGGCATCTTAAGTGCGAAGGAGTTTACGTGACTCGTGCATGCTCTTTGGCGGTGACCCTCGGAGCGGTCGCCAATAGCGTCAACATACCATCGGCGTCTCGACTTCGGGCTATCTTTGGGACTTTAACGCCATTATCGTCCAATGGCATCGGTTGAGAAACATTTGTCCGGCCATGAAGGGTTTACGTGCGCGGCAAACATGTCGTAGAAACGCTTTGCGGTTGCCTCGCTCCTCTCAAATCGTCCCAGTGACGTGCCTCGTGAAAGTCATTTAACATATCGCTACCGGCATCGACATCATAATCCTCGGCGCGTGGTCTCACCACCTCCTCTCATATGATCGGCTTCACCATGGTAGACCCACGGGTATATGATCTGCCAAGTAAATCCATTCTTCAAAGATGTTCCCCATGACCTTCTTCGTTTGTCTTTTCTGTTTGCACATTTGCTTTGTAGGGACAACAAATTTTACTCGCTCCTTTACTTAGATACGCCAAATGCCCATTCCAAGAAAGCATCGGTCTTGTCGATCCATTCATTGGTGACGACCGCGACTTGCGCGGCGTGTACATCCACTCACGGTCCTCCATCCTCTAACATATATAGCGTGAGTAATATAAACATCAATTGCATCTACACGCGTTCCTACTATCTAATAGGTGAGGATAGGTCCTAATCCCACGAGGATCCGTAGATGAGGTTAGTTTCCATGCTCTCTATTGAGAGGCAGAATTTGGCGACCTCCCATTGTTCTCCAAATACCGTCTGCCGGGGAAAGTGTGTATCAGGAGAACAACGGGGAGATGATGCCAAACTGTCTCGGATCGAGCGAACCATGAAACTAACCCCACCTCGCATCGCGGGTGTCAAACGTGGACAATTCGAAGCAGATACGGTTTTAGATATGGAAATATCTGCATATTTCCAACGTATCTCTTTCAAGCGAGAGCGCCTAAGCGGAATTCGTGATCTCGACCATGATACGGAAGAGAGGTTATACCTAGGGTGGCGGTGGAAGTCGGGCTAAGCGGGCGTGGCGGAGTCGGTGCGATGGCGGCGACACGGTGCGAGCGGACCAGCGTGGCGGAAGGCGTCGGGTCGCCGAGGTACTCGGCGCGCAGCTCGGCGGCTCTTCTGCGCAAAAAAAACATAAAATTGTCAATACAAAATTTCGCGACACCTCCACGCTGCGGTGAGGTTTCAAAAACCTGCAAGAAAACCAACGGCACGATGGCGACATGCACATATATGAGCGACCGCGATGGCGACATGCACAAGATTATATCCAACCACATATATATAACAATGTCACAACCACTCTCGACTACTTGGAGCTACCACCGCTGCTCTCACCACTACTACTACACCAACTACTAGTAATACTACGGCAGCGGCGGTATGGCATACCTAGTGGGCGTCATAGGGCGGCGGTGGTGAAGAGACCAAGCGCGGTGGACAAAGCGGCAGTGCTGGAAGCGTCGGGGGCGTGCAGCGGCAGGCGCCTCCTCCTCCTCCTTCTTCCTCCTTCCTCCTTCTTCCTCCTCCTCCTTCTCTTCCTCCTTCTTCCTCCTCTCCTCCTCCTCCTCTCTTTCTCCTCCTCCTCCAGCGTGTGCTGTGTGGCCTTGTGCAGCCAGCCTTGGCCAGCGGCGTGGCCAGCGAACGGCCTTGACTGTGGCCCCAGGCGAGCGGCAGCGCTGTTGGCGCTAGTGCGCGAGCGGTGTGTGTGCGGTGTGTGTGGGCGATTGGGTGTGTGGGGTTCATCCCCCTTTACGAGTGCCCGATCGCACTTTCGGCAAAGAAGGGTTTTAAAAATTTTAAATTATTTGTCAGTGTCTTCTCATGACACTCGGAAAAGCTCTTTCTTAAGTGTCTTCTCGACACTTTCGGCAAACCATATTTTTCCACTTTTGACCTCCAAACTTTTCTGCAGTCCTCATACAATACACGGTTCCATGTTCCAATGTGGTACATTTCTCGGACTTGTTCTATATTTCTTTAATTTATTTCAATTAATTGAATTTTCTTGGATAATTCAAATTATATTTGCTAGTCATTGAATAATGAAAAAAAAGAATGGAAAAATGATATTCATGTTATTTAGTATAATGTGAGGCCGTAACGAACAGGACCACCAATTTGAACATCTTGTTCCGCGAAACATGACCACGAACTTGCGGTCGAGTTGTTTTTAAATTGTATAAAAGCAAATGAAGTCAGAAAATCATGAAACTTGTCAAGATATCATGATATCATATGTGGAGGCTGTGATAAAAATTTGAGAAGGTTTCATGCAAGTTGTCACATCATGCGATGCTTGCAAGCTGAAGAATCTCAGAAGAAGTTGTCACGTATTCTTACGTTTTTTCTTGGGTTTGCAAGCATGATGTATGTTTTAACTTGTGCGAGCAACTTGTCAAAATTTTTATCACGACCTCACACTGCTGATATCATGTGATTTTCCGAACTTTCATGATTTTCGCAACTTTTTTACAATTTAAAAACAACTTCAACACATATGGTAATGTTGCATGTTTCAAATGTTGCAATGATGATACGTTCACAGTTGCAACACTGCGACTCATACTAAATAACATGAATATCATTTTTCCATTCATTTTTTCATTGATTTAACTCGCATTATATTGAATTATCAGAAAAAGTCAGTTAATTGAAAGAAATGAAAAATATGAAATAGTCGAAGTGTGTACATTGAGAACATAATTACTGGTGTGTGAGACTGTGAAAGCGCTTGAAGGTCAAAATATACTATGGTTTCTTAGTGTCAAAAATGACACTTCGACAAAGGAGGCTCTCAGAAGTGTCGGAGGACGACTCGACAAAAGGGTGCTGGCAGCTAGGACGTTATGGTGGTGCCCTTTGCCAGTGTAATTTTTTGCGAGTGCTCGGCCTCGGCAAACCATCTCTTTGCAGAGTGCGGATGTGGCCGAGTTCTTTCTATCGGCACTCGGCAAATAGCCTCTGTGGAGTGCCCGATAGTAAGAACTCGGCAAGAAAATCTGCAGGACACTCGGCAAAGCGAGTCTCGGTAGTGGACTAGCAAATATGACAAGCGACAAGGGCTCCTCCTTGGCGGTGTGCAGCTAAAGCGACCTCGCGCCGCCACGAGGAACTTCGGAGGCGGTTGGGTGTGGGCGCCGGCTCGATGTCTGCGCGGCGTCTGGAGAAACGAGCACCGAAGTAAGCGGTGAAAGCTGGAAGGTCTTGGCGGGAAACAAGCGATTCGGACGGAGTCTGCTGCCCGGAGCTCATCGGCCACGTCAGCCTCGTCCGCCTCCTCGAGTTACGCTCGTCGGCCGATGACAAGCGCTCGTCTGATACATGCCCAACGGCTCCTGCCACGGCTACCTCTTGAGGTGCGCGTGCATTAGGCGAACCGCTCTGACATCATGCTGGGTGTCGCGGAGTTCGCCTACGCACACGATGGCGCGCGCGATTGCATCATACCTGCGACATCAAGCCGGGAACATGCTTTACGGGCGGGGACACATGCCGAATCGCCGACTTTGGGATGAAGAAGTTGGTGGGGAGGACTTGACAGGCCCCCTCACCACGATCTGCGAGGACTCTGCTGGGTACCTCGCGCTGGTGGATCTCGGGCTGCCACGCCGAGCGCCAAGCGGGGCGTGTGCGGCCGGGATGGTGCTCTTTGAGCTCATCTCGAGCGGCGCAACACCGAGGGATCAAGCTCGGCGGCGCGGCAATGGCAGCGGCGAGGTAGTGGCGAGGCGTGGGTCGATTTTCTTCCCGTGTGGGCGCGGGGAAGGTGGCGGAAGGTGAGGTGGCGGCCGTGGCGACCGCGTCTCCTGGTGACGTCGAGGGCGAGGCTTTCGGCCCAGCGTCGTGCGGTGGCGTGTTGGTGCATCTAGGACGGGAGGCGCCGGCCAACCATGGCGCGGTCGTCTGGCGGCGGAGGGTGTCGTCGGCGTCGGCGTGCGCGTGGTGCCTGAGCGCTGCAACACCTTGTGTCGCTGGCATATCGTGGCATACGTTTTAGCAATGAAAGAAAGTACTACATATACTAGGCAAAAGTCCATTTGAAACCCTAAACTCTTCCCAATGTTACGACATGGCGGTGGTTTTGACATATAGGCAATAATTTCTGCTGATCGCGGTACCTACTTAGCACCTACGTGGACATATGTAGGGGACTGAGTTATCTCCGTAAGACCGAGACTAAGCATGGTCTTAAGGACATAACTCTGGATCTCCGTTAAATGGATTCCAACTTAACTCAACCTAAATGAGAAGCTTGGTGAAAACTAGAGCCCGAGCGATCATCGCGCCGCTCCTCTGCGAGCATTACATGATTGTCGGTTCTCCAACAAGTCAAGCACTACACTTGAGTGGGTTAAATAGGAAGCCATGATCGGCGAGTATGACTTATATTGGCTCCCAAGATCAGCGACCAATATAATCATACTCTCATTCAACGTTAATCACATCCATACAACATTCATACATAAATAGTACAAAGGCATACATCAAAGTTCCAAGTTTACAACTAATACAAGTAGCGGCCGTGAAGCCCGAAATTCGTCGTATTAAGTAGCTGGAAACAAGTAAATAAACCAAAATACCAGCGATTGGTATGCCCCACCAACCATCGACAACCATTGGGAGTTAAATGATAGCATCTTGCTCATCGATTATCGCCTAAATCGACACCAGACAAGCTCGTCGGTCTCAAAATCTTCCTCACTTGTAAAAGCCAGCAAACATCGGTGAGTACAAAAGAGTACTCATAAGTCTTACACAAATAAAAATAGTTATGCATAAGGTCATTCAAAGGAAGGGCTCATATTGGCTTAATTTTGCGAAAGAGGCGCAACAACAACAACCTACACATACTAGTTTTCAAAGTGCCATTTAAAATCAGATTTGAAGTAGAAGTAAAGCATGTGAATAAGTAATAAATTTGATAACAAATGAATCATACCAAAAACAAAGTGGCGGTCCACTTTGATCTGAGACCAAGCATGAACATCCCATTCATAGCGATGCAAAGTTATAACCACAATTTGAATTCCAAGTCTAACAATAGCGACCACAAATTTCAGCGATCGTCCATAGCAGTGGACACGGCTATTCGAATAGATTTATACCTGCGGGGGTGTACTACTTTACCCACTACGACTTGATTAGCAGTAAGCCTCCGGATGCCTCCGAATATAGCATACTTCCTATGGTATGTTGTGCGAGTAAATCAAGATATGGTCGTTTTTAGCAAGAAGAAGATCCCATTGAGCTAAGTCCCTCAACCCGGGGCTCTAGGAAACACAAGGCGTTAACACCTCCATCCTATCTCCTAGGAAACACAAAGCGTTAACGCCCCCATCCTATCGGCCCAAAAGAACACGAGTTTCACGGTCCCATGCCCTTACAATTTCACCACCGTGGGACTCAACACAATAAAACCTCCCCTACTTAACCATACGGCACCTATATCTGCGTGTGATAGCCACAGTGTTGCTGAACAGCCAGTACCAAAGTTCGGTCCTTAATTGTCGGACAAGTCCAACCACATACCCAAAGCCCGTGCACAAGCACCATCACTAACCAACACTTGTCAGGACCAAAAGCTCATTTAAAATGACAAGATTTAGCGTATAAAACAAATACGAAGATCTGAAACAAAGTATATAATGAGAGTTGTGTTTATCCCATAATTGTCGGGTTATTCGAAACAATCAAACTCTGGTTCTAGACTTGCATGGCTAAGCAAACTCGAACAATATAAATTCATACATCCTATCTTAAGCATTTGATGCGGGAATAATTCATGGATAGCCACAATGACAAGATAATAGGATGTGTCTAACTATTCATCACAAAAAATAGCGACATTATAAAATAGCATGCAAGCAATTGTCATTGCATCTACCCTAACAATGCGGGATCAAATATGATGCAAAAAGAAAGTTCAAAGGATGCTTGCCTTGCTGGTAGTTCACTTGCTCACTCTCGGTTACTCTTATACTTCCGGCAACTCGAATCTAAAGAAAGCGATATCGAATAAACAGAAAATAGCCAAAAACTCAAGTTGCTCCAAAATGCATGAAATTATACAGTAGCTATATTATGATTTTAGATGAATTTAGGTACAAAAATTATTCCATTTGGAGTTTATATGAGAGAGTTATAGTAGTTTGAAAATCAGATTTTTGGAAAATCTTTGAAAATCAATGTTACATTCTTTCATCAATTTAATTGTTTTGCGAAATTTGTAGAACAGTGGTAGGATAATCTTTACATGGCATGAAAGGTAATTAAAATTTATGATCAATAAAAATTGAATCACCCCATTTAGAGTTCATATGAATTAGTTATGAATTGTTGAAGTTAATTCAATTTCTAGTATAAAAATTATTCTTTTCTGAGATCTCTATCGAAATAAATAATTTTTATATGTAGGCTGACCTAGCCTCTACCATGACAAATGGGGCCTACGTATTTTCTTTTCTTTTCCATTTAATTCCTAAAGGAAAATGTTTACCGACAAATCTAATCTTCTCATAATCATGGACTTAACCGATTTTTCCAGCGTTGAATTCACTCACATGCATAACACTCTCAGATCATATTCTCATATTTTGATCTAAATCCCGTACTAACCTCCACTAAAGTATTATCAAGGTAGTCAATCCACCGACTTATGTGCATATGTCCATGACTAACTCCATCAACCATTCTCCGATATACTATTTAAACTAATACTAACTATCTAGCCCTACTAGTCTTGCCTCGGCAAATCACATTTGTATACACCAAAATTTCCACCGATCGAGGTTTATTTGGCCAACCAATACATGTGAGCTTAACAATTTTAATAACACATCCCACATCTAATAGTTTACTAATAAATCAACTTACATCCATTTCACCGGACTAGTCGTGTACGACAACCACTAATTCAATCACATATATGCGCCTCTACGATCAACTAATAATCATTTATCCACTAATCCAATAGAGGCACAATTACATCGACTTATCTATTAATTACATGGCAATCCGAATATTAATCCACAATCAAATAATCCATTCTACCATCTCCCAAATTCTAGCATATAAGATTCGCATAACTATCAGTTAAGGCATCCGATCAAACAATCCCAAAAATATACTTAATCCGACATCCAACGAGCAACAATACACATATATAAAAGATATATGAGTAAACATCAACACATCGTCAACCATCAAGTAATAAATTACAAAAATCTTTATCGACCTATCTCCAAAAATTACTAGTCCAATGTGAAAAAACCTCTAATAATTTATCCTCAAAGATCACCACTAGCGTCCATGCAACTTCACAACAATATCGTGCGATCAAATAATCAACTCGTATATTTAATGTAGCATCTACCGATCAATAATGCCATTTCACCACAATAATTTAATTATCGCATTCACCAAAATATCAATACATGATCATGCCAACGCCTAAATAAGACTTAACGGAGAGTACCGGTCTAAAGTTACCAAATCATTTTTGCAATTAAACATGCATAAATAGATGACATGCACATGACTAATATGCAACATGCACAACTAACACCAATGCGATAGCACAATTTAGCGTATTTTACCACGCACTGGCGTGCCTTATGGCGGACATCATCTTCGGCTCGCGGCCCCGTAGGTCGCGATGTTTGCCCTTCCCGCGGGCCCTCGCCATGTCCGCATCCGTAGTCGCGCTAACCTCGCGCGCCCGCCCCGGCGGCCCGCCCGCATGCCACACCATGCCGCCCCGCATCGCCCGGCGTCGGGCGCATGCATGGCCGCGATGCATGCGCCGCCTTCCCGCCCTCCACGCCGCCATCTTCCCGCCCTCCATGGGCTCCCGTGTCGGGCGCCTTCTGGCCGCGGATCGGGCCTGCCATCCCCGCCATCGCTTGTTTCGTAGCCACATGTACCCCACGCCTCGCCTGCCGAGCGGGAGTGCCGCGGCTGCGATGCGGCATGGTGCCTTGACACCGCGCGCTCCGGCGCCGCGCTGCCCTCGATGGTGCCCGCCCAAGCTCGCCATCATGCCCCACCACGGCGCCCGATGCGTGGCGGCCCGACACCACGCCCGGGCGCCGCGCCTGCCCTTTGGCCCTCACGTTGCCATCGGCGAGCCATGGCCCGCCCCGCTCTCTCCCGCTCCCCCACGCGCCGCCATTCATGCTGCCCCTAAAGACCCTAACTTGGGTTTGTAATTCAAATGTAAAATTTTGAGGAAAATAAAAACTTTTGTTGTCTCTTCAAATCAATTGAATCTTCCAAATTTTCCTAGCAATTTCAATTTTCTAAAGTTAACTCTTGTGTTTGGAAATTGTTGTCATCAAATTATTAGCCTTCAAACTTGTGATCATCCTCTGCAAATATTTTTCTTAGCATCTTGATCATCCTATCTACCTCCTGAATTATTTCACAATTTTAGATTTTATTTGCTATTTCAAATGGCCAAGTCAAGCTAGTTGAAAATCTGGTCAAACCCTAGGTCAGCATGCTTGTGAATTTTCTGCAGAACTTTCATTGCATAAAAGTTCTGGAAAATTTATGCAATGTTGATATCTGTCTCAAGTAGCTACCATAAAAATTTGAATTTTTGGGCTGGGAACTATCTCAAAAATTCCTAAACTCTCTTTTAAACTCAAAATCGAAGTCCTTTTTGGGCCGAACCCGAGCCCGATTCAAATCGAACCGCACCACTTGGCTCGGGGCCCAACTAATCGCACCGCCAGTCCAATCGATCGTGACCGTCGATGCAAATCGACGATCCCGCGGCGCAACCGACTGTCGAATGCATACACCAATCTCCCGCCATTTCGATCAACGGTCGGTTTCGATCAAATCAAACCACCGGCGCACCGCTTCCGTCGGGGTGGACCTACCCCGTCGCCCCGCTTCTCCGACCTCACCGGGCTCGCGGCGTTGCGCATGGGTGCCCACCTCCCGCGCCACCTATTTGCCCTCGGTCGTCCGGGAGCATCGCGAGCTTTATAACCTCACCGCACTCATTCATTCCCGTTTCCCCGCTCTTCCTTTCTCCGCCCGCTTCTGTTTTTGGCAAGAGGGGGTAGCCCGTGTTGCGCCGCCTGACCGCAACCACGCCACCGTGATCCACGCCGCGCCTCCATTTTGCCAACCCGGGTCCTTGGCGCGGTGGATCCGGGGCGAACGTGCTCGCCCCGCTCGGCCCAAGCTGTTTTGATCGGTGAGTTTCTAGCTCCGAACTAGTCCCTTAGGATCGCGATGCGAACTAACGGTGGGCTTAACGCCTTTTGTGCATCGTTGCGGCGCGACCCATTCTTCCGCTCGGCCCCGGGGAAATTCCGGCCACCTCGAACTTTCTTCGGGCGTTACCGGTGCTTCTTGCTCGGTGTTGGGGGGTTCGCCTTGTCTTCAGAAGCTCGCGCCTCTCCGGCGATCTTCTTCTCCGCCCGTTGCCCGCCCGGCTCCCGTGGTCCCGCGCACCGTATCGAGTTCGGAGATTTCGAACCGGGTATCACTCACTCCCCGAAACCGGTTAGCAATTAGGCCGGCCGCCGTCCGCGCGCGGAGGCCGGGGATTAGTTTAGCGCTAATCTTGTTTAGCGATCACGCCATGTGGGTCCATCCGTTAGGGTGTAGCTCGGTTATCGTTTTCGTCGGGAGCGTTTTCGTGTGTATATGTTAGAAGTACACCTTGATAAGTCAAAGGCGATTTTAGAATCGCCGGCGCACTTTGGAATGTTCATAAGCCCGGGGCGTGGGCAGCGGGTTGTGGTGCAAATGGAATTAGTGCATTATAGATTTGGAAATGATTTAGTATTTGGTTTATGTTTTGTTGGGATAATTCAATTAAACTTGTAAAATGCATAACTAATTCAATTTTACCCAAATCGCATGAAACCAGTTTGTTCGTTTTCATTTTAATTGTGCTATTTATTAAAATTAATCTCAACCTTGTCTCTGTAGCAAAATCTGTTAATTAATTAAATGGTGTTTTGTATTTTTCCAAGTTAGAAAATTCTTATCTTTTTCAATAATTGTCCAAATCCAGAAACCAACTCGTAATTTTCATTTTAGTGTGCTAATTATCAGGTTAGGTTTTAGATACTGTTTTGTTCATGAAAATTTGTTAAGTAATTAGCTAGTGTTTTCATGTGTATTGTTAGCTTGGAAAATTCTTAGAAAATTCATAACCACTTAAAATGAATTGTTCTCTTTTCTAAAATTTTGTTATATCATGCTTAAGGCTTTGGTGAGTTTTAGTATGTTTGTTTGCTCCTCCATGAATTTGTTCCGGCCTCCCTCTCCTCCCTCTCGGTTCCAAAGTCTTTAAATTTGTCAAACTTGAGAATGCACCAAGTATTGCTTTAGGTAGTAACCAATTCTCATTGGCAACAAAGAAATTCATTAAAACAAATGCACTTGTTTGAGAAGTTTAGCTCCTGCTTCACGAATAATCTCATAAGTAGTAGGGATATCCTCATCATCCTCCCTTTCTTCAAAAAAGCCGTCCTCGGCTTTTGATAACTGAATGTGCTGACAAAAAATACAACGTATATCATTAGTATATATATTTGTCATCAAACTCCTTCCTTAGCACATGATGATTTCTTTGAAAGTGTAATAAACAAAAGAACAAGCGTATATCGTGGTATATGTATGCATCAATTGTTGTGACATTCTCATTGTGCGCACAAAATAATTAGGATCATATGACCATAGGATGTATTTGATATATACATTCGCGATACTTTAGTCACATCATTCTCCCTCCATGAGAAAAAATCGTCCTCGACTTTGGTAAGTACATGGACAAGATATAAGAGGGACCCACTAGATCAAGTTGTTCAAATATTGGAGAGAAAAATTTTAGTTTCTTCCATGCTTCAACTCGACTCGTTGTTTACATGTATAGGAGAAACAAGTAGGCATCATATTGCGTTCTAAACAATAGGCACTTGTATTAAATCCATCTCAAAATGATCATGATATTTCTCAATAGATGGTTTCGCAAAACATGCAAGTTTAAATCAGCAAGATTATCACGAGGTAATGCATATTCGATAAACATAGAACTTGTCATCTACACCATAATCTCAATCAAATTGAATGGATATGTGTAGGCATAAGTACTAACAGTGATTTTAAACATGAAACTTTGCAAGATTCTCAATCACACTAGATAGCTCTCTATGAACATCAAACATGATATAGTATAAAAGATCATCAAAGATATTTTAGTAAGAAGCGTCCTTATGGGTAATCAATTCCACATTATGTAAATTGAGCGTACAAATTTGAACATGGAATATTCAAAGGAACACTAGAGATCGAACTAAATGCGTACCTCTTCTTGATGAGTATGCATTTCAACACCATTCTTATTACCTTTACCATCCTCCTCGGTTGTTGTAGGTGTTGTAGATATCAAATCATCATCATGAAACCATTGGATGCAAGCCTCTATCCCCCTGTGTGGTTATCTCCTCGTCTTTCAAGTCCAACGGTCTAGGTTGTTCAACTTTCAACTCATTTTCTTTAATATCAACACTGCACAATGTGAGAAACAACACTAGGTAGAAAATAAATCATGAATTTCGATGTAACCTCACTTTGACTATATCTACTTCTCTCTTTCTGTTGGTGCATCTTTCTCACACTCAATAGATGCTCTCAACCTCACATATGGTGGAATCACCAGCTCACTCTCTTTATCATTCTCATTCAATTTGGCTATGCACTCATTCTCATATGGGTTTGGATACATCCAGTCCCCAAGATTGTGGGTCGACAATTGAGCAATTACAGTAACCACAAACTCTTCATGAAGCAATGGGGCAGCACTACACGAAACATGTAGGAAGGAATGTCCCATGTAGTCGCCTTCACATGTGATATACTAGCAGCATTTAAACCTTTTTCGTGGACATGTCAACTTGTCAAGTAGAGAACGGCTTGTAGTGGAGGTACAAAGCGTGCCGGAAATCTTCCTTCATCGCTCCCACGTGATGTCGGCAATTCATGGCGCTCCATGCGCCTGCGAATAAGCTGCTCCACCAATGTGTGGCATAATCGTAAGCCACTAGCGCCAAGTAAGGCTTCCTCTCATTGGTATAGTTGTGCATCCGAAATAGAGTATCAATTTCTAGCTCCCAAGTGAGATATTCTTGTACATCACATGCGACGGAAAATATAGGGATAGCAAATTTGGGCTTATCGTGAAAATCCCTTACGATGCGTTTGGTTGATTGAACATGGCGTGCGACTCTAAGTTGTTGTTGATGTCAATGCGTAGTTGTATAACCTCCTCTCAGGGTTGTTCAATCGATCGACGGACCGAGCTCATCAGCGCACCATTATCACGATCATGAAGTTGCTTTTGGCGTCCCACACAAGTGTATACTCCGTCCACGTAAGGTGGATTCTCGATGACTGACATGGATACAACTCACAAATAGCAAGCGAGATTATATACAGGTTAGTAAAAAAAAACTTGCTTCTCGCTGCAACTCAGCATCACGAACACAAGACAAACTACCGTTCCAAAGTGAATCAAGGACGGCAAATCGTGATTGTGACAGCGGCGACCTTAACCGATAATGTATGGCGTAACCAAGAGCAAGGAGTACACAAGCGGGTGTAGGTGGGCTCGGACGGTATGTGTATATCCTATGCAATCGATATTCAAGGTATTGTAAAGCTAGTAATGATCCAAGCTAGAGTATTTTGCCTGTGTTTGATCCAAAGGTTTAAGCGAAGTGTATGAGCACAAACAAAGATAAATGTGACTTAATGCAAACAAAGGAATGAGCTAGTGAGAGACAAACTGAAATTGAGATGAAAACTAGCTCGTTTTGCACCAAGTACTATGAGAGCGCTAGCCAATTGCAAAGATATCAATGTTAGGGCACAAGATTGCTCAAATAGATTAAATACACAATGCGGAATTATGGACTAAGGTTTACTCTTCCCAATTCGGCCGACCCCTTTTGTTTGTTTTTTTCTTCTCAAAACCGCATGAACAAAGCTCTTATATAAGTCTATTAAGAAACCGAAAGGAAAAAATTTAGTCTTGGTATTTGCGGGTTTGATCTTTTTGTTTTTAATACCTTTTCAAGCGTGGCTTTTTCTTATGTAATTTGCCTTTTCCTCTTTTCTTATTGCAATGGCCAAAATAGGGTTTGCTCCTCTTGATTGCACAAGTCTCACAATTCAACAACGTGTAAATAAACCAAGAAACGACCCTAGTGCAATGTACAAAGCTAGTCTCAAGGATGAAAGGATATAAGTGAAGCTCAAGAAACCCAAAGTGTTTGATCGATATCTCTTTTGGGTGCTAATTAGGAGTTCAATCGGCAATTTGTGCGGTTTATGTGAACACAACGATTAAGCAGCATAAAAGGGACACATGGATCGCACTAAAGCAAAAACTCTAATGGATGAAAACAACTAAGCGCACAAGAAATATGATTAAACTACGGTTTGGTATTGCAATTTCGGTTTATTGGACGATAGGATGAAAGCGAATCTAACTTCACGAGGTAAAGAAATTCTCCTGAGTAAACCTAGAATCGATACCATATGATACGGGAAGGCCGATCTTCTCGGTGAGGAACCGTGGATAGTTGATGCAGTAGGCGATGTAAGCTAGCTGAACACTCGCGTAATACACGAACCCTCAACTCTTGAATCGCCCAAACACAGGGTAGTTGTTAGTCGAGACCACGAGCAATGCAGCCAGTCCCCAATTCCCAATGGAGCAGCGGCTTGACCTTGGATTGCGGAACAAAACAAATGGATCGCTAATTCTCTCTCAAAGTCCCATGAACTGCGGTGTCGAAAGAACAAGCAATAGCTATGTTTCAATCTTATGCATAAGCGGTCTACCTCTCCAGTGCGGCCATGGGGTTTATATAGCCTCCCGCAAACAAAGCTGGATGAGCGATGGCGGCGCTCTGATGTCAAGTCCGAAACGCATTCCTTTGCTCACGATATCGAGTCCGATTCTTGTTCCGCGTGAAACGATGTCCGTTAAAAAAACGTCCTACTTTAATTTGGAAATTTAAACTAGTCTCCTCTCGGTTTCCCTTGTATTGTGAGCTTTCCTTCTCTTAGTTTTGCGAATTTGTTCGATGCACTTGATGCTTCTTTTGATGCCAATGTAACCCTTGTTGCCATGTCACCATATGTCTTTCTTTACCGCCATGTGCTAGGGTTTTATCCGGAAGCACGTTCCCTCTCGTTGGCCACATGGGTTTCTTCTCCCTTGTTGGTGCATGTGTTTCTCCTCCATGAATTTGTTCGGCCTCCTCTCCTCCTCTCGGTTCCAAAGTCTTTAAATTTGTCAAACACAGAATGCACCTTTTTAAGTGATGTTTTTTTTTATTTTTTTATGGTCTCTGAGATGTAACTTTGACCATTCAACTTTTTAATTTTATCTTATTATATACTAATAAAATTATAAAAAACTTTTTAACGACAAACCTAATGATATAGTTTTGATATGACTGATCTAGATAATTTTAAATATATTAGTGATCAAACTTTAGAAAGTTTAACGACATAGATTCTATAGTGAAACAGAGGGGTACATAAGTAAAAATGTAATATTTGTAAGGTGTATAGATGAGCCGGCGAACAACTATATAATTCTATCGTTTTGGTGAGTTCCAACTATACTAGTATCTCTGCCCGTCCTGATGATCCTTTCAAGTGTGTACACTAGTGAAGGCTTGATGCCAAGTTTAGTACCAGTGGAGTTTTCCTTGTCCTTTCTCTCTCTTATTTTAACTAAAGTAGATTGAATTTTTTGTGATGGCTTGACTCTTTGGCTTTTGTTTTTGTTAGTTTTTATGGACTCCTTTGGATTTTGTTAGTTGCAAGTTGCTAGCAAGTATCTTTCTCAATGCTCTGTATTTTTTTTATATGCATTCGTGGTTTCAGTTTCAATAATGGACACTAAGTAATTGTTTGCTGACGGATCATCACTCACTGTATTTGTACAGTATATGCGTCATCAACTCATCATCGATATGTGTCTTTTGTAATAAACCATAACGACATATTTTTTTAATGAACCGGCAGGAGGCTTCCCGTTATATCAATAAAGAAGGAGCGGAACGAAACCGCATGGAGCCAGAGTTAAGGAACAAGATACAAGGCCTAATTACAAAGAACTAAAAAACTCCAAGGATTTCGCCCCCGCAAGGAACCAAGCTCTTCCCTCCTCCTTGATCTTAGCTAGGAGGTCTAGAGGCACTGATGCTGTATTGTTAAAGATTCTCGCGTTTTGCTCCTTCCAAAGCTCCCAAGAAATTAGGATCATGGTCGTTGTCCTGGTCTTCCTAAGGGAGCCTGTCACCTTTGCCACGTTGGTCCACGGTCTAGATGTTCAGGCGGGAGGGCGAGCGGGATTGAAGGCTTTCAATTCCCGTCAATCCGCCATGAGCTTCCAAATCACGACTAGAGAATCGGCATTGTGCAAAGATGCAGGCGATTCACAGTGTGTGCAGAGGACAAAAGCGTTGGTTTGTACCCCCTTGCGCAAGCATGCGAGGTCTAAAGTTTGTTTTGAATTGCTAACCAAGCAAGAGTTTTCCTTTTGGAGGGGCTTGGGTTTGCCAAATTAAAGGTTTGTAGCTGGTCGCAATGGAACCCAAGATTGTAGAGCATGGTGATCTTGAAGAATAGGTGCCATTCTGACTTTGTTTCCAAGAAATCACATCAGGGGTACCTTGAATCAGATGGATTTGGTTAATTTTGGTCCACAGGCGAACATATTGTTGATGTGCGGTGAAATCGATCACGAGATTGATGTCTTGCACCCGCGGATTACGCAAGGCGAGAACATGGTGCGATTTTGCGCGGATAGAGGAAGCGAAAATCCTGGGGCCTATGTCTTTGGGGGCCTCTCCAAATAACCAAACCGAAAACCAGAATTTAGCCATTTTTCCATCCTCGAGGGAGATCCTAGTTGCCACCGCAAAAAGGTTTCGATCCGAGTCGTGGCAGGGAATTTTCATTCCGACCCAGGGTTTAGTTGGGTTATGCCATTCTTGCCAGAGCTAGCGCAGTCTGATTGCCGAGGAGAAATGCGAAAGACTAAGGATGCCTAAATCACCAAGATGAGTTGGACGACACACTCTTGCCCAATTGATTTTGCACTTAGCACCCGAAAAATTGTCATGACCGGCCTAGAGGAAAGGTCGCCTTAATTTGTCAATGAAAAGGAGAATCTCTTTAGGGATTTTAAAGACTGTGAGGAAGTAGATAGGTATCGAGGTGAGGACTGACTTAATTAAGGTGGCCCTCTCTACCGAAGAAAGGAGACACCCCTACCAGCCTGACCTTCCCGCCACCTTGTCAAGAAGCGGTTGGAAGTCCACTTTTCAGATCCTTCTGTAGGTGAGCGAAAGGCCTAAATACTTGATCGGGAAGGTTGATCGGATTGCCGGACAGTCGTGGAGGACCGAGGTAAGGTCAAGGTGGTCACAGCTAATGGGGACCACTAAACTTTCCTGGAAGTTGGTGTGAAGGCCAGTGGCTTTCCCAAAATTGAGAATGATCTAGGTGGTTATGAAAATTTCACTCGGGTTAGGATTGATGAAGATAGCCGCGTCGTCCGCGTAGATGGAGGTTCGGATTGTGGCAAGACAGTCACGCGGGGGGTGAGGAAACCCAAGTCCGTAGCCATCTCAAGGAGACTTTGGATGGGGTCGATGGCCAGAATGAAGAGGATGGGTGAAAGGGGATCTCCTTGTCGCAGTCCCCCCGCCCATGAATAATTGAATTTCTAGGTATGCCATTGAGGAGGACTTTCGACGAGGCAGACGTAAGGAGGGCTGCCATCCAGTTTGTCCATCTCAGGGGAAACCCTCTCTTGAGCAGCAGATCCAGAAGGTAGTCCCATTGGACCGAATCGAAGGCCTTGGCTATGTCGAGCTTGAAGAAGAGCGAGGGGGTTTTGGAGCGGTGAAGTCTTGTAATCAGATTGCGGACGTAGAGAATGTTGTCATGGATGCTTCTTGTCTTGATGAAGGCGCTCTGAGCTCGTGAGACCAGGTTATTGAGAAACGACGCCAATTGCCGCGCGAGCATTTTAGCGACCCACTTGCCGATCCATGGATGGCCAATGCAGGTCTATAGTCTTGGACTTTGTCGTTGCCTCCTTTTTGGGATCGGCACAATATTTCTTTGAATTGAGAAGGTGAAAGTCTCGGACGTGCGAAGGAGTGAAAGCTAAAGAAAACTGCCATGATATCTTCTTTAATGATTGACCAGCCAAGATTTGTAGAAATTTGTTGAGAGACCTTAGGCCCCAGGGCTTTGTCTCCGATGGCTGATCTAGGCGAGCGCGCCGATTACATGAAGGCATCACTGCGGGTTATGTAAGTCAAATGCCGGGGGTGGGTGCGAGCCTCTCAGTTGAGTCAGTGTCACCTGAAGCGGGCACGCCAGCATTTCTTAAAAATGCTTTTGGATAATGTTTTCTTTCTTTGAGTGCGAGTCGCCCATACGACCGTTTGGAGTTTTAGGATGTAGTTTTCCCTTTTCGACCGTTTGCTTTGATATGGAAGAATTTTGTGTTTACGTCATTTTCTCTAAGGTTGGTGATCTGGAACCTTTGGCGTTTCTGGTTGCTCTCTCGATCACCTTGAGACCCAAGACTCTCTTCTTCAGGTTGGCCCTCAAGATCAATTAAGGTGAAGACAAGTCCCTACCTTCTTGAGCCACATCGAGCAGGAAGAGGATGAGCTCTAAGGCCATGTGGAGAAGGAGCTTTGGTCGGTAGGGAAGAGGAGGAACTCACGAGGTTAGGGTGGAGAGTGCGTAGACACTAGCTTGTGTGGTGATCTATGCATGGGTTACGTAATGCGTGCAAGGTGCAAGCCAAAGCGTTGTCTTGTATCTAAAAACCAGAAGCTTCTTGATCCGGGCGTTTCGAAGTGGAAGGATTTGGGTGAGCGAGGTCAGGAGATGTTTGAGGAGGAGGAGGGCGTTGGTGGAATCGAAGATGAGTGCACGAAGAGCGTGGTTTTCGAAAAGGTGTCGGCCGACGTTTGAGAAGACTACTGTCGGCCTAGCAGTGGGGCTTTGACGTTCGCTGCTCCAAGTGAACTTTCTGTTTTGAAGGTGAATTTCTTTTAGCTCGCAAGTGTTGAGTGTGTTACGGGAATGCGCCATGCGACGAGGGTTTATGTTCGGTAGATGAGGTTGAAATCTCCTAAGACCAGCCAGCTGGTGCCGAAGGTTGGTTTTAAGGAGGCAATTTCATGAAGGAAATCCGTCTTGTTTCCGCTTTGGGAAGGCCCGTAAACAATCATGAGGCAGAAGGACGAATTGCACTTGTCGTAGTGGAAAAAAGACTAGACAGTAAGAGAAGGAACCGGCGTCCTGAGTAGGGGTATCCTAAAACAGGACAGTATGAGAAAGGACTCTTGTATATTTCTCTTTTCCAGGAAAAAGGAACCGACCTTACATGGTGGGGATGGCTACTTATAGTCATTCCTCCCGTATGTGAGATTACAAATTTACCCCTACGACCCACTTAAGTAGAAATGCATGGTCTTTTCCTACCCCTAAGTGTAGCCTCTGGTCCTTGGTGGACCGTCACAGTCCCACTCACCAAGCTAGTGCACAGGTCAGCGGGGCATTCATGAGGGCGGGGTATTTGCTCACAGTGAGGCCTTTTTGGGTGTGGGATGGCTGCCACCTCACGGGTCTTCGGCCTCACGGCCGCTCCGGGGCCTTCCTTGCGGGGGCGGACACGCTTAGGTGTAGCGCGCGGGGCGGTGGGCCGTCCCCACGACAAGCCCCTCATGATGCGACATCTTTCTTGGCATGGCTGAAAAGCGCCTCTTCCGAAAGTGCGGTACCGTCCCCTTCGACTGGTGGCATCCACTGTATGCCATGTTGGTGGGCCCGGCTTGTGGTGGTGTTTCCCTCCCTAGCATAGGTGGCGCCGCTTAGGACTCGTCGAGGCGCCGTCTTGCCTCGGCGACATAAATGAGCACCGCGTGTTCCGTTGGTGTTGTGCCACCGGCGACATAAATGGGCGGTCGAGGCGTCAGGGGTGTTGTGCATCATAAGTGCGTCTGGCGGTCTGGTATTAGTGCGTGTAGTCTTTTGTTTGGCTCGCGATCCCTCGACTCACGTGCCCAGCGTCGTTTCGTGTCGCGCGTAGTCTATAAATACATCTTTGCGGTGCCGTTGTGTTATTCTTCGCGCTATTGTCTCCATTCTTGCGATTCGGTCTTTCGTTGTTCTTAACTGCTCGAAATGCGAGCGTAGCAGGATGAAGCGCCGCGTGTAGTCTATCTTGCAGGTGGGCCTCGGCCGTGGCGCGTGCGGGCCCTTCCGCAGGAGGCTGAGAAAGGCGCGGAGGGCCTTCGCCCCGGTCGGAGCTGTTCCCACGCCTCGGGAAGCGAGGCGATTCTCGCCGTGGCCTTCTGGGCGCGGTCTTGGCTACCATGCGTGGCCACATTGCGAAGTGTTGCGGTTATGCAGGGGTCAATATCGCGCGGTGACCCGAACTCCATCGTGGTTGGCGTGTTAGTGGGTGCCGGTCGCGAGGGTTGGCGCGGGAGTCTAGGCTCTTCGCCTACCTTCATGGCCCAGTACCGGCGAAAAGAGCGCCGTGAGGCGAACGGCGGCGTCAACTTCCCGGACGGTCGGCTCGCCCGATTACTGCGCGTCCGCCGACGCCGTGGGAGGCAGATTGGACGCGGTGGTTCTACCATAAGTCGGCGCGAGGTGGCCTGCGTTCTCGCGGGGCCCCATTCATCTTCTGGCGTCCCGACCATTCACCTAACGTCGAGGAGCTTTGTTGGCTACTTCGAGCGTCGCGGAGGATGTCCGCGGGACCCGTGGAGAGTTACTGCGCTCACTTTGTGCGTAAGCGCGAGGTTGGGGCGTTCGTCGTCGGAAAGCCAGGGCGGCGTCCCAGCGTTGGAGCAGGGGCGCTGGGTTGCGTCTTCGTGGCTATTGGTCGGTGGGTTGCCTCGTTATGGCCGTCTTCTAATTGCCTTATGCGCGCTGCGGTGTTGGCCGTTGATGAGGCGGCGGCCGAGGCATTCTTCGGAGTCGTGCAGGGAGAGCACGGCGTGGCGGTGGTCGCGTGGCCGCGTTTGATCGCGGCGTATCCTCCCGGACCCCTCGTCGCTTGCAGGCGCTCGGACCGGCGGGGAAGAAGAAGCGCAGCGTGGGCAAACGATCAGGAGACACTGATCCGTCCGCCCAGCGGCGCCGGCTGCGTCTTGTCAGCTGGTGTTCTGGAGCTGCCATGGTCGCGGGCGCCCTTCGCGTCGGCGCGGGTGGCGGTGGTGCCGAGTGCGGTAGTCGGCGACTCCTCGGCGGGGTCCTCTTCGGGCCGCGTCGGCCCCATGTGTGGAGGTGGTGGCGGCTCATTGGGATAGCGAACTTCGCCCCTGAGGAAGTGTCCGGCGGGGCGCGCCAGTGTCTGGCGCGGATCTGCGGATACGAGTGGTGGAGCATTATTGCTCCTCCGTGTCTGGTGCCAGGCGAGCGCCGGGGGTGGGCTCTGTGGGCTTTCGGCGGCGCGCATCCCTCCGATCGGTCGCCCGTCGTTCACCGGTTGCGGCCAAGGGTGGTGCAGAGCCCCGAGGATCGGGGTCATGGCGTGGGCGCTACGGTTGTGGACTTCAAGTTGAGCCGGCGTGGCCTCTTGAGGTGGCCGGCAGCGGCCACGCCCTACAGCGTGCTCTTGGCGGGTGCCCATTGACGGATGTTCGCGGCATCGGCGAATCGGCGAGTGGTGGCGCCCTCCTGCGTGCGTCGGTGTTGTATTGACCTCTTGTTTGTGCGAGCCTTGATGGTTTCCGTGCGCTCGGCGGGACATCCAACAGCGGCTACGGAGTCGGGGCCGGTCGGCAGGAGCATGCGCGAACCACGGCCCTAGGGTGGCGCGGGGCCCTCGCAGAAGTGAAGTGGCGAGTCGTTGAGCTAGAAGGTCGGCGGGGCACAGTCGGCTGAGCTAGAAGCGACTCGTGTCGAGGAGAAGCGGCGACCCTCGGGGCGCAACTCTCTGCTCAAGCGGTACTGCGGGCCAGGAGCTCTCGCTAATGTCGCGCGAGCTACTGGCGGGCCATGGAGCACATGGAGCGCCATGGTTGGCGTTGGCCGTGCCGCCTCTCGAGAACACCTGCGTGTCGGTGGATCGGACCCTTGATCGGCTACGCGCGGGAGGTGTTCGTCGGCTGCTCGCGCCTATGGTAACCCGCTGCGGGCCGGGTGGGTGATGGCCTCGTGTCCCTGCGGCCGGCGAGTGCCCCCGTCAATGGTTTGGGCTCGCCAGTGGTGGCCACGTAGGGTGCAGCCGATGCAAGCTAGTGCGGCGGCGAGCAACGCTGTTCACCGGCTTTTGGTCTCCCGCCGGTAGGGGAAGCCACGATGGACTCCTGTGCGGTGCTAGCCCGTGGGCAAGGGGAAGAACGCGGCCGGGTGAAGTGGCGGACGGGGACCTACCGGGAACAGTGTGACCCCGCTCCTACTAAGTAGTGTTGTCCTAGGGTTTTAGCTTGGGTTTTGTCTTAGGTTTTCCAGGCTCTTTTTTTGCTTTGGGTTGTTGGCCGGTGGCCCTATGTGCCGATGCGGCGGGTACCTTCATGTAATATTTATGTGCGATGTTTTTGTTGATAATGAAGGATTTTGTAGGGAAGGTGTATGTGTTTGTGCTTTGGATATCTTCTTTATGCTCAAACTTTGCTCGGAGCGCCCTAACATTCAGTTCTTTGCGCCAGTGTGACAGCATACCGGAGTGGCGTGTGAAGACGTGTCGCCGTGGATCGAAGGGCAAGGCTTACGGTCACTAAGTGGCCCCTCGGGTATATTCAGGGCGTGGTGTGTCACGGCGCGAAGTAGCTGCGGTGGAAGAGGCTAACGGGGCTCAATGAAGAGTTTTTCGCTGCGTGCCGAAGAGCGCAGCGTGTGTCGAGAGATCCGGGCTTCGGGAGGCTCGCGGGGCTGTAGCGCTTGAGGCCCGCTCAAGATGCGAGAGGTGTCGTCGGCGGCTCCCGGCGGCGAACGCTGAGAGAATACGCCGGTTTGCATCGCGGTGGCGTCGGCGAGGAGCTGCTGGCGTGGGTGTTGCGGAGCGAGGAAGAATTTCGCCTCGGGTACCCGACTACGTGAGGTTGTTGTGCGTGGTTCGTAGGAGTTAGGGTTATCGTTTTTTTATGGGCCGGGCCTACCGGTTGGGTTCCGCGTTGCCGCGCTACACATTGTGTGCTGTACTGAGTTGATGAATAAAGCGGTTGTTTCACGACTGCTGCGTTGTTCCTCTGAAGCCCTCTTTCTTCTTCTTTTGGCTCCACTGAGACCTTGCGCTCTGAGAAGCGAAGCCTGTGTTATCCTCCATATTTGTTAAAATAGGGCTCGCTGAGCCTGGCACATTTGCGAGGGGAGAAGCTGCCTGTAGTCCCCATATTTCTTAAAATAGGGCTCATTTGAGCCATTTGTTTCTTGAGGGAGGCGAAGCCTCACGCATCCCCATATTTCTTAAAATAGTGCTCATTGGAGCCACTGCTATTTCGAGGGAGCGAAGCGCGCCGTCCCCATATTTCTTAAAATAGGGCTCATTTGGAGCCTGGCATTTCACGAGGGAGAAGCCTGGCGTCCCCATATTTCTTAAATTGGGCTCCTTTGGAGCCTGGCTGACAAGAGGGTGTGCCGGGGCTCAAAAGGCCATGCGCGGTGGCTCGTTTAGACACCCCGTGGTGTGGGAGCTCGAAGGCCATCTTGCGGTGACTCGTTTAGAACACATGGTGCTGAGACTCGAAGGCCATCTTGTATGACTCGTTTAGACACCAGCGGTTGTGCCGGGGCTCGAAGGCCATCTTGATGACTTGTTTAGACACGCGGTGTGTGCCAGGGCTCGAAGGCCATCTGCGGTGGCTCGTTTAGACACCACGGTGTGCGGGACTCGAGGCCATGCGCGGTGACTCGTTTAGACACCCCCGGTGTGCACAAGGCCATGCGATGACTTGTTTAGACACGCCGGTGTGCAGGGCTCGAAGGCCATGCGCGGTGGCTCGTTTAGACACCCGCAGGTGTGCACCGGGGCTCGAGGGCCATGCGCGGTGACTCGTTTAGACACGCGGTGTGCGGGGCTCGAAGGCCATGCGCGGTGACTCGTTTAGACACCGCAGTGTGCTGCGGGCTCGAAGGCCATGCGCGGTGACTTGTTTAGACACCGCGGTGTGCAGAGACTCGAAGGCCATGCGCGGTGACTTGTTTTTACATTGAAAGGGCAAAATGCCGGTGAGTACATTTTATGGCGATACATCCCGACCGGTGGGGATACCAGTTGCGACCAATGTATGCGAGGACCTGAGGGTAGAACTTACGGAGGCTGTTCACGTTCCGCGTGTGGCCCCTGGCTATTGTCCGTCAGGTGTTGCAATGTAAGAAGAAGCCGCGTCGCGGGTGATGATATAGGGCCTCTCATTTGGGCTCGGCTTGCCGTGTGAGGTTGGTGACTCGTTTGAGATCATGTCGCGGGCTCGGCGGGCGCGGTGCGACCTTCTTGTTGTAAATCACGCTCGCCTCGGCGTGTTGGTCATAGTTGATATGGCTTGGGCGCATGCTCTTGAGGAGATCGAGAGACCTCCGCTTCGCTGGGTCGGTGGAGAAGTACTCGATGGCGACAAAGCGGCGAAGGCTGCCATACTTGGTGGTGGAGTGCGGTAGATGGCGTCGAGCCCATTGCGAGGGCGAGCAGAGGAGGGCATAGCGATGTCGCGAGGGCTCGTGGGTTGCGGTGGTCCATTAGCGACCTTGGCATCTCGGCGAGTCTTGTCGTCGCAAATCTGATCGGCGATGAAAGCCTGGCGGAAGGCCCTTGCGGCGAGCCTGCTGGCGTTGATGTGCTCATGAAGGCCCTTATGTATTTCTTTGAGGTGGCAGCCCTCCTCTGGCCAAGCGCATCGAGGAAAGTGCGCGCCGTGCTGTATAGTTTCCCCCCATGGCGGTAATTCCTTGCTCTGTCGCGGCCGCCTGCCTGCCTTTGGATCTTGGGCTCGTGTCCTCGAGATGCCAGCGATTGCTTATCGCCCGATCGTGGTGGCGACTAGGACCGCGGCTTAGCGCCTTTGTTTCGTGTCGACCCCTTGTGCTTGAGCGCGGCGCCTCGCGTTGCGGGCGCCCGACCGCCGTGAAGACCGGATGGGGATCACGGCAGTGGCCATTTTGCGGCTGCCGATGTCTTCGTTGTCGCATCTTGGTATTGGTTGAATGGTGATCTTGAGAAGCCCTTGATGCTTCTCGCGTAGCGCTAGGTCGTCGGCCATTTGGCGCCTTGCCACGAAGGATTTGTCAAAGTGTCGCCACTGCGAGAATCTGTTTTACAATCACCTCTCGCTTGAGGGACTTTGCTTTTCGGAGGCCCGACAACAATGCCTCATACTCGGCGTTGTTGGTAGTTGAAATCGCGTGCGACAGCGGCGACGTCGATCGCGACAAAGGATGGTTATATGACTAACTTAGGGTTTGTATTTCCAATGTAAAATTTTGAGGAGGAATAAAAACTTTGTTGCCTCTTCAAATCATTTGGAAGTTTCCAAATTTTCCCTAGCAATTTCCATTTTCTAGAATTAAATTCTTGTGAATGGAAATTGTTGTCAGCTAAGTCTTAGCTTTCAAACTTGTGATCATCCTCTGAAATTATTTTCCTATCATCTTGATCATCCTATCTACCTCCTGAATTATTTCACAATTTTAGATTTTATTTGCTATTTCAAATGGCCAAGTCAAACTAGTTGAAAATCTGGTCAAACCCTAGGTCAGCATGCTTGTGAATTTTCTGCAGAACTTTTCATTGCGTAAAAGTTCTGGAAAATTTATGCAATGTTGTTCTCTGTCTCAAGTAGCTACCATAAAAATTTCGAAATTTTTGGGCTCAGAGCTACCTCTAAAATTCCCAAACCTTCTCTGTCTTTTAAATCAAATTCTAAAAGCAACATTCTGGGCGAACCCAACTGGGCTCGAGTCCGGCTCGTACCACTTGACTCGGTCGGCGTCCTAAGCGCACGCGCGCAGGGAATCAATCGATCGTGGCCGTCCGTCTGCGGTCGAGCGATCCGCGTCTTGGCGCATGCAGCCGACTGTCGAATGCAGCCATCAATCTCGGCCGTCCATCTCGGATCAGCGGTCGGGTGAAAATGGTCGAGTCAAACCAGCGGTTTGCGCCGCGCTTGACTCGAACTCGCGCCATTTTATTTACATCCATTTGCGAGCGGGCCTCTTGTCGGTCGTCACCTACCTCGTTCGAGTCTTGGTCTGCGTGGCGGCATGCATGCGCCACCTCGCCTCGCCGTCCATTCGGTTTCCTCGCGCTTCACCTCGGCGCATCACCATTGCTAGCCCATGCCACAGTGCGACGTGTCGCCGTCATCTACCTCTTTGTCTCGTGCTTTTCTTCCTTGCATCTCGGTGTAGAAGCTCGCCTCTTGTTTCCTCGCCCCACGTCCCTACTTAGCTCACCCAAGCTCCTCTCTTCCTTCTTTAGACACCATTGGCGATCCCTATCACTCATTGCTCGCCGAGCTCAATTCATAGTTGTGCTCGAGCTGCAGTTCTGGTAGTGCCGCCGCCGTGTCAACACCACAACGATGAAGCTCATCTTCTCCTTTTAGCGTCGGATCGTGTTCGGACTCCTATCATGTCTTTCCCTCAACTAATTTGAAGTTTTATTCTCGGAACGTTGAATTTTGGTGTCCCCTTCTTGGCGAAAGTTGGGTTTCGTCCCCATCTCAGGTGAGTTAGTTCCTAGAGCAATTGCTCGCGCTACTTCATCTAGTGCACTCACTGAGCTACCTCCATCTCTCTTTTCCTCTATTTTTGCTCAGGTTGTTCCTTCGTCGTTAACCACCTTGCGGCCGTAGTAGGCTCTCGTGCAGGGCCATCTCAGGCGACCTCTTGAGCTCCGCGTCATTCGGTGAGTTCTGGTAACTCGATGCCCATCTTGTGCGCTAAATTTCATTGTCTTCCTCTGCAGTGCAGCCGCACTTATCACCTCCAACTGCCGGGCGGTGTCAGTGCGCGCCACCTCGGTGCATCTCCAGTTGCCCGCGACCACCTTGGCCAGCAACCTCTGGCGACCCATTTTGGCGCGTCGCCACGGCCGCGCCGCCACTCCTTCATCGTCGAATCCGGTGATCGGGGAGGCGATCTTCGATGAGAGCCGTGGATAGTTGATGCGAAGTAGGCGATGTCGCTAGTGAACACTCGCCAATACACGAACCCTCAACTCTTGAATACGCCCAAAACACCTGCCGGGTAGTTGTTCGTCGCGAGACCACGAGCAGCGAGCGCCAAGTCCCCAATTCCCAATGGAGCGTGGCGACCTTGGATTGCGAGAACAAAACAAATGGATGCGCCTAATTCTCTCTCAAAGTCCTCGCATGAACTGCGGTGTCGAAAGAACAAGCAATAGCTATGTTTCAATCTTATGCATAAACTGGTCTACCTACATAGTGCGGCCATGGGGGTTTATATAGCCTCCCGCCAGCTGGCTCGGATGAGCGATGGCAAAGCTCTGATAATCCAGTCAGACAGCATTCACGCTCTGATGTCAGAGTCCGATTCGCATTCCGTGAGCGATGTCCGATTCAAAAAACGTCCTACTTTAATTTGGAAATTTAAACTAGTCTCCTCTCGGTTTCCCTTGTATTGTGAGCTTTCCTTCTCTTAGTTTGCGAATTTGTTCGATGCACTTGATGCTTCTTTTGATGCCAATGTAACCCTTGTTGCCATGTCACCATATGTCTTTCTTTGCCGCATGTGCTGAGGTTTTATCCAGAAACACGTTCCCTCGTTAGCCACATGGGTTTCTTCTCCTTGTTGGTATGTGTTTCTCCTCCATGAATTTGTTCCGGCCTCCCTCTCCTCCCTCTCGGTTCCAAAGTCTTTAAATTTGTCAAACTTGAGAATGCACCAAGTATTGCTTTAGGTAGTAACCAATTCTCATTGGCAACAAAGAAATTCATTAAAACAAATGCACTTGTTTGAGAAGTTTAGCTCCTGCTTCACGAATAATCTCATAAGTAGTAGGGATATCCTCATCATCCTCCCTTTCTTCAAAAAAGCCGTCCTCGGCTTTTGATAACTGAATGTGCTGACAAAAAATACAACGTATATCATTAGTATATATATTTGTCATCAAACTCCTTCCTTAGCACATGATGATTTCTTTGAAAGTGTAATAAACAAAAGAACAAGCGTATATCGTGGTATATGTATGCATCAATTGTTGTGACATTCTCATTGTGCGCACAAAATAATTAGGATCATATGACCATAGGATGTATTTGATATATACATTCGCGATACTTTAGTCACATCATTCTCCCTCCATGAGAAAAAATCGTCCTCGACTTTGGTAAGTACATGGACAAGATATAAGAGGGACCCACTAGATCAAGTTGTTCAAATATTGGAGAGAAAAATTTTAGTTTCTTCCATGCTTCAACTCGACTCGTTGTTTACATGTATAGGAGAAACAAGTAGGCATCATATTGCGTTCTAAACAATAGGCACTTGTATTAAATCCATCTCAAAATGATCATGATATTTCTCAATAGATGGTTTCGCAAAACATGCAAGTTTAAATCAGCAAGATTATCACGAGGTAATGCATATTCGATAAACATAGAACTTGTCATCTACACCATAATCTCAATCAAATTGAATGGATATGTGTAGGCATAAGTACTAACAGTGATTTTAAACATGAAACTTTGCAAGATTCTCAATCACACTAGATAGCTCTCTATGAACATCAAACATGATATAGTATAAAAGATCATCAAAGATATTTTAGTAAGAAGCGTCCTTATGGGTAATCAATTCCACATTATGTAAATTGAGCGTACAAATTTGAACATGGAATATTCAAAGGAACACTAGAGATCGAACTAAATGCGTACCTCTTCTTGATGAGTATGCATTTCAACACCATTCTTATTACCTTTACCATCCTCCTCGGTTGTTGTAGGTGTTGTAGATATCAAATCATCATCATGAAACCATTGGATGCAAGCCTCTATCCCCCTGTGTGGTTATCTCCTCGTCTTTCAAGTCCAACGGTCTAGGTTGTTCAACTTTCAACTCATTTTCTTTAATATCAACACTGCACAATGTGAGAAACAACACTAGGTAGAAAATAAATCATGAATTTCGATGTAACCTCACTTTGACTATATCTACTTCTCTCTTTCTGTTGGTGCATCTTTCTCACACTCAATAGATGCTCTCAACCTCACATATGGTGGAATCACCAGCTCACTCTCTTTATCATTCTCATTCAATTTGGCTATGCACTCATTCTCATATGGGTTTGGATACATCCAGTCCCCAAGATTGTGGGTCGACAATTGAGCAATTACAGTAACCACAAACTCTTCATGAAGCAATGGGGCAGCACTACACGAAACATGTAGGAAGGAATGTCCCATGTAGTCGCCTTCACATGTGATATACTAGCAGCATTTAAACCTTTTTCGTGGACATGTCAACTTGTCAAGTAGAGAACGGCTTGTAGTGGAGGTACAAAGCGTGCCGGAAATCTTCCTTCATCGCTCCCACGTGATGTCGGCAATTCATGGCGCTCCATGCGCCTGCGAATAAGCTGCTCCACCAATGTGTGGCATAATCGTAAGCCACTAGCGCCAAGTAAGGCTTCCTCTCATTGGTATAGTTGTGCATCCGAAATAGAGTATCAATTTCTAGCTCCCAAGTGAGATATTCTTGTACATCACATGCGACGGAAAATATAGGGATAGCAAATTTGGGCTTATCGTGAAAATCCCTTACGATGCGTTTGGTTGATTGAACATGGCGTGCGACTCTAAGTTGTTGTTGATGTCAATGCGTAGTTGTATAACCTCCTCTCAGGGTTGTTCAATCGATCGACGGACCGAGCTCATCAGCGCACCATTATCACGATCATGAAGTTGCTTTTGGCGTCCCACACAAGTGTATACTCCGTCCACGTAAGGTGGATTCTCGATGACTGACATGGATACAACTCACAAATAGCAAGCGAGATTATATACAGGTTAGTAAAAAAAAACTTGCTTCTCGCTGCAACTCAGCATCACGAACACAAGACAAACTACCGTTCCAAAGTGAATCAAGGACGGCAAATCGTGATTGTGACAGCGGCGACCTTAACCGATAATGTATGGCGTAACCAAGAGCAAGGAGTACACAAGCGGGTGTAGGTGGGCTCGGACGGTATGTGTATATCCTATGCAATCGATATTCAAGGTATTGTAAAGCTAGTAATGATCCAAGCTAGAGTATTTTGCCTGTGTTTGATCCAAAGGTTTAAGCGAAGTGTATGAGCACAAACAAAGATAAATGTGACTTAATGCAAACAAAGGAATGAGCTAGTGAGAGACAAACTGAAATTGAGATGAAAACTAGCTCGTTTTGCACCAAGTACTATGAGAGCGCTAGCCAATTGCAAAGATATCAATGTTAGGGCACAAGATTGCTCAAATAGATTAAATACACAATGCGGAATTATGGACTAAGGTTTACTCTTCCCAATTCGGCCGACCCCTTTTGTTTGTTTTTTTCTTCTCAAAACCGCATGAACAAAGCTCTTATATAAGTCTATTAAGAAACCGAAAGGAAAAAATTTAGTCTTGGTATTTGCGGGTTTGATCTTTTTGTTTTTAATACCTTTTCAAGCGTGGCTTTTTCTTATGTAATTTGCCTTTTCCTCTTTTCTTATTGCAATGGCCAAAATAGGGTTTGCTCCTCTTGATTGCACAAGTCTCACAATTCAACAACGTGTAAATAAACCAAGAAACGACCCTAGTGCAATGTACAAAGCTAGTCTCAAGGATGAAAGGATATAAGTGAAGCTCAAGAAACCCAAAGTGTTTGATCGATATCTCTTTTGGGTGCTAATTAGGAGTTCAATCGGCAATTTGTGCGGTTTATGTGAACACAACGATTAAGCAGCATAAAAGGGACACATGGATCGCACTAAAGCAAAAACTCTAATGGATGAAAACAACTAAGCGCACAAGAAATATGATTAAACTACGGTTTGGTATTGCAATTTCGGTTTATTGGACGATAGGATGAAAGCGAATCTAACTTCACGAGGTAAAGAAATTCTCCTGAGTAAACCTAGAATCGATACCATATGATACGGGAAGGCCGATCTTCTCGGTGAGGAACCGTGGATAGTTGATGCAGTAGGCGATGTAAGCTAGCTGAACACTCGCGTAATACACGAACCCTCAACTCTTGAATCGCCCAAACACAGGGTAGTTGTTAGTCGAGACCACGAGCAATGCAGCCAGTCCCCAATTCCCAATGGAGCAGCGGCTTGACCTTGGATTGCGGAACAAAACAAATGGATCGCTAATTCTCTCTCAAAGTCCCATGAACTGCGGTGTCGAAAGAACAAGCAATAGCTATGTTTCAATCTTATGCATAAGCGGTCTACCTCTCCAGTGCGGCCATGGGGTTTATATAGCCTCCCGCAAACAAAGCTGGATGAGCGATGGCGGCGCTCTGATGTCAAGTCCGAAACGCATTCCTTTGCTCACGATATCGAGTCCGATTCTTGTTCCGCGTGAAACGATGTCCGTTAAAAAAACGTCCTACTTTAATTTGGAAATTTAAACTAGTCTCCTCTCGGTTTCCCTTGTATTGTGAGCTTTCCTTCTCTTAGTTTTGCGAATTTGTTCGATGCACTTGATGCTTCTTTTGATGCCAATGTAACCCTTGTTGCCATGTCACCATATGTCTTTCTTTACCGCCATGTGCTAGGGTTTTATCCGGAAGCACGTTCCCTCTCGTTGGCCACATGGGTTTCTTCTCCCTTGTTGGTGCATGTGTTTCTCCTCCATGAATTTGTTCGGCCTCCTCTCCTCCTCTCGGTTCCAAAGTCTTTAAATTTGTCAAACACAGAATGCGAGCGCGCCGATTACGTGAAGGCATCCTGCAGGTTATGTAAGTCAAATGCCAGGGGGTGGGGGTGCAGAGCCTCCCCAGTTGAGGTCCGTGTCACACGAAGCAGGCCTGGCCAGCATTTCTTAAAAATGCTTTTGGATAATGTTTTCTTTCTTTGAGTGCGAGGTCGCCCAGCCCTGACCGTTTCGGAGTTTTAGGATGTAGTTTTTCCTTTTACGACCGTTTGCTTTGATATGGAAGAATTTTGTGTTTGCGTCATTTTCTCTAAGGTTGGTGATCCTGGAACACTGGCGTTTCCTGGTTCGCTCGATCACCGCGAGACCCAAGACTCTCTTCTTAAGGTTGGCCCTCAAGATCAATTAAGGTGAAGACAAGTCCCTACCTTCTTGAGCCACATCGAGCCAGAGGATGAGCTCTAAGGCCATGTGGAGAAGGAGCTTTGGTCGTGGGAAGAGGGAGGAACTCCACGAAGTTAGGGTGGAGGTCGTAGACACTAGCTTGTGGTGCAGTCTATGCATGGGTTCTGTGTGCGTGCAAGGTGCAAGCCAAGCGTTATTAACTGTCTAAAAAAAACCAGGCTTCTTGATCCAGACGTTTTCGAAGTGGAAGGATTTGGGGCGAGCGAGTCCGGAGATGTTTGAGAGGAGAGGCGGTGGTGGAGAATCGAAGAGATAGTGCACGAAGAGCGTGGTTTTGAAAAGGAGTGTCCCGGCCGTTTGAGAGACTCTGTCGACCTAACAGTGGGGCTTTGACGTTCGCTGCTCCAAGTGAACTTTCTGTTTTGAAGGTGAATTTCTTTTAGCTCGCAAGTGTTGAGTGTGTTACGGGAATGCGCCATGCGACGAGGGTTTATGTTCGGTAGATGAGGTTGAAATCTCCTAAGACCGGCCGGTTGGTGCGAAGGTTGGTTTTAAGGAGGCAATTTCATGAAGAAATCCGTCTTGTTTAAAGCTTTGGGAAGGCAAGTAAACAATCATGAAGCGAGAAGGCCGGTGCACTTGTCGTAGTGGAAAAAGACTAGGCAGTAAGAGAAGGAACCGGCGTCCTTGAGGGCAGGGGTATCCTAAACAGGAGGACAGTATGTAGGAAAGGACTCTTGTATATTTCTCTTTTCCGAGGAAAAAGGAACCGACCTTACATGGTGGGGATGGCTGCTTATAGTCATTCCTCCCGTATGTGAGATTACAAATTTACCCCTACACGACCCACTTAAGTAGAAGTGCATGGTCTTTTCCTACCCCTAAGTGTAGCCTCACGGTCCTTGGTGGACCGTCTGGTCCCAGACTCACCAAGCTAGTGCACACAGTCAGCGGGGCGTTCCGCAGGGGCGGGGTATTTGCTCACAGTGAGGCCTTTTTGGGTGTGGGATGGCTGCCACCTCACGGGTCTTCGGCCTCCCGGGAGCTCCGGGGGCCTTCCTTGCGGGGGCGGACACGCTTAGGTGCTTGGCCCGGCGCGGGGGCGGTGGGCCGTCCCCACGACAAGCCCCTCATGTCGACATCTTTCTTCGGCATGGTGAAACCGCGCCTCTTCCGAAGAGTGCGGTACCGTCCCCTTACGCACTGGTGAAGCATCCACTGTATTGCCATGTGGTGGAGGCGGCTTGTGGTGGTGTTTCCCTCCCTAGCATGCATAGGTGGCGCCGCTTAGGACTCGTCGAGGCGCCGTCGCGCCTCGGCGACATAAATGGAGCACCGCGTGTTCCGTTGGGTGTTGTGCCTGCAATCGGCGACATAAATGGGCGGGTCGAGGCGTCACGGGGTGTTGTGCATCATAAGTGCGTCTGGCGGTCTGGCCCATTAGTGCGCGTGTCGTCTTTTGTTTGGCTCGCGATCCCTCGACTCACGTGCCCAGCGTCGTTTCGTGTCGCGCGTAGTCTATAAATACATCTTGCTGCGGTGCCGTTGTGTTATTCTTCGCGCTATTGTCTCCATTCTTGCGATTCGGTCTTTCGTTGTTCTTAACTGCTCGAAATGCGAGCGTAGCAGGATGAAGCGCCCGCAGTAGTCTATCTTGACAGGTGGGCCTCGGCCGTGGCGCGTCTTTGCGGGCCCTTCCGCGAGGAGGAAGAGAAAGGCCCGGAGGGCCTTCGCCCCGGTCGGAGCTGTTCCCACGCCTCGGGAAGGCGAGGCGATTCTCTTCGTGGCCTTCTGGGCGGGTCTTGGCTACCATGCGTGGCCACATTGCGAAGTGTTGCGGTTATGCAGAGGTCAATATCGCGCGGTGACCCGAACTCCATCGTGGTTGGCGTGTTCAGTGGGTGCCGGTCGCGAGGTTGGCGGCGGGAGTCTAGGCTCTTCGCCTACCTTCATGGCCCAGTACCGGCCAAAGAAAAGAAAACCACCGGCGGCCAGCGAACGGCGTCAACTTCCGGGACGAAAAGTCGGCTCGCCCGATTACTGCCGTCCGCCCGCAGCCGGTGGGAGGCAGATTGGACGCGGTGGTTCTACCATAAGTGCGGCGCCGGTGGCGCTGCGTTCTCGCGGGGCCCCATTCATCTTCTGGCGTCCCGACCATTCACCTAACGTCGAGGAGGAGGAGTCTTTGTTAGCGCTACTTCCGGGCGTCGCGGAGGATGTCCGCGCGGGACCGTGGAGAGTTACTGCGCTCACTTTGTGCCATGCGCGCGGGTTGGGGCGTTCGTGTCGGAGAGCCAGGGGCGGCGTCCCAGCGTTGGAGCAGGGCGCTGGGTTGCGTCTTACGTGGCTATTGGTCCGGTGGGTTGCCTCGTTGTGGCCGTCTTCTAGTTGCCTTATGCGCGCTGCGGTGTTGGCCGTTGATGAGGCGGCGCGTGGCCGAGGTATTCTTTGGAGTCGTGCAGGGAGAACACGCGCGTGGCGGTGGTCGCGTGGCCCGCGTTTGAATCGCGGCGTATCACTCCCGGACCCCTCGTAATGCATCTTGCAGGCGCTTTCGGACCGGCGCGGGAAGAAGAAGCGCAGCGTGGGCGAACGATCAGGAGAACACTGATCCGTCCGCCCAGCGGCGCACGGCTGTGCGTCCCGTCGCCGCTGGTGTTCTGGAGCTGCCAGCGAAGTCGCGGAGCCCCTTCGTCGGCGCGGGTGGCGGTGGTGCCGCAGGTGCGGTAGTCGGCGACTCCTCGGCGAGGTCCTCTTCGGACCGCGTCGGCCCCATGTGGCCCAGGAGGTGGTGGCCCGGCTCATTCGGGATAGCGAACTTCGCCCCTGAGGAAGTGTCCGGCGGGGCGCGCCAGTGTCTGGCGCGGATCTGCGGATACGAGTGGTGGAAGCATTATTGCTCCTCAGTGTGCGGGTGGCGCGGCGAGCGCCGAGGGTTGGAATCTGTGGGCTTTCGGCGGCGCTGCATCCCTCCGATCGGTCGCCCGATCGTTCACCGGTTGCCGGCCAAGGGTGGGGTGCAGAGCCCCGGGATCGGGGTCGCGGGCGTGGGCGCTACGGTTGTGGACTTCAAGTTGAGCCGGCGTGGCCTCTGATGGCGGTGGCCGGCAGCGGCCCGCCCTACTGGGCGTGCTCTTGGCGGGTGCCCATTGACGGATGTTCGCGGCATCGGCGAATCGGCGAGGTGGTGGCGCGCCCTCCTGCGTGCGTCGGTGTTGTATTGACCTCTTGTTTTGTGCGACGCTTGATGGTTTCCGTGCGCTCGGCGGGACATCCAACGGCTACGGAGTCGGGGCCGGGTCGGCGCAGAGCATGCGCGAACCGCGGCCCTAGCAGGTGGCGCGGGGCCCTCGCCGAAGTGAAGAGGTGTGGCGAGTCGCTGAGCTAGAAGGTCGGCGGGGCACGGTGGCTGAGCTAGAAAAAGCGACTTCGGCGTGTCGAGGAGGAAGCGGCGACCCTCGGGCGTAACTCCGTGCTCAAGCGGTACTGCTGGGCCAGGAGCTCTCGCTAAGCGTCGCCTGAGCTACTGGCGGGCCATGGAGCACATGGAGCGCCATGGTTGGCGTTGGCGCCCGCCGCCTCTCGAGACACACCGCTGCGTCGGGTGGATCGGACCCTTGATCGGCTACGCGCGGGAGGTGTTCGTCGGCTGCTCGCGCCTATGGTAACCAGCTGCGAAGGCCGGGTGGGTGATGGCCTGCGTGTCCCTGCGGCCGGCGAGTGCCCCCGTCAATGAGCTGGGGCGCTCCTAGTGGTAGCCACGCGGCGAGGGTGCGGCGATGCAAGCTAGTGCGGCGGCGAGCAACGCTGTTCACCGGCTTTTGGTCTCCCGCCGGTAGAAGCCACGATGGACTCCCTCGGTGCGGTGCTAGCCCGTGGCCAAGGGGAAGGGCGGCGGCCGGGTGAAGTGGCGGGCGGGGACCTGCAGGGAACAGTGTGACCCTCCGCTCCCTACTAAGTAGTGTTGTCCTAGGGTTTTAGCTTAGGGTTTTGTCTTAGGGTTTCCCCGGCTCTTTTTTTTTTTGCTTTGGGTTGTTCGGCCCGGTGGCCCTATGTTGCCCAGTGCGGCGAAGGTACCTTCATGTAATGTGCCATGTGTAGATGTTTTTGTTGATAATGAAGGATTTTGTAGGGAAGGTGTATGTGTTTGTGCTGGATATCTTCTTTATGCTCAAACTTTGCTCGGGAGCGCGCCTTGTTCAGTTCTTTGCGCCAGTGTGAGCAGCATACCGGAGGAGTGGCGTGTGAAGACCACCGGCGTCGCCGTGGATCGAAGGGCCAGGCTGGTCACTAAGTGGCCCCTCGGGTATGTTGCAGGGCGTGGTGTGTCCGCAGCGCGAAGTAGCTGCGTTGGAAGAAAGGCTAGCCGGGGAGGCTCAATGAAGAGTTTTTCGCTGCGTGCCGAAGAGCGCGGCCGTGTTCGAGGAGATCCGGGCTTTCTGGGAGGCTCGCGGGGCTGTAGGCCCGCTTGAGGGGGGCCCGCTCCCGCCCGAGATGCAGGAGGTGTCGTCGGCGGCTCCTCGGCGCGCGGCGGCGGAACGCGAGGAGAATACGCCGGTTTGCATCGCGGTGGCGTCCGTGAGGAGCTGCTGGCGTGGGTGTTGCGGAGCGAGGCGAAGAATTTCGCCTCCGGTACCCGACTACCGTGAGGTTGTTATGCGTGGTTCGTAGGAGTTAGGGTTGTCGTTTTTTTAGTGGGCCGGGCCTACCGGTTGGGTTCCGCGTTGCCGCGCTACACAATTGTATGCAGTACTGAGTTGATGAATAAAGCGGTTGTTTCACCCGGCTACTGCTGCGTTGTTCCTACGAAGCCCTCTTTCTTCTTCTTTTTTCCGGCTCCACTGAGACCTTGCGCTCTCTGCGGCGAAGCCTGTGTTGTCCTCCATATTTGTTAAAATAGGGCTCATTGAGCCTGGCACATTTGCGAGGGAGAAAGTGAAGCCTGTGTGTAGTCCCCATATTTCTTAAAATAGGGCTCATTTGGAGCCATGCACATTTGCGAGAGGAGGCGAAGCCTCACGGCTATCCCCATATTTCTTAAAATAGTGCTCAGTGGAGCCACTGCTATTTTGCGAGGGAGCGAAGCGCCTGTGCCGTCCCCATATTTCTTAAAATAGGGCTCCATTTGGAGCCTGGCATTTTCACGAGGGAGAAGCCTGGCGTCCCCATATTTCTTAAATTGGGCTCCTTTGGAGCCTGGCACATTTGGAGGGGTGTGCCGAGGGCTCAAAGGCCATGCGCGGTGGCTCGTTTAGACACCGCGGGTGTGCCGGAGCTCGAAGGCCATCTTGGCGGTGACTCGTTTAGACACCGGCGGGTGCTGCCGAGACTCGAAGGCCATCTTGGTGACTCGTTTAGACACCAGCGGTTGTGCCGGGGCTCGAAGGCCATGCTTGATGACTTGTTTAGACACGCGCGGTGTGCCAGGGCTCGAAGGCCATCTGCGGTGGCTCGTTTAGACACCACGCGGTGTGCCGCGGGACTCGAGGCCATCGCGGTGACTCGTTTAGACACCAGCGGTGTGCACAAGGCCATGCGCGATGACTTGTTTAGACACCCGCGGTGTGCAGGGCTCGAAGGCCATGCGCGGTGGCTCGTTTAGACACCCAGCAGTGTGCAGGGGCTCGAAAGGCCATGCGCGGTGACTCGTTTAGACACGCGGGTGTGCGCAGGGGCTCGAAGGCCATGCGCGGTGACTCGTTTAGACACCGCAGGTGCTGCAGGGCTCGAAGGCCATGCGCGGTGACTTGTTTAGACACCGCGAGTGTGCAGAGAGCTCGAAGGCCATGCGCGGTGACTTGTTTTTACATTCGAAAGGGCAAAATGCCGGTGGTACATTTTATGGCGATACATCCCGCGGCTGTTCGGTGGGGATACCAGTTGCGACCAATGTGTGCGAGGACCTAGGGGTGCAGAACTTACGGAGGCTGTTCACGTTCCGCGTGTGGCCTGTAGCTATTGTCCGTCAGGTGTTGCAATGTGAAGAGAGCGGCCGCGTCGCGGGTGATGATATAGAGCCCCTCCATTTGGGCTCGGCTTGCCGCGTGAGGTTGGTGACTCGTTTGAGATCATCGCGCGAGGCTCGGCGGGCGCGGTGCGACCTTCTTGTTGTAAATCACGCTCGCCCTCGGCGTATTTGGTCATAGTTGATATGGCTTGGGCGCTTGCTGCTTGAGAGATCGAGAGACCTCCGCTTTCGCTCGGTCAGTCGAGTGGAGAAGTACTCGATGGCGACAAAGCGGCGAAGGCTGCCCTTGGTGGTGAAGTGCAGTAGATGGCGTCGAGCCCAGTGCGCGGGGCGGGCAGAGGAGGGCATAGCGATTGTCGCGAGGGCTCGTGGGTTCGGGTGGTCCATTGCGACCTTGGCATCTCTGGCGAGTCTTGTGCGTCGCGCCGTCTGATCGGCCAGATGAAAGCCTGGCGGAAGGCCCTTGCGGCGAGCCTGCGGCGTTTGATGTGCTCATGACCCTTATGTATTTCTTTCGAGGTGAGCAGCCCTCCTCACGGCCAAGCGCATCGAGGAGGAGTGCGCGTCCTTGCTGTATAGTTTCCCCCCATGAGGCGGTAATTCCTTGCTACGTCGCGGCCGCCTGCCCCTCGTTTGGATCTTGGGCTCGTGTCCTCGAGATGCCAGCGATTGCTTATCGCGATCGTGGGTGGCGACTAGGACCGAGGCTTAGCGCCTTTGTTTCGTGTCAGACCCCTTGTGCTTGAGCGCGGCGCCTCGCGTTGCGGGCGCCCGACCGCCGTGAAGACCGGATGGGGATCACGGCGGTGGCCATTTTGCGGCTGCCGATGTCTTCGTTGTCGCATCTTGGTATTGGTTGAATGGTGATCTTGAGAAGCCCTTGATGCTTCTCGCGGCCGCTAGGTGTCGGCCATTTGGCGCCCACTGCCACGAAGGATTTGTCGAAGTGTCCGCCACTAGCGAGAATCTGTTTTACAATCACCCTCCTTGCCCAGGGACTTTGCTTTTCGGAGGCCCGACAACAATGCCTCATACTCGGCGTTGTTGGTAGTTAGAAATCAGTAGCGCGGCGTGCGACACACGGCGACGTCGATCGCGACAAGGATGGTGTATATGCCCTAACTTAGGGTTTGTATTTCCAATGTAAAATTTTGAGGAGGAATAAAAACTTTGTTGCCTCTTCAAATCATTTGGAAGTTTCCAAATTTTCCCTAGCAATTTCCATTTTCTAGAATTAAATTCTTGTGAATGGAAATTGTTGTCAACTAAATTCTTAGCTTTCAAACTTGTGATCATCCTCTGAAATTATTTTCCTATCATCTTGATCATCCTATCTACCTCCTGAATTATTTCACAATTTTTAGATTTTATTTGCTATTTCAAATGGCCAAGTCAAACTAGTTGAAAATCTGGTCAAACCCTAGGTCAGCATGCTTGTGAATTTTCTGCAGAACTTTTCATTGCGTAAAAGTTCTGGAAAATTTATGCAATGTTGTTCTCTGTCTCAAGTAGCTACCATAAAAATTTCGAAATTTTTGGAGCTCGGAGCTACCTCTAAAATTCCCAAACCTTCTCTGTCTTTTAAATCAAATTCTAAAAGCAACATTCCTGGGCCCGAACCCAACTCGGGCTCGAGTCCGACTCATACCACTTGACTCGGTCGGCGTCAACTAAGCGCACGCGCGCAGCGAGTCCAATCGATCGTGGCCGTCCGATGCGGTCGAGCGATCCGCGTCTTGGCGCATGCAACCGACTGTCGAATGCATACATCAATCTCGGCCGTCCATCTCGGATCCAACGGTCGGGTGAAAATGGTCGAGTCAAACCAGCGGTTTGCGCCGCGCTTGACTCGGGCTCGCGCCATTTTATTTACATCCATTTGCGGCGGGCCTCTTGTCGGTCGTCACCTACCTCGTTCTCGTCTTGAGTCTGCGTGGCGGCATGCATGCGCGCCACTCGCCTCGCCGTCCATTCTCGGTTTCCTCGCGCTTCACCTCGGCGCATCACCATTGCTAGCCCATGCCACAGTGCGACGTGTCGCCGTCATCTACCTCTTTGTCTCGTGCTTTTCTTCCTTGCATCTCGGTGTAGAAGCTCGCCTCTTGTTTCCTCCGCCTCGTCCCTACTTAAGCTCACCCAAAGCTCCCTCTTCCTTCTTTAGACACCATTGAGCGATCCCTATCACTCATTGCTCCTTCGAGCTCAATTCATAGTTGTGCTCGAGCTGCAGTTCTGGCCAGTGCCGCCACGCCGTGTCAACACCACAACCGATGAAGCTCATCTTCTCCTTTTAGCGTCGGATCGTGTTCGGACTCCTATCATGTCTTTCCCTCAACTAATTTGAAGTTTTATTCTCGGGAACGTTGAATTTTGGTGTCCCCTTCTTGGCGAAAGGTTGGGTTTCGTCCCCATCTCAGGTGAGTTAGTTCCTAGAGCAATTGCTCGCGCTACTTCATCTAGTGCACTCACTCGAGCTACCTCCATCTCTCTTTTCCTCTATTTTTGCTCAGGTTGTTCCTTCGTCCGTTAACCACCTTGCGCCGCCGTGGGCTCTCGTCGGCAGGGCCATCTCAGGCGACCTCTTGAGCTCCGCGTCATTCGGTGAGTTCACGGTAACTCGATGCCCATCTTGGCGCTAAATTTCATTGTCTTCCTCTGCAGTGCGGCCGCACTTTATCACCTCCATGCCGGCCGCCCGTGCTCAGTCGCGCGCCACCTCGGTGCATCTCCAGTTGCCCGCGACCACCCGGCTTGGCCAGCAACCTCTGGCGACCCATTTTGGCGTCGCCGCGGCCGCGCCGCCACTCCTTCATCGGCGTCGAATCCGGTGATCGGGGAGGCGATCTTCGATGAGGAACCGTGGATAGTTGATGCGAAGTAGGCGATGTCGCTAGTTGAACACTCGCCAATACACGAACCCTCAACTCTTGAATACGCCCAAAACACCTGCCGGGTAGTTGTTAGTCGCGAGACCACGAGCAGCGAGCGCCAAGTCCCCAATTCCCAATGGAGCGACGGCTTGACCTTGGATTGCGAGAACAAAACAAATGGATGCGCCTAATTCTCTCTCAAAGTCCTCGCATGAACTGCGGTGTCGAAAGAACAAGCAATAGCTATGTTTCAATCTTATGCATAAACTGGTCTACCTACTATAGTGCGGCCATGGGGGTTTATATAGCCTCCACGCAAGCACAAAGCTCGGATGAGCGATGGCAGGCGCTCTGATAATCGAGTCGACAACATTCATTTGCTACTTTCTGATATCGAGTCCGATTCGCATTCCGTGAAACGATAATCCGATTCAAAAAACGTCCTACTTTAATTTGGAAATTTAAACTAGTCTCCTCTCGGTTTCCCTTGTATTGTGAGCTTTCCTTCTCTTAGTTTGCGCGAATTTGTTCGATGCACTTGATGCTTCTTTTGATGCCAATGTAACCCTTGTTGCCATGTCACCATATGTCTTTCTTTACCGCCGCATGTGCTGGGTTTTATCCCGAAGCACGTTCCCTCTCGTTAGCCACATGGGTTTCTTCTCCTTGTTGGTGCATGTGTTTCTCCTCCATGAATTTGTTCCGGCCTCCCTCTCCTCCCTCTCGGTTCCAAAGTCTTTAAATTTGTCAAACCTGAGAATGCACCAAGTATTGCTTTAGGTAGTAACCAATTCTCATTGGCAACAAAGAAATTCATTAAAACAAATGCACATTGTTTGAGAAGTTTAGCTCCTGCTTCACGAATAATCTCATAAGTAGTAGGGATATCCTCATCATCCTCCCTTTCTTCAAAAAAAGCCGTCCTCGACTTTTGATAACTGAATGTGCTAGACAAAAAATACAGCGTATATCGTGGTATATATATTTGTCATCAAAACTCCTTTAGCCTTAGCACATGATGATTTCTTTGAAAGTGTAATAAACAAAAAGAACAAGCGTATATCGTGGTATATGTATGCATCAATTGTTGTGACATTCTCATTGTTCGCACAAAATAATTAGGATCATAGCGACCATAGGATGTATTTGATATATACATTCGCGATACTTTCAGTCACATCATTCTCCCTCCCATGAGAAAAAATCGTCCTCGACTTTGGTAAGTACATGGACAAGATATAAGAGGGACCCACTAGATCAAGTTGTTCAAATATTGGAGAGAAAAATTTTAGTTTCTTCCATGCTTCAACTCGACACGTTGTTTACATGTATAGGAGAAACAAGTAGGCATCATATTGCGTTCTAAACAATAGGCACTTGTATTAAATCCATCTCAAAATGATCATGATATTTCTCAATAGATGGTTTGCGCAAAACATGCAAGTTTAAATCAGCAAGATTATCACAGGTAATGCATATTCGATAAACATAGAACTTGTCATCTACACCATAATCTCAATCAAATTGAATGGATATGTGTAGGCATAAGTACTAACAGTGATTTTAAACATGAAACTTTGCAAGATTCTCAATCACACTAGATAGCTCTCTATGAACATCAAACATGATATAGTATAAAAGATCATCAAAGATATTTTAGTAAGAAGCGTCCTTATGGGTAATCAATTCCACATTATGTAAATTGAGCGTACAAATTTCAGAACATGGAATATTCAAAGGAACACTAGAGATCGAACTAAATGCGTACCTCTTCTTGATGAGTATGCATTTCAACACCATTCTCATTACCTTTACCATCCTCCTCGGTTGTTGTAGGTGTTGTAGATATCAAATCATCATCATGAAACCATTGGATGCAAGCCTCTATCCCCACACTTGTGGTTATCTCCTCGTCTTTCAAGTCCAACGGTCTAGGTTGTTCAACTTTCAACTCATTTTCTTTAATATCAACTTTGCACAATGTGAGAAACAACACTAAAGTAGAAAATAAATCATGAATTTCATAGTAACCTCACTTTGACTATTATCTACTTCTCTCTTTACTGTTGGTGCATCTTTCTCACACTCAATAGAGATGCTCTCAACCTCACATATGGTGGAATCACACGACTCACTCTCTTTATCATTCTCATTCAATTTGGCTATGTGGCACTCATTCTCATATGGGTTTGGATACATCCAGTCCCCAAGATTGTGGGTCGACAATTGAGCAATTACAGTAACCACAAACTCTTCATGAAGCAATGGGGCAGCACTACACGAAACATGTACCGAAGGAATGTCCCATGTAGTCGCCTTCACATGTGATATACTAGCAGCATTTAAACCTTTTCGTGGACATGTCAACTTGTCAAGTAGAGAACGGCTTGTAGTGGCGAGGTACAAAAGCGTGCCGGAAATCTTTGCTTCATCTGCTCCCACGTGATGTCGGCAATTCATGGCGCTCCATGCGCTTCGAATAAGCTGCTCCCACCAATGTGTGGCATAATCACCAAGCCACTAGCGCGAAGTAAGAGCTTCCTCTCATTGGTATAGTTGTGCATCCAGAAATAGAGTATCAATTTCTAGCTCCCAAGTGAGATATTCTTGTACATCACATGCGACCGGAAAATATAGGGATAGCAAATTTGGGCTTATCGTGAAAATCCTTACGATGCGTTTGGTTGATTGAACATGGCGTGCGACTCTAAGTTGTTGTTGATGTCAAATGCGTAGTTGTATAACCTCCTCTCCGAGGTTGTTCAATCGATCCAGACGGACCGAGCTCATCAGCGCACACCATTATCACGATCATGAAGTTGCTTTTGTGGCGTCCCACACACAAGTGTATACTCCGTCCACGTAACGGTGGATTCTCGATGACTGACATGGATACAACTCACAAATAGCAAGCGAGATTATATACGGGTTAGTAAAAAAAAACTTGCTTCTCACGCTGCAACTCAGCATCACGAACACAAGACAAGCTTACCGTTCCAAAGTGAATCAAGGACGGCAAATCGTGATTGTGACGCGGCGACCTTAACCGGTAATGTATGAGCGTAACCAAGAGCAAGGAGTACACAAGCGGGTGTAGGTGGAGCTCGGACAGGTATGTGTATATCCTATGCAATCGATATTCAAGGTATTGTAAAGCTAAGTAATGATCCAAGCTAGAGTATTTTGCCTGTGTGTTGATCCAAAGGTTTAAGCGAAGTGTATGAGCGCACAAACAAAGATAAATGTGACTTAATGCAAACAAAGGAATGAGCTAGTGAGAGACAAACTGAAATTGAGATGAAAACTAGCTCGTTTTTGCACCAAGTACTATGAGAGGCTAGCCAATTGCAAAGATATCAATGTTAGGGCACAAGATTGCTCAAATAGATTAAATACACAATGCTGGAATTATGGACTAAGGTTTACTCTTCCCAATTTAGCCACCCTTTTGTTTGTTTTTTTCTTCTCAAAACCGCATGAACAAAGCTCTTACCTTACCGTCTATTAAGAAACCGAAAGGAAAAAATTTAGTCTTGGTATTTGCGGTTTGATCTTTTTGTTTTTAATACCTTTTCAAGCGTGGCTTTTTCTTATGTAACCATTGCCTTTTCCTCTTTTCTTATTGCAATGGCCAAAATAGGGTTTGCTCCTCTTGATTGCACAAGTCTCACAATTCAACAGCGTGTAAATAAACCAAGAAACGACCCTAGTGCAATGTACAAAGCTAGTCTCAAGGATGAAAGGATATAAGTGAAGCTCAAGAAACCCAAAGTGTTTTAGGTCGACTATCTCTTTTGGGTGCTAATTGAGGAGTTCAATCGGCAATTTGAGTGCGGTTTATGTGAACACAACGATTAAGCAACGCATAAAAGGGACACATGGATCAGCACTAAAGCAAAAACTCTAATGGATGAAAACTTAACTAAGCGCACAAATAACAGATTAAACTACGGTTTGGTATTGCAATTTTCGGTTTATTGGACGATAGGATGAAAGCGAATCTAACTACGGGTAAAGAAATTCTCACGAGTAAACCTAGAATCGATACCATATGATACGGGAAGGCCGATCTTCTCGGTGAGGAACCGTGGATAGTTGATGCGAAGTAGGCGATGTCGCTAGCTGAACACTCGCGTAATATACGAACCCTCAACTCTTGAATCGCCCAAAACACACCGGGTAGTTGTTAAATCGCGAGACCACGAGCAATGAACGCCAAATCCCCAATTCCCAATGGAGCAGCGGCGACCTTGGATTGCGAGAACAAAACAAATGGATCGCTAATTCTCTCTCAAAGTCCTCGCATGAACTGCGGTGTCGAAAGAACAAGCAATAGCTATGTTTCAATCTTATGCATAAATGGTCTACCTCTATGTGTGCGGCCATGGGGGTTTATATAGCCTCCCACGCAAGCACAAAGCTCGGATGAGCGATAACGGCGCTCTGATAATCGAGTCCGACAATCGCTTTCGCTTTGCGCTCACGATATCGAGTCCGATTCTTGTTCCACGTGAAACGATAATCCGATTAAAAAAACGTCCTACTTTAATTTGGAAATTTAAACTAGTCTCCTCTCGGTTTCCCTTGTATTGTGAGCTTTCCTTCTCTTAGTTTGCGAATTTGTTCGATGCACTTGATGCTTCTTTTGATGCCAATGTAACCCTTGTTGCCATGTCACCATATGTCTTTCTTTACCGCCATGTGCTAGGGTTTTATCCGAAACACGTTCCCTCTCGTTGGCCACATGGGTTTCTTCTCCCTTGTTGGTCGCATGTGTTTCTCCTCCATGAATTTGTTCGGCCTCCTCTCCTCCTCTCGGTTCCAAAGTCTTTAAATTTGTCAAACACGAGAATGCACCAAGTATTGCTTTAGGTAGTAACCAATTCTCATTGGCAACAAAGGAAATTCATTAAGAAACAAATGCACTGTTGTTTGAGAAGTTTAGCTCACCTTCACGAATAATCTCATAAGTAGTAGGGATATCCTCATCACGAGTCCAGGCCTCTCTGTTCTTCCTTGTGTTCCACTGTCTTTATTGTGGTGGCGATGGGACCCACCTCCACTGAGGGTTTGCGATTAGGCTGCTTATCATGTTTATGATTGTTCATTAGTTCACTCTCATGCATGATCAAAGTTAGTAATTGAGGTTTGAAGGTATTTTAGTGCAAGTTTCCTGTAGCTTTTCTCTGTTGTCAGGTTTAATTGTTGTCGATGGCGAAAATTGGTTCATACTTGCTAATTAGGTCTTGTTAGACTTGAAGATTTCCTTAGGAAGTAGCGTTTGGCAAGGGATTATGTTAGTTAGTAATTCTAGATTTCAAAACTCCTGTTGCCATGTTTGATCATAAGGGATAGTTAATTGTTCATTTTATTGTCTACTGTACTTTTGCTTTATCAAGTTACATTAAAATTTGGAGTAGTAGCATGCTGAATTTTGATAACCTTACAATATGTTGGTATGTTGCTTAGGTGTGTTAGTAGCTGAAATTTTATTAAAGCCCATCCTTAATTAGAAAATTGTTAGCATCCAATAGTTGGCTAATTATCTAGTTAGTGTTTTTAATACCTTCTTGTAGGTTACGTGCTCTCAACTAATAATGGTTGTTTTGGAGTAGCTAGTTGCTTTTGATGTGTTAACTTGATGATTAAATAATAGAGGTGCACACAATCACCTTCAAGTCTGTCCATAGTTTAAATCATGCTAGAGGTTTGATTTTGTGATTAACCTAGCAAATAAGTGAGTGGGTCTTTGTAGCGATTAATTGTCATTCTTTTGTGATGGTTTAGCCTCTGTGTATAAAATGGTGTTTGTATTTGATCTTTGAGTCTTGCAGGTGTTATTAGTTCTTATTATTTGTTTTGTTCAATCGTTAGGATTCGATATTTGCGGCAACCACGAGGGCGATCCTCCGCACCATATTGAGCAACAGCGACCGGGCAAGCGGTTTGATCATGTTAAATCCCAATATTTTAAAGTCTAATATTTTGTTTCAGCTGTATGTATGCATCGCTTAATTTGTGTTAAATTGAGTAGTTAAATCCGTGGCTGCATATCCTGTAGACAAAATATTGATCTCTACTACGAGCCTAGGTTATTTCTTTGTGTGATTAGAAATTATTTGGATGATCTCTTGTCACTTAGTAGATCGGGTCAACTTGCTTGAACATGCTTAGCTATCGGTAGAAGCGGGCGGTTATCGACTTTAGTCGGTAACCTTGATCTATAAAATCTACTATAACTTTGTGTTTGACATCTTTCTTTGTGTTTAATTGCAAAACTAAAAATGAAAACAAAAATGATTTAGGCAGCGGGCACAATGGTAAGATTGGTGTGATCTTTTGGGTGTATTGGAAAGGTGCGGGTCAATCAGGGACCGAACATCTTGTGAGTGAATTTTTATCGGAGCATTTGGCGTGCTAACCACACTAGAGGGTATGGGACCTCTCTTGACCTGAGTACTTTGGCGTGTATTGGTCGGGTCGCAGGAGGTCGCGAGGAGGATGGAGGTGGGAGCATGGTAGTTGTCAGAAAGCTTTATCACGAGTGGGTAGTTGTCTTTTCGGCTTTACCATGTAGCGTATGGTGTTTCTACCCATCTGAGCGGCTCGGGTTGATACACAATATTGGAAACAGTCTCGTAGGGACTTGTTGTGCAGCATACCTTGCGGAGTGTGCTTGGCTTAAAGCGGTCGAGGTGTGGGTGCTGATGGTACACCTGCGAGGGTTAAAAACTATTCGAATAGCCTCGTCCTAGGTGATGGACACGCTTGGGTAAGCTTTTCAAGAGTTAGACTACAACATTTAAATTAAAACTTGATGGGTGGTACGAATCTGGGATTAGTGCTATTGTTAATAGTGACTATTGGGATAGTCACTTCTAGGTTGTTTATCTTTACCTTTTGTTATTAATATCCGTCTTGTTATTTCAATCTTAAAATGAATTGCAAACTTGCCTTCAAAGCGTATTACACTATTGCAAATAAAGTTGGCTTTATGCAAATAAAACATATGGCCTCCACTAAACAAGCTGCATGTAGCATATGAGCAGTGCGCTAGATTCACCACGTCGGTCTTGCGGGTACAAAGACAATCTTTGTACTCGGTGCTTTGCTTGATGTTTTTGGTTGCAGAGGAGGAAGGTGAGCCTCGGGGCCTCACTTACGTGGACGTCTTTGCGTAAGCCGTGGGTGGCGACTAGTCTTGGCGGTCCGGTCGGATGCCTTGTGGGTTAAAGGCACCGATTGGCTTTGTTTATAGCCATCTTATGGCACTTTTGCTTCATTGTCGTTCTTGTCTATTTGTGTATCTCGTGGCACAGTCGGCCTACGTACATAATATTGTTACTATTTGTTTATCTTCCGTTTGTAGTGTAATGTTTGGACTCTATGTTTTGAATGGAGTTGATGTCTAATTTTGTAACGAGTGCGGATATCTTGCTGCAGGAAGTATACATATCTCGAGATCGAGTTTATTTGATTTGTGATGCTAGGACCCGGTGGTTGGTTAAGCATTACAAGCCAAATAAGCCAGGTCCCAGAGATGGCGCGCCCGGCTCGATGGCGCACCATGATCGTCGGTGTACATTGTCCATCTTTGGTTCAGCGTTAGTTGCGCGGCCGCTTGCGGGGTCCACTCCGCCACGAAGTCGCCAGCGCTGCGATTTTATCGGCATTTGTTCTCGTGGACGTAAGGTGATGTCGAGCGGTGCCGATTCGCCGCCCACTTCCCCACGTCTGAAGCGTCTTTGTTGTGGAGCATGGCGCTAAGCAATCACGCGGTTGGAGCGATGATGGAGTGCGCTCGGAAATAGTGTCGTAGCTTTCACGAGGCCATTGGCGGTATGACACCAACACTCGGCTCAGTGTCTTTGGACCACGGCCCCTACGGGGCCTTGAGGGCGAAGTATACGGGCGCGGCCTCGTTTTAGTGGGCGAGCACGGCGACTCACCGCCGCGTGCGAGGTCGCTAAATCTGATAAGAGGCCCGCGGGTTCCGGTGGCGGTGCACGGCAACCAGGCGATATCTTTGTAGGTCCTCGAATGCTGCGGCATTGAGTACGTCACCGGAGCAGCTCCGCCCCTGGTGTTTTGAAGAGCGGTAGGGCCCTTTCGCCGTCTGGATAGGAAGCGACTAAGAGCGTGCCGAGCGGCCATGAGTTTCAGTACTTAGCGGCGTTACAGGGGCTTCATTTCTTGGATGGCCCTTATTTTGTCGGGGTTGGCCTCGATACCCCTTTCGGAGATGAGGAAGCCCAAAAGCTTGCCAGCTTTTACCCCAAAGGCGCACTTTTGCGGGTTGAGCTTTATTCCCTCCGGCGGAGGCTAGCGAATGTTTCTGGAGTCGTCCACATGCGTCTCTCAAGCTTGCTCTTTACCACGATGTCATCCCACGTAAGCTTCTATGTTGCGTCCGAGTTGGTTGGCCAAGACCTTCGAGATGAGGCGGGTGAAGGTTGCCCCCGCGTTCTTGAGGCCAAAGGGCATGCGGGTGTAGCAGAAAGTACCCACGGGGGTAATGAAGCGTCTCTCGGCTAGTCCTCCTTTGCCATGAGTACCTGATGGTATCCGGAGTATGCATCGAGGAAACTCATGAGCTCGCGGCCAAGTGGCGTCCACGAGTTGATCATTTGCGACAAGGAAATCATCTTTAGGACATGCCTTGTTGAGTCGGTGAAGTGCGACACACATCGCCACTTGCCCACTTCTTTTTGTACAAATACGGGATTGGCTAGCCACTCAAGTGCCAGATCTCGCGGATGACCCCGCTTTTAATAACCCGCTATTTCGCTTTTAGCCGATCTTGCGCTCTGCCCGACATGCGCCGCAGACTTATGCTTCTTGGGCACGCGTCGTCCGGAGGGCCAGAGCGGTGCTCGGGTCGTTCTTGCCACACCGAGGGATGTCCTCGGGCCCCTAGGCAAAGCGTCGCGTTGGTGCTGAGACCTCGAGATGGCCTCGTGTCGCCCGCCGCGGCCTCCGCCAGAAGGCTACCGTTTTCTCTGGGGAGAGCGTCGTTCAAGGGGACCCTCCGGAGTTCCCCATGTGGTTTTGGCTTCGGGGCCCACTTGGCGAAGTGCGGTTTTCTTTCGCGGCCGTCATCCCCACGGTGTGGGCGTGCTGCGTACAGCGAGATGGTTTCAGTTCTATGTGCTTGGCGAGTCTGATGCGCCTCTCACCGTGACGATGCCCTCTGGTGCGGGGAGCTTCATGCACAGATAGTTATGGTGGACGATGGCGCTGAAGGCGTTAAGCGTGGCTCGACCCAGAATAGCGTTGTACTGGTAGGGCATCCGGACGACATCGAAGGTGATTACCTCAGTGCGGGAGGCAAATTCGTCACTGAACGTTACGGCCAAGTCGATCTGGCCGAGGGCCATGACGGGCCGCCCTCCGAAGCCCACAAGGGGCACGCCCGGGGGGGACAGGCGATCGGGGGGGATCATCATCTTGTCAAATGCATTGGCAAATAGGAGGTCTGCCGAGCTCCCCCCGTCGATAAGGACTCGCCGGACCTCGAACTCGGCGATGTTAGCGGAGACCACGAGGGGGTCCTGGTGCGGGAAGTACACCCCTCGGGCGTATTCGGGGCCGAAGGAGATGGGTATCTCGGCGTAATGAGGCGGGTTGGAGACCGGGTATGTTGCAAGATGATGGATCCGGCGGGCGTATGCAGTTTATCTCTTGGAGCGGCATGCGGCGAGGACCCTCACGGAGATCATGTTGATAACCAGTGGCGGTCTCGGCCCTCGTCTATCTGCGGGTCTCTGCGGTGGAGCGGGTAGTGCGTTACGGTGTTGCCGGGCCTCCGCTCGGCCTCTGGCGGTTCGGCCCATGTAGTATTTCATGGCGGGATGGTGCGGCACTCGTGGTGGATGTGCGAACCCTCGCCATGGAAGTCACAAAATAGCGGTGGCGTCCGTGCAGCGCGCCGGTTGTCGCCGTCGTTGCGGCCTGCGCCGCCACAGAATCGGCCTTCACGGGCTGCTTGCCTCGCGTTCTCTTAGGGCCCGCCGTCCATGTGGTAGGCGGTGTGTCCCTTGTGTTTATAGTCGTTGGCGTGAGAGCTTAGTTGGTGCGGCGGTGGTGTGGGCGATCTGGCGCGGGAGCCCTCAGGTCTTGTCTTCTTCGCGGGCGTACTCTTCCATTTTGTCGAAGAGCTCCGCCACTGCGTGCGGATGGGTTTCGCAGCCAACCTCTCGGACGGGGGCCATACGTAGCCGCAGTGGGCTGCGTTGATGACGGTTGTCGTTAGCGCGCCAACTGGCATTTTACTTCGCGAGCTTCACGAAGAAGGCTGCGGAGGTTTCGCCGAGGGCTGCTTCCGCGAGCAGTGTCGGCGTCCTTGGGCTCAGCGTAGTTTCCACTGGAAGTTGTTGCGCGCAAATCCGTGGTGCTCCCACGCGTGCCACGAACCGAGGGGTATGGTGAAGAACCATGTGGCGCCACGCCCTTGAGGCGAGGTGATACTGCCTTAGTGCTATCGTCTCCCCGCGCTTCAATAGCGGTCGTACACCCTCGGGAACTCCGGCGGGTCGTGCGTCCTTCGAATGGTGCCACCTCACGGCATCTTAAAACCAAGTGGCCAGCGGCAGACTACTTCCAATCGGCGGCGAGGGAGCTAGGGTCTCCAGGCAACGGGGCCGTAGAAGCGCGCGGCGCCACCGTGTGGCAACGGCCGCGGGTGGTGCTGAAGTTGACAGGCGCCCCGCCGGGGCGGTACCGGGTAGAACGCGGTCGCCGTTGGCGTGCCGAAGGATGGCCATCTCCGGCGGTCGGCCGCTCCAGTGGGCGCCTCATAAGACCCTTGGTTAGCGCCCCAGCGTTGTGCGTGGAGTCGTTGGCTTCTTCATTGTTTCAGCGGGCCCGCCGCCGGGAGGCCTGCTCCATTTGGCGAGGTGTCCGATCCTGCGCCGCCTTGGCCTCGTCTTGGGAGCCATGCGCGTCCCGAATCGATCTCAGTGACTTTCTGTTTGGTCCCCACGGATGGCGCCAACTATTGTAGTGGAAAAAGACTAGGCGATAAGAAACGATAACCCCAGGCGTCCTTGAGGGGCGGGTATCCTAAAACGAGGGACCAGTGTAAGGAAAGGACTCTTGTATATTTCTCTTTTTCCTAGAAAAAGGAACGACCTTACATGGTGGGGATGGATACTTATAGTCATTCCTCCCGTATGTGAGATTACAAATTTACCCCTACGGCCCCACTTAGAGTAGGGGCTGCGAGTCTTTCCTACCCCTAAGTGTAGCCTCTGGTCCTTGGTGGACCGTCACAGTCCCGGCTCACCAAGCTAGTGCACACAGTCGATGGGATTTGTTCCATAAGGGGGCGCGGTATTTGCTGCAGTGAGGCCTTTTGGGTGTGTCGGATGGCTGCCACCTCACGGGTCTCCGGCCTCAGGGGCCCTCTGGGGAGCCTTCCTTGCGGGCGGACACGCTTGGTGCTTGTAGCGCGGGGCGGTGGGCCGTCCTCGACGACACTCTTTTAGTAACACCGACGCCGACAGGCTGAAAACCGAGTTGAGGAAGTTGCCTGCCTCTATGTACTCGTTATTCCAAATAAGTAGAATTCCGCCCCTTGAACCTTCCGTCGGGTTTTGGGCAAAATTCCGCAGGTTGTATCCCCTAGGGAGCATGCAAGGTTTTGGTCTACTATTGCAAGTTTAGTTTCCTGAAGGCAAACGAGGTGGCACGTTGTTGAGAGGAGGGTCTCTTGTACAAGCGATCTCCGGGCCTGGATGTTGAGGCCCCGCATGTTCCAGCAAAGGATGTTGATGCTTGGACTAGACATTATTGGGGGTAGGGCCTGGGAGGCCTGGTCAGTTGGAAGATAATGTGGTTTTGGAGATGAAGAAGAGGTTGGCTGGGGCACTGTCATGCTGTGAGTCAGCAGATGGAGGCTACTAGCGTTCTTCACCAGGGGAAAGGCAACTATCTTGAGCCACCAAAGATGCTGCTACTGAAAATCGCCAAGAACACTAGCATGGGAGAACCTCTTGCATGAAATTCCGGCCTTGCAATGAGGGCGGCAAGAGGGACGTGGAGAGGCCGATTGGGCTGAAGGACGCTAGCTGGGCTGAAGAAACTTGTGAAAGGCTGTCGACCTGAGGCTACAACCAGCCGGCTGAAGCATCCTGCCAAAGGCAGTTGACCTAGGGATGAAAGCACAGAGCAAAACCGATCTGAAGACCGAGCCTGGCTGAAGAAACAAGCAAAAACTTGTTGGCCTGGGACTGCAACCCCAGAGCAGCAGCCAAACTGAAGACCGAACCCAGGTAGGGCGAAGAAAGACTGAAGAGAAGGTAAGGAAACGGTTGACAAACTTCGGCAGTTGATTGAAGGTAAACAACAAGGTCATAGACATCGACAATGAAGCAAAAGAGGTAGGAGCATCAGAAGTGTAAGTGGTCTGCATAGTCCTGAAATTGCCTTATTTTCTACTTGAAGTTGAGCCATCCTCTAGGCCGCCACCACTTGGGCACCCTACACAGCTGGAGGAGTTTGAATAGGTGGTGCCACGAACTCCTAGCTGTCCGGGGGTGGATGGCCTCCCATCTCGATGAGTGTGTCGTTCGCTCGCTGAGTGAGCTGGCAGTCTACCTTGAAGAGCTGCGCCAAAGTTGAGATAGTGTCTTCTGGAAGGGGGCATCGAAAGTAGCGAGGTAGTCTTTGAGCGCTGTCTCCGTGAGGAGGCGGTCCTTAGGGAGAGTGCCCAGTTTGTGGGCAAGGGCTTCTTGGGCTCGAAGCATCATTGAGCCTGCTCTTCTCTTGGCCGCTAGGCGAACACTGCGATGGAGGTTGACCCTTGGTGATGTGCGCTTGAGTTGAGGGGGGGCTGGTGTAGCAATGATCTGGGACGACGGGCTGGAGAACAAAGCTGCCCTGAGAGCGTGCCACTGTGCTATCCCTTGATCTTCAATCTGAGCAGCTTGGGCTGGTTGGTGAAGTGTGCTGAGGGCGGCCTCCTCCTGGTGTGCGGGGGGGGGGTGCTCAGCAGACTAGGGCTGTGACAAGGCTCCCTACTCCTATGAGGGTGAAGACAGCGTCGGGTCGTGGCCTCCCATGGCCGGGCTGGCGGAGGGGGCCAGCTCCAAGGGGATCAGCTCACCAGCCAGAGGCAACCCTTGGAGCTCGCCTAGTGCTAGCACCGCCCTATTGGTTGAGCTGGTCCCCTTGCTGGCATCTATGGAGGAGGGGGGACCAGGTGAAGCGAAGGCGTCTAATCGAAGTGGAGCTGCAGGGGGATGGAGGCTGAACTAGGATCTGAGAACTGGAAGAGAGGGGTGCTAGGCAGAACCTGGGGAGTAGCAACCGGCTCCTATGTCGAGGTCCCGCCCATTAGATCCTTGGTAGCGCGGAACAACTGAGGGCGAGACCTCCCGAGAAGGATCGCGGACTCGACCAGCAGCGAGGTGTCCAGCCAGTCCCGGCTTGGGGTGATCGAAGGGGCTCCTCGGAGGCCGTCACTTTTGGGTAGGCCACCAGGCTGGCTTTGGTGGGGGAGGAGGGACCCAGGTCCAAAGGGGGCGTCAGCTCGACCTGAAGGGGGTTGGCCAAGGTGATGGCAGACGAAAACATTGGGACGAGGCCGCCTTCCTGACCTGGGTCTGCTGAAGGAGATGAAGGGGCAGCAAGGTTTCCCGCTGCCTAAAGAAAAGACGTCCAGCTAGCCTTGGGCCGCACTGCCGTTGAGCTGCTCGAAGAGTGGCCTAGCTGAGCCACGGCTGCCGACACCACCTTGACATACTCTTCCGCTTTGCACAGCCAGTCTCCTCGCAAGTCCTCCTGGAAGGGGGGTGGAGGCCGGTTGTTATCGAAGGTCTCCTGCAAAGCTTCCCGCAAGGATTTGGCGTAGGACGCAAGAAGGTCATGTAGCCTTCTATCCACAGAAACCTTGACCTGCTCCGGAGGGATGGTGGAAGGGCTAAAGGGAGGCTGGGGGGGTCCCCGACCGCCTCAGCCCTGCGACGCTCGTCCTAGTTGCGGCCGTGGTGGTGCCTCCAGGGGGATCTTACTATGTCTCACATTCTTTCCATGTCAATTATATATACTCCTAATAAATTTCAAATGTCAGTGAGTCTCAAAAGAAAAATGAAAGATTCACTTTGATTTTTTCAAAAAAACTTTTGACATGACTGATATAAAGATTCAAAGTTTTAGTTACAATTGTCCTTGTATGGATGCCCTGGATTCATCTGGAGTGCCAGCTTAACTACGCACTAGAAACCTGCGCGCGCCATTGGCGCGCAGAGTTGCAAACATGCAATTATAATTAGGACAAAGAAGTTGTCGGAGAGAGACCGTAGGCAACACCAAAAACCGTAATAGATGAACATATAGTACTTGTAATAGATAACTTTCAAACACATGGACGATAACCTTTTTAGGTTGTACAAGTAATATGGAAGAATTGCATAAGATAACATATGGGAATAGTATGTGGCTGCAAATATAAGTGAAAACATGCATACTTGATTACGGGCTTACACCACAAGAAGGGGTGCAGTAGTAATGGTAGATAAGAAATTCATATAAAAAAGAGTGTAAATGTTCTCCGATTAAGAGCTTGCATTTTGAGCTTTCGGTGCATTAAGTATTCATGTGCATACGACACATTCAAATAGAAGTCAATTTTTTCTCTTTCTAGGATAAGAAAAGAGCATTGTACTTTGTGTGCAAGGGATTACATCATCTACTTTACATCATCAACAACACAAGAATGACTATACCTATAGTTAGTCAATGGAACAAAATTTGCTAGTTTTCCACATTTTTTGCTACCCTCGAGGCCCTGAGTATCAATAGCAACCCTCCACACATCACCATCATGCCATGCAACAACATTAATCACATGCCCCTTGTCATCATAACCCTACAGAAATAGAAATACAACATATATAGTAGGAGTCAGCTAAAACATCCCTCGTACCATATGTTCACTTTTTTACTTCTGTTTGTTTCCTCAGGTAATCAAGTCTGTTTTGCAGGTCTTTGCAAGTCTTTTTTAGTTTGGCATCATCAGGCTTACTGTGTTTCTGCAATCACTTTGAATGGAGGTGAGATATTTTTTTTAAAACGATGTTTTATCATCTCATTAAAAAATGTGCAAGGCCAACAGTGTTTGTATTAACTGGAACATCAACTCATATATTAGCAATGTATAGGTCATCTCACATTTTTTAATGGCTTTGCTTATCTCCTAGCTGAACCACTTCAATTATCTGTCATATCACAAATTCACAATAATTGACAAAGCAAGGTGCAAACTATATGGAGTACATATTATAAACAGGGAAAAATATATGCTAGGGATAATAAAAATGGTATCAAGAATGAATCTTAATGCATTCAGAAAAGTCACTCCAAACCTTTTCAAATTCATTCAGCTGCTTCATAGCCTCGGATATTGCTTCTTGGTTTCCTCGTTCCATTTTTTTCTCTCTTTCTGAAGTCATATCGAGTAAGTTCTTACTAAGATATTGAGTTTGATATAAAACCTTCATAATACAGGCATTAATTAGAAATTTACCTTCATTCAAGAGGTAAGTGTGTCCGTAAAGAGTTCATATACCAATTTACAGCCAACATCCCACTCTTTAGAAGGGTTCTTCTATGAGGGGTTTACAATGAAATGAATGCTTGGGTGTAAATAGAGCTTAGCTTATTAGGGAAGAATGTGATTATGGTGCCCATGGGTTCCCGCGTCCCCATTTGCGAAAAGGGAATGATGCATTGTTTAAAAAAAATCTAATAAAAATGGATATAGTACATATAAAGTTATGTAAACCTGTAAATTTTCAATATCAAATTCATCCCTACCATCAGGAACTAGAAAAGACAAGCAGTACTTTCAGTGCAAGAGTAATTGAGTAGTGTAGGGTTGATTACTTCTCTTTTTTGGTCTTCTGTAGCAGAGACGAATCTGGCATTGATTTATTCGTATGTCTGTGTAATTTTTTTTTGTGTGTACTGATTCTATGTTTTTTTTTCCTTTCCTACTTTTGGAACTTTGTTCCAAATAGTCCACATCACAAGATAGATGCCTCCCAAAAGAAAACACGTACTCCTCATAGAAACTTAATCACTAGCATTAAAGGTTTGGTTTCTATGACTACTCCAAGGAACTGTGCAATATTGGGATGTCCTAGCTTTATTAGCAAGTCGACTTCATGCTTAAAATTTTGGCTGCAAATAAAGAAAAAACAACTAATAAGGGAATACTCCATGAGACAAACATGCGAGAAAAAACTATAACTACTCCAGTTCACACCTTGAAGAAAAATTAGTTAACCTCAACAAATGCAAATTTACTGTCCCAGCCAATCAGCTGGAATACTTGAGAAATTGTGGGAGTCTTAGTGACTATGTTAATAAAGTTTACTTACATCACCAGCATGTCATCAGATAGGGATGGAAGAATGCGCTTGAAAACAATAGTTGTTCCTCGCTGTTATAGTCTATCAACTTCTGCGTAAGACTTAGTTCTGAGATTGTCTAGAGTTTGTATCTACTTACAATTCTTCTTTTAGCAAGTTAGAATCTGTTTTAGCTGGGTTTTCCTATTTAGTCTGGAGTGGTTGAGTTCGGATCGGACTCAGGTTTTGTAAACTACTCCTATATAATGTAAAATTACATATTATCTTTGGTATTCAGAATATAAAAAGAAGTTCTTGCTTCGCATCTCTTTCTCTGTTTTCCCATCCTCCTGCTGGCTTCGCAAGATCCGACAACACCAGGCCGCCGTCAGGGCCGACAACGTCCTGTTGCTATACATCGTTACGCCTTGAGGTCTTTGGGTCCTGACAACTTGGTATCAGGTATGCCTAGTTCTGACCCCGGGGAAAAGGCCAATTCTGTCAGCGCCATGTTTCAAGCAATCCTCAGATGGTAGGAATTGCCCAGCAAAATGCCGACATGAAATCGAAGATCGCCGATCTAACTCGTTAGAGTATCGCAACCAATGCCAAAATTTCCACACTGGAATCGAGTGGAGCCTTCTCCTTCTCAGCTCCAGGACTACTACCGATACCATCAGCCTCATCAATTTCCACTACGATCACAGGGTTGTCATTGCCGTTGCTCGCCGTGCCCCAACGGTGGATGCATCCACTGCAGTATATCCTCAACCCATGACATCGAACTTAGGCTACGAAGCTTCGACAGCCAATTTCGTTCCGCACCATCAATACGCTGCTCCAGTTTTCTCGTTTCCACAGCCATCTCTGCCTCAGCAAGCACCAATGCCCTTTCCTCACCATATGGCCACAAGTCATCACCCTTCCCAACCGCGTGCTCCAAGGTACCATAAGCTGGAATTTCCGACATATGATGGTACTGATGCTCCCTTGTCCTGGTTAAACCGTTGCGAACAGTTTTTCCGGGGACAACATGATGAGGATATCAACTCTAAGGATGTAACCACTGCTTCGACCCGCTGCACGACATCTTCTACTTCCACCACATCCTCTCCGATGGGACTTTCGCTCTACATAGCGATGCGAGGATCGATCATTCAAGTCGGCCTTGGATCATCAACGTCGTGTTCTCCACAATCGACGTATCAGTACATATCGGAAGATCGGGCCACACTCTCATCAGGTGGTATCAGAGCTTCAGTTGTCCGTTAGGTAATCTTCCCCGTTTTAGATTTGTTACTGTTCATCATCCTAAAACTCCAGAAAATTAGCCCTACAAAAATAATTGTTCGTCGTGTCTTCCGCAGTCCCATCACCCCGTTGAGCCATTGCAATTTTTTATTTCAGTTTTTTGCTTGTTGAAATTTTGGTTACATCGTCGTGTCAGTTGCTAAATTTTAGTCTAGTTAGAGTCTAGTTCGTCGGTGTCTAGTTGCATCTCGTGTTCCTTTGCGTAGCTTCATCTTCGTCTATTTCGCATCTTGTGATTAATTGTTCCCTGCTGCACCACCATCACCCTCTGCCGCAGCAAGTTTCGCCACCACCAAGCTGTGCCACGACAACCCCATCCCCTGTCGTGCCATAAACCGCCCCTGCCGCGCCACGCCTCCACAGATTGCCGCACCGCTTCTACACCCTGCCGCGCCATAAACCGCCCCTGCCGCACCACGCCTCCACAGATTGCCGTGCCGCTTCTACACCCTGCAGCAGCGACCAAGCTTCATCTTTAGGTTTTGGCCGCCGTTGCTCCTCCCTGCCACCGCTATTTCCCTACCATGGCCACCGTTTTACCCTACCGCCTCTCGCCTGCCGCGGCAAATGAACGCCTGCCACCGCATCCCCTCCCCTCCCTGTTGTTCATCGTGTCGCAGCAAGCGCACTCCTTGTTGTGGTTCACCAGCGAGTCCTACCGCCGTTGCTGCCATCTTTCTATTGCGGCAAGCCCAACTCCTGCCGCCACAAAAGAACAACAATCTGATCTGATTTGGTTTGGCCAAAGAAAAAGACTTGTTTCGGTTTGTGTAAAAGAAGAAAAAAAAGAGAGTTTGATTTCGGTTTGAGAGAGGAGAGGAGAAAAAGATTCCGGCCACAAACCCTAGAGTTGGTTTCGGAATCAACACAAAAAGAGAAAAAAAAAAGAGAGAAGAAAAACAGAAAAAGAGAGAAGAAAAACAGCAAAAGAGAGTCCTCTGTTCCGAAATTTGGAAAGTGCATCAAACTTGCACGAAAATCAGTGAAAATTGGTAGAGCCCTTCCTGATATAGCCACCAGATCCCAGAAAAAATTTGGGCATGTTTGTCCCACGGGATCAAAAGATATAGCTGTTTGAATTTGAAACCGAAACGAATTCGAGTCCGTTTCCGACACCCCTTCAGTAAAACGTTAACTTTTGCATACGAAGTCGGAATTCGACGTTCTTGTACTTGTTTCGAAGCTATCGACGACGTGCATCTGAAAATCAAACAGGCGAAGCGCCTGTAGCCCTCCAATACCCCCAAAATCGGCCATCTTTAGTCCCGAAATCGCGTCACAAGTTTTTGATTTTCTGTTTTTGGCTTTTCTTTCGGTCTTCCCTTTGGAATTTGGGGTCCGTCCAATTGAAAAAGTTGTAGATCTCGTCGAAACCTTTCAAACAAGTATATATAAGCCACATAAAACTTTGTTGTTCATCGTTTGAGACTAGTTGTTGTATCTGCTCAATCTAGAGGGCCGTCTACGTTGCACATTTTCTCCGTTTTTATGCTCTACATCGCGTGAACGATCTTATGCCCTTAGAAAGAAGTTTGAGTAGTTGGCTAGCGTCTCTCCTAGTACTTGTTGTGAGGCTTTCCATTGCTTACATCAAGTCACATTGATCGTTGCGTGTGCGTACATACACTTCTCTGCATAGGGCGGTGATTCGCTAGCTTGGATTAGGCTAGGATCAGCAACTTGACGAGTACTTTGAACAATCTTTCGACTTGCATTAATTGATTTGATTATTACTGATCCTTTGCTACATATTGTGCCTTCCGAGCTCCACCTACTCTTGATCAGAACAGGTCCCCTCTTGCAATCGTATCCACGTTCGACACGTTATCACGAACCGACCACGGTGTACCACCTCTGCATGCTCTGCAAGAACACTTGTAAGAGTGTGGTAAGGCGGCTGAGTGTGTGATTCCACCTTCTATCACCTAGTAGTTGATAGGGATAATACCTTTGTGTTGTCTTTTGTTTTCTACTAACCATGGCAGGTGACTCGTCTACTGAGAAAGAGTGTGTGCTAAAGGGAGAGCTCATGACGCTTTTGGATGAACAACTCACAACCATTAATGAGGACATCGACAGGAAGCTTCAAGCTACTACGGCTACATTGCAGCGCTCCATCAACGATAATATTGCAGCACTTACTACACGTCTTGAAAGAATGGTGAATCGGCCACCGAACAATGGACGCGAGTATGATCACAATGCAGCCCAAGATCTTGCGGAGGGATATGATAATGAGAGGCAATACCGCGACGTCGATGCTGCTCTTGCTGCCCAAGATGCACGTCAACGACACCGTCTATATCGCAACCGTCACGGTATGGGAGGTAATCATTTTTCGCACCACAATGCTCGTGTTAATGATGACTCTTTTGCTAAAGTTAAATTTACCATACCATCTTTTGCGGGTGTTTATGATGCTGAAATTTATTTAGATTGGGAGATGACAGTTGAACAAAAATTTAATGCCCATCTAGTTCCTGAAGTGCATAGAGTGAGACAAGCCACTAGTGAATTTAAAGATTTTGCTATCATTTGGTGGAACCAAGTAGTTAATTATGGCTTAGCACCTGATACATGGGATAGATTGAAGGAAGCTATGCGTGCTAGATTTGTTCCTCCTGCTTTTAAACGTGATATGCGTAAGAAATTACAGCGCTTTGACCAAGGTAATAAATCTGTCGAGGAATATTATCAAGAACTACAAATAGGCATGCTACGTTGTAATATTATTGAGGATGACGATGATAAGATGGCTCGTTTTTATGGTGGTTTAAGACGTGAAATTCAGGACATAGTTGATTACTAAGAGTATAATGATATCAATAGGTTGTTCCAGCTTGCTTGTTTGGCAGAAAAAGAATTGCAGGGAAGACAACAAATGACTAGGAGCAACTTTGGAAATACGTCTACATCGAGATCGCCAGCGGGACAAGCGACACGGCCCCACCTCCTGCGTCTCGATGCTGCCCCCTTCATGAGTAGGCGCATTCAATGCACACGCCACCAGCATCACGTGCACCCAAGGTAAGTAAATCTACTAGTGTGCGGTACCGTATGAGCTCTTCATTGGTGGCTTCCACGGGTCGTACGACGGGGATTGTGTGCCACCGTTGCAAAAGGATGGGCCATGTCATGAGAGATTGCCCAAGTCAGCGAGCATACATTGTGATAGAAGACGGTGGTTATGTAAGTGCTAGTGATGTTGAGGATGAATATGCTCTTGCAGCTAACCTTGCAGGTAATGATGATGATCACGAGACAGAATAGCGATGGAGATGAAATTTTAGGTGCGATGCTACAAAGAATTATAGGACCACCCTAATTGTGCAGCGAGTATTGAGCACTCAAAGAGAGCATGCAGAGAAGCTACAACGCCATAATTTGTTTCAGATGTTTCTCATCGTCAAGGATTACCGTGTTCGTGTCATAATTGATGGCGGGAGCTGTAATAACTTGGTGGATTCAGGATTGGTCAAGAAGCTTGGCTTGACCACACGTGCGCATCCTCACTCGTACCACATTCAATGGTTCAACAACAGCGGTAAAGTGAAGGTAACACAACCTGCGAGAGTGCATTTCTCCATTGGTTCCTATCAGGATGTTGCTGATTTCGACGTCGTGCCTATGCAAGCCTGTTCACTTTTATTAGGTCATCCATGGGAATTTGATACTGATGCAACTCATCATGGTAAATGATACGGGGGAGGCCCGATCTTCTCAGTGAGGAACCGTGGATAGTTGATGCGAAGTAGACGATGTCGCTAGCTGAACACTCGCGCCAATGCACGAACCCTGAACTCTTGGAATACGCCCAAAACACACCGGGTAGTTGTTCGTCGCGAGACCACGAACGACGAACGCCAAGTCCCCAATTCCCAATGGAACGACGGCTTGACCTTGGATTGCAGAATAAAACAAATGGATCTGTAACACCCCAGCTCAGCATTGAGCCTAGAATGTTACTAAAATTAAATTAAAACAAATACCACTAAGACTCGTGTAACACCTTGGCTATTCGGAAGCCAAGATGTCACCTAAAACATCTAACATACATCCATACTGCGGAAGAATTCGAATAAAATTAACGGATGATAGTATCAAAACAACCAAGACATGATGAAGGTATCCTTCCTTCACCATCTAATCTATTTATTTCAGTTCATTGATAATGAAAGTTCATGTGTAGTAATAAATCAACCTCAATGTGGTGAAGGTATCCTTCCTTCACCAATTATAATTTAATTATTACAGTTCATCATCAACGAATGTAAGATAGAACTAAATTTAATCTTGAACATGAATAGGGTGATGTGAGCAGTAGTGCGTGTCTACTCCTCTAAGTGAGCCAACATCAGGGATTACCTAAAATAAACAAACAACGCAAGAGTGAGTCCATGACTCGGCAAGTACATATATCAATAAGATAATCATTCAATATGAATAAGACAACCTCATCATCGGGTTCGATCACATCACAGTGACTACATATGAAGACATGATATGAATGCTCAAAATCAAAGGAATGGACTGCACACATGCATATCGGTATAACGGTGAAACACCGTCGGTGTTCACTCAAGCCCGCATCTTAACAAAAATGCGGGGATCCACTTCCGTATGAAGAAGCGTTTCATACGGTGTCCAACTGTGCCCATCTTGGAGTTAATGGGTCTTACATGCCCATTCAGGAATTAATGGGTCTTTCAAATCCACTCCGTGGGCGGACATGACAATGTCCAACACAGCCCCTGCTTGGAATGGTGGGACTTGCAATCCACTTTAGTGGATGAAACATGCATAATGAATGCATAGAATGAAATACAAATATTGAAAGACATGATAACAAAACATGGATTCAACACATATGAAAGAACATAGACAATCCATCTTCTCTCGATCATACAAAAATCACAGAGCATGACCATATAAACATTCATCAATCACAATCGTTAAGGGTGGCAATGTACTTGCCTTCCGCGATCTGCACGTTAGTCGGCAAAGATGATACTCTAAACCCGAGGCTTCACTCCTAAACAAGTAAAATAATTTCAATAAGGACATAATATACCCAACACTACTAATCGCGTTAAACATCGCTTCACATGACTCTAGTCATTAAAACAAAGCTTAAATTGAAATCAACAATTTCTTACATAACTTAATTCTGGACAGCAGCACGGTAATTGACATAACTATTGGTCTGGAACTCGAATGAGGTGAGACCAATTTCCATGAATTCTTAACTGACATATCTACAATACTCTAGTTGGGCAAAAGTTCAGATTTTGCCTCTAATAAAATTTGGCCCACGGCTCAAATCTGTTGACTGAATTAATTGACAGAAATATCGGCTAAAATAAAATATCCATAACTTTTGTTGTACAACTCCAAATTGGACGTTCTTTATCAATCTGAAAAGGTTATGAAATTACCTACACTAACCTAGTTGGCACGACATTCAAATTTTGCCTTTAACAAAAGTGGCACACGGTCAAAACTAGAGATAAAAACTAACATACAATCTGGACAGACTGATCTACAATCTGGACAGTCACAAAGAAAAGTGCATAACTTTTGATATATAAATCCAAATGAGGTGTTCTTTATCAATCCTGAAAGCTAGTGATATCACCTTCAAAATTTGTTATGGGCAAGACCTCTGAATCACCCTCTAACTAGGCCATAAATCAACCTAAACAGAGACTGCTAATTCTCGTCAGGATTCTGGACAGCAGATAATAAATCTATCATAACTTTTGACTCGTTCGTCGGATTTTAGTGTTCTTGGCGGCCACCGAAAGCTAAGAACAAGACCTACAATACTCCAGGAGATGAACATCTCTAAATCGGCCTCTAAAACCACGAAACAGACCTCGAAACATACTGGACAGATTTGAATTTGTAGCAGCAGCAATTCAATCCAACCAATCTTAATCGATTTCGCATCTAATCTAAATCAAATGGCGGGAAACATCGCGTTACCATTGGAGACCCTCAGGATGGCGCTGATCAAATTCCCCCACGAAGCGATCTTCTCCCACCTCCTCTTCCTCCATCTAGATTTGATGGCAGCCCATGATCTACATCTCCTCCCTTCGCGTTGGTCGGCATCCGGAGGCATCAAGGCAGGGGCGACACCACCAGCGAGGGGAGCTCCAAGGGAGGTGGGCGCCTAAGGCAGGAGGGAAGGTGGAGAGGGTGGCGGCAAGGGGAGGGAGAGAGGGAAAGGGTGGCGGACCTAGGGTTAAGGGGAGGGGCGCATGGGTTTGGGCCTGGCGCCTCCCCTTCTTGGCCCACCAGTGGGCAGCCACTCGGCCTACTTAGCTCGCGGAGGCGGGCTCTCAAAACCCTTTTTTTATTTTGTTTAATTAATTCCCTCACCGATTAAATAATCTCTAATCGAAACTCGGTATCACATTCTACCCCCTTAAGAGGATTAGACCTCGAATCTAAGCACACTTAACGAAAGAACAACCACGATCGAGAACGAACAATGGTAACCACGTGCTGTTGTGAACAACACCGGCTAAGGCTCACGACGTGAAACTCCAACTTCGGTAGCCTCTCCTCGGATGAAACATACCACAACACAACGACGTAACACGGCGTGCGAACTAACACTCAACCCGGTACTTCCAGGTACTCACTCAACACGAGAACATACAAGATGTTACGTACTCCGCGCTTGGACTCGAGACAGTCCTGGCGATATGCCAACTAGCGAAAACAACCCAATGACACCGAACCACACGACAAGCACAAAGAAGACGGAACTCTTATTCCACCTCTCAATTGAACTCTTCACCGAAAACAAAGATCACCTCCTTTAACCGGAAACACACGATCGAAAACTCTTTAAGCAAACTCTTTTCTGCAAAACACATCTGAATAAGAAAGATTCACATCACAACTAGACGTTACCAGCGGAGTGCATGTGTAAAATCAGAATCGAATTTCATTACGAAAATCTTTCCACCTTAAAAGTGGCGGTTGCGAATAAATGTCACGAAAACCAAAGGAGGAACGATTTTAAATGCCCAAATCAAAACTTCCTTTATTCTTCTGAACCGATAAGAACCACACACACCAAAATTGAGTCAAACTCGACTTACTGAAGACATTGGTCAACAGCATAAGCCCAAGCAAGAAAAAAGAAAATGCTTCACTAATCAAGAAGACATCTTTTTCCTTAGTTTCACTTTTTGGAATAAAATATCTCTCCAACCTTGGAATTCGAATTCATCGCATACCACACGTTCTCAACCTCTTAATTTAACATCCTCAAATTTAGGCTTAAACCGAAACACATCATCCACACCTTTGTGGAGAGACTCTATTGATTCCACTGAACACTCTAGACAAACTGATGACATTACATTGATAGAGGGCACCAAAGCACCTCAAAGACCCACGTACTCTCATCACCTCCAACTTTCAAGAATAACACGTCAGAATCCTCAGTACACCCGCTCATGAACTACATCAGAAGGGTTCTATCGACAATCATTCCACCACTCAGAATACTCCAGTTTTCTATCTCCTCTACTCACAAATCTTTGGGCGACCAAAAGTCTAGCATGAAAATGGAAAGCCCAAATTTAACCTCCAAGACCCCTACCACGAATTCCTCTTATAACACATGGTGAAATCATCGGATTAAATCTCTAATATCCCCACAATTCTGACATACTCACTCATTGACATCATCAGGAATCACTCACTCAACATCGCAATTATTTCCAATTGCGTTACGCTATAAAATTGATTAAGGTTTCCATACATTTGATAATCCGCAACATTTCAACATGAATCAAAGTTTTGGAACTACACTATATCGTAGGTTCTACTTAGTTGAACACTATACGCTTTTACTTGACCATACCTTCCATCCAATCAACTTACCTCCAAGAGGTTTAGGTCAAAACCAACTCATCTTCTATTACTCCTCCAATAGGTGGGTAGCAAAATCTCACCCCTACAATCACTTAACCACCACCAAACAATTAACAACTCACGATTTGTAAAACTTTATAGCACAAAGCGGTTGATCCTTTCTCAAAAGAAAGAGGCGAACAAGAACAACTTTCACCACACAGAAAATGTTGCGCCACACGAGTGAGCACGAGACCAAAAGAAATAACTGTAATAAAGATCCGGGAAAACGAAGTTGAGTTCACAATGGAGAGCACGCATCACCTCGAAATGGAAATAGCAAATAACAACCAATAAGAAAATGACATTGCGATTGGAACTCGACAACTCTTGAGTGAAAAGAGCAAAAGTTTATGAACAATTCAAATAACCACGAGTTACAAAACTTGACTCAAATTCTCAAATATTCCTCTGTACTCTTTCCTTTAACACGAAATTAATTCTTTGACTAACAGCGCTTTGCCACAATGAACAAGATAAGGTCTTTAGTCCAAACCACACGGACTAAATAAGAACCAATGAAATTCCTCAATACGTCAAATTTGTTCCGAACAATTCAACTACACACGAAACATGAGATCCAAATAATCTCAGCCACCAAACTCGAAACATTTCCAATTATAGGATTTCATGAAAAACAAGCAGATTATTCTTCTCTTAAGGGGACCAACATAATTTTTTTTCTTTAATTGCCGCTTCACGTTGCCAACTCAAACCAAAAATCCTTTAAGATTAAATCACGTGAATCTCTAAAGAAGCAACAAGACAATTTGATACCTCAATTTATTTAAAATAATTTCAGCTACCAGATGATTCAAGAGCTCAAAGAAAATATCACGAAAGCTAAACTTGAAATATTCTCAACTGAACGATATCATCGAAGGCGATCAAATTACTATGGGTATTAACATCAATTTCACAACAACAATTAGAAAACACTTCGAAAGACCCACGTGAAAAGAATGGGTTGATTCTTTCTCAAAAGAAGGGACAAATGGAAACAACTTTCACCAACTAGAAAACTCATCTACCACTCGCACTGAACACGGGACCAAAGAAGAAACCAATTAAGCAATGAACTCAAAGAACATAAGCGAAGTCCAAAGTTGAAAGCATAAACCTCACAAGAAGAGAATATCGAATCTTAACAGATAGGAACAAATAAACATTCAAGATCGAAGCACTTGCATCATCAAGAACCAATATAACTCGCAACATCTCGCTACTCGATAAACTTCATTTACTACATAAAAGCCCGAACCTCAAAAGATCATGAACATAAAAACTCGAAATTTGATCATTTAGAGAATATCACCATGGGTGATCAAATTACTATGAGAATTAACCTCATTCTCACATTTTGACTGTTAATAACATCGACAACATTCACTAGTAATGAGAATCATCAAACTTTATTACTCCATCCTAAAACTTCCCAAAGGAACACAAACCACAAGGTTGAAACAAATTTATTATAACCAGATTATGCTAAGCAATAACCATATCACAAGGCACGTTATCAAAGACTACTTACAGATCCATCTACTCAACTATTGGTGTTGCTCAACACCTTCTTCGATGCTCATTAACAATTGATGATTGTACTAATCATGTGTGTACATATGGTGATACGGGGAGGCCCGATCTTCTCGGTGAGAAACCGTGGATAGTTGATGCGTAGATGATGTCGCTAGTGAACACTCGCGCCAATGCACGAACCCTCAACTCTTCGAATACGCCCACAACACACCGGTAGTTGTTCGTCGCGAGACCACGACGACGGCACGCCAAGTCCCGATTCCCGTGGAACGACGGCTTGACCTTGAATTGCGAACGAACAATTGGATCGCCTAGTCCTCTCTCAAAGTCCTCGCATGAACTCGGGTCGAAAGAACAAGCAATAGCTATGTTTCAATCTTATGAATAAACTGGTCTAATGGATACAAGGGAGGGGCAAGGGTATTTAAGGCGCCCTCCATGACTCACGCACGACCTAGGGCCGGCCACACATGCCGAATCAAACTCTAACTCGGCTAAGACCTAAAAACACACAAAGGAAAACCTAACTTAAGTCCGTCACATTGTTTCGGCCATAGCGGCGCGACCGTAAGTCTTCTGAAGCTGGGGCCAAAACCATTGTGTGGGCCTTGGAATAAGCTTTCAAACAAGTCCAAGAACACCCCAATCGGACTCCGTATGCAAAAGTTATGGCCTTTTTATTACAGCCCTGTTGGGCTGTCCTGAACCGAATCCGAATTGAATTCTGAGTTGATTCCGAGATGAATTTCGGTTGCACTTGTGGAAGATCCGAATTGGGCTTGAATTCTTGGGCTTTTCTCCTTGGTTGACCCATGAGCTTCTCCTCCATTGCTTTGACTCCGCCTCCTCTTGGTTCCAAAGGCTTCACAATGTTCAAACTGAGAATGCACAAAACATTTGCATGAGGTAATACCCAATTCTCATCAATGACAATAGAAGATTCATTAAGAAACAAAAGCACCTGTTGATTTAGAAGTTTAGCTCTTGCTCTCGTCAGTGGACCAATATGCACTTCTACTTGAATTATTTGTAGCGCCACGTATGGCGTCCACCTCGATGTGTATGACCACCAATACGGAAAGATGTATAAGTGTTAGGGATGCCCTCATCATCCTCCCCTCTTGAAAAGGCGTCGCCTCGACGACTGGATCATCACCACCAAAGAAAGGTGATAAATCAGCGACATTGAAAGTAGAGCTCACGCCATAGTCATCGCCGGAAAGCTCTATCTTGTAGGCATTGTCGTTAATCTTTGCAAGCACCTTGAAAGGTCCATCACCTCGTGGCAGCAATTTAGACTTGCGGCGTTACGGAAAACGATCCTTGCGGTAGTGCACCCAAACCAAATCACCGGTTGAAAAATCATCTTCTTCCGCTTATTCGCCTTCTCGATAGGACTTGACCTTGCGCTATCTCCTCTTTTGTTTTGAGATGCAATTTCTTCACATACTCAGCTCGCTTGGATGCCTCCATATGAACACGGTGTTGACTTGGAAGTGGCGACAAATCAAGCGGCGAAAGGGTTTGAAACCATACACCACCTCAAAAGGACACAATCGCGTAGTGGAGTGCATGGCCCGATTATAAGCGAATTCCACGGCAAACAATCCTCCCACTCGCAGATTCTTCTTGATCATGGTCCAAGTAGCATCGAAAGTGTGCGGTTCACCACCTCCGCTTGACCATCGGTTTGGGGATGACAAGTCGGCTTTGAATAACAACCGTCCCCGCTTACCCCAAAGTGTCTTCCAAAAGTAGCTCATGAACTTCACGTCACGATCGACACAATAGTGCGTGGCACGCCATGTAGCCTCACGATCTCCCCGAAAAACAAGTTAGCAATATGCGACGCATCGCCGCTCTTGTGGCACGGAATAAAGTGTGCCATCTTTGAAAACGATCCACAACGACAAAAGCAGAATCACTCCCCTCTTAGTTCTAGGTAATCCTAAACAAAATCCATACTAATATCCTCCCATGGTGCATTGGGAAATGTAGAGGGGTATACAAACCGTGTGGATTCAATTTTGATTTCGCTTTGTGGCAAGTAATGCACCGTTGCACATACCTCTCTACATCTCGCCTCATCTTAGGCCAATAAAAGTGATCGCCAAAGATAGATAACGTCTTCTCACGCCCAAAATGTCCCATCAACCCACCCGCATGTGATTCCTGCAGAATAGCAAACGCACGAGGAGTCCGGAACGCATAATTTGTTAGTGCGAAACAAAACCCATCATGGATGTGAAATTTATCCCACCTTTTCCCTCTTTGCAATGTGCATAAGGAACGGAAAAATCATGGTCATGAGCATATAAATCACGCAAACTCTCTAAACCAGAACTTGCACTCCTAATTGAGTTAAAAGCACACTTTTCCTAGAGAGTGCATCACCTACTACATTTTCCTTTCCTTCTTATATTTTACAATGTAAGGAAACGACTCAATGAATTCGACCCATTTGGCATGTCTACGTTCAGTTTGCTTGACCCTTTAAATACTTGAATGCCTCATGATCGTAATGAATAATAAACTCTTTAGGCCATAAATAGTGTTGCCAAGTTTCTAACGCACGCACTAAAGCATAAAGCTCTTTGTCATAGACCGGATAATTCAATTGAGCACCATTTAGTTTCTCACTAAAATAAGCTACCGGTCTACCCTCTTGCATTAAAACACCGCCAATACCCAATCCACTAGCATCACACTCAATTTCAAAATTTTTAGTGAAATCGGGTAAAACAAGCAACGGCTTGATCACCGTTTCTTAAGTTCAACAAAAGCATTGTCTTGCGCTACCCCCACACAAATTCAACACCCTTTTAGTAAGTTCATTCAAAGGGCAGCTATGGTGCTAAAATCCTTCACAAAGCGCCGATAAAAACCAGAGACCATGAAAGCTCCTAATCGACTTACATTCACAGGAGTTGGCCAATTTTTAATCGCTTCAATTTTAGACTCATCTACTTCAACTCCTCAATGCAAAACAACATAGCCCAAAAGATGACACGATCTTTGCAAAAGGTACACTTCTCTAAGTTACCGAATAACCTAGCCTCACGCAAAACTTGTAGAGCTTGTCTAAGATGGTCTATGTGTTCATTCACTGCGATCAGAAATCGAATATCATCAAAGTACACAACCACAAATTTACCAATCAAATGCCTTAAAACATGATTCATTAAGCGCATGAATGTACTAGGTGCATTAGTTAAACCAAAAGGCATGACTAACCACTCATACAACCCAAATTTTGTTTTAAATGCTGTTTTCCACTCATCCCCTTCATGCATCCTAATTTGATGGTAACCATCACGAAAATCTATCTTAGAAAAATAACAAAGACCACTCAATTCGCTTAGCATATCATCTAAGCGAGGTATAGGATGACGATATCGAATTGTGATATTATTAATCGCTCGACAATCTACGCACATACGCCATGAACCATCTTTCTTAGGAACTAAAATAACAGAACAGCACAAGGGCTTAAGCTTTCACGCATATACCCTTTGGAGAGAAGCTCTTGTACTTGTTTCTGATTTCCTTTGTTTCCTCGGGATTGGTGCGATGCGGTGGTCGGTTCGGCAAATGACTCCCCGAATCAAGTCGATCTTATGTTCTATCCCACGAATTGGTGGTAGCCCACCGGTACCTCGCTTGGAAAGACGTCAAGTCCTCGCAAAACACAAGCAACACCACTAGGAAGAGAAGACAAGTCGTTAGTCGAAAGCAAGGCGCTCTTTGTACAATAGTACAAAGTGCACCAAATTGGGATCTTCGCTGAATTCTCTCATTTCGATTTGGTGGCTAACATCACTAAATTCTTCTCTCGCTCTTTGGCGCCTCAACGTGCATCTCAATTTTCTCGCATTGAAGAATTCACAATGCTGCGGTGTAAGGGGCTTCAAGATGATATCCATATTATTCCATCGAAATGTGTAGCGATTTGTACGCCCATCATGAACAAAGCAGAACGGTCATATTGCCATGGCCGTCCCAAGAGCAAGTGACACACCGTCATAGGCACAACATCGCATGATCCACGGTTGTCGGTGTACTTCCCAATAGAAAACGCCACTCGCACCATATAGTTCACCTTCACTTCCTCTTTGTCGCTCAACCATTGCACATGATAAGGACGTGGATGCGGCAAGTACTTCAAACCCAACTTATGACACATATCCTTGCTAGCCAAATTGTGACAACTTCCGCCATCAATGATCACTTTGCGGACCTTACCTTATCAAGCTTCGCCAAATCAAACAAATTGCACCGTTGCTCGAGTGACGGCGATGGCATCACACTAAGCACCTTGGGCGTGCAAACAATGGAATATCGCGGTGTTAGGAAACTCAGATCGCACTCACATTGTTCTATGTCATCGCAGTGCAAGATCGGTTGCGATCGGCGACTCGTCATCACTAGTCAAACATAACCGCCATCCTCGGTGATAAGCATAGTTCGACATTTGGGCATTCCTCCAAAATGGCCAACACCCTTGCACTTGTGGCAAATGATGTCACGTGGAACGACTGTTGACCCCATAGACGCAGGTCGCACTAGCAGCGCGCGCCGCGGTCGACGCCGATGCCGTGTACTCCACTTCTTACTTGCGGAATCGCGCATTGCCGAATTGCTTCCGGCACGAGTGCTCTTGTTTGGTCGCTGTTGTTATATGGCTGTTCCGGATGGCCAAGGACGTGAACGGCAACAACCGTGCATCTTCAATCACTTGTCGCCGGCCGGCGTGCTTGGTGCAAAGAACTCAATCATATCATTATAGGGATGGTGATTGACAATGCGCTGAGCGGCATGATTCATGCCACTAGAAATCTCGCCATGGTCTCGTTCTTCATTCTCGGACATCCGCATGTATCATGATAGTTTCCATCTCCTTATGATATTCATCAATTGACCTCATACCTTGTCGCGACCTTCATCAACTTCTCAAATAGTGAGCGCTTGTAGTGGCGGGTACAAAGCGTGCCCGCAAATGTCGCTTCATCTGCTCCCGTGTGATAATCGGCAACTCATGGCGCTCCATGCGCTATTTAATGAATCGCTCCCACCAATGTGTAGCATAATCATCCAAGCCATTGGAAGCAAGCAATGACTTCTTCTCATTGGAATAGTTGTTCATTGAAACAACTTATCCACCTTCACTCCCAAGTGAGGTATTGCTCCACATCCGTACTCACACGAAAATATAGGAAGAGTAAATTTGGGCTTAGCGACAAAATCGCCGGCGCTGCCGTGTCGACGCCGCACGTTGTTCGCGATGGTGGCGCTCGCGGTCATCGTAGTCGCCGACGGAAATCGTCATCCCATTGCTCGGCCTCATCCGCCATGCTACGAGGTGCACGATGCACACCTCCTCCGTGGACACCCCGTGGTGCGCCCCACCGGCTGCCGCTGCCTCGCCACGCCGATGAGCTCCGAGGCGTCGCGCCGCCATCCCGATGTTTGGCGGCACCGCCATGCGACGCGACTTGCGCCACCGCCGCTCCTCATCCACACGAATAGCATGCTCATCCTCGGTCTCATTGTGCAAAACGCCGAGGGCGTGCACACTCGTGTCATCGGCTTGCGCACCCTCACGAGATTGTGTTGAGCGAACATGGCGCGTAGCTCCGTGAAGTTATTGTTGATGGCGTGACGCAATTGTGTGACCTCCTCCCGAGGGTGTTCACCCACCGAACTTCCCGAGTTCATCGCGCACGCCATTGTCACCATCTTGAAGTTGTTTTTGTAGCATCTCGCGCAACCGAGTGTACTCGCCCACGTGAACCGCCCCGGATTAGGTGGATCCTCCGTGACCTCGACATAGCAACAACTCACAAACAAGAAATGAGGTTATATGCGGGTTAGTAAACAAAAGCTCTCGCTACTACGCCGCAACTCACCGTCCCGAAACACGACAAACTTACTGCTCCAAAGTGAATCAAGGACGGCAAACGACAGGCCAGACAAATGAACGACCTTAACCCAGAATGTAGGAGCGTAACCAAGAGCAAGGGAGTACACAAACGGGTGTAGGTGGAGCTTGGACGGTATGTGTATATCCTATGCAATCTGATATTCAAGGTATTGTAAAGCTAAGTAATGATCCAAGCTAGAGTATTTTGCCTGTGCCGATCCAATGAGTTTAGCCTAAGTGTATGAACACACACGCGCAAGGATAAATGAGACTTAATGCAAACAAAGGACTGAGCTAGCGAGCGAGGAAAAGAGATGAAACCAGCTCTTTTGCACCAAGTACGGGATAGACGCTTAGCCAATTGCAAAGGAATATACTAGGGCACAAGATTGCTCAATCAAAATTGAAAAACACAAGCTAAAAAGATGACTCGGATCGTAGTAGCTAAAAGTATGCGCGGATCAACTCGAAAAGGGATGTCGTCGCCACGGGTACCTTAGAATCACCCGCAGAGGGGCTCACAATTTTGAGCGAAATCGAGAAACAGAATTTTTCGCTTTGCCCGCTTTGAGGCCCTAAACGACCTTTTTGGGGTCAAGTTTTCCGCACACGTATGCCCGTGGCTTACGCGATGTAAAACCCTGCATTTCCTGCACTTCTTCTTTTTGGCTCTATTTTCCGCTTCCTTTCCAACGGATCAAGAAACGCCCAATCGGAGGTCGTATGCAAAAGTTAGCGTTTTTTTTTTTTTTTTTTATATATATGCCGCGCTCTTCTATGCGCTGCCTTTTCCTTCTTTTCCTCTCGCCTTGCTCCCGTGGAATCGCGCAACCCTCACAAACAAAGAACGTAATCAACTTGAATGAGCAACTCTAGGTGCAATATCAATAGCTAGTCTCAAGATGAAAGGATATAAAGGACACCAAATGTGGTTCGGCCGGCTATGATGTAGTGGCCGAAACTCAAGATGGAGCAATTGGACTCGGATTGTGTTTGAGCTAGAGGTTGATTAGGACTCTAGTCACACCAAGGAGTTCGGATAAGGAAACAACACCGTCTCTGATTGTCTGGCAAGACAAATGCACTCGACGATCGGATGATGAGCTTTTGGGTGCTAATTGAGGAGTTCAATCAGCAAATTTTTTTGATAAAGATTAAGCTACGCAATGGAAACACAAGGATCAGCACTAAAACAAAACTCTAATGGATGAAAACTTAACTAAACGCACAAGAAATAAATGCAGATTAAACTACGGTTTTGGTAATCGCAATTTTTGGTTTATTGTACGATAGGAAAGAAAACGAATCTAACTACGGGTAAAGAAGTTCTCACCGAGTAAACCTAGAATCTGATACCACATGATACGGGGGAGGCCCGATCTTCTCAGTGAGAAACCGTGGATAGTTGATGCGAAGTAGACGATGTCGCTAGTCGAACACTCGCGCCAATGCACGAACCTCAACTCTTCGAATACGCCCACAACACACCGGTAGTTGTTCGTCACGAGACCACGAACGATTTAACGCCAAGTCCCCGATTCCCGGTGGAACGACGGCTTGACCTTGAATTGCGAACGAACAATTGATCGCCTAGTCCTCTCAAAGTCCTCGCATGAACTCGGGTCGAAAGAACAAGCAATAGCTATGTTTCAATCTTATGAATAAACTGGTCTAATGGATACAAGGGAGGGGCAAGGGTATTTAAGGCGCCCTCCATGACTCACGCACGACCTAGGGCCGGCCACACATGCCGAATCAAACTCTAACTCGGCTAAGACCTAAAAACACACAAAAAGGAAAACCTAACTTAAGTCCGTCACATTGTTTCGGCCATAGCGGCGCGACCGTAAGTCTTCTGAAGCTGGGGCCAAAACCATTGTGTGGGCCTTGGAATAAGCTTTCAAACAAGTCCAAGAACACCCCAATCGGACTCCGTATACAAAAGTTATGGCCTTTTTATTACAGCCCTGTTGGGCTGTCCCGAACCGAATCCGAATTGAATTCTGAGTTGATTCCGAGATGAATTTCGGTTGCACTTGTGGAAGATCCGAATTGGGCTTGAATTCTTGAGCTTTTCTCCTTGGTTGACCCACGTGAGCTTCTCCTCCATTGCTTTGACTCCGCCTCCTCTTGGTTCCAAAGGCTTCACAATGTTCAAACCTGAGAATGCACAAAACATTTGCATGAGGTAATACCCAATTCTCATCAATGACAATAGAAGATTCATTAAGAAACAAAAGCACTGTTGATTTAGAAGTTTAGCTCTTGCTCTCGCAAGGACCAATATGCACTTCTCTGCACTTGAATTATTTGTAGCGTCACGTATGGCGTCCACCTCAGTATGTGTATGACCACCAATACGGAAAGATGTATAAGTGTTAGGGATGCCCTCATCATATGGTACTAATTTCATTTGCAATCACAAAACCACATATAAATATAGATTCACATTTCACCTTTGTTCAGAAATCATTTCAAAACATGATTAAAGATTCACTAACATAATTTTCTATAAACAAGGTTTCATGAATCGATACACCACACCCATCCGTACTTTATACAAGTTCAACAATTTTAGCATACCAGAAAATAGATAAATCTAGCTCTTATGCAAGATCTATAGGTTCCAATGGATATGGACAGTCTTCATTTAACCTACACCATGTATCAAATACAAGGACATTTCAAATTAATCAATTTCACTTTCATGGATGGTAGTTAAGAATAATTGATTTGCACCATGCTAATAACCCAACTTGGTAACTCATATCGTAACAATTTATTCGTTTAGTTATAACTTCTCATTTTAAGCATAGCAAGACATCACAAAAGGATTCTAACACCTTACTACAGCAAAAGAGAGACTTCAAACCTCAACGCTCGAAGTAATCCAAAAGAAACGCATAAAGCCAAAGCTTTCCCATGCAAACGAACTTACAAATGGAAACTCTCACTAACCAAGCTATCAAACGAGTAAATGAGTCATTCTTTTTCAATGAGAAAGAAGGAGCAACCATGAAACTTCAATCTTGCCAATTGACAACGATCACAAGTAGTAAAAACAACTCAACAGTTGGAAAGCAATATTTGTTTCAGAGAACCAAGAGGGATCTATGGAAAACCATAACTATCATGGACCACAAACCCCGGAGAAGTTCATCAACCACCACAGACAAGAATTGCCGATTCAAATCAAGAAAGAGAACAACTTTCTAAAGCAACTCACGCTTAACCCTCGAACTATGGTACTGGATAACTACCCTCTAACCACGTTTCGCGAATGGGTGTAACCCGTGAATCCTGAGTAACAACCACGACCTCCACTTCTTATCATCCGTTAACGCCACGCTTCACCAAAAACTCAATTATAATTACACAGATCATCTTATGACAATCAAAGTATTAGTTTATAGATATTGAATATCATAGCGAGATCATATATTACCAAGAAGGATGATAGTACAGAAGCAATTCAACAATTGCTCAACAAGATGAAACATAACAACAGATAATGCGGAAGCAATGTAATTTCCAACCCCACCTCATGTGTACAGTGTGTCATTTTAATGTTCTTCTATTAACCACGGACCTAAAGCCCGCTCGATACCAATCAGAACACCCTACCAAAGATTGAGCCTAGAATGTTACTAAAATTAAATTAAAACAAATACCACTAAGACTCGTGTAACACCGCTATTCGAAGCCAAGATGTCACCTAAAACATCTAACATACATCCATACTGCGGAAGAATTCAATAAAATTAACGGATGATAGTATCAAAACAACCAAGACATGATGAAGGTATCCTTCCTTCACCATCTAATCTATTTATTTCAGTTCATTGATAATGAAAGTTCATGTGTAGTAATAAATCAATTCTCAATGTGGTGAAGGTATCCTTCCTTCACCAATTATAATTTAATTATTACAGTTCATCATCAACGAATGTAAGATAGAACTAAATTTAATCTTGAACATGAATAGGTGATGTGAACAGTAGTGCGTGTCTACTCCCTCCCAAGTGAGCCAACATCGTGGATTACCTAAAATAAACAAACAACGCAAGAGTGAGTCCATGACTCGACAAGTACATATATCAATAAGATAATCATTCAATATGAATAAGACAACCTCATCATCGTTCGATCACATCACACCGACTACATATGAAGACATGATATGAATGCTCAAAATCAAAGGAATGGATGCACACATGCATATACTCAGATAGCCAGCGAAACACCCGTCGGTGTTCACTCAAGCCCGCATCTTAACAAAAATGCGGGATCCACTTCCCGTATGAAGAACGTTTCATACGGTGTCCAACATTGCCCATCTTGGAGTTAATGGGTCTTACATGCCCATTCTGGAATTAATGGGTCTTTCAAATCCACTCCGTGGACTCGGACATGACAATGTCCAACACCGCCCTTAATCGAATGGTGGGACTTGCAATCCACTTTCGTGGATGAAACATGCATAATGAATGCATAGAATGAAATACAAATATTGAAAGACATGATAACAAAACATGGATTCAACACATATGAAAGAACATAGACAATCCATCTTCTCTCGTATCATACAAAAATCACAGCATGACCATATAAACATTCATCAATCACAATCGTTAAGGGTGGCAATGTACTTGCCTTCCGCGATGCGACGCGTTAGTCGGCAAAGATGATACTCCTAAACCCGAGGCTTCACCTCCTAAACAAGTAAAATAATTTCAATAAGGACATAATATACCCAACACTACTAATCGGCGTTAAACACTGCTTCCCTGATGACTCTAGTCATTAAAACAAAGCTTAAATTGAAATCAACAATTTCTTACATAACTTAATTCTGGACAGCAGCACGGTAATTGACATAACTATTGGTCTGGAACTCGGAATGAGGTGAGACCAATTTCCATGGATTCTTAACTGACATATCTACAATACTCTAGTTGGGCAAAAGTTCAGATTTTGCCTCTAATAAAATTTGGCCCACGGCTCAAATCTGTTGACTGAATTAATTGACAGAAATATCGGCTAAAATAAAATATCCATAACTTTTGTTGTACAACTCCAAATTGGACGTTCTTTATCAATCTGAAAAGGTTATGAAATTACCTACACTAACCTAGTTGGCACGACATTCAAATTTTGCCTTTAACAAAAAGTGGCACACGGGTCAAAACTAGAGATAAAAACTAACATACAATCTGGACAGACTGATCTACAATCTGGACAGTCACAAAGAAAAGTGCATAACTTTTGATATATAAATCCAAATGAGGTGTTCTTTATCAATCCTGAAAGCTAGTGATATCACCTTCAAAATTTGTTATGGGCAAGACCTCTGAATCACCCTCTAACTAGGCCATAAATCAACCTAAACAGAGACTGCTAATTCTCGTCAGGATTCTGGACAGGAGATAATAAATCTATCATAACTTTTGACTTGTTCGTCGGATTTTAGTGTTCTTGGCGGCCACCGAAAGCTAAGAACAAGACCTACAATACTACAGGAGATGAACATCTCTAAATCGGCCTCTAAAACCACGAAACAGACCTCGCAACATACTGGACAGATTTGAATTTGTAGCAGCAGCAATTCAATCCAACCAATCTTAATCGATTTCGCATCTAATCTAAATCAAATGGCGGGGAAACATCGCGTTACCATTGGAGACCCTCAGGATGACGCTGATCAAATTCCCCCACGAAGACGATCTTCTCCCACCTCCTCTTCCTCCATCTAGATTTGATGGCAGCCCATGATCTACATCTCCTCCCTTCGCGTTGGTCGGCATCCGGAGGCATCAAGGCAAGGGGGGCGACACCACCAGCAGGGGGAGCTCCAAGGGGAGGTGGAGGCGCCTAAGGCAGGAGGGAAGGTGGAGAGGGTGGCGGCAAGGGGAGGGAGAGAGGGGGAAAGGGGTGGCCGGCCTAGGGTTAAGGGGGAGGGGGCGCATGGGTTTGGGCCTTGGGCGCCTCCCTCTTCTTGGCCCACCCGTGGGCAGCCACTGGCCTACTTAGCCGCCGAGGCCCGTGCCTCCGAAACCCTTTTTTATTTTGTTTAATTAATTCCCTCACCCGATTAAATAATCTCTCTAATCGAAACTCGAGGTATCACATGATCGTCTAATTCTCTCTCAAAGTCCTCGCATGAACTCTGGTGTCGAAAGAACAAGCAATAGCTATGTTTCAATCTTATGCATAAACTGGTCTACCTCTATGGTGCGGCCATGGGGGGTTTATATAGCCTCCCACGCAAGCACAAAACTTGGATGAACAGTAATCCGAGTCCGATTACTGTTCACGTGAATAGTAATCCGATTCAAAAAACGTCCTACTTTAATTTGGAAATTTAAACTAGTCTCCCTCTCGGTTTCCCTTGTATTGTGAGCTTTCCTTCTCTTAGCTTATGGAATTTGTTCGATGCTCTTGATGCTTCTTTTTATGCCAATGTAACCCTTGTTGCCATGTCACCATATGTCTTTCTTGACCGCCGTGCATGTGCTAGGGTTTTATCCACGAGAGCACGTTCCTCTCAAGGCCACATGGGTTTCTTCTCCCTTGTTGGCCACATGTGTTTCTCCTCTCTGAATTTGTTCCTCCTCCCTCTCCTCCCTCTCGGTTCCAAAGTCTTTAAATTTGTCAAACCTGATAATGCACCAAGTATTGCTTTAGGTAGTAACCAATTCTCATTGGCAACAAAAGGAAATTCATTAAGAAACAAATGCACTCGTTGTTTGAGAAGTTTAGCTCTGCTTCACGAATAACCTCATAAGTAGTAGGATATCCTCATCATCCTCCTTTCTTCAAAAGCCGTCCTCGGCTTTTGATAGCCCTCAAGATGTGGTAGACAAAAATACAACGATATGCATGGTATATATATTTGTCATCCAAACTCCTTTCGCTTAGCACATGATGATTTCTTGAAAGTGTAATAAACAAAAGAACAACGATATACGTGGTATATGTATGCATCAATTGTTGTGACATTCTCGTTGTTGCGCACAAAATAATTAGGATCATAGCAGCCATAGGATGTATTTGATATATACATTGCGATACTTTCAATACATCATTCTCCTCCCATGAGAAAAAATCGTCCCGACTTTGGTAAGTACATGGACAAGATATAAGAGGACCCACTAGATCAAGTTGTTCAAATATTGAGAGAAAAATTTTAGTTTCTTCCATGCTTCAACTCGACTCGTTGTTTACATTTATAGGAGAAACAAGTAGGCATCATATTGCGTTCTAAACAATAGGCACTTGTATTAAAATCTATCTCAAAATGATCATGATATTTCTCAATAGATGGTTTATGCAAAACATGCAAGTTTAAATCAGCAAGATTATCACAGTAATGCATATTCGATAAACATAGAACTTGTCATCTACACCATAATCTCCAATCAAATTGAATGTATATGTGTAGGCATAAGTACTAACGAGTGATTTTAAACATGAAACTTTAGCAAGATTCTCAATCACACTAGATAGCTCTCTATGAACATCGAATATGATATAGTATAAAAGATTATCAAAAGATATTTTAGTAAGAACGTCCTTATGGGTAATCAATTCCACATTATGTGAATTGAGCGTATAAATTCGAACATGGAATATTCAAAGGAACACTAGAGATCGAACTCGACGTACCTCTTCTTGATGAGTATGCAATTCAACACCATTATCATTACCTTTACCATCCTCCTCGCTTGTTGTAGGTGTTGTAGATATCAAATCATCATCATGAAACCATTGATCGCAAGCACTCTATCCCCACCGTGGTTATCTCCTCGCTTTCACGCCCAACGGTGCGTTGTTCAACTTTCAACTCATTTTCTTTAATATCAACTCCGCACAATGTGAAACAACACTAGAAGTAGAAAATAAATCGTGAATTTCAGTAGTAACCTCACTTTGACTATCATCTACTTCTCTTTTCGTTGGTGCATCTTTCTCACACTCAATAGAGATGCTCTCAACCTCACATATGGTGGAATCACACACTCACTTTCTTTATCATTCTCACTCAATTTGGCTATGTGGCACTCATTCTCATATGGGTTTGGATACATCCGTCCCCCAAAGATTGTGGGTCACAATTGAGCAATTACAAGAACCACAAACTCTTCATGAAGCAATGGGGCAGCACTACACCTAAACATGTACCAAGGGAATGTCCATGCTCGATCGCTTCACTTGTGATATACTAGCGCATTTAAACCTTTTCGTGGACAAGTCAACTTGTCAAGTAGAGAACGCTTGTAGTGGCGAGGTACAAACGCGTCCGAAATGCCGCTTCATCCGCTCCCACGTGATAATCGGCAATTCATGGCGCTCCATACGCTACATGAATAAACTGCTCCCACCAATGTGTGGCATAATCACCAAGCCACTAGACGCAAGTAAGAGCTTCCTCTCATTGGTATAGTTGTGCATCCGAAATAGAGTATCAATTTCTAGCTCCCAAGTGAGATATTCTTGTACATCTGTACGACCAAAAAATATAGGGATAGAAAATTTGGGCTTATCGTGAAAATCCTTACGATGCACGTTTGGTTGATTGAACATGGCGATGCGGCTCAAGAAGTTGTTGTTGATGTCCGTGCGTAGTTGCGTAACCTCCTCTCCGAGGTTGTTCAATCCAGTCCGAACGGACCCGAGCTCATCGCGCACACCATTATCACGATCATGAAGTTGCTTTTGTAGCGTCCCACACAACCGTGTATACTCCGTCCACGTAACCGGTGGATTCTCCGATAACTCCGACATGGATACAACCTACAAATAGCAAACAAAATTATATCCGGTTAGTAAAAAACTTGCTCTCTACGCCGCAACTCATCATCCCGAACACAAGACAAGCTTATCGTTCCAAAGTGAATCAAGGACGGCAAATCGACGGCCAGACAATGAGCGACCTTAACCCAGAATGTATGAGCGTAACTAAGAGCAAGGAGTACACAAACGGGTGTAGGTGGAGCTCGGACAGTATGTGTATATCCTATGCAATCTGATATTCAAGGTATTGTAAAGCTAAGTAATGATCCAAGCTAGAGTATTTTGCCTATGTGCTGATCCAAAAGGTTTGGCGAAGTGTATGAATGCACAAACAAAGATAAATGTGACTTAATGCAAACAAAGGAATGAGCTAGTGAGAGACAAACTGAAATTGAGATGAAAACTAGCTGCTTTTTGCACCAAGTACTATGAGAGACGCTAGCCAATTGCAAAGATATCAATGTTAGGCACAAGATTGCTCAAATAGGTTAAATACACAACTGAAATTGTGGACTAAGGTTTACTCTTCCCAATTTCGGCCAGCCCCTTTTGTTTGTTTTTTTCAAAACCGCATGAACAAAGCTCTTCGCCCTTGGCTATTAAGGAAACCGAAAGGAAAAAATTTGCACTGGTATTTATGGGTTTGATCTTTTGTTTTTTTAATACCTTTTCAAGCCGTGGCTTTTATTGTAACCGCTGCCTTTTCCTCTTTTCTTATTGCAATGGCCAAATAGGGTTTGCTCCTCTTGATTGCACAAGTCTCACAATTCAACAACGTGTAAATAAACCAAAGAATAGCCCTAGTGCAATGTACAAAAGCTAGTCTCAAGGATGAAAGGATATATGAAGCTCAAGAAACCCAAAGTGTTTTCGGTCACTATCTCTTTTGGGTGCTAATTGAGGAGTTCAATCAACAATTTGGTACGGTTTATGTGAACACAACGATTAAGCAACGCAAAAAGGAACACATGGATCAGCACTAAAAACAAAAACTATAATGGATGAAAACTTAACTAAACGCACAAGAAATAAAGATTAAACTACGTTTTGGTATTGCAATTTTCGGTTTATTGACGATAGGATAGAAAACGAATCTAACTACGGTAAAGAAATTCTCACCGAGTAAACCTAGAATCTGATACCACATGATACGGGAGGCCCGATCTTCTCGCTGAGGAACCGTGGATAGTTGATGCGAAGTAGACGATGTCGCTAGTCAACACTCGCGCCAATGCACGAACCTCAACTCTTCGAATACGCCCAAAACACACGGGTAGTTGTTCGTCGCGAGACCACGAACCATTTAACGCCAAGTCCCAATTCCCAATGGAACGACGGCTTGACCTTGGATTGCAGAACAAAACAAATGGATCGCCTAATTTCTCTCAAAGTCCTCGCATGAACTCGTGTCGAAAGAACAAGCAATAGCTATGTTTCAATCTTATGCATAAACTGGTCTACCTCTATGGTGCGCCATGGGGGTTTATATAGCCTCCACGCAAGCACAAAACTTGGATGAACAAGATCCGAGTCCGACATCGCTCACGTGAACAGAATCCGATTCAAAAACGTCCTACTTTAATTTGGAAATTTAAACTAGTCTCCTCTCGGTTTCCCTTGTATTGTGAGCTTTCCTTCTCTTAGCATGCGCGAATTTGTTCGATGCTCTTGATGCTTCTTTTATGCCAATGTAACCCTTGTTGCCATGTCACCATATGTCTTTCTTGACCGCCTGCATGTGCTAGGGTTTTATCCTCGAGAGCACGTTCCTCTCGTTGGCCACATGGGTTTCTTCTCCCTTGTTGGCCGCATGTGTTTCTCCTCTCTGAATTTGTTCCCGCCTCCCTCCTCCCTCTCGGTTCCAAAGTCTTTAAATTTGTCAAACCCGAGAATGCACCAAGTATTGCTTTAGGTAGTAACCAATTCTCATTGGCAACAAAAGGAAATTCATTAAGAAACAAATGCACTGTTGTTTGAGAAGTTTAGCTCCCCTCACGAATAACCTCATAAGTAGTAGGATATCCTCATCGATAAAAGTAATAAGTACTGTTATGCACAAAGGAAAGAAATAACTTTGCTACCTTTGACACCATTGAAATTGTGAAATGTGAACAAAAGATAGTGAAAATGAGCAAAAGAACTTGAACATGAATCGAAGTCGACAAGTAGTGAAGAAAGATTTCCACCTAGAAAAGAGAAGTCAGTACATAGTTCTAGGACAAAGGAAATTAAATTAAAGGGTTGTGTCATGCTTGCAACCAAACTGATCTTGTCGACAATTTTGATAATCATATGCCATGTGATGCTTTGAAATGCAAAGATGCTTCATTTTCACTTGATGATATATCTAGCTCTATGCCACACCGTCACTAACCTTTGCGTAAAAATGATGATTTGGAGACAACGATTGAGTCGAGGACGACTCAAATTCAAGAAAGGGATGATGATGAGGACATCAACTCTAAGGATGCAACCACTGCTTCGACCTGCTGCACGCCATCTTCTACTTCCACCACATCCTCTCTGATGCATGGTAGTTAGGATCGCGATCCTACTCTTAGAGTCTTACGATTCTACGAACCCACGACAGTCTGTCGATCCGAGTCTTACTGTCGATCCGATCCTACTCAAGGTAGTTAGGATCGCGATCCTACTCTTAGAGTCTTACGGTTCTACGAACCCACGATAGCTTAATCCTACTCGTAGAGACTTAGGACAATTCTTTTTAGAGGCCAGGCTTTGCTGATATTTTGTTTTAGAGTAAAATTTGTTGATATTAATTTCAAAGAATGAAACTATAAATAAACAAGGAGCGTGCAAAATATTATATCAGTGTGGTAATGCTGTTCTCCTGTAGTTCAGAACTATATCACCCATCATATCAGAACCATTATGCTTTTCTGTTGTGTGATAAGAAGTGTTTTGCCCCTTTTTTGGTAATAAGTAAGTGGTAAACCTTATAAGAATCATACAAACTTATAGTATAGATGGTAAATATGTGTATTTTTTACAAATCCGTAGAATCGTAGATTCTACGATTCGATACTACGATTCGATCCTACCGGAGGCAAATCGATCCGACTCGGGATCTCGACTCTGACTACCTTGCTCTGATGGGACTTTCGGCTACCGCACTTCCATATTCCCCAGTTGGACCGAGCCACGTCTACTCATATGAGCCGAGCATCGTCCACATGCCATGGTGCTATGTCTACATGCTATGGTGCTGCATCACCAATTATTGGCCCAAAATCTATGTAATATATTGGCCGACAACTTGGCCCATCTGTTGGACGACTTGGCCCATCTGCTGACCGGCCTTCCCCTAGGCCCGTACTGTTCATGTGGGCACTATTCACATATGAACAGTACCTTGGCCTAGGGTTCCCACCTCCCGGCCGCCTCCTCATATAGGAGCCGTTGCCCTTTAGTTTTGCTCAGGTTTTTTTTTAGATAATATTCTGCTTTGCAGTTTTTGTCGTTCATCGGTTTGAGGAACCCCAACTTGTGTGCTTCAATTATTATTCGCAATACAGATTGCATCTTCTACTCTCTTGCTTGTGTTCTCGATTCGCTTGCAGGAGATAGCCTTCTTCGCGAGGTCAACCGCGTTCGACACGGTTGATAACCAACAGAGCAGTGGTGTAGTGATTGCGAGGGGATCGATCTGTTCGAGTCGAAGCCTTCGGATCATCAACGTCGTGTTCTCCACAATCAACGTATCAGTACATATCGGAAGATCGGGCCACACTCTCATCACAACGCACTGAGGAAGATGATAAGGTTTGGCTCGCATCCTATCACCTCACCAACGTCACTCAGCAATGGTATTTTCAGCTCGAACGCAATGAGGGACAACCAACATGGGAACAGTTCAAAGATTTCTGCCACATGAGGTTCGGACCACCACTTAGGAGCAATCCATTAGGGGAATTAACTCGTCTCCAACACACGGGATCCGTCACCGATTACCAGACCAAGTTCTTGGCATTACTGTGTCGCACTGATTGGTTATCAACAATACAACAGGTGCAGATCTTCACGGCCGGTCTGTTTGAACCTCTTCGGACCAACGTTGAACTTCAACAAACAACTAACTTGCAGGTGGCAATGAGTTTAGCCCGGGCTTACGAATGGTGTGCTCAAACGACAACAAGTGCCTCCGCTCCATCGACTAGACCATGGCGACCACCACAGCGGCCTTCCATTCCTTTGCTGGCAGCACCACGTTCTCAGGAGCTTGTGCCACCAGTGTCTCCGGTACCAAGGCCTCGACCTACTAAGCCTTTTCGTCGCCTCACTCCGACGGAACGTTGCTCCAAAGGATTGTGCTATAATTGCAATGACAAGTTCCATCTGGGCCACCAGTGCAAACAACCGTTCATCACATATATTGACATGGGCAGTGAAGGGGAAGCGGGAGAGGACAACTTGGACTTACATGCACTGGAAGATGAGGAACCAGTTCCAGAAATCTCACTTCACGCAGTCATAGGCGCGTCCACGGGCGGTACAATGCAGCTCACGGTAACAATCGGCACTATCGACCTTATGGCTCTCGTCGATTCCGGATCCATGCATAATTTCTTGAGTGCCCGTGCCATACAAGCTACAGCGTTGCAGCTGCTTCCGCGACACGGCCTTCGCGTCAAAATTGCCAATGGTGAACAAGTCGACTGTGCGGGATTGTGTTGTAACCTGCCGATCAAAATTCATCAAGATCTATTCGAGATCACGGCTTATGCGATACCGCTAGATGGGTTTGATATCATTTTAGGTGTTCAATGGCTGAAAACATTGGGGCCAATCCTCTGGGATTTCGATGACTTAACGATGACGCTTTGGTTATAGGGACAGTGCATTCGATGGCACTACTTATCACCAGATCGTCCCATGCAGGCTTTGGTGCACTCGGGCCAAGAATCGTTGTAGCCCTTACTGGAGGAATTTTTGGGTTATTTGAGGAACCATCCAAGCTTCCTCCTGTCAGACCGCATGACCACCGTATCATGCTTCGGCCGGGTGCTGCTCCTGTCTCAGTGCGGCCATATCATTACCCCCATCATCAGAAGGATGAATTGGAACGTCAGTGCAAGGACATGCTTCATCGAGGAATTATTCGACACAGTCACTCTTGTTTTTCCTCTCCTGTCCTCTTGGTTAAGAAGCAGGATAGTACTTGGCGGTTCTGTGTCGATTACCGCGCACTCAATGAGTTGACTATCAAGGACAAGTTCCCAATTCTTGTGGTGGAAGAATTATTAGACGAACTGCAAGGTGCTCGATTTTTCACTAAACTCGATCTTCGGTCAGGTTACCACCAAGTGCGCATGCACCCGGATGATATATTCAAGATGGCATTTAGAACACATGAAGGTCTTTTCGAGTTCTTGGTCATGCCGTTTGGGTTATCTAATGCACCAGCCACCTTTCAGGCTTTGATGCATACAGTTCTACGTCCGTATTTGCGACAGTTCATACTGGTTTTCTTTGATGATATATTGATTTATAGTTCATGTTGGTCGGAGCATTTAAAACACCTTCGCATGGTTTTCTTGCTTCTTCGACATCACGAATTGTTTCTCAAGAAGTCTAAGTGCTCTTTTGGCTTATCATCGGTTTCATATTTGGGCCACATTATTTCAGAAGGTGGAGTTGCCATGGATCCATCCAAAGTGCAAGCTATTACCGACTGGCACCAGCCAAAGACGATCAAAGCATTACGTGGGTTTTTAGGTCTTGCTGGCTATTATCGTAAATTTATTCGAGATTTTGGCAAGATAGCAACACCACTCACAAACTTATTAAAAAAAAGAGGCGTTTGGTTGGTCTCCTGTTTTGAATCACTCAAAACGGCATTATCATCAGCTCCTGTTTTGCATATGCCGAATTTCACGCAACAATTTATCGTTGAGTGCGATGCATCAGGGTCGGGTATTGGGGCTGTTCTTCACCAAGGTATTGGACCCATTGCATTTTTTAGTCGACCTGTGGTACCTCGCCATTTGAAGCTACCCGCTTATGAGCGAGAATTAATCGGCCTAGTACAGGCTGTTTGTCATTGGAGACCATATTTATGGGGCCGACCTTTTCTTCTCCGAACAGACCATTACAGTCTCAAATTCTTGCTTGACCAACGTTTATCAACAATTCCTCAGCATCATTGGGTCAGTAAATTATTTGGATATAATTTCACGGTGGAATTCCGTCCAGGCCGCTTGAATACGGTCGCCGATGCCTTATCACGCCGTGAGTGCCTCTCAGCCAGCTTATTGGCCATATCTTCGCCTGTTTTGTCAATCTTTGCTAAATTACGCAATGAAGCTAATTCCAACCCAACTATGCAGCATATTAGTTCTCATATTACCTCGGGACAACTTGGGGCACCGTGGTCCATTCAGGATAGATTGGTAGCATATAACAGCAAGATTTTTGTTCCACCATCATCTACTTCGTTGCACCTTATTCTTACAACAGCTCATGCTGCTCATGAGGGAATCCAAAAAACGTTATGTCGTTTGCGTCGGGATTTTCATCTTCCAGGTGCAAAACGCATTGTTCAAGACTTTGTGAAGGCTTGTATTATTTGTCAATGAAACAAAACTGAGCATCTACATCTAGCCGGCTTACTTCAACCTCTAGATGTTCCATACCAACCATGGTCGGATATTGCGATGGATTTTATCGAAGGCCTTCCTCGTGTTCATGGCAAATCAGTAATTTTATCTGTCATTGATCATTTTTCTAAGTACGCCCACTTTATTCCTTTGGCTCATCCTTACTCCGCTACAACTGTTGCTCGAGTTTTCTTTGATGAGATCGTGCGTCTTCATGAGATTCCGACATCAATTGTTAGTGACTGAGATCCAGTTTTCACAAGCAATTTTTTACAAGATTTATTTCGCTTGGCTGGGATTCACACTTACCTCAGTTCGGCTTACCATCCTCAATCTGATGGTCAAACTGAAGCTGTCAATTAGGTCATTGCGATGTATTTGCGTTGCTTAACCGGTGATCGACTTCTTTAGGCACAGGATTATGCGAAAAAGTATTATGATAAGAATCATCGTGACATTTCTTTTTCGGTGGGAGATTTAGTCTGGTTGCGACTTCATCGACTAGCATCCTCTCTGGGAGTTCATACCGTGGGGAATTTGGCGTCAAAATATTTTGGTCCTTACAAGGTCACCGAGTGCATTGGTTCTGTTGCTTACAGGTTGGCTTTACCACAAGGAGCCAAACTTCATGATGTTTTTCATGTTGGCTTTATAAGAAATTTTCAGGGTGATCCACCCTCCATTCCTCCTCCTTTGCCACCACTTCAGCAGGGTCGGGTGTTTCGGGTGTTTCCTCAACCAGCGCGTGTTTTAAAATCGGCTCGGCGTCAGGGTGAGCTGCAAGTCCTAGTCCAGTGGGAAGGAACTGCTTTAGCTGATGCATCTTGGATTTCATTAACATCATTCCAAGAAAGTTATCCCGATTTTCAGCTCGAGGACGAGCTGCTTCGCGAGGAGGGGAGAGATGTTATAGTCTATCAACGCCGACGCAAGACTTTGTTCTGAGATTGTCTAGAGTTTGTATCTACTTACAGTTCTTCTTTTAGCAAGTTAGAATCTGTTTTAGCCGGGTTTTCCGATTTAGTCTCGAGTGGTTGAGTTCGGATCAAACTCAGGTTTTGTAAACTACTCCTATATAATGTAAAATTACAGATTGTCTTTGGTATTCAGAAAATAAAAAGAAGTTCTTTCTTCACATCTCTTTATCTGTTTTCCCATCCTCATGCTGGCTTCGCAAGATTCGACAACACCAGGCCGCCGTAAGGGCCGACAACGTCCTGTTGCTATACATCGTTACGCCTTGAGGTCTTTGGGTCTTGACACTCGCCAATTTGCTATAAGAATTTCACCAAAAGAACCCTGCATAGATAGTAGGTTTGATGGACTGAAGATAACCAAATATAGAAGGAACTAAAAGTGGAGTACTACACATGGTTACTATGCAATAGATATGTCCATGAACTTGCTAATATTATGAGTTGTTTGTTAGTCAAACAGATAAAACGTTTTTTTTTTTTTTGCTTCAAATTATGATTAACATTTATTACTCTCTGTTCATGTATTGCATGGAAGGAAATATGTAGAGAGTTTAATATAACCTGAATGTTGGCATCCATAATAACTAAAACGGCAAAGTGCCCTTTGATTTGGCTAATTCTCTTAATATAAAATATTTGGCCTATTGTACGTTCTGTATATATAGCAAACATATAAACATTTTGTTTATAGAGAAAACATATGGTAGTATTATGATTTTATTAGCCTTCTCTTAACTTTTAGGAATCTATTACAATGCACGGGGATCCAAATAATAACTAAAAATGTGTTGGTTCCCCTGCTCCTTGCAAACACTCACACAACAATAAACAATAACTCATTGAACCCTTACCTTCCCTGTACATCCTCCACTCCTCTTAACACAAGATATGCCATCGTTTGCACCAGTCGTGACTACAAAGTTTTGAGCTTGCACCAGTGATCCACCTGCCAATGCCTGCAAATTAAAACTTTCTATTAACCTGAATGCTTAGAGGAAAATAAAAAACAACACTTTTACTTTTCTTTTCATAAAGGACGATAATATTTTGCCTATTTAGATGATATCACTACTACAAAAAGGCTAATACTGGACTCCTCATCACAGACGGTTCCTTTGAAACCATCTGTGTTGAACTTATACAGACGGTTACTTAGGAACCATCTTTGCAACCGTCTGTGATATGTCATTATCACGAGCGGTTTGTAAATAAAACCGTCAGTGATACTTCACGACGGTTCTATCATTGAACCGTCGTAATATACTATTATCACCGACGGTTCTTTAATAGAGCCGCTCGCGATACGGACATATTTCACGAGCGGTTCTATTTACAAACCGCTCGCGGATAATTACATATCGCAGACGGTTCCATGATAGAACCGCTGCGCTGATATTTCATTATCGCTGCGGTTCTTAATACGAACCGTTTGTGATATTTCCTGCATCGTTCCATGATAGAACCGCTCGTGATAATTGTATATCACAGACGGTTCCATGATAGAACCGTCTGTGATATGCTTTTCAATCCCTTCGTCTCCCACGCGATGTGTCTCTTCATCTCTTCATCTCCTGCTCCAGCTTTAGTACTTGTTTTATAAATAGACATCCCCTTATGAAAGGGATTTCTCATGAACCTCCTTGATCCCCTTTCTCCCCAAACTCCAAATGGCTTCTTCCTCTCTCGTCCCGGCTGTACTGGCCTACATTGTGGTTGTGTACTCGCACCACTTTGGTCGGAACCTGGCCCAAGCTGCGGACAAACCGTCCATTCGCAATGTCATCAGTTGTAGGCCCTCCCATCTACCAGAGACGATAACAGCCATCATCTGTCGATTGGAGCTGCTCCTCCAACAGACCAGTGCGAGGCTCTCCAGCATCCCGCGAGTAAACCTCATCGTGGAGATTGTCCTATGGAACTATTTGGTCCGCACCGAGGATGCAGCCCGGAGAGTCGAGGACGACATCGAAATTACAAGAGAGCGGGTCCGCCTAGCCGAGACTCTGGAGACCAGGGTTGATGGCCTCTGGGCTATATGGGACTTGATTACGGAGTCCGAACATCTACAAGAGGAAATTGAGCGTGCAAGGTCACGAGTGGAGGCGTTTGGTGAGACGATCGATCCCGCTTCACGGCCGACGAGGCGCTTACGAAGATTTGAAGACTAAGATAGGATCGCTGATCCTTTTTTTATCGTTTGTGATGTAAAAATGATATGGTCTTTTTTATCTATCATCTGTGATGTAAAAACAATATGATCTTTTTTATCGTCTGTGATGTGTAAATAGGATATGGTCTTTTTTATCATATGTTTATTACTGGGCAATTCATTTTAGTAATTATTTGCGCATATACAGGCTCAGTACGCTGTCACAGACGGTTCCATGAAGAACCATCCGTGATAATATCTTTATCACAAACGGTTCCATGAAGAGCCGTCTGTGTTGAACTTATACAGACGGTTCCCTTTTGAACCATCTGTGATATCCTCCATATCACAGACGGTTTGTAATAAGAACCGTCTGTGATGTTAGTATATCACAGACGGTTCTATTTACGAACCGTTTGTGATAATGACATATCACAGATGGTAGCAAGGAACCGTCTGTGATATATTCCACATCACGCAGCGGTTGGTAATAAGAAACGTCAGTGATATTCCACCCCTATAAATATCGGACCCACGGCACCCCCTTTAGCGTCTCGATCCGTTTCTTTGGAATAGAGGGCTTGAGAAGCTTTGCTTTGTGTTGGTACGTAGGAGGCTTGCTTGTTTTGCTTGCCTTGTTCTTGGTTGTGGTTGCCCCAGCAACTTATGGCTATTTGGCTTGCATGCTTGCTTTGTGAGGCTTGGCTTTGGTGGTAGCTCTCGGTTTGGGTGTTGTGAATGAGTGCTTTGTTTTGGCAGTGGGTGTTTTGTGAGAGGGAGAAGTTTATGGGGGAGGTGCATTTCGGCTGTGGCTCTTCTCTTGCCCTGTCCACTTAGCTATCACATTGCACTATGGTCTGAAGGAGAAGGCCAGTGAGGAATCTCGCAGGATATTTGGAATTTTCATCGTGAGCTCCGAGGGTAACGATCGGTAACTCTTTATATTTGCTCTATGTTAATTTTTAATCAATTTTAGTGTGTTTGGTTAATAGGAGGAGTAACGTATTTGCAGTTTATTAATATAATTTAACACTACTAATTTATTATGTAAATGAGCGTAGATGGATCAATGGATGTACAGTGCGTAACCGTGTGAGTGAAGAGTACATTAATGGCATGTTTGCTTTTAAAGAGCGCAGAGCAGGATATGTTGAATAAGGGATAGAATTTATGTCTGTCCATGCATTGATTGCGGTAATCTAAAATGTTTAACAACCCGGCGCGGTCGTAGGGCACTTGATTCAAGGGTTTCAAAAAGGGTATACATGTTGGACCATCCACGGTGAAGAGCAGATTATACAGGAAGCTAATAATGACGACATCGCCGAGGAAGTCAACGATATGCCGGATGTGGACTGTGCTTTTGATGAGGATAGGTCGCACGATGACAATTTGGATCAGATGCTACGCGATGCAGAAGAGAACTACAGTGAGAGAGAGTTTTATAAATTCGAGCGCTTAATGGAGGACTCGGGGAAACCTTTGTTCCCTGGCTGCAAGTCGGAATACACAAGGTTGTCAACTGTACTTGAACTGCTGAAATTGAAGGCAAGCAATGGTTGGTCCGACAAGAGTTTCACGATGTTGTTAGGTCTCCTAGCGGACATCCTTCCAGAGGGAAACGTGTTGCCCATCACGACCTACCAAGCCAAGAAGGTTCTTTATCCATTGGGAATGGAAGTAGAAAGAATACATGCATATTCGAACGATTATATCCTCTACCATAAAGAGTATACAGACTTGCATGCATGTCCTGTGTGCAAAGCATCCCGATACAAGCGTAAGAATACTGCTAAGGTGAAGCAAGGACCTCCTGCTAAGATGTTGTGGTATCTGCCTGTGATCCCACGTTTGAAGCGTTTATTCGCGAACCGAAAGGAGGCAAGATTGCCGCGTTGGCACTCGGAGGAGCGTAAGAAAGATAGAAAGCTAAGATACCCTGCTGATTCTGCCTAGTGGAGAAACTTCGATCGGACCTTCAAAGAGTTCGGTGCGGAACCAAGGAACATAAGGTTGAGTACAGATGGAATGAATCCTTTCGGTAACATGAGCAGCCGACATAGCACCTAGCTGTGAATCTATGTATGTACAACCTTCCTCCTTGGTCGTGTATGAAAGCGTATACATTTTGATGTCACTACTTATCCAGGGCGAAGCAACACTCGGAGAACGATATTGATGTGTACCTAGCACCATTACTAGATGATCTTGTGACCTTTGTGGAACGAAGGGTACAAGTATGGGATGCGTACAAACGAGAGAACTTCTCTTTACGCGCCATGTTGTTTTGCACTATCAATGATTTTCCTCTCCTTGGTAATCTGTCGGGCTTCAGTACGAAAGGAGCCAAAGCCTGTCCGCACTGCTTAGATGCTATGGAGAGTGTATGGCTGAACAACTCACGCAAAACTGTGTATATGCGTCACTATAGGTTCCTTCCCAGGAGTCACCCATACCGCAAGATGAAGAAACAATTCGACGGAAATAAGGAGGATAGTTCAGCTCCAAGGGATTTTAGAGGGAAAGAGGTCTATGATATGGTTAAGGATATCGATGTTGTGCTTGGGAAGGGACATAAATTAAAAATCCGTCAGAAGAACATCTGGAAGAAGCGGTCAATTTTTTGGGACTTGCCTTATTGGGAGCACTTAGAAGTTTGTCACTGCATCGATGTCATGCACGTGGAGAAGAATGTATGTGATAGCTTGATTGGTTTCTTACTTTACATTAGTGGCAAAACAAAGGATGGTGTTAATGCACGACGTGACTTGGTTGATATGAACATAAGGACCGAGTTAGCACCGAAAGAGACTGATAAAGGATGAACATACCTTCCACCAGCTTGCTACACTATGTCCAAGGCCGAGAGAAATGAATTGTGCGGAGCTTGTATGGTGTCAAAGTCCCGTCTGTTACTCGCTAACATTAAGAAACTTGTTTCTATGCAAGATTTAAAATTAATTGGTATGAAGTCTCATGATTGTCATGTGCTGATGACACAAATGCTTCCTGTTGCAATTAGGAGTATCTTGCCGAACAAGGTCCGAGTGGCAATCTTGGGCTGTGTTATTTCTTCAACTCAATTACTCAGAAAGTCATCGATCCCCAAGGACTAGATGCTCTACAGGCCGAGGTAGTGACGACTCTATATCATCTTGAGATGTATTTTCCTCCGTCATTTTTCAATATTATGGTCCATCTTATTGTTCATCTTGTAAAAGAGATAAAGATATGCGGTCTGTGTTCCTACGTCATATGTACCGTTCGAGAGGTACATGAGAATTCTCAAGTCCTCGTGCGGAATCGATCTCGGCCAGGAGGGCAACATCATCAAGGTTATTGAAGAGGTCATTGAGTTCTGCGTCGACTACATGGCTCGGAGTGGAACCGATAGGTGTGCCTCTATCTCGTCATGAGGAAGGCCGGATGGTATCGGGACCATCGGGAGAAATCAATCACTCACGATCGGATATATACGCTCAAGCCCATTTCACGGTCTTGCAACACATGACCCAAGTGTCCCCGTACATCGACGAGCACAAAGACATGGTACGCCAATATAATCTAGACCGATCAGAGGTTTGGATCAAAAGAGAGCACAACCGTCAGTTCAACGAATGGTTAAAGGTGCGAATCACTGGGAGGTCATCAAGTGATGATACACTGCTATGGTTGGCAAAAGGGCCATAATTTACAATTATCACATGGCAAGGATACGACATAAATGGGTACACATTTTATCGGTGAGTTTCGGGATAGGAAGAGCACTGATCGAGAGCGGTGTCGCATAGATGCATTCGATCGATGGGTTGAGGAGCTCATACTATGGGCAAATAGAGGAGATATGGGAGCTCGACTATGTGCTTTTCAAGATCCCCCTATTTCGGTGCTGTTGGGTCCATCTCCCATAGGTGAAGGTCGACAAGTACGGCGTCACTACCGTGGACCTCGAACGTATCGAATACAAAGACGAACCATTCATACTGGCTAACCAGGTTGTTCATGGAAATAAGAAGCGCCACGTGGTTCTTCATGGAAAAAGAAGGATTGTCGGAGTTGAGAATATAGTAGACGAGGAAGAATACAATCAATTTGACGAGTTGCCTCCTTTCGGAGATGGCATCAGGCTCGAGGAAGAACCCAGTGAGGAAGCTAGCTATATGCGCGTCGATCATCATGAAGGGCTATATTTTAATTAAGAATTTACTCCATTGTCATGTGTTAATGTGTTATGGACTTGTCATATTTAATATATATTGATGGCAATGTGGACGTTCATTGTAATTTGGAGTTGAGTTGAATTAGATATGAATTTTTGAAGTCAAACGAATTGTGAGGGGATAAATAGTGGATAAATTGATTTTTGTCACCAGGTTAATTATATGGACTTGTGTCATGATTGCCATGATACTGGTTATCGATATCACAGACGGTTGCATAATAGAACCGTCTGTGATGACGGAATATCACAGACGGCATAGACGGTTGCATAATAGAACCGTCTGTGATAGGAAACCTAGGGCCCACCTATTTATCTGCTGCCCATTTATTCTCCCCATTGCCCTCCCATTCAGCTCCTTTGCCTCCTCTAGGGTTCCCTAGTTCCCTAGTGCCCAGCCTTCCGCCGCCTCCTCTCACGGCCTCCTCCCGCGCCGTCCTCCTCCCTTGTCGGGGCCCTCCTCTGCCGGCCCCTCCCTCGCCTCGCCCGTCGGCCTCCTCCCTCTGCACCGCCTCCCAGTGTGGCGTCCTCCTCTGCACCGCCTCTCCCGCGCCGTCGACCCGTGTCGGCCTCCTCCCTACCACCTCCTCCCCGCGCGTCGACCCCGTGTCGACCTCCTCCAGTGCCGGCCTCCTCCCCGGTACTCTACCCTCTAGTCCTCTCTACTTCTTCCCTTGCTCGTGATGGAGTGCGATGGTGATATTGCTAGGTTTCATCGGTGGGCTTTGTTGACATGCTTTGTGATGAACTTTGTCTTATCTTGAGTTTGAATGTGATAGTTAGTTCATTCTTGAACTCTATTGTATTACTTACTACTATCGGTTTGATATCTTGTTACCTCTGTACTCTACCCTCTAGTCCTCTCTCTACTCCTTCCCTTGCTCAGTGATGGAGTGCGATGGTGATATTGCTAGGGTTTCATCGGTGGGCTTTGTTGACATGCTCTGTGATGAACTTTGTCTTATACTGAGTTTGAATGTGATAGTTAGTTCATTCTTGAGCTCTATACATTACTTGCTACTATCAGTTTGATATACTGTTACCGCTGGTACTCTACACTCTAGTCCTGTCTCTACTCCTTCCCTTGCTCTGTGATGGGTATGATGGTGATATTGCTAGGGTTTCATCAGTGGGCTTTGTTGACATGCTCTGTGATGAACTTTGTCTTATACTGAGTTTGAATGTGATAGTTAGTTCATTATTGAACTCTATTGTATTACTTACTTGTGAGGACCCCAGTTTATTTGGTTTGTAATGCTTAACCAACCACCTGGCCCTAGCATCACAAATCAAATAAATCGATCCTCGAGATATGTATACTTCCCGAAGCGATATACACACCCGGTACAAATTAGACATCAACTCCATTCCACACATAGAGTCCAAACACAACACTACCAAGCGGAAGATAAACAAAAGTATAGGTTATTACAGGACACCGGCCAGGCCCAAAAGATACACAAATAACAGAAGAAAAGGCGGAAGCAAAAGTGCCATAAGATGGCTATAAACAAAGCCAATCAGTGTGCCTTCAACCCACAAGGCATCTGACCGGACCGCCAAGCCTAGTCGTCACCCACGAAGCGACAGCACAGCTCACAGAAGTGAGGCCCCTGAGGCTCACCTTCTTCCTCTGCAACAAAAACATTAAGCAAAGCACCTGAGTACAAAGATTGTCTTTGTACCGCAAAGCGACGTGTAAACTAGCAGACCTGTTCATATGCTACATGCAGGCTTATTTGGTGGAAGTCATATGTTTCATTTGCATAAAGCCAACTTTATTTGCAATAATGTAATGTAATTTAAAGGCAAGTTTGCAATTCATTTTTACTGTTGAAATAACTGCGAAATAAAGATAGGTACAAGCAACCACCTAGAAGTGACTATCCCAATAGTCACCACAACATAGCACGAATCCCAGTTAGTACCACCTGCAAGTTTTAATTTTAAAAGGTTGTAGTCTAACTCTCGATAAGCTTACCCAAGCGTGTCCATCACCTAGGACGAGGCTATTCGAATAGTTTTAAACCCTGCAGGGGTGTACCACTGTACCCACACCTCAGACCGCCTTTAAGCCAAGCACACTTCGAAGTATGCGGCCAGCTAAGTCCTCTGAGGCTTTCCAATATTGTGTATCAACCCGAGCCGCTGTATGGATAGAAACCCATACGCTTACATGGTAAAGCCGAAAAGACAACTACCCACTCGGGATAAAGCTTTTCGGACAACTACCATGCTCCCACCTCCATCCTCCTGCGACCTCCTGCGACCGGGACCAATACACGCCAAAGTACTAGGTCAAGAGAGGTCCCATACCCTCTAGTGTGGTTATGCGCGAAATGCTGGATACAGAAACTCACAAGATGTTCGGTCCTTAATTGACCGCACCTTTCGATCACACCAACAGATCACACCAATCTTACCATTGTGCGCGTCTAAATCATTTTTGTTTTTGGTTTTAGTTTTGCAAGTAAGCATAGCAAAATGCTGAAACATAAAGTTGTAGTAAATTTTGTGTGATCAAGGTTACCACTAAAGTCGATAACCGCTTGATTCTACCGATAGCTAAGCATGTCTAAGCAAGTTGAAATCGTATCTACTAAGTGACAAGAGATCATCCAATGACCTCTAATCACGACAAATAACCTAGGCTCGGTAGTAGAGATCAATATTTTGGCTACAGGATATGCAACTCTGATTTAACTAATCAATTTAACACAAATTAAGCAATGCATACATACAGTTGAAACAAAATATTAATCTTTAAAATACCGATTAAACATGATCAAGCGCTTGCTCGGCTGTTGCTCAATATGTTGCGGAGGATCGTTCGGGGTTGCGCAAATATCGAAGCCTAACGATCGAACAACGACAAATAAGAGCGAATAACACCGACAAAACTCAAACATACAACAACATCAAATCATGCCAAACTCACACAACAGCTAAACAAGATATAACAAAATTTTACAAACAGGGAACAAATCATTTTAAGTTATTAGCAATTTTCTATGAATTTTCTAAGCTAAAAACACAACAAGTTACTAATTAATCACTTAACAAATTTTCATGAACAGAACCAGTGTATAAAACCTATCCTAATAGTTAGTATATCAAAATGAAATTCTACTGCATTGGGTTCGTTTAATTTGGACAATTCTTGGAAAAGATATGCATTTTCTAATTTAGAAGATACATAAGACACCATTTTATTAGTTAACAGATTTTTGCTATAGAGGCATGGATGAAACTAATTTTAGTAAATAATACATTTAAAATGAAAATTAACAGCACTGGTTTCATGCAATTTGGACAAAAATTGAATTAGATATACATTTTACAAGTTTGATTGAATTATGACTCAACGAGAAAACATAAACGGAAATACTAAAGCAATGAATACTTTTTCTACGCGATCGGTAGCCCCACCATCGACAATGTCGCCTTATAACGACGAGCCAGACAGCGCACCCGCCTAAAGTGACGTCGAAGGCGTATTCAAAGAATACGTCTTCGGCTTACTAAGGTGCAAACCTAAAACACTCTCACAGAGAAGTACGTTTCCCATCAGAGAAAACGCATTACCAGAGCTACACAACCCTAACTGACAGCATGGGCCCACATGGCAGTGACTCAGAGAATAAATAACGGGCTGGATTAAAGGATTTCTAAACGCGATTAACCTAAGAGGGCCCACAAATCAGTGACTCAAAGAAGACATGATTAAAGTCAAACAAATCATCACCGGCGGTTCACCGGCGAGCACGGGCACGGTGGCGCGGCCGCGCAACGGATCTTGCAAACCAGGAGGTTTCTGGGCGAAAGAGTGGTACCTTCGGGTTCGCAGGACCTAGCGAACTCAATAGCGGTGGCGCGGACCCACGAAGATGCGCGGCGGTAGGCGCGAAGCGAGGCGGAGAAGAAGGTGCGGTGCGCGGAGATGGCGCTACGAGGCGGCGAAGCCGAGAAGGTGCGCCACGAGATCGCGGAGACACGAGAACGATAAGCCCATGATCTTGATGATGGAGGAGGGCGGTGGCGCCGAATTGACACTGCGGCGCTTTACGAGTTTGGAGAAGAAAGCGGCGCACGTGCCTCGGTGATGCACCAAAGAGCGAAACAAGGTCACGGTTAGACTCAAGCCAGGTGATGCGATCCTAAGGGACCAAGTGTCGAGCTAGAAACTCACGAGCACTAGTAAGCTTGCGAGCCGAGATCACCGGGAGCGGAGGCGATGAAGTGGCTCGGATGATTCACCGGGTGCTACGAGCTCGGAGCGGGCAAAATGGATGCGGCGAGGAGAGTGGATCACAGCGGTGCGATCGCGGGCTCGAGGGCGGCGCTAACACGCAGCTGACATTGCTCGGGTTCTTCTCCCACGGAAAGGAAATTTGGGCGGAGAAAACACAAGAATGGACGAAGGGTAGTGGATGGGCTCAGTGGGTAGATGAGTGTAACAGCCCTAACTTAGGGTTTGTATTTCAAATGTAAAATTTTGAGGGGAAATAAAAACTTTTGTTGTCTCTTCAAATCATTTGAAAGTTTCTACAATTTTCCTAGCAATTTCAATTTGTAGAATTTAATTCAGTGATTGGAAATTGTTGTTATCAGATTCTTAGCCTTCAAATTTGTGATCATCCTCTGAAACTATTTTTCCTATCATCTTGATCATCCTATCTACCTCCTGAATTATTTCACAATTTTTAGATTTTATTTGCTATTTCAAATGGCCAAGTCAACCTAGTTTGAAATCTGGTCAAACTTCAGTCAGCATGCTTGTGAATTTTCTGAAGAACTTTTCAGTGCATAGAAAGTTCTGGAAAATTTATACAAGGTTGTTCTCTGTCTCAAGTAGCTACCATAAAAATTTCGAAATTTTTGGAGCTCAGGAGCTACCTTTAAAAATTCTCCAAACTCTCTCGACCTTTTAAAATCTCAAATCGAAAACTTTGTTCCTCGGGAACCCAACTCAGGCTCGAGTCAGACGCGCCACTTGACTCGGTCGCGTCAACTAAACGCACGTAGCGTGAGTCGATCGATCGTGACCGTCCGATGCAAATCGAGCGATCCACGTCGCGTCGCAAACCGACTGTCCGAATGCATACATTGATCTCGGCCGTCCATTAGCGATCGAACGTCGGTATCTTCCGATCGAGTTAGACCTCGGCTCGCGACCGCTTCGTCGCCGTCGACATGTGGGCCATCCTCGCCAGTTCTTCCTCGCGGCTCAGCTGCCTCTGGGAGATCGTGGCGCTCGCGCATGCGCGCCACGCTGCTCGTCATTGCCACGCCGGGGCGTGTGCGCCTCCGGAGGATCGCCCGAGTCCATCTACCTCCTTGGGTCATCCATTCTTCCTCGCGTTCATTCTTGCGTTTTCTCGCCCATTTCTTAGCCGGTCAGGAGAAGAACCTGAGCCCGCCACCACCTCGTTGCGCTCGTGCTTCTTCAACCCCGTCTTCATCTTCCTTGTTCCTCGCGCATCCATTTTCCCATCCCGAGCCCTCGGTGTCGATGTCGCGGGGCGTGTTCATCGTCTCCAACTCCGCGCTCGGCTCCGTGAGCTCATTTGCGCTCGGTGAGTTTCGGCCGTTACTTGGTTCCTTAGGATCGCATCGATGCACCGAGTCTAATGACGACTTCATTTTCATCTTTGGTGCATCGTTGAGGTTGTGCGGCCCTTCTTCTCAAGCTTGGTTTTTCGCGCCGTGGAGATTCCGCCACCTCGGGCTTTCTTCGTCGGCATTATCGTGTGCTTCTTGTTCCGGAGTTGGGGCGGCTCGTCGCACCTTCCGAGTCTTCTAGAAGTGCATGATCGCCCTCGCGTGGAGCCGTGTCTTCTCCTCCGCTCCGGCCGTCGTGAGCTCGACTCGGCGACCATTGGGCGCCGCATCACCGTCATCGAGTTCGCGAGGGCCTTGCGAACCGTAGGTACCACTCTTTTGCCCGAAACCTCCCCGTTTGCAAAATCCGTTCGCGCCGCGCGCGCCGTGCCGTCTCGCCGGTGAACGGCGGTGATGATCGATTTAACTCCAATCGTGCCTACTTTGAGTCCCTGACTTGTGGGCCTTTTGTTGTTAATCATGTTTAGAAAACATTTAATCTCACCGTTATATTTCACCTTGAGTCTCTGATCGGTGGGTCCATGTTGTCAGTTAAGTTTGTGTAGTTATGGTTGTGCGTTTTCTCTGATGGGAAGCGTATTTCTTTGTGAGAGTTTGTAGGTTTACACTTTGGTAAGCGAAGGCGTATTAAATGGAATACGCCGACGTCACCTTATCGCGAGCGATCCGCTCGATCAGCGTTTTCGCGCGGGCCCGCCTGTCAGTGGCTGGGGCTAGCCGTGCGTCGGTAGCAGAAGTATTTAGTGCTTTAGTATTTCTGAAATGCTTTTCCGTTGCACTGTTAAATCAATTAAACTTGTAAAATGCATAACTAATTCAATTTTTCTCCAAATCACTTGAAACCAGTTCTGTTAATTTTAATTTTAAATGTAGTATTTACCAAAATTAGATTCAACCATGTTTCTGTTAGCTAGAATCTGGTTATTGAATAATTGGTGTATTATGCATTTTCCAAAATTAGAAAATTCATATCTTTCTCAATAATTGTCCAAATACAGTGAACCCAATTCTGTAAAATTTCATTTTCAGTATACTAACTATTAGGATAGGTTTTACACACTGTTTTTGTTCATGAAAAATTGTTAAGTAATTAACTAGTGACTTGTTGTGTTTTTAGCTTAGAAAATTCATAGAAAATTGCTAATAACTTAAAATGATTTGTTCTCTGTTTCTGAAATTTTGTTATATCATGCTTAGGCTGCTGTGTGAGTTTTGGCTTGTTTGATGTTGTTGAATGTTTGAGTTTTGTCGGTGTTATTCGTTCTTATTTGCTGTTATGTTCGATCGTTGAGGCCGATATTTGCGGCAACCACGAGGACGATCCTCCTCACCATATTGAGCAACGACAACTGAACAAGCGATTTGATCATGTTTAATCCCAGTATTTTAAAGATTAATATTTTGTTTCAGCTGTATGTATGCATTGCTTAATTTGTGTTAAATTGATTAGTTAAATCCGTAGCTGCATATCCTGTAGCCAAAATATTGATCTCTACTACCTGAGCCTAGGTTATTTGCTGTGATTAGAGGTCGCTGGATGATCTCTTGTCACTTAGTAGATACGATTTCAACTTGCTTAGACATGCTTAGCTATCGGTAGAAGCAAGCGGTTATCGACTTTAGTCGGTAACCTTGATCACTAAAATTTACTACAACTTTATGTTTCAGCGTTTCTGCTATGTTTAATTGCAAAACTAAAAAAATGAAAACAAAAATGATTTGGACGCGGGCACAATGGTAAGATTGGTGTGATCTTTTGGGTGTGACTGGAAAGGTGCCCGGGTCAATTAAGGACCGAACATCTTGTGAGTGAATTTTTATCCAGGCATTTCGGCGTGCTAACCACACTAGAGTATATGGGACCTCTCTTGACCTAGTACTTTGGCGTGTATTGGCTCCGGGTCGCAGGAGGTCGCAGGAGGGACGGAGGTGGGAGCATGGTAGTTGTCCGAAAAGCTTTATCCTGAGTGGGTAGTTGTCTTTTCGGCTTTACCATGTAAGCGTATGGTGTTTCTACCCATACGAGCGGCTCGAGGTTGATACACAATATTGGAAACATCTCGTAGGACTTAGTCAGCCTGCATACCTTCGGAAGTGTGCTTTGGCTTAAAGGCGGTGAGGTGTGGATGCATGGTACACCTGCAGGTTAAAACTATTCGAATAGCCTGCGTCTAGGTGATGGACACGCTTGGGTAAGCTTTTCAAGAGTTAGACTACAACATTTAAATTAAAACTTGATGGGTGATGCGAATGGGATTCGTGCTATTGTTAATGGTGACTATTGGGATAGTCACTTCTAGGTTGTTTATCTTTCGCTTTTGTTATTAATATCCGTGATCTGTTATTTCAATCTTAAAAATGAATTGCAAACTTGCTTTTAAACTGTATTACATTATTGCAAATGAAAATTGGCTTTGTGCAAATAAAACATATGGCCTCCACTAAACAAGCTGCATGTAGCATATGAACAGTGCTAGTTCACACGTCGATCTTGCGGTACAAAGACAATCTTTGTACTCGGTGCTTTGCTTAATGTTTTTGTTGCGAGAGGAAGAAGGTGAGCCTCGGGGTCCTCACTTACGTGAGTGTCTTTAATCGCCGTGGGTGGCGACTAGACTTGGCGGTCGGTCGGATGCCTTGTGGGTTGAAGGCACGATTGGCTTTGTTTATAGCCATCTTATGGCACTTTTGCTTCATTGTCTTTGTTGTTATTTGTGTATCTTGTGGCGATCGACCTTCTGCATAATACCTTTACTATTTGTTTATCTTCCGTTTGGAAGTGTGGTGTTTGGACTCTATGTGTGGAATGGAGTTGATGTCTAATTTTGTACCGTGTGTATCTTGCTGCAGGAAGTATACATATCTAGAGATCGATTTATTTGATTTGTGATGCTAGGGCCGGTGGTTGGTTAAGCATTACAAACCAAATAAATTGGGGTCCTCACAAGTTGGTATCGAGCCATTCGACCGTAATAACAAAGCATAGTCGTCCTTAGGATATTTTGAAAGTCTTATTTTCAAATCATAAAAGGTTTATGAAAACCTAGCGATTCTCAGATTTTATTCCTTACCTATCTTAGCTTTCTACTCTCATCTTACTCTAATTTAAGTTTTGAAACTTGGTTTCTCTCTTTACCTTTCAAAAGATAGTTACTACGGTAGAATCGGTCTTTGGGAGAACCATAGAGAATTAGTCTAATTAAAATTTGTGGGGGCATAAGGGTAAGATATGAGTTTGCTAAATCGTGATTTTGTCAAGTTGGTTTTGTAACTTAAAAGTCTTGTGTTTGTTTTGTCTTTGTTAGTAAGTTATTTGCGGTGGGTTATCGACTTCTTGTTTTCCGCCTCTGTGCTTGTCTTAGTAAAGCAGGATGGTGGGAGAGCAGCGTGGCGGTCGTGGTGGTCATGATGAGAGCTTCCCCTCCTCCGAGCCATGGTGAGGTTCTCGCTCGGATCGAGCGAAACCGCATGGACGAGACGCGCATCTTGGAGGTTATTGCTAGGAATACCTCCACTCCTGCCGATGGTGGCGGCCACCCGGACTCGTGGGGACTTGCGAGTTCCTCCGTACACGACCGCCGACTTTCTCCGCTCGAGGACCCTCGATGCGGACGATTGGCTGCGCATGGTTGAGCGAAGCTCAACATAGCTCGATGCGGGCGCGAGATAAGGCGCTTTCGCGTCCCACCGGCTGAGGGCGCGGCACTCATGGTGGGAGAACTATCTCGCCATGCGACCGCGGGCCATGTGGTCGCGTGGGAGGAGTTCGGTCGACTTTTCGTCGGGCCCATATCCCGGATGGCTGATGAAGCAAGAAAAAGGAGTTTCGCGCTCAAGCAAGGGCGCAAATCTGCGGACGGAGTACATGCGAGTTCAATCATCCGGCTCGTTATGCTCGGGTGAGGTGGCCTCGGATGAGGCTAAGCGGGAGAAGTTTATGGATGGCTTGTCAGGGAGCTGCGAGACAAGCTATCTATTGTGGACTTCTCGGACTTTCGAGCCTTGGTAGATAAGGCCATTGTTGCTGAGCATAAGGCGAAGCGCTGGCGAGAATCCATAGCGCAAATGGGGCGCATCGGTCTACTCACACCACCTCGTTAGTCCTCGGTGGGCGGGCACGATGGCGTTCTTTTTGCTCCACCGCGCCGAGACCATCTCGCACCAGCTCCTCGCCCACCGCGGGCCGTGTTTCACCACGTGCGCTGCGATCAGCGACAGAGTGGCCTCCGCAATCCGGCGGCGAGGTGACTTGTTTTATTGCCACAACAAGGGCCATTATGCGAATGCGCCCCTCGAGTGTTGCGCGACCTCTGCGTCCTAATGGAGGGCGGGCGAGGGAGTGGTCATCCACCGACGAGAAAATGATCCGAAGCCTCGAGTGCGGCGGCGGTCGAGTCAACCATCTATCGGTGAGGAGGCTCGGAGGCGCGGATGTCGTGATGGGTACACTTCTTGTTAACTCGTCCCGCTGCGGTATTATTTGATTACGAGCATCGCATTCTTTATTTCAAGATCATTTGCTGCTGCTAGTGGTCTTCACGTGTTCCTTTGGAAGTTCCTTTGCTCATCCGCTCCGGGTCGGAAATGAGAGATTCGATGTCGGGATGTTCCGTCGTAGTTGAAGGAGTGGGATTTTTGGCAAATCTCATTACGCTTTCGATTCGAGATGCGGATGTGATTCTTGGCATGGATTGGTTGTCCCAACACTTGGGGCAAATCGATTGTGCCAGAAGATTGTCTATCTTACCACCCCTTCAGTGGGCAAGTCGGGTTTTCGCCACGGCTTCAGGCCCGTGTCTATGTGCATTAGAAGCAAAGCCACCTTGCAAATTCAAGATGTTCCCATAGTATCGACTTTGTGGATGTCTTTCACGAAGATTTGCACAGGATGCCTCGGTTCGAGATCCGAGTTTGCCATCGAGTTGCTTCCCTGCATCCCTATCTCGAAGCGCCGTGTCGGATGCCTCCCAATGAGCTAGAAGAATTGAAGAAGCGCTTTGGGAGCTCCAAGCAAAGGGTTTCATCCGTCCAGTTCATCTCCTTGGGGTTGTCCGGTGATCTTTGTGAAGAAGAAGGACAAGACCTTGCGCATGTGTTGATTACCGTCCTCTCAATGAAGTGACGGTGAAGAACAAATATCCTCCGCCCGCATTGATGATCTTTTTGATCGGTTGTGCGGAGCTCGGTATTCTCCAAGATTGATCCGAGATCGGGCTATCATCAAGTCGGATCGAGTGAGGATATTCAAGACGGCTTTCACTACTCGTTATGGCACTGCGAGTACACCGTCATGTCTTTCGGTTTGACCAATGCTCCAGCGTTGTTCATGAACCTTATGAATTCGTATTCATGGAGTATTTGGACAAATTTGTGGTGGTTTTATTGATGACATTCTTATCTATTCCAAGACCGAGGTAGAGCATCTTGAGCATCGAAGATTGTTTTGGGCAAATTACGGAGCACCACTATATGCGAAGTTCAAAGAATGTGAGTTACGGTTGAAGGAAGTGGCATTCTTGGGCCATGTTCTTTCAGTTTGGAGGCATAGTCAGTAGATCCCAAAGAAAGTCGCGATGTTCTATCTTGGGGCGGCCAAGTCGATCAACGATGTGCGGAGTTTTCTTGGTTTAGCGGCTACTATCGCGCTTTATCGAGAACTTCTCCAAGATCGCAGCCGATGACCGAATTGCTTAAGAAGGACAAGAAGTTTGTGTGGTCCTCTGCTTGTGATGAGAGCTTTCGGGAGCTCAAGCGGCGATTGACTTCACTCCAGTCCTTACTCTTCTGATATCCACAAGAGCTTGATATTTATTGCGATGCCTCGTCGGGGACTCGGATGTGTTCTTATGCGGGAAGGCAAGCGATTGCCTATGCATCCGAGCAATTGAGGCCTCATGAGCTCAACTATCCCACCCATGATTTAGAGCTTGCTGCGATGAGTTCATGCACTCAAGATTTGGCGGCATTATTTGATCGAAACCGTGAGGTGTATTCCGATCACAAGAGCTGAAATACTTGTTCACTCGGCGGATCTGAACCTCGGCAGAGGAGATGGTGGAATTGATCAAGGATTATGACATGGGTATTCGGTATCATCAGGGCAAAGCCAATGTGGTTCTTTGATGCACTTAGCCGAAAAGTGTATTGCAATACTCGATGATCCAAGAGCAAAGAACCGCACTTCTTGCGAGTTTCACGTCTCAACTTGGGTTTGTTGAGCATGGCTCCTTGCTGCCTTGGTTGTGCAACCAACCTTGGTGGATCAAGTCAAGGCGACACGACAATCGATGATGGTGTGGGTAAAATCAAGCGAAACATCGGAATGGATCGACCAAGTGCTTCACGAAAGATGAGCGCGGTGTCGTATGGTTTGGGCAGGCGTCTTGTGGTCCCAAAGGTCCCCGAGTTGCGGGATTTGATTCTTCAGAGGCCCATGATTCGCCTTTGTCCATCCATCCGGGGCCACTAAAATGTACCAAGATCTGCGTCGAGATTACGGTGGACTCGCATGAAGCGCGAGATTGCGGGTTCGTTGCGGATCGGCGTATGTTGTCGCGTGAAGGCCGAGCATCGGCGTCCAGCGAGTCTTCTTGACCCTTGCCCATACCGGAGTGGAAGTGGGATTCCGTTGGTATGGACTTCATCACCGGTCTACCCGTACTTCTTGAGGAAGGATGCTATACGGGTTGTTATCGATCGATTGGCGAAGGTAGCGCACTTCTGCCGCGGTTTACCACTCTCGGTGTCGATCGATTGGCGGATCTCTACATATCCCGCATTGTGAGTTTGCATGGTGTGCCACGAGCGATTGTGTCGATCGTGGCTCTCTTTTCACTTCGACTATGGCACGATTTACGAGGAAGCCATGGGGACCCGTCTTTCTTCGGCTCGACCTATCATCCTCGGGATCGATGGTCGACGGGCGCGTCAACCAAGTTCTTGAAGATATGCTCGTGCTTGTATTCTTTCCTATGGGAAGAATTGGGAGAAGTGCCTACCGCTTGCGAGTTCTCCTACAACAACGACTTCGAGCTAGTCTCGGTATGGCACCGTTTGAGGCTTTGTATGGGCGGCGCTGCAGAACACCATTGAACCAGTCGAACGGTGAAAGCGGTTCTTTGGCTCGGATCGATCAATGAGCGGAAAGTCAAGTGCGATTGATTCGTGAGCACTTGCGCGTGGCTCGATCCGAGCGAAGAAGCTATGCGGTCGGCGTCGCCGTGAGTTGAGTTTCCACCCAATGACTTTGTGTATCTCAAAGTCTCACCTCTGAAGGACATCGTCGTTTGGTGTCAAGGGCAAGCGGCTCCTCGATATGTCGGGCCATATCGCATCATCAAGAAAGTGAGCCGTTGCATACCAGCTTGGAGTTGCCGCTACACTTGAGGGGGTGCATGATGTTTTCCATGTGTCACAATTGAAGAAGTGCCTCAGTGTTCCGGTTGAGAAACACCATTGGAAAATATCGATGTGCGGAAGATCACGTCTTATCGTGGCGTCCGTTCGTATCCTCGAAGAAGCTGAGCGTTAGAACAAGGAACCGTGTGATCAAGTTCCTTAAAGTTCGGTGGTCGAACCACTCCGAGGATGAAGCCACTTGGGAGCGGGAAGATGCGTCTCGAGCAGATTACCCATCCTTCTTCTCCGGTGATTAGAATCTCGGGCGAGATTCTGTAAGGGGGAGATTTGTAACAGCCAAACTTAGGGTTTGTATTTCAAATGTAAAATTTTGAGGGAAATAAAACTTTTGTTGTCTCTTCAAATCATTTGAAAGTTTCTACAATTTTCCTAGCAATTTCAATTTGTAGAATTTAATTCGTGATTGGAAATTGTTGTTATCAGATTCTTAGCCTTCAAATTTGTGATCATCCTCTGAAACTATTTTTCCTATCATCTTGATCATCCTATCTACCTCCTGAATTATTTCACAATTTTTAGATTTTATTTGCTATTTCAAATGGCCAAGTCAACCTAGTTTGAAATCTGGTCAAACTTAGTCAGCATGCTTGTGAATTTTCTGAAGAACTTTTCAGTGCATAGAAAGTTCTGGAAAATTTATACAAGGTTGTTCTCTGTCTCAAGTAGCTACCATAAAAATTTCAAAATTTTGGAGCTCAGGAGCTACCTTTAAAATTCTCCAAACTCTCTCGGCCTTTTAAAATCTCAAATCGAAAACATGCTTGTTCCTCGGGCCAACCCAACTCGGGCTCGAGTCCGACAGCGCCACTTGACTCGGTCGCGTCAACTAAACGCACACCGCGAAGTCCGGTCGATCGTGACCGTCCGATGCAAATCGAGCGATCCGCGTCGCGTCGCGCAACCGACCTGTCGAATGCATACATTGATCTCGGCCGTCCATTAGCGATCGAGCGGTCGATATCTTTCCGATCGAGTTAGACCTCGCTCGCACCGCTCGCCGCGCCGCCGACATGTGGGCCATCCTCGGAGTTCTTCCTCGCCGCTCGCTGCCTCTGGAGATCGCGGCGCTCGCGCATGCGTGCCACGCAGCTCGTCCGCCGCCACGCCGGGGCCGCGTGCGCCTCGGAGGATCGCCGAGTCCATCTACCTCCTTGGGTCATCCATTCTTCCTCGCGTTCATTCTTGCGTTTTCTCGCCCATTTCTTAGCCGGCGGGAGAAGAACCCGAGCCAGCGCCACCACCTCGTTGCGCTCGTGCTTCTTCAACCCGTCTTCATCTTCCTTGTTCCTCGCCGCATCCATTTTCCCATCCCGGAGCCTCGGTGTCCGATGTATCGCGGGGCGTGTTCATCGTCTCCAACTCCGCGCTCTCGGCTCCGTGAGCTCATTTGCGCTCGGTGAGTTTCGGCCGTTACTTGGTTCCTTAGGATCGCATCGATGCCCCGAGTCTAATGACGGCTTCATTTTCATCTTTGGTGCATCGTTGAGGTTGTGCGGCCCCTTCTTCTCAAGCTTGGTTTCGCGCCGTGGAGATTCCGGCCACCTCGGGCTTTCTTCGTCGGCATTATCGTGTGCTTCTTGTTCTGAGGTTGGGGCGGCTCGTCGCACCTTCCGGAGTCTTCTAGAAGTGCAGACGCTCGCCGTCGGTAGAGCCGTGTCTTCTCCTCCGCCTCGGCGTCGTGAGCTCGACTCCGGCGACCATTGGGCTTCGCATCACCGTCATCGAGTTCGCGAGGGCCTTGCGAACCCGTAGGTACCACTCTTTTGCCCAGAAACCTCCTGGTTTGCAAAATCCGTTCTTGTGGCCAGCGCAGCCGTGCCGTGCTTTCGCGGGTGAACGCCGGTGATGATCGGTTTAACTCCAATCGTGCCTACTTTGAGTCCCTGACTTGTGGGCCTTTTGTTGTTAATCATGTTTAGAAAACATTTAATCTCACCGTTATATTTCACCTTGAGTCTCTGATCGGTGGGTCCATGTTGTCAGTTAAGTTTGTGTAGTTATGGTTGTGCGTTTTCTCTGATGGGAAGCGTATTTCTTTGTGAGAGTTTGTAGGTTTACACTTTGGTAGCGAAGGCGTATTCGTGGAATACGCCGACGTCACCTTATGCGAGCGATCCGCTCTGATCGCGTTTTGGGCCCGCCTCTGTCGATGGTTAGGGCTAGCCGCAAGCGTCATTAGCGTATTTAGTGCTTTAGTATTTACGAAATGCTTTTCCGTTGCACTGTTAAATCAATTAAACTTGTAAAATGCATAACTAATTCAATTTTTCTCCAAATCACTTGAAACCAGTTCTGTTAATTTTAATTTTAAATGTAGTATTTACCAAAATTAGATTCAACCATGTTTCTGTTAGCTAGAATCTGGTTATTGAATAATTGGTGTATTATGCATTTTCCAAAATTAGAAAATTCATATCTTTCTCAATAATTGTCCAAATACAGTGAACCCAATTCTGTAAATTTCATTTTCAGTATACTAACTATTAGGATAGGTTTTACACACTGTTTTTGTTCATGAAAAATTGTTAAGTAATTAACTAGTGACTTGTTGTGTTTTTAGCTTAGAAAATTCATAGAAAATTGCTAATAACTTAAAATGATTTGTTCTCTGTTTCTGAAATTTTGTTATATCATGCTTAGGCTGCTTGTGTGAGTTTTGGCTTGTTTGATGTTGTTGAATGTTTGAGTTTTGTCGGTGTTATTCGTTCTTATTTCTTTGTTATGTTCGATCGTTGGCTTCGATATTTGCGGCAACCACGAGGACGATCCTCCTCACCATATTGAGCAACGACAACCGAACAAGCGCTTTGATCATGTTTAATCCCAGTATTTTAAAGATTAATATTTTGTTTCAGCTGTATGTATGCATTGCTTAATTTGTGTTAAATTGATTAGTTAAATCAGTAGTTGCATATCCTGTGGCAAAATATTGATCTCTACTACTGAGCCTAGGTTATTTCTTTGTGATTAGAGGTGTTGGATGATCTCTTGTCACTTAGTAGATACGATTTCAACTTGCTTAGACATGCTTAGCTATCGGTAGAACTGGGCGGTTATCGACTTTAGTCGGTAACCTTGATCACACAAAATTTACTACAACTTTATGTTTCAGCGTTTCTGCTATGTTTAATTGCAAAACTAAAAAAAAATGAAAACAAAAATGATTTGGACGCGGGCACAATGGTAAGATTGGTGTGATCTTTTGGGTGTGACTGGAAAGGTGCCCGGGTCAATTAAGGACCGAACATCTTGTGAGTGAATTTTTATCCAGGCATTTCGGCGTGCTAACCACACTAGAGTATATGGGACCTCTCTTGACCTAGTACTTTGGCGTGTATTGGCTCAGGTCGCGGGAGGTCGCAGGGAGGGACGGAGGTGGGAGCATGGTAGTTGTCAAAAGCTTTATCTGAGTGGGTAGTTGTCTTTCGGCTTTACCATGTAAGCGTATGGTGTTTCTACCCATCTGAGCGGCTCGAGGTTGATACACAATATTGGAAACAGTCTCGTAGGACTTAGTGTGCCGGCATACCTTCGAAGTGTGCTTTGGCTTAAAGCGATGCGAGGTGTGGGTGCGATGGTACACCTGCGGGGTTAAAACTATTCGAATAGCCTCGTCCTAGGTGATGGACACGCTTGGGTAAGCTTTTCAAGAGTTAGACTACAACATTTAAATTAAAACTTGATGGGTGGTGCGAATCGGGATTCGTGCTATTGTTGTGGTGACTATTGGGATAGTCACTTCTAGGTTGTTTTATCTTTCGCTTTTGTTATTAATATCCGCATCTTGTTATTTCAATCTTAAAATGAATTGCAAACTTGCTTTTAAACTGTATTACATTATTGCAAATGAAAATTGGCTTTGTGCAAATAAAACATATGGCCTCCACTAAACAAGCTTGCATGTAGCATATGAGCAGTGCCGCTAGTTCACACGTCGATCTTGCGGGTACAAAGACAATCTTTGTACTCGGTGCTTTGCTTAATGTTTTGTTGCAGAGGAAGAAGGTGAGCCTCGTGGTCCTCACTACGTGGTGTCTTTGTCGCCGTGGGTGGCGACTAGACTTGGCGGTCGGTCGGATGCCTTGTGGGTTGAAGGCACGCGATTGGCTTTGTTTATAGCCATCTTATGGCACTTTTGCTTCATTGTCTTTACTTTGTTATTTGTGTATCTTGTGGCGATCGGCCAACGTCTGTAATACCTTTACTATTTGTTTATCTTCCGTTTGGAAGTGTGGTGTTTGGACTCTATGTGTGGAATGGAGTTGATGTCTAATTTTGTACCGGGGTGTGTATCGCTCAGGGAAGTATACATATCTCGAGATCGATTTATTTGATTTGTGATGCTAGGGCCGGTGGTTGGTTAAGCATTACAAACCAAATAAATTGGGGTCCTCACAATGAGATCCCGGCGATGCTTCACGGGCTGACACGAGGACAAAAAGGTGGCAGCGACGAGGGACGTGGCAAGCATGCGCGCGCGGCCGTGAGCTCCGGTGAGTGCGGAGAAGACGAGGTTGATCTTGACAGTGGGACCCACATGTCGGCAGAGCAAAGCGGTGCGAACCGGAGGTTTGATTTGATCAGGATCGCACCGACCGTTGGATCTGAAATGGACGGCTGAGATTGGTGTATGCATTCGGACAGGTCGGTTGCGCACGCGACGTGGATCGTTCGATTTGCATCGGACGGTCACGATCGATTGGTCTCGCGCGCGGTGCAGCTAGTTGACGCGACCGAGTCAATTGGCGCGGTCGGATTTGAGTCGGGCTCGGGTTCGAGCCCGACAAACAGTGTTTTCTGATTTTTGATTTTAAAAGCTGAGAGAGTTTAGGGAATTTTTAGAGATAGATCCCGAGCTCCAAAATTCCGAAATTTTATGGTAGCTACTTGAGACAGAGATCAACATTGCATAAATTTTCCAGAACTTTTTATGCACTGAAAAATTCTGCAGAAAATTCACAAGCACGCTGACCAAGGGTTTGACCAGGTTTCCAACTAGTTTGACTTGGCCATTTGAAATAGCAAATAAAATCTAAAAATTGTGAAATAATTCAGGGAGGTAGATAGGATGATCAAGATGATAGGAAAAATAATTTCAGAGGATGATCACAAGTTTGAAGGCTAAGAATTTGCTGACAACAATTTCCATTCACAAGAATTTAATTCTAGAAAATGGAAATTGCTAGGGAAAAATGTAGGAACTTTCAAATAATTTGAAGAGACAACACAAGTTTTCATTCCTCCTCAAAATTTTACATTTGAAATACAAACCCTAAGTTAGGGCTGTTACAAATCTCCCCCCCTTACAGGAATCTCGCCCCGAGATTCTGATCACTGGGAGAAGAAGGATGGGTAATCTGCTCGAAGACGGTCTTCCCGTTCCCAAGTGGCTTCATCCTCGGAGTGGTTCGACCACTGAACTTTAAGGAACTTGATCGCACGGTTCCTTGTTCTGCGTTCAGCTTCTTCGAGAATGCGAACAGGACGCTCATGATAAGATAGATCTTCCTGCACATCGATATTTTCCAATGGGGTTTCCTCCACAGGAACACGAAGGCACTTCTTTAATTGTGACACATGGAAAACATCATGCACCCCTTCGAGTGTAGCCGGCAACTCCAACTTGTATGCAACAGCTCCCACTCTCTTGATGATGCGATATGGCCCGACATATCGAGGAGCGGCTTGCCCTTGACACTAAACGACGATGTCCTTCAGAGGCGAGACTTTGAGATACACAAAGTCATTGGTGAAACTCACTCACGGCGGCGCCGATCGCATAGCTCTTACGCTGGGTGAGCTCGCGCAAGTGCTCACGAATCAAATGCACTTGACTTTCGGCCTCATTGATGGAATCTGGACCAAAGAACTGCCTTTCACCAGTTTCTGACCAGTTCAACGGTGTTCTGCATCGCCTCCCATACAATGCCTCGAACGGTGCCATGCCGAGACTAGCCTGGAAGCTGTTGTTGTAAGAGAACTCGGCAAGCGGCAAACTCTTCTCCCAATTCTTTCCATAGGAAAGGACACAAGCACGGAGCATATCTTCAAGCACCTGATTGACGCGCTCCGTCTGACCGTCGGTCTGAGGATGATAGGCTGAGCTGAAAGTAAGACGGGTACCCATGGCCTCCTGTGAAGCGTGCCAAAGTCGGGAAGTGAAAAGAGAACCACGATCTGACACCATCGTTCGTGGCACACCATGCAAACTCACAATGCGGGATATGTAGAGGTCTGCCAATTTACTGACGCTGAGGGCGGTACATACTGGCAGAAAATGTGCTACTTTCGTCAATCTGTCAATAACCACCCAGATAGCATCCTTCCCTGAAGAAGTACGGGGCAGACCAGTGATAAAATCCATGCCTACAGAATCCCACTTCCATTCTGGTATAGGCAAGGGCTGAAGAAGACCTGCTGGACGCTGATGCTCGGCCTTGACGCGACAACATATGTCACATCTGGCAACGAACCTGGCAATCTCGCGTTTCATGCGAGTCCACCAGAATCTCTGACGCAGATCTTGGTACATTTTAGTGGCCCCGGGATGGATGGACAAAGGTGAATCATGGGCCTCCTGAAGAATCAAATCCCGCAACTCTGGGACCTTTGGGACCACAAGACGCCTTAAGCGTACACCGTGCTCATCTTCTGTGAAACACTTGGCTGATCCATCCTTGATATTCTGCTTGATTTTACCCACACCATCATCTGATTGCTGTGCTGACTTGATTTGATCCACCAAGGTTGGTTGCACAATCAAGGCAGCAAGGGAACCATGCTCAACCAAACCCAAGTTGAGACGCTGAAATTCTGCAAGAAGTGCCGGTTGCTGCTCTTGGATCATCAGAGTATTACAATACACCTTTCGGCTAAGTGCGTCGGCAACCACGTTGGCCTTGCCGGGATGGTACTGAATACTCATGTCATAATCTTTGATCAATTCCAACCATCTCCTCTGCCTGAGGTTCAGATCTGGCTGAGTGAACAAGTATTTCAAGCTCTTGTGATCGGAATACACCTCACAGCGGTTACCGATCAGATAATGCCGCCAAATCTTGAGTGCATGAACCACAGCAGCAAGCTCTAAATCATGGGTGGGATAGTTGAGCTCATGAGGCCTCAGCTGCCTAGATGCATAGGCAACTGCCTTGCCTTCCTGCATAAGAACACACCCAAGTCCTCGACGAGAGCATCGCAATAAATATCAAGCTCTTGTGGACATCAGGAAGAGTGAGGACTGGGGCTGAAGTCAACCGCTGTTTGAGCTCCTGAAAACTCTCATCGCAAGCAGAGGACCACACAAACTTCTTATCCTTCTTGAGCAATTCAGTCATCGGCTTTGCGATCTTGGAGAAGTTCTCGATAAAGCGGCGATAGTAGCCCGCTAAACCAAGAAAACTCCGCACATCGTTGGCGACTTGGTGGCCCCAAGATAGAACATCGCCGACCTTGTTTAGATCCACAGCTATGCCTCCAGCTGAAAGAACGTGGCCCAAGAATGCCACTTCCTTCAACCAGAACTCACATTTGCTGAACTTTGCATAAAGCTGATGCTCCCGCAATTTGCCCAAAACAATCTTCAGATGCTCAGCATGCTCTGCTTCAGTCTTGGAATAGATAAGAATATCGTCAATGAAGACCACCACAAATTTATCCAAAAACTCCATGAATACTGAATTCATAAGGTTCATGAACAACGCTGGAGCATTGGTTAAACCGAAAGACATGACGGTGTACTCGTACAGACCATAACGAGTAGTGAAAGCCGTCTTCGGAATATCCTCAGCCCTGATCCGGACTTGATGATAGCCCGATCTCAGATCAATCTTGGAGAACACCTAAGCTCCGCACAAGCTGGTCAAAAGATCATCAATGCGGGCGAGGATATTTGTTCTTCACCGTCACCTCATTGAGAGGATCGTAATCCACGCACATGCGCAAAGTCTTGTCCTTCTTCTTCACAAAGATCACCTGACAACCCCAAGGAGATGGCTGGGGCGGATGAAACCCTTCGCTTGGAGCTCACCGTAATACTCCTAAGTGTGAGAAGTCAAGAATCGGATTAATTAAAATTAATCTACAGAGAATAATTTTAATCGGGGAGTTTTATTTTCAGTTTTCTTCAAATCCAGCTTTGAGAGGGGCTTTTCCGTTAGTTTCTCATCCTTTTGGGGCTGGGCCTTGGCCCATCTCCTAGTGTGGCCGGCCAAAGGGGGGGGAGGGCCACCCTCCCCAAACCCTAGCCGCCCCCTCCCTTTCCCCCTTTCTCCTCCCACTTGGCAGCCGCCTCCTCCTCTCCCTTGGCGACTCCTCCTTCCCTTGCACCTCCCCTCTCCCAAGGTGCTGTCCCCTGCACCTCCCCTATCCCAAGGTGCTGCCCTTGCAAGGAAGAAGAAAGAGAGGGAGAAAAGAAGGAGAAGAAGGAGAAGAAGGAGAAGAAGAAGAAGAAGAGTTTGTGTGGGGTTTGGCTCAGCGAATTCTAGCGGTTCTACAAGGGTAACGACGCCCTCCCGCTGTTTAATCCTTATTAGATGCGAAACCGATTAGAATTGATGGTTAATTGTTGGGCTGCAGAAGATGCAATTCTGTCCAGAACCTTGCGTGGGTTTTTCGTGTATTTAGAGGCTGAATTTTAAGTTTCCATCTCCTAGAGATATGTGGGTTATGTCGTTATCTTTCAGTAGCCGCGAAGATCACTCGATTCCGAGGTCTGAGTCAAAAGTTATGATCGATTTAGTATCTGCTGCCAGAAATCTGACGAGAATAATCTGTCTGGTTATTTCCTAAAATTTGAAAGGGATTTGGTAGAATCTGAAAGTTCACCCAACTAGGTTATTGTAGGTAATTCGATAACCTTTTCAGATTGATAAAGAACGATCAATTCGGAGTTACCCATTAAAAGTTATGGTCATTTTAGTTTTGCTGTTCGTTTGTGTAGACAGTTTCTGTACTGAAAGTTCAGTCAATGGTTAGCCTAATTTTTTGGCCGAATTGGAGTATCGTGTCAACTAGAGTATTGTAGATTAGTCAGTTAAGAATCTACAGAAATTGGGTTTACCTCTTTTTGACTTCCAGATCATGAGTTATGTCATTTACCGTGCTGCTGTCCAGAATCAGTTTATGGCAGGAAACGTTGTTTTTCGGTTTCAGCTTTGTAAACTCGTTTTGAGTCATCAAGTAAGTGATGTAGAATGCCGATTAGTAGCGCTGGGTATATTATGTCCTTATTGAAATTATTTTACTTGTTTAGGAGGTGAAGCCTCAGGTTTAGGAGTATCATCTTTGCCGCTAACGCGTCGCATCGTGGAAGGCAAGTAAATGTAGCGGTTGTGCTACGGTTTAACCCGTTTTTCTTACTACTTGCACTATGCATGATTGACGTAGTGTTAAATGATATGCCATGGTTACATGTTTTTCTAAGTAAGAATGTGGTAGCAAGATATTAATCAATTGCTATGATTGGATGAGTTTGGGTAGTATTGTGGTAATTTGCGTAATGAGCCAAATGCGGAATATGAGAATAAACTCAAGGTGGACATGTTGATAATTCATTATGGTTATTTTTCATGATGATCCTGTGGTGGTCTATGTGATAGAGTTTCATCTAGATCGATTGATTTTGATCTTGGTGAATCGGGTGTGGGTTATGTGGTAATGGTCTTATGACACGTTGGTATTGTGCTTAATGAGACACATGTGGATTATGAGAAAATATGCATGATGAGTATGTTGTTGATCTCCGTGGTTAAATTCTTGTGGTTTATGATTTTCATATCATATCATTCATGACATATCATGACATTTGCATTGTGGATGTCGCCGCTTATAGCCGCGATCAGACGGTGACAACATCGCATTGTCAGAGACGATGCATACCTTTACCTTGTTGGGTAAAGGTGCAGTGGAGCATAGCATACATATGCATTACATTGTGGAAAGATCATTTGCATACTTGTGCAAGATATTGAGGTGAAGTTATTTTTGCAAACAAACGCAACTTCATAGTTGCAATGTGGAAATTGACTCATGAGAGTCTCTTGTGGTATGAGTAATGTGGATGTGGTTGTGGAATGGGGTTCATCCCTTGTGGTATGGTAGAGGTTGTGATTGTGGCATGAGATTCTTCTCTCTTGTGGTAATTGATGATGGCAGTTGTGGATGCGAGAAATAGTAAAGTTATGAGGTAAAAATGTTAATACCTTATTGTCATTGGTAGTGGTAGTGGTGATTAATATGAAGCAATTGATCAAGATTCAATTGTTAATATTTTGCTGTCATTGGTAGTAAATATGGTTGAGGCTATAATTGTGATTATTATGGGAATTGGATATTGATGCTTATTATCTCTGTAGTTTAATTAGCTTGTAAACGAATGTGGATTCACATTATGGATGTGGACTTATGGATACTTTAATGATGTTGTATATTTGATTGTAGTCCTAATAGCTGTTAAATAGTTTGCTTGCTGAGATTTTATCTCACCCTTGTTGTTTCTTTCCCCCTTTCAGGTGATTCTTAAGCATTCCTGGGATGGGTAGAGCGGCACTACAATAATGCACTCAATTCATAGATTCATGCTGTAATAAAGTTGAGAGGAAATTAGCCTAATGACTAGCTATTCGCGAGTGTTCTGTCGAATTATTATTGATGAATTTGTGAACTACACTTGGTTTAATCTGCTAGAGGTTGTTTAATTATTGAACTTGTTACCGTTATCTTTATTCCCTTAGTTGTTTATGCTTCCGCTTAGTGCTTCTTGTTCAGAGTTGTTTGCGAATTAATTTTGTCTTGAAATTATTGGCTAGTCAGAGTGGTTAAGTAGCATTCCAGGGTAATGTGGTTCCTGGGGTGTTACAGTTGGTATCAGAGCGGGCTTTAGGTCTGTGGTAATTAAAAATATTAAATTGACACACTGGCGCACAGTAGGATGGGATGGGTCAAGCATTGCATTCGTGCTTTGACATGTTATATTGATTATTCATGCTATGAGATAATCTTGTATGTTTATGTGTTGTTTCTCCGATCGCTATGAGTGAGGATAGTCAATGATAAGAGGTAGGGTTTGCATTCGTTGCCTTGGGCATTGCCATTTACCCCGTTAGTGGTGCGGGGATATTGATGCGATTACCTCGGGTAACTTAGTTGCGATGTCATGGGTAAGTTTCTTAGAAAAGTGTTATCCTCCTTGAATTGATGTTGGCGATTCTTGGCCTATTGCGATTAATGATTTTCTCGGGTTAGCCGTTTATTGCGCTTGTTAGTGTCACTAGGCCTCCAATTGTTCTTGAGGCCAAGTATTGTTTCTTTCTGATTGATGGGTTGTTTGACTGCTCGTGAGCAGTGCTTTTGGAGACTCTGGTATTTTTCCGTGTTGTTCCATCTTTCTTGCTGGAAAACATGACTCTTGTATTTCGATTGATATTTTGAGAGAGAATAAAAGCTTACGTGGGAAGTTCATTAACTTGTGGAAGCATTGGCTCTATGCATTTCTTCTGAGTTATTTCGACTTTTGAGGTTTGATTTTCTCCCTAGAAGAGAGTGTTAAAATCCCTTTATGATGTTTTGTTGTGTTTAAGTAGTAGGTGACAATTATGTAAATAATTGATAGATTGTGAATTATCAAGTTGAAAAGTTAGTGTGGTACATCATTAATTTCTACTAACATCTTTAGAAGTGAAGTTGATTAATATGATGTTGTCCTGTTGTAGTTTCTTGAAGATTTGTGGCTAAGAATTTAGCGATACATGTGTAGAACTCATGCATTTATTAAGGATTATGAAAAACAATTGTTTTGACTATTGTAGTTGTTTAATTTTCCCAACTTGTTGGATAGGTTGGATTGATTGATCTTAAGTAATTAATCTGACCATTCGGGATGGTCAAGTAAGGAGGTGTTGGAATATTGCCTTAATAAGATTAACCTTAATTATGTCCTCTCTTACATACTTGATGAGCATGTACAACTCACAAAGTTATGTAACTTTTACCATGCTAAATTGTTGAAATATGTATAAAGAAATGGATGCAGGTGATGTATTGACTTGTGGAATCTTGTCTTATAAAGTGGTATTATTGATGTTTAAAGTTATTTTATTTTAATATCTTAACATAAGGTGGAGTATCGAATCAGGCTCTTTTTGTCTTTGTGATTGCAAATTAGAGATAGGATCATTAATGCTATGCTGATGAAAAATTAATAATCAATTATTGACAGCAATGGCTAGAGTGTATTTACCTTTTTCTAAACTAGAGTTGAGCATCAGTACGAGATAAATGTATGGAATCTAATAAGAGGTTCATACTAGCATGTTTTGTGAGGTTGTTATGTTCTAATACCATCTTGTTAAAGAGTTTGTTTTAATACGATGGCTTATGCACTAGGTTTAACTAGATTAAGTAGTTGGAATCTTATTTGGATAATAAGAACATGATGAAGTGATTTATGGTGTTGAATGTTTTAAAAAAAAATAAAGTAATTTGTTAATTCCATAATACTAATTGCATTGAAGGGTGTGAGGTTTACGGTTGGAATCTTTTTGGACCGTATGACTTGTGTCATAGTCGAGGTTGCTCTGAGTAAAGCGGCGTGTTGATTGATCTTATTGGTTTTATTTGAATCTTGTGTTGTGGTCTTCAAGCATCCTTTGTTGGAAATGGCGGGATGTTGTAATCAAAGAAAATTGCTTATTATTGAAAGGAAAAGTTGTACTAGAAGTATTTGAGGTACAGATGATCTTATCTTGTGTTTTTCCAACCTCATTGTTATTTGTTATTCTTTTGGTCTTTTGGCTATTGTGATGATAACCTTTTTCTGTATGCTGAAATTTATTTCTTCTTACCTCTTCTTCTAAGAACATGGTAATTGTTGTGGGTTGCAACGCCTTTTGTTGCGTGATGACGACTTAATAGTGGTAGTCTAGTGATGTTTTGTGGGGCCAGTAGAGTCTATCTACAATGGTGTAGATGATGTAATCAATTGAGCTAATTGTTGAGTTGGCCAACTTGAGATAAATGAGTTGGTGTGTTGGGCAATGATTTGAAAATCCTTGGTTCAAGGAAGTTAAATTGTTAAAAGAAATGAATTGGGAAATTTTGGTTATGTCAAGTAGTGCGATGCTCTCTTGATTCTTGTTTATGCTGTGTGTTTATGGCAGAGGCCATTTGCAAAATTGAATGGTGTTTTTGTGGAGGCGTAGTCTTTTCCGAGCTAGGAAAAGAAATTGATTGTTTTGGTCCGTCGAGTGATTTTCACTCTTAGCTTATGTGGTGTGGTTCTCCAATTGTCTACTTAACGAGTAGAAATACTTTGTGGTGAATCCTTTGATTTGGATCGTGGTCCTTTGAAGGAAAGTGGTTGCTAGTGTGATGCTTGAGAGTTCTTTACTCTCCTTGTCGGGTTCTGCTTGCAAAAGATACCGTTGTGCTTCTAGTAGAATGATGTGAGTGGAATTTGTGATCAAATTCTTTAAAAAGGGTATATTGGGTTATCCCGAGTATGTTTAATAAGAGAAAAGTGTTTTAAGAAAGAGGATGGTTTGAGAAAGTGGTCTTAATAGTTATTATGGAAATTTTGTAAAAAGCAGACTCGTTGGTGCTCGGTATCGACAAAAGAATTATGCGGATGTTCGCGCTGAGAATTGGAGTTTGCGGTGGGAAGCCTTGTGCTCCTTCGGGTGTCTCCAACCAAGGGTATTGTTCGTTTTGGTACCACCGGGAAGCTTAGCCCGCGGTACATCGGTCCTTTTCCAGTGGTTGCTCGGGTAGGTAGTTTGGCTTATCGTTTGGAGTTGCCAAACTCATTGAGTGGTGTGCACAATGTTTTCCATGTGTCTATGCTTTGAGGAAATACTTGCGGATCCGAACACAAGATTGACTCGAACAGTCACGGTGGGAGCAGATCTCACCGTGGAGAGTCGCCGATCAGTATCTTGGATACGCTCGAGCGGTCTTGAGGAATAAGACCATCAAGTATGTGAAGGTCCTTTGACGAATCGATGAGAGAGAAGCTACGTGGGAGTTGGAGGATCATTTGCGGAAGAAGTACCCGAGCTCTTCGAGGTCGTGAGTACTCCTAGTTTGGGTTGATGTTTGCTTGTTGATCTGCTCTTTGTGGTTCAGAGAATTGGATTCGAGGGCTAACTTTTAAGGTGGGAAGAATGTAATACTCCTAAGTGTGAGAAGTCAAGAATCGGATTAATTAAAATTAATCTACAGAGAATAATTTTAATCGGGAGTTTTTATTTTCAGCTTTCTTCAAATCCAGCTTTGAGAGGGGCTTTTCCGTTAGTTTCTCATCCTTTTGGGGCTGGGCCTTGGCCCATCTCCTAGTGTGGCCGGCCAAAGGGGGGGAGGGCCACCTCCCCAAACCCTAGCCGCCCCTCCCTTTCCCCTTTTCTCCTCCCACTTGGCAGCCGCCTCCTCCTCCTCTCCTTGGTCGACTCCTCCTTCCCTTGCACCTCCCCTCTCCCAAGGTGCTGTCCCCCTGCACCTCCCCTATCCCAAGGTGCTGCCCCTTGCGCAAGGAAGAAGAAAGAGAGGGAGAAAAGAAGGAGAAGAAGGAGAAGAAGAAGAAGAAGAGTTTGTGTGGGGTTTGGCTCAGCGAATTCTAGCGGTTCTACAAGGGTAACGAGACGCCCTCCCCGCTGTTTAATCCTTATTAGATGCGAAACCGATTAGAATTGATGGTTAATTGTTGGGCTGCAGAAGATGCAATTCTGTCCAGAACCTTGCGTGGGTTTTTTCGTGTATTTAGAGGCTGAATTTTAAGTTTCCATCTCCTAGAGATATGTGGGTTATGTCGTTATCTTTCAGTAGCCGCGAAGATCACTCGATTCCGAGGTCTGAGTCAAAAGTTATGATCGATTTAGTATCTGCTGCCAGAAATCTGACGAGAATAATCTGTCTGGTTATTTCCTAAAATTTGAAAGGGGATTTGGTAGAATCTGAAAGTTCACCCAACTAGGTTATTGTAGGTAATTCGATAACCTTTTCAGATTGATAAAGAACGATCAATTCGGAGTTACCCATTAAAAGTTATGGTCATTTTAGTTTTGTTGTTCGTTTGTGTAGACAGTTTCTGTACTGAAAGTTCAGTCAATGGTTAGCCTAATTTTTTGGCCGAATTGGAGTATCGTGTCAACTAGAGTATTGTAGATTAGTCAGTGAAGAATCTACAGAAATTGGGTTTACCTCTTTTTGACTTCCAGATCATGAGTTATGTCATTTACCGTGCTGCTGTCCAGAATCAGTTTATGGCAGGAAACGTTGTTTTTCGGTTTCAGCTTTGTAAACTCGTTTTGAGTCATCAAGTAAGTGATGTAGAATGCCGATTAGTAGCGCTGGGTATATTATGTCCTTATTGAAATTATTTTACTTGTTTAGGAGGTGAAGCCTCAGGTTTAGGAGTATCATCTTTGCCGGCTAACGCGTCGCATCGTGGAAGGCAAGTAAATGTAGCGGTTGTGCTACGGTTTAACCCGCTTTTTCTTACTACTTGCACTATGCATGATTGACGTAGTGTTAAATGATATGTCATGGTTACATGTTTTTCTAAGTAAGAATGTGGTAGCAAGATATTAATCAATTGCTATGATTGGATGAGTTTGGGTAGTATTGTGGTAATTTGCGTAATGAGCCAAATGCGGAATATGAGAATAAACTCAAGGTGGACATGTTGATAATTCATTATGGTTATTTTTCATGATGATCCTGTGGTGGTCTATGTGATAGAGTTTCATCTAGATCGATTGATTTTGATCTTGGTGAATCGGGTGTGGGTTATGTGGTAATGGTCTTATGACACGTTGGTATTGTGCTTAATGAGACACATGTGGATTATGAGAAAATATGCATGATGAGTATGTTGTTGATCTCCGTGGTTAAATTCTTGTGGTTTATGATTTTCATATCATATCATTCATGACATATCATGACATTTGCATTGTGGATGTCGCCGCTTATAGCCGCGATCAGACGGTACAACATCGTGCATTGTCAGAAGACGATGCATACCTTTACCTTGTTGGGTAAAGGTGCAAGTGGAGCATAGCATACATATGCATTACATTGTGGAAAGATCATTTGCATACTTGTGCAAGATATTGAGGTGAAGTTATTTTTGCAAACAAACGCAACTTCATAGTTGCAATGTGGAAATTGACTCATGAGAGTCTCTTGTGGTATGAGTAATGTGGATGTGGTTGTGGAATGGGGTTCATCCTTGTGGTATGGTAGAGGTTGTGATTGTGGCATGAGATTCTTCTCTCTTGTGGTAATTGATGATGGCAGTTGTGGATGCGAGAAATAGTAAAGTTATGAGGTAAAAATGTTAATACCTTATTGTCATTGGTAGTGGTAGTGGTGATTAATATGAAGCAGCTTGATCAAGATTCAATTGTTAATATTTTGTTGTCATTGGTAGTAAATATGGTTGAGGCTATAATTGTGATTATTATGGGAATTGGATATTGATGCTTATTATCTCTGTAGTTTAATTAGCTTGTAAACGAATGTGGATTCACATTATGGATGTGGACTTATGGATACTTTAATGATGTTGTATATTTGATTGTAGTCCAATAGCCTGTTAAACAGTTTGTTTGTCGAGATTTTATCTCACCCTTGTTGTTTCTTTCCCCTTTCAGTGATTCTTACATTCCTGGATGGGTAGAGCGGCACTACAATAATGCACTCAATTCATAGATTCATGCAGTAATAAAGTTGAGAGGAAATTAGCCTAATGACTAGCTATTCGCGAGTGTTCCGTCGAATTATTATTGATGAATTTGTGAACTACACTTGGTTTAATCTGCTAGAGGTTGTTTAATTATTGAACTTGTTACCGTTATCTTTATTCCTTAGTTGTTTATGCTTCCGCTTAGTGCTTCTTGTCTAGAGTTGTGCCAATTAATTTTGTCTTGAAATTATTGGCTAGTCAGAGAGTGGTTAAGTAGCATTCCAGTAATGTGGTTCCCGGGTGTTACACTCACCAAGCCGCTTCTTCAATTCTTCTAGCTCATTGGGAGGCATTCGACACGCCTTCCGAAATCGGGCGATGCGGGCAAGAACTCGATGACAAACTCTGTGTCTCGAACCGAGGCATCCTGCAAATCTTCGGAAAGACATCCTCAAAGTCGATACTATGGGGACATCCCGACCGCAAGGTGGCTTCGCTTCTAATGCACAAAGATGCGGACCACAAGCTGCGCGAAAACCCGACCGCCGCTCAAGGGTGGTAAGGTAGACAATCTTCCCGCACAATCGATTTGCCCCAAGTGTTGGGACAACCAATCCATGCCAAGAATCACATCCGGATTTGTTGAACCGAAAGAGAATAAGGTGCGCCAAAAATCCCACTCTTTGACTATGATAGGAACATCCGACATCAGAATCACCCTCATTTCCGACCCGGAGAGCGGATGAGCAAAGGAACTCCCAAAGGAACACAAGAAAGACCACTAGCAGCAGCAAATGATCTTGAAATAAAGAATGCGATGCTCCGAATCAAATAATACCGCAGCGGACGAGAATTAACGAAGTGTACCAATCACAACATCCGCGCCCGAGCCTCCTCACCAAAGGTGGTTGACTCGACCGCTGCCGCACTCGGGTCTTCGAATAATCTTCGTCGCGGTGACCACTCCCGCCCGTCCTCCATTAGGACGAGGGCTGCCGCAACACTCGAGGGCGAGCATTCGCATAATGGCCCTTGTTGTGGCAAATAAAACAAATCACCTCGGCCGCGGATTGCGAGGCCGCTCTGCTCTGGATCGCAGCGCACGTGGCTGAAACACGCCCGCGGTGGGCGAGGAGCCGTGCGATGGTCTCGGCGCGGTGGAGCAAAAGAACGGGCCATCGTGCCGCCCACCGAGGACTAACGAGGCCGGTGTGAGCGATCGATCGCCTCCACTTGCGCTGCGGGACTCACCAGCGCGCTTTCGCCTTATGCTCGAAACAATGGCCTTATCTACCAAGGCCTGAAAGTCCGAGAAGTCCACAATAGATAGCTTGTCCTGCGGCTCCTCGCATAAGCCATCCATAAACTTCTCCCGCTAGCCTCATCCGAGGCCACCTCTCCGGAGCATAACGAGCCGGATGATTAAACTCGCATAAGTACTCCGTCACGACGGCGCCCTTGCTTGAGCGCGAGGAATTCTCTCTTCTTCACTTCATCGGGCCATCCGGGATGTGGGCCCGACGAAAGGTCGACTGAACTCCTCCCACGCGACCACATGGCCCGCGGCCGCATGGCGAGATAGTTCTCCCACCATGAGAGTGCCGCGCCTCAAGCCGGTGGGACGCGAAAAGTGCCTTGTCTGCGCGCTCGCATCGAGCTATGTTGAGCTTCCGCTCAACCATGCGCAGCCAATCATCCGCATCGAGAGGGTCCTCGAGCGGAGAAAGTCGGCGGCCGTGTACGGAGGAACTCTGCAAGTCCCCGCGAGTCCGTGGCCGCCACCACCGGCAGGAGTGGAGGTATTCCTAGCAATAACCTCCGTGATGCGCGTCGTCCATGCGGTTCGCTCGATCCGAGCGAGCACCTCACCATGGTCTGAGGAGGGGAAGCTCTCATCATGACCACTCACACCGCCACGCTGCTCTCTCCGGCCATCCTGCTTTACTAAGACAAGTTAGCAACAAATTTAAGAGCAAGAAAGCCCAAAATTCATGAAAGCAAACCAGAAACAAACACAAGGCGGGATAAAGTTCACCAGCAAAAATCAGACACATAACTACTCCTTTTACATCTTACCCTATTATCCCCACAAGTTTTAGTTGGATTAAACTTCATGGTTCTCCCAAACTAATTCCACCCAGGTAGTAACTATCTTTTGAAAGGTGAAGAGAGAAACCAAGTTTCAAAACTTAAATTAGAGTAAGATGAGAGTAGAAAGCTAAGATAGGTAAGGAATAAAATCTGAGAATCGCCTAGGTTTTCATAAACCTTTTATGATTTGAAAATAAGACTTTCAAAATATCCTAAGGACGACTATGCTTGGGTTACTACGGTCGAATGGCTCGATACCAACTTTGTGAGGACCCCAGCTTATTTGGTTTGTAATGCTTAACCAACCACCGCCCTAGCATCACAAATCAAATAAATCGATCTCGAGATATGTATACTTCTGCAAAGCGATACACACCCTGTACAAATTAGACATCAACTCCATTCCACACATAGAGTCCAAACACAACACTACCAAACGGAAGATAAACAAAAGTATAGGTTATTATGCATACCCACCGACCGCCCAAAAGATACACAAATAACAACAAAAGACAAATGGAAGCAAAAGTGCCATAAGATGGCTATAAACAAAGCCAATCGGTGTGCCTTCAACCCACAAGGCATCCGACCGACCGCCAAGCCTAGTCGTCACCCACGGCGACAAAGACACTCACGTAAGTGAGGCCCCGAGGCTCACCTTCTTCCTCTGCAACAAAAACATTAAGCAAAGCACCTGAGTACAAAGATTGTCTTTGTACCCGCAAGACTGACGTGTAAACTAGCAGACCTGTTCATATGCTACATGCAGGCTTATTTGGTGGAAGTCATATGTTTCATTTGCATAAAGCCAACTTTATTTGCAATAATGTAATGTAATTTAAAGGCAAGTTTGCAATTCATTTTTACTGTTGAAATAACTGCGAAATAAAGATAGGTACAAGCAACCACCTAGAAGTGACTATCCCAATAGTCACCACAACATAGCACGAATCCCCGGATTCGTACCACCCTGCAAGTTTTAATTTTAAAAGGTTGTAGTCTAACTCTCGATAAGCTTACCCAAGCGTGTCCATCACCTAGACGCAGGCTATTCGAATAGTTTTAACCTGCAGGGTGTACCATCGCACCCACCTCGCACCGCCTTTAAGCCAAGCACACTTCAAGGTATGCCGGCCAGACCTAAGTCCTACGAGACTGTTTCCAATATTGTGTATCAACCCGAGCCGCTCGTATGGATAGAAACCCATACGCTTACATGGTAAAGCCGAAAGACAACTACCCACTCAGATAAAGCTTTTGGACAACTACCATGCTCCCACCTCCATCCCTCCCGCGACCTCCTGCGACCGGGACCAATACACGCCAAAGTAATAGGTCAAGAGAGGTCCCATACCCTCTAGTGTGGTTAGCACGCCGAAATGCTGGATAATGTAAACTCACAAGATGTTCGGTCCTTAATTGACCTCGGCACCTTTCCATCCACACCCAACAGATCACACCAATCTTACCATTGTGCCCGCTCTAAATCATTTTTGTTTTTGGTTTTAGTTTTGCAAGTAAGCATAGCAAAATGCTGAAACATAAAGTTGTAGTAAATTTTGTGTGATCAAGGTTACCGACTAAAGTCGATAACCGCCTGGGCCTACCGATAGCTAAGCATGTCTAAGCAAGTTGAAATCGATCTACTAAGTGACAAGAGATCATCCAACGACCTCTAATCACAGAAATAACCTAGGCTCGTAGTAGAGATCAATATTTTGGCTACAGGATATGCAATACGATTTAACTAATTAATTTAACACAAATTAAGCAATGCATACATACAATGAAACAAAATATTAATCTTTAAAATACTGGGATTAAACATGATCAAATCGCTTGCTCGGTGCTGTTGCTCAATATGTTATGGAGGATCGTTCGTGGTTGCCGCAAATATCAAGCCTAACGATCGAACAACAGCAAATAAGAACGAATAACACCGACAAAACTCAAACATACAACAACATCAAATCATGCCAAAACTCACACAACAGCCTTAACAAGATATAACAAAAATTTTACAAACAGGGAACAAATCATTTTAAGTTATTAGCAATTTTCTATGAATTTTCTAAGCTAAAAACACAACAAGTTACTAATTAATCACTTAACAAATTTTCATGAACAGAACCAGTGTATAAAACCTATCCTAATAGTTAGTATACTGAAAATGAAATTCTACAGAATTGGGTTCGTTTAATTTGGACAATTACTGGAAAAGATATGCATTTTCTAATTTAGAAGATACATAAGACACCATTTTATTAGTTAACAGATTTTTGCTATAGAGGCATGGATGAAACTAATTTTAGTAAATAATACATTTAAAATGAAAATTAACAGCACTGGTTTCATGCAATTTGGACAAAAATTGAATTAGATATACATTTTACAAGTTTGATTGAATTAATGACTCAACGTAAAACATAAACCAGAAATACTAAAGCAATGAATACTTTTTCTACCGCCAGTCAGTAAGCCCCAGCCACTGACAGCGGGCCCGCGCGAACGCTGACCAGGACAGCGCACCCGCCTAAAGTGACGTCGAAGGCGTATTCAAAGAATACGTCTTCGGCTTACTAAGGTGCAAACCTAAAACACTCTCACAGAGAAGTACGTTTCCCATCAGAGAAAACGCATTACCAGAGCTACACAACCCTAACTGACAGCATGGGCCCACATGGCAGTGACTCAGAGAATAAATAACGGGCTGGATTAAAGGATTTCTAAACGCGATTAACCTAAGAGGGCCCACAAATCAGTGACTCAAAGAAGACATGATTAAAGTCAAACAAATCATCACCGGCGGTTCACCGGCGAGCACGGGCACGGTGGCGCGGCCGCGCAACGGATCTTGCAAACCAGGAGGTTTCTGGGCGAAAGAGTGGTACCTTCGGGTTCGCAAGGACCTAGCGAACTCAATGACGGTGACGCGGACCCACGAAGATGCCGGCGGCGAGCTGGCGGCGAACGGAGGCGGAGAAGAAGGTGCGGTGCGCGCGGAGATGACGCTACAGACGACGAGAAGCTTCGAGAAGGTGCGCCACGAGATCGCGGAGACACCAGGAACGATAAGCCCACGATCTTGATGATGGAGGAGGACGGTGGCGCCCGGAATTGACACGGCGGCGCTTTACCGAGTTTGGAGAAGAAAGCGACGCACAGCCTCGGTGATGCACCAAAGAGCGAAACAAGGTCACGGTTAGACTCAGCACAGTGATGCGATCCTAAGGGACCAAGTGTCGAAGCTAGAAACTCACCAGAGCACTAGTAAGCTTGCAGAGCCGAGATCACCGAGGCGGAGACGATGAAGTGGCTCCGATGATTCACCGGTGCTACGAGCTCGGAACAGGCAAAATGGATGCGGCGAGGAGAGTGGATCACAGCGGTGCGGTCGCGGGCTCGAGGGCGGCGCTAACACGGCGGCATTGCTCTCGGGTTCTTCTCCGGCCGGAAAGGAAATTTGGGCGGAGAAAACACAAGAATGGACGCGAAGGGTAGTGGATGGGCTCAGTGGGTAGATGAGATCCCGGCGATGCTTCACGGGCTGACACGAGGACAAAAAGGTGGCAGCGACGAGGGACGTGGCAAGCATGCGCGCACGGCCGTGAGCTCCGGTGAGGTGCGGAGAAGACGAGGTTGATGCTGACAGGTGGGACCCACATGTCAGCGACAGGAGCAAAGCGGTGCGAACCGGAGGTTTGATTTGATCAGGATCGCACCGACCGTTGGATCTGAAATGGACGGCTGAGATTGGTGTATGCATTCGGACAGGTCGGTTGCGCACGCGACGTGGATCGTTCGATTTGCATCGGACGGTCACGATCGATTGGTCTCGCGCGCGGTGCAGCTAGTTGACGCGACCGAGTCAATTGGCGCGGTCGGATTTGAGTCGGGCTCGGGTTCGAGCCCGACAAACAGTGTTTTCTGATTTTTGATTTTAAAAGCTGAGAGAGTTTAGGAAATTTTTAGAGATAGATCCTGAGCTCCAAAAATTCCGAAATTTTTATGGTAGCTACTTGAGACAGAGATCAACATTGCATAAATTTTCCAGAACTTTTATGCACTGAAAAATTCTGCAGAAAATTCACAAGCACGCTGACCAAGGGTTTGACCAGGTTTCCAACTAGTTTGACTTGGCCATTTGAAATAGCAAATAAAATCTAAAAATTGTGAAATAATTCAGGGAGGTAGATAGGATGATCAAGATGATAGGAAAAATAATTTCAGAGGATGATCACAAGTTTGAAGGCTAAGAATTTGCTGACAACAATTTCCATTCACAAGAATTTAATTCTAGAAAATGGAAATTGCTAGGGAAAAATGTAGGAACTTTCAAATAATTTGAAGAGACAACAAAAGTTTTTATTCCTCCTCAAAATTTTACATTTGAAATACAAACCCTAAGTTAGGGCTGTTACATTACTACTGTCAGTTTGATATACTGTTACCCCTGGTACTCTACCCTCTAGTCCTTCCCTTGCTCTGTGATGGGTACTGATGGTGATATTGCTAGGGTTTCATCAGTGGGCTTTTTGACATGCTCTGTGATGAACTTTGTCTTATACTGAGTTTGAATGTGATAGTTAGTTCATTCTTGAGCTCTATTGTATTACTTGCTACTATCAGTTTGATATATCATTACCCACGTACTCTACCCTCTAGTCCTCTCTCTACTCCTTCCCTTGCTCTGTGATGGGTACTGATGGTGATATTGCTAGGGTTTCATCATGGGGTTAGTGTTGGAGACCCTCTGTGCATGCATGGGGTTAGTCTGTGATAATCTGTGAACTGAATCTAGTACTGAAGATATTGCAAATTGATCAGTGGGCTTTGTTGACATGCTCTGTGATGAACTTTGTCTTATACTGAGATTAATTGAATGTTTGACTGGAAGTTTAATTTGTTTTCGGTAACAGTTGAGATCATGTGACAGTTAAGCAAAGTATTGTTTAGAGCTCATAGTTTGAATTTATATTATCATATTCATTTAATGAAGAGTATAGAAAATAGGATTGAGATAGCAATGACTTGTTCTTTTGCAACTCTCCTTCTGAGAGCACAAACTATCATGCATAATTTTCATCTACGTGCAATTTATCTATATATAGCTTGCTTCGATTTCGCTTATGGACCAAACATTGACCATCGATCGCTTTGTTAGCATAAATTTAATATCTGAAATTACATATTAATTTCTGTACAATCTTATATTATTTCGTACATATTATTTTACATCCCTTTTGCTTGTGCTACTACTGACATATAGTGTCATTTGAAATCTTAAAAAATGTTTTATTGTATGATGTAAAGGAACATTGTGCCAACAATTTTTAGTTATTTATTATATAGATAGCAAATAAGCGACATGGCATCCGCACTGTCTTCGCCGCCGTCATCGACGTCGCCGAATGCGTTTGGATCTCCGAGGAAAGTGGTACGTACGCGAGATGGCAGAGGAATATCGAAAATTCCTACGGGCCTAATGACCATCACGGAGGTCATGCCAATGGGATCCCTGTGAGTCCCCCCAAAGCAGCGGCGAGATTCCGGACCATCTGCGGGATACTTGGAAGGGAACGGGTCCCCATCACCACACTAAGCTGGGACACTGTGTCGGATGATCGAAGAGGCGAGCTGTGGAAAGAAATTTTAAAATCGTTCACTTTCCCAGAAGTAGACATGGCATGCGTGGAACGGCAGGCGTTGCTCGCGATGGGAAAGACGTGGAGGACCTTCAAGAGCACACTTGTCACGAAGTACGTGAACACGGGTCGAACACCCTTCACGACGTATAAATTCTTGTCGCGGGATATATGGGACGCCTTTGTGCAAATGAAGACGACCGAATTTCATGAGCAAAGTGTGGCGCGCAAGGCTCTCCAGACACTGAACACTCACCCCCACAAACTCGGCACCGCTGGGTACGCGGGTAAATCCGCGCAATGGGCGGCGGAGGATGAGAACGAAACAAGGCCATTTGCTGATATCACAGACGAGCGCGCTCTCTCCTGGTTAAGAGCGAGGACATCAACCATTTCTTCGGGCGGAATCTCTTTCACAAACCCGGCAGACCAGGATGTGGCCAAACGTGTGGTAAATATGTCGAACTACCTAGTTGTTATTAAGTTCACCAATTCATCAAAAATACCATAATTCGCTCGGCACCCAAATAGTAAAATAATCACAGGCATATCAGGAATTTACTTGCTGAAAGCAACCAAAATTCATCAAATAATAAGCACATCATTCAGCGAGGAAGATACGAAACACCTCTAGAAAGAGATACAGAAGGTTGTATGTTCTGGTGTGACTTGACACTGACATGACATCAGAAGCCGAAAACGAACATCAAATGGCGGTAGCGCAAGCATTGCTAGTATGTTTCAACACTAAGTATTACTCCTGTATTCCGTCCTGTATAATTTGCCTGTGGTTATTTCAAGGATGGAGAGAATGACTTTATAAGCTGACAAAGCCTTTCTCCTTCAAGCATTCTATGGCCTCCCTGAGGCTCGTCTCAAAAGGGATCAATTCGATCCCCAAGCTCTTTATCTTGTCCTTTGAGACCTAGTATGTTGGACGAATGGCTGGTCATCTGCACACCTGTCCATAAAAATAAAATTGTTTTTTCATAAAAAAGAAAAACAAAGATGGTATGAAACTATGAAAATTAGATGTTACGATTTATGCAATTTAGAATCATGCAAAGATGATAATGTTTGTTCTTCATTCATGTACAATGCTATGTATTGTAACATATTACTAGCTATTTAAGACATAGATGAGAGAAAAGAAGAAGAGGAAAAAAATGTAATGTGACAAGTTTGATATGATAATTTATCAGAAAGAATTCATAAATATGAATGAAGAACAAACATTAAAACTCCAGAGAGGAATCTCTGATGAAAATTAAAAATAGCTCCAAAAGGAGTGGCTCAGATCGTCATTGACTGCAAACAACATTAGAGATGTTTAATTACTTACTTCTCAGGCACTGGAAGAGAAGGGTACATTTCATGGATGATTCTGACAACCTCCGAGAAGTGGACAACTCTGTCAACCATGCAATATATCTTCCACTTGCTGAAGGGACCTCAAATGCAAGGACATGAACCACAGCAACATCCTTCACATTCACCCAGCCAAAGCTGTAATTAAGATACACAGGTGACCCTGAAAGAAGTGGGTACGATGAGACATTACTTATTTCGATAATGTCGAGTCAGACAACTGAAGCTAATTCTATTCAGGAAATGTGCAAGTAAATTGGTGCTAAGTAATCACTCGATTCACTCAAATATGTCTATTTGTCGTGCTTAAGAAAATAGGGCCCTTAATGCTTCTCCCAGTGTAACTGTGTAAGTTATTATTTTATTATATTTTTTTTGTGAAAGGATCACATCCACCTTCAGTTGGTCACGAAGTAGCTAGTGTTCATCAAATTTCATGGAGATCGCAGTTCCGAATCCACGAGCCATTACTCATGAGCAGAAACCAGCATTCACTTTGCTGAGAAACAGCTCCCTTTATGAGATAGGTTTTTCTCCATGAAGTAATACCACACCGCTTTGTCAGGACCATGCCGACACAGGACAAGGCGCCAAGCAAGGCCGAGTCTAGGAGTGGGACTTGTGAGCGGAAGCCCATGTAATCCGAAGAGTCGAGAACTTGGCTCTATATAAAGCCATGGCCGTGTATTGTTCATCTGTTTGGACGAAGGGAATGGAAATTTGCTATCTCGATCCCCAGTTCTGTTGCTTTTCCCCATCTCCGCTCTATCTATCCGGATCCCCAAACCCAAATTCTGCACAAATTAGCGCAGTATCGTTACACACTTGCATGGATTTGTAGCTCTACTTTACCTAAGCAAGAAATTTTACTCGTTGGGACTACATACCGCTGATTAGATACCGGACTAATTGAGCACTTGTGTTGAGTGTGGGCTGCAGTAAGGGGCCAATGACCATAGCTGGGTTTATTGTGACCAAGTCAACTCCATTGTCCTTTGAGAACTTCCATGCTGCCTGCTCAGCCAGGGTCTTTGACAAAACATACCATTCCTGATACAAACAGTGAGTTGGCCAAAATTTTGATGTGTAGGTGAAACTAATCACACAATTAAAAAGGGAAAAACATACTAATTAGAGCCTTCAACAGTGAGGGATAACAAATTTAGTCAATTAACTCAAGCAAGTCTACCATTTATTTTGAAAATGCACTTCAAACTAGAGAATCCATTTATTTGAAATTGCTCTTCAAACGAAGTCAGTGCATAATTAACATACATAAGGGTTGTGATAGTAAAAGTGAAATATCTTTTATCGTCCATCTGATACAAAATCTGAGTCTTGGCTTATTTAAACTATGCATTGAGCCACAGACAATGGACATAATTTTAGCTGAATCGGAGTATTTTATCCAAAGAAAAAAAATGATCATTTACAAAAAGAAAACTTGAACAACGGACAAGTATTAACAAATAGAACATACTAGCTTACAATACTAATGATGAAGAAACACGGAAAAAGGTGGACGATAGTAAATTATGAAGAGTTCTTTTGCGGTACCCACGTATCGCTTCAGTAGTTATAGAAGCTATGAAGATCGAAAACACAAGCAGAACGGAAGTTTTGCGTTGAAACCGAAAATCCCCGAGGCAAAACCTGTTGTTGGCCAATCTGACCGCCAAGGGATGGCCAGTATGACCCGCCCGAGGGCTAGTCTGACCGCTGTTCATCCGATTTGACCTCCGGCTACAGAGACAGCAGCCCGTGACGAACTCAAAACGACCTAACTCTTGATTCCTAGTTCCAAATCTCCTGATATTTCAACCATAGCTAATCAAAAATGTTAGGAACATATTCCAATCAACGATCGAGACGATCGAAACCAAGATTCCACGAATTTCTTAGATGAGGTCAAAAAGGCATAAGAACCGAAGAAATTCAAACTTTGATTAAAAAACTTGCTCGTGGGTGGATGATGATCAAGATGACCCTAGATAAAATCCTACGAGTTCTAGCAAGCTAGATCATAGTAAAAGACATAAGAAGATCATAGTAAAAGACATAAGAAAAACCAAAGGATCACACAAAATCCCAAAGACATCAAAGAGAGAGTAGTAAGAACAAGATAAAACTCATCTTAAGGCAAACCTTGCTTAGATTGATTTAAGAGATTGTTGGTTTACAACCACTCCACTATGGAGGAAAAAACCTCAACACTTGCACTCAATCAATCCATCTTTCTCAAACCCCAGCGTCCTCTATTTTCACTTTCTCCAAATTACAAATTAGAGTTTCTTCTTGGAAGGGTTCTTGGGTGCAAATCCTGCACCTCTTTCATTTATAGAGGAGGCTAGGTCTAGAGAGAAAATCTTATCGGGCGCTCGTTAAGTCCACACACAAACGGGTCTACACTCACATACGCTTCTCAAAGCAGATGATGACAAACCGGGTCTTCTAAATCCATCTCTTTGTGATCTTCATCTTATCTTAACCTAAACCGCTTCTCCTTGCGCTGTTTTGTGTGGAGGTTTCTCTAAGGTCATCAACCCGGTATTTTGGTGAAGATACTAAAATACTCCTCGATCCTTCTCCGAAGACTGAGTCCAATTGTTGTGAAGCAATCACATGCTTCACCACGTGTAGATTAATCAATGACTCTCTTCATATCGGTAAGTCTCTCCCATCCGGATTTCACCGGAACCACCATAATACTTACACCGACCTCGTACCACTTGATGCAACCCGTCGCACCAAACTTGTCATTCGGTTGCTCTTGTCCATCTTGCGCCATGCTTGAGTTCAACCACCTCACTTGGCATTCTTAATCGTTCTGGACCTCAGCTCTCCTAGCCTAGTCTCAATCATCATCGTCATTGACCGTTGTTAACTCCAACCCCACCTGCACAACAATAGCCCAAGAAATCGATTCTGGGAACAAGTTCTTCGCAACCTGACTCACATTAGCCAAAACAAGCTTCATGCAACATCTATGCACTGAAACCCATACCTTTGGCCAATCCCATAAAATTCACTGCCTTCACAGCCCATGGCTAGTCTGACCGCCTCCTTGCAGGTCAGACCACCACACTAGTCTGACTGCCAACCAACGGACAATCAAACTGCCTGGGACTTAGGAAATTTTCCCAGGTATCAAAACTGCAATGTCTCTTAAAATTTCAAACTCTATCTAGTTTTTCCTCTGAACTCTATTTTCAATGAAACTAAGTGCAAATGCATCGTCTCACTTTCCCACACGTGATTTTTGGCTGGTTTCAAAAATTCACAATTTCATTTTTGGTCGATCAGACCGCCGCATGTGGTTGGTCTGACCGCCAGCCTAAGGCTAGTCAGACCGCCTCTGACATAACAACCAATTGAACTTCCCGAAAACGAGAGTTTCTTCAAACGTCTCGACACTATTGCTAATTGTTCAACACACTAAAATTAGGATAATCTACTCATGATCTCCACATTTAGTTTGATCAAATAAGTGCGGTACTTGCACCCTAACCATAGCCGATTCTTTGTAAGTATTGAAATATCTTCCCATAAAGGACAAGAGAGTCATTGACTCTAAAGTCTAAACAGATCGTGTGTTTGAGCAGCCTTTTCCTCTACTCATCTCTATCTACTCTTCGCATCTCCCAGCTAACGGGTCAGATTTGAGTGCATCATATCCTCATGTGCCCTAGCGAGCTCATGAATGACAGGGAGGCACAGTGCTCCGAATGCAGCCGCCACTTAGCCGTCGGCAGATCCATCAACATGGAGTTCCTTAAATGTCGAGAATGTTTCCATGGAGCCAAAAAAAGATCAAATCATTCTTCCCGTTGATCTATTTGGAATTATTTGAAGAATAAGGATGCTGTGAAGAATTGGCAAACTGGCATCGTCTATTAAGATATCTAGCAAGAAGAACAATGGGATTTTTTTTTCAAATAAATTTTGAGCCTCTACAATACCCCGCAATAATAATGTTTATTTGAAGTGCAAAACGATGCAAGACAATGAGTGGATTTCTTGAAGACACTATTTATTTTCAAGACAAAATAATATAAGTTGAAATAAAAGGTCCATAATAGCCCTTATAAACGGACGATTAGATTACTACCTCGTACGGGCGTAGTAGAAGGTACCATAAAAAACTCATTACGAACTGTTGAAAACATGGTACAGATGTTCTTTTTGGCAACAAATATTTAGTACCTTTGCTTTTTCACAAAGTTCTGGAATGGAAAATGATGTCTCGTCAACCAAAACGTCAGGAGATAATGGTTTTTCAGTGAATACAACAGCTGCCAATGATGATGTTAAAATAACCCTTTTCACAGAAGAAGCTTTCTTGCAGGAGGCCAGAATATTCAGTGTTCCTTTCACTGCTGGCACAATCAACTCAGTGTAAAAAGTACAAGATTGGTTAAATATAGTAATTTTAACAAGCCTGAAGCTTGTCAGTGGGGGAGAAAAACAAATCCTAAATGTCTTTACAATTTAATTGTCTCCCCCCTGGATGCCTCAATTGAATGAGACCAAATGAACACAATATGCAAATGAAACTCCCAATAAAATGAAGCAGGAATGATATGCCAAATTCTATTTCAGAATTATATGGAAAAAAGTAGACTATAAACATCATGTAAATACCTATTTTCCCTTTTTTCTTCACACGCCATTGCACATTATTGAACAATAACTAGGCAAAGCAATACAAACCTGAGGATCTTTTGGGTTATTGTAGAAAGGAGAAGCTGTGTGAAATACACATTCACAACCATCAACTACAGAATCAAAGGACCCTTCTTCTAATAAATCTGCTTTAAATAGTTGCAGTCTCTCAGCAGATCCATCTGGAGCACATAAATGTTCTGTTTTCTTCGGGTCAGCTGAAACCAGTAAATGAATAAATTTGAAGTTAATTATCATCTGCCAAATGTACAGGTGATAGAATACAACTTGGAACTACCACGTACAAAATATAATTGTAAAATATGTAGGATTAAGAACATAAGATCTGTGGCCTCTAAGTTTTTATGCCTCTACTTCATTCTCCATGCTTAGGCCGTCATGGTCTATGGAAATAAATTATATGTGCATTAAAATCAGTTCATGGGAATTGGTTGTCTCCATTATAATATAGTGAGATCTTTTACAAAGTATAAGACAAAAATATTCCATCAATTACTGTAAAATATTGTCTTTGGAAAATTTATCTAATACTCAAAAAGATGGTAGGAGTAGTTCTGATTAGTTTGTGATCACTACAGTTCGGAGAAAGCACTTGACGAGGATATAATAATCCTCAATTTACCATTTATCTGTAATTCTTATTATAGATGAATACATTATTATACTAATCTTAAGTATACCCCGTTATAAAGGAGAAACATAGCTATGTGGTCGTAAGCCCTTCTACGACCACCCCCTGGTCGTAAGTCTTTCTACGACCATGACGTAGTCGTAAGTCTTTCTACGACCACCTAGTGGTCGTAGAATCTTCTACGACTAGTCTAGCTTCGACAACCCTGTAATTAATAAGGCTTGCTGACTTATGGGCCTAGTCGATTAGGGAGTCGTATGCATAGTGTACGATACACACGGTAGTTAATATACACAGTTGTTCTCTGGAATAACCACATGACTTTTTCTGTCTCTGACGACAACTCGTGGCGACGTGGGGGTGTAACGTCTCTGACAATAACCTCCATCAAGTGGTTCATCATTTGGAACGTTGAGATGTCTCTTGGTTTAAAGGAACTGCCACCTCTTTGAACATTATATAAAGGCTGAAGTCAGAAGGCAGAAGGACAACATGATGACAATCTGGAGCACAAGACATTATGCTTTAGTCTTCCTCTTGATTGTAATTAGCACTCTCAATACAGTACAACAGGAGTAGGGTTGCATTCTCTTCGGAGAAGGCCTGAACCTGTATAAAATTCCTTTATCATTCTTTGCATAGTTCCAATCGTAGGAAACCCCCCAAATAATTATTCATACGTAAGATCGATTCTAGATCACCGATAGTTGGTGCCGTCTGTGGGGAGTTTCCGGTGATTTCTTTTCAACAAGTTCTTTTGATTTGTTCGATTCTGGTGCTTCCATGGCAGGAGAGTGGAATGAGGAGAACTCGACATGGATGCCTGCTACGACTACAAGTAGAGTATTGTTTCATCCGATGGTAATACCGCGTCTAGGGATTTTTCACTAGATTCAGGAGACCGTACCACGGATAGAGTTGAGGAGGGATCCTTTTCTCCCACAACATTACGCCCAAATGAGGGACTAGATTCCCCAAAGGGCAAGGGACTAGATTCCCCAAAGGGCAAGGGTCCATCAGACCACAATCAGGATTGCACCAAGGCAGACCTAGGACATAGTGAGGGTTCCCCTTCCAAATGTTCGAGTTCATCTACGGTCGTCTGATCTAGTACGACAAGTCCTGGAAGCCATCATTCTGGGACTCCATCAGCATCTGGTGGTCGTCACTCTCTAGTTGCCCCCGTAGAGAATATGGTCGAGCAAGCTTTTCCTGCGGATTTGACCATACTTTCACAGGGCTCACCTACAGATGGAGACGGTTAAAACCCAGAATTCCCCTTCTTGAAGGGGCTTGCTTCAACTCGCGAGGCGATGTCGTTCGACTACTCCTCAAGATAGGAGGGTTCAGGCACAAGTGGAGATCGTAACCAGGAGGTCTTTGTCCTCCCCTCAGATCCCGGTCGCTCTCCTAGAGGCAGGACTGAGGATGCTCTCCCTCGATCACACACTGCGAGCTCTTGTAGTGATGGCGAGGAGGCCACCGACGATGAATAGGATCAATACTCTGATAAGCATAGGAGAAATCCAAGAAATGATCGCTCTCCATTAAGACGAACTCAAGCAACCTTAGATGTAGATGATCCTGAGACTATCCGGAGGAGAAGAATTGCAACCCAGAGAGCTTTGCTTGGGCGCATTTAGTATCGATCGGAGGAAGCTCAAGAACTTCAACGTATAAAAGACTCGCTCGAGAACCCAACTCAAGAACTTGGATGAGCGCCAGGTTATGATCTCTTCGCTAAAGAGATCATATGAAGGCTTTAGAGCACGATGGCTAGACTTGAGCAACCTCGTCGTCACCATCCCAGAAGTTGTGCTGAGATGACTCCTTCGAGTACCAGTCGTTCAAACAACTCACCTCATAGAGAACGGTGTGAAAACAGGTCACGTCGCTCCCCTAACCATAACTCCAGTCGGAGAAGAGTTCTTCGAACATCTGATGATCGATAAGCCCTCAGGGGAGGTGATCGTTCACTATATCGACCCAGAAATCTGCAGCAGCAGATGGAGTACGAGGAGGATTACCCTTGTAGGGCTAAGACCTATCATCGGTCAGGTCCACCCACAACTGGGTATCGTTGTTTACGATCACCTGGTGACATCAACCGTTCTTTTACACAAATAAGGAGTCATGATATCATTACTGGATGTCAAACGTTCTCGCTGGACCTCTGAGCAGTTCGCTAGCCGCCGCGGTTTCGACTAGTAAACATGGAGAAGTTCAATGGATCACAAAATCCTATCGAGTTCCTTTAGATCTACCAACCACTGTCTGAGCAGTAGGAGAAGAGCACGTCATGGCAAATTACCTTCCTATTGTGCTCGAAGGATCTACTCGATCGTAGTTGCTAAATGAGCCACTGGAGTCGATATATTAGTGGCAGCACCTCTATGACCTACTGCTGGCTAATTTTCAAGGCACCTACAACCATCCCGGGATGGAGGACGACCTGCATAGGATGAGACAGAATTACCATGAAACCTTACGACAATTCATCAGGCATTTCGGTCAAGTTCACAATTCTATACCTGAAGTTTCTGATTCTTTTGTTATTAGAGCTTTTAAGCAAGGAGTATGCAATAGAAGGATCACAGAGTATATCACTTTGAATCCTTCGGTTACTGTAGCCAAGCTCTTCAATATTGCTGATCGATATGTGACTACTACTGAAGCAATCAAGTGGAACAAAACCATCGATCGAGACGATAAAAATCCTCAAGAAGTAGGCGAAAATAACAATAAGAACGACAAAAAGGCTAAAAAATCCAAGAACAAAACCAAAGGCCAAAAGTCTCAAGTTAATAGTTTCAAAGAAGTTTTGGCCGTCAACGATAATGAGCCTAGGTAGGACGCAGGTAAATAACCCAAACTCTAGGGCATTCTCCGAAGGCAAATCCACCGAAGCCACGAGAAGTTGCCTCCGGACGGATTCTGGCTTCCACATGTTTGCCCCCGGGACGACCTTCGGCTTTTTTGAGTGAAAAGCCAAAGGTCATAAACATGACCTAACTCAGCTAACTACTACTAACCTTCTGGCCATATACCAGTAGGGGTGGAGCCAATTGGGCTCACCCGGTGTCACAGGAGACTGGGTCCCAAAAAAATAGCAGATATTATCATGCATATACTATGCGTGCACCCCCTAGCCTAAAAGATGTGCACCCCCGTTTAGCCCAACCTTCGGTCTATTGCAGTCTTGTTGCTATGCTCTCACTAGTCGTGGCTGGGTCAGGACGAATGGGTTACCTAGTAGTGCGGCCCAGTTGCCATGAGCAGTCAGCACAACCTAGTAGCACTCTCATGTCTACACGCATCAAAACCAGCAACCAAGCACTAGCCATCGCACGCGTGATTCCCAGTCACGTCTTGTGTGAGTGTGTCATGTGGCTGTGGAGTCCGCCGCTATTCTTCTCCTTCTCGGCCCCTGCGGTTCATAATTTTCCTCACCTCGCCTGGTCAGTGGATGTTGGCCGCAGCCGCCGATGCGGATTTTGGAGGGATGCCTCGGCCTCTGCCCACACCGACCGCGACATCCCTCGTCTAGTCGCCTATCGGAAGGACTAGGTCACGAATTACAAAATAGATAAGGGGTATGTCCCACATCTTCAATTGTTCCGATTTGTGACTTATGATTTCAATGTGACGATTGTTGATTGATTTTTGTTGAAATGTAGGATTAATACTTAGGGTTTGAATTTGGGTTTTTGGAATTCCGGCCTAGTTCGTTGCAAATCAGCGGAAAAACTACAAGTGATATCCTTCATCGATGTACTCATATTGGACCATGCTTTGGATTTGACTTAGGAGTTTTTTCTACAATGTTAAGTAAGTATGTTCTTGCTCCTAGACGTATGTTTCTAATATATTGTTCTTTAACTGTTGAATACACCACGATTCCTATATTTTGTGGAAAAAGTTTTTGAATAATCAGGAAGTGGCAGATGAATTTATGGAAAAGTTTCTAAAAAGGAAAGTGTCACATATTGCTACTAATGTTGTGGTTTGTCACTCCATGAACTTGAAAGAATGTAAAAACTAAAAGGTAATTTATTTATTTTTATTTTATCATTATACTATTTTTACTTTAGAATTTTTAGTCATTTTGTTCTCTTTTTATTGGTCATTGAGGGTGAATGATGCATTTTATTAATGTTTGCCGCATAAATTACTATTTAATACAGTGTTGCTTAAAAATTATATATGCTATTATATGTATGGTGAAGTGGTGAACCCTGATCATTTTTGTTCTAGTTTTGTCCCTGTATATAAGCATTGACTTTCCTTGCTCAAATAGTGGTTGTTCAAATCAGGTGACCAAAATGCCAGCAAATTTAGTGCCTCCACATGGTACACATGGTATGAGCATCTATGATAAGATGCTAAGTAACACAGCCAAGGGCAATTTTTGTTTGTTACCAACGTGAACCAAACTAAATTTTAGTAATGCCAATGAAAATTGACAATTGTTTTGTTTGCTACCAACATTTGGTAGTGCCAACAAAAATTTGGTAACACCAACGAAATCCAATGTCACACATTGGCAATCTGAGAGTGAGAAAATCGATCAACAAAATTTTGGTAACACCAAAATTTGGCATAGCTGCAATCCAAACAATGTTCATTTTGCCAAGTTTTGGCTATACTAAATTTTTGCTTGGTACGTTAGAGTCGTAAACCAAACAGCCCCATATCCACTAGCACTACTTAGACATGTAGTACACCAGTGCTCCTACTAGTTTGCCTTCGTGCCTACCTGCCGCCCACCAACACAATAGTTCTAGTAATTGGTCCAGTTTCTAGAATGAACGGGTCAACGGGAGATCGACCGATGGGAATGTGATCAACGGGCCTGCGATGCGGTGAGCCATCCCCACATGTGGCTGCTAGCGGAGTTTGTCGGCCACCACTCACCCGCATGTCATCGGATGATTTTTTTTGTAATTAATATTAATTTTAAAGATAATTACAAAAAATACTCGATTTTTTTTTTACAAAAATAGCACCGGACGCTATTTGGAATAGCGACAGGCTCCTATCGCCTTTTCAATTGGTGACAACAACCTATTTACTGCCAGTAGTCGTTCTAGCTGTCTGTCATTATTTCAACTGGTGATTTGCATTAAAGAGTTTGCAAATTGCAAGTTCAACTAGACTAGAACTAGCAGTATATATACCTCCAAAATTCGGTGGAAGAATCATTTTAATTCCAGAAAAATGAGAAGAGAGAGGAGAGGGGAGAAGAGATGTAGCGAAGCCCTACCAATTCCTAGCAGAGGAGAGAGAGACGAAGCAGCAAATCTGGTCGCTCATTTTGCAGGTAAATTTTTTTGCAATTTTGTACATAAATTCGAAACCTTGAAGGTTAGTATATCATTTTAGCTGTGTATAGTTTAGTTCATCGTATAGATATTATTTATGTTACAATACTTGAATGATTTAGAATAAATTCGCAAAAATACTAAGAAAACATTGTAGGTTTTCATATTTACAAGGTAAATATTTTGTTAATGCTGAAAATACTTTTTACACCAGGAAAATAGGAAGACACCTCTAAAAATGGTAGATACCTATTAAAAACCTGTAAAAATAGCAGAGTAGCTAAGTAGGGTATGTAGAGCTTAATCAAAATAATCTCAACTTAATTTTGGTTTCCATTTATGCATGGTAAATATTTTGTTAATGCCAAAAATACTTTTTAAAATAGGAAAATGGCAAAACACTTCTAACAATTCTCTAAGGAATCCAAAGTAGGTACATAGGGTATGTAGAGTTGAATTGAAATATTGTAAACTTAATTTTTGTTTCCATTTTACACAGTAAATATTTTATAAATGCCAGAGACACCTTTTAAACAAGGAAAGTAGTAAGATACCTATTAAAAATCTATGAAAATTGCAGAGTAGCTAAATAGGATATGTAGAGCTTAATAAAAATAATCCTAACTTAATTTTGGTTTCCATTTGTGCACGGTAAATGTTCTGTTAATGTCGAAAATAATTTTTAAACTAGAAAAATAGCAAGACACTTCTAAAATTCTCTAAGAAATCCAGAGTAGGTACATAGGGTATATATACCATGCTTTGGATTTGACTTAGGAGTTTTTTCTATAATGTCAAGTAAGTATGTTCCTACTCCTAGATGTATGTTTCTAATATATTGTTCTTTAACTATTGAACATACCATGATTCCTATATTTTATGGAAACATTTTCAAATAATCAGCAAGTGGTACATAAATTTATGGAAAAGTTTCTAAAAAGGAAAGCATCACATAGTGCTACTAATGTTGTGGTTCGTCACTTCATGAACTTGAAAGAATGTAAAAACTAAAAGGTAATGTCTTTATTTTTATTTTATCATTATATTATTTTTATTTCTAAAATTTTTGGTCATTTTGTTCTCTTTTTATTGGTCAATGAGGCCAAATGATGCATTTTATTAATGTTTGCCGCATTAATTACTATTTCATACAATGTTGCTTGAAAATTATATATGCTGTTATATGTATGGTGAAGTGGTGAACCCCGATCATTTTCGTTCTAGTTCCGCCCCTGTATACAAGCATTGTGTAATACCCCAAAAGTATGAGGAAGAATTATCGGGAGAGAGTTATCCGAATTAAGAAAAGGACCAAATAGAAAATAGATAATTAAGTAGTTAGAGAGGGGGTTCTCAGCAAATTCGGGACAACATGGGCTTAGGCTTTGGCCCATGTGGGCGTGTGGTGGTCGCCATAGGGGAGGCGCCACCTCCCCAAAACCCTAGCCGCCACCCCTTTCTCCTCTCCTCTCCCTTGGCCGCACTCCCTCTCCTCCCCTTGGCCGCCCCATCCTCTCTCCCCCCGCGCCTCCCCACTTCCTGGCAGTGCCTCCTCCGCCATTGAGGCCCCATGCTGCTATCCAGAAGCCATTTCCCACCGCCGGTGTCGAGAAGGAAGAAGGAGAATCGCCGATATTGATCGGCCATTGGAGGAAGAAGAAGGTGAGGGAGAAGACCACCTTCATGGGAGAGATCACCGTGGGTGCTCTTCGTGCCCAAAGAATCGGTTCTTCAAGGGTAATCTCGAACCCCTTTGATTAGATGCATATTTGGATAGTTAATCTCGCTGTAATTAGGCCTGTTCAGGACAGTTCGTGTTAGATCAATGTTTGGTTATAGTTATGGGCGGATTCAGTCCTGGGCATCTCCTAGAGTATTTTATAGTACGTCAATAGCTTTCAATGAAGTGCTAGATCATGTTATTTGGACCATTGTAGCAGAAGTTATGAATTTATTGGTGTGACTGTTCTGCAAATCTGTCGGTATTCTGACAAGTTTTAGTAATCTGACTTTAGCGATCAGTTAAATGGAAAATTAGAGGAGCTTAGTATAACGAAAGTTGTATATAATTGTTGTAGCTTTCAGGGAAGCCTAAGAACGCGAAATGTGGACAAACGAGCTGAAAGTTATGATAGTTTTAGTGTACTATCCTGAGAACCTAACGTGAAATCGATGTTTTGTTAATTAGTATGGTAGGGGTATTAGATGGCCGAATCAGGAAGGCCCACCAACTAGGTTTAGTTGGGTAAATTGATAACCTTTCAATGAAGTCTAAGAACACCTCATTTGGTGTAACACCCTGGCTATTCGGAAGCCAAGATGTCACCTAAAACATCTAACATACATCCATAATGCAGAAGAATTTGAACTAAGTATTTCAACTAAAGACAACATTAAATTAAACAGGACATGGTGAAGGTATCCTTCCTTCACCTTCTAAGTTATTTAATACTGATCATCAATAAAGAAGGTTCACATGCAGTAATAAATCAACATCCATGTGGAGAAGGTATCCTTCCTTCACCAATTATAATTTAATTATTACAGTTCATCATTAACGAATGTAAGATAGAACTAAATTTAATCTTGAACATGAATAGGTGATGTGAACGAGTAGTGCGTGTCTACTCCTCCCAAGTGAGCCAACATCGGGGTTACCTAAAATAAACAAACAACGCAAGAGTGAGTCCATGACTCAGCAAGTACAAAGTGAAAGAGAAAGAACACATATACAAACAGACATCACCATTTAAGAATGCGAACCTTGCATCGAGTGAACACTTATGAAAACATGACATGAATGAATGTAATCAGGATGGACTGCACATGCATATACGGATAGTGAGTGACACACCCGTCGGTGTTCAACATTTAAGCCCGCACCTTAACAAAAGTGCGGGGATCCAAGTCCTATATGAAGAACGCTTTCATATAGGTGTCCAAAGCTGCCCATACTTGGAATTGATGGGTCTTACGTGCCCATACCGGAATTGATGGGTCTTTCAATCCACTCCGTGGACGGACATGACAATGTCCAAATTTGCCCACATTGGAATGGTGGGACTTACAATCCACTCCCGTGGACATAACATGAATAAAAGGATGCATGATATGAACAGAATGGTGATAATACCACCTCTCAAGATATACTCCACATAATGAAAGAACATAACCAATTCAAAGATCTCGGGTAACACAATGTGTCACACTATATTCATGAAAACATTCACAATCACAGCTCTCAAAAGCAACAAAGTACTTGCCTTCTCGCTGCATGACAAGTTAGCGTGCAACGATGGCGCCCCAAACCCGTAGCCTCGTGGCCTAAACAATTAAATAACCGAAATAAGAACAACATAGAATCCAACCCAATTAATAGTCTACAATACCCCTTGAACTCCCAAGGAATCGCCATAAAACCTAATCTGAAAAACAGGCTGCAACCCAAAACGTGTCGGGACAGCAGCACGAAAATGACAGTAGTTAATGACGTGGGACTCGAAATGAGATGAGTCCAGATCCTACCTCATCTTAACGAACATATCTATAACATTCAAGTTGATGAGATTTCCAATTCGGCCAATAAACTTCTCTAATAAAGAAAACAAAACAGCAGCACAGCTTCTGTCTGAACAAACAGGACAGCAATACTAAAACAACCATAACTTTTAATCTACAACTCCGAATTGAGCGTTCTTTAACAATCTGAAAAGGTTATGAAATTATCTACAATAAACTAGTTGGAACGACATTCAAATTGTTCCTTTAACAAAAAGTGGCACACGGGTCAAAACTAAAGATAGAAACTGACATACAATCTGGACAGACTGACATACAATCTGGACAGTCACATTGAAAAGTGCATAACTTTTGATCTATAAATCCAAATGAGGTGTTCTTTATCAATCCTGAAAGCTAGTGATATCACCTTCAAAATTTGTTATGGGCAAGACCTCTGAATCACCCTCTAACTAGGCCATAAATCAACCTATACAGAGACTGCTAATTCTCGTCAGGATTCTGGACAGCAGATATTAAATTTATCATAACTTTTGACTCGAAAGTCGGAATGAGGTGATCTTGGCGGCCACCGAAAGCTAAGAACAAGACCTACATATCTCTAGGAGATGGGAAACTCAGATTCGGCCTCTAACATCACGAAAAAGTCCACGCAACAATCTGGACAGAATCGAATTTCTACCCGCAGCAAATCGATCTAATCAAAATTGAACCAAAACACATCTACCACTAATCAAACGATGAGGATCGCACTCGTTACCCTTGTAGCAACCAGGACGTAGGTGGGAGAACCTTGGAGAAGATGATCTTCCTCCTCCTTTCTCCCCTCATCCTTCTTCTTCTTGGCCGATCCACAAACGGGCGCCCTCCTCTTCCTCCACTAGACCGGCAGCGGGAACGGTGTCCTGGCCTCCAGCAGGAGAGCACCAAGGAGGAGGTGCAGGAGCAGGGAGGCGGCCAAGGTGGAGAGGGGACAAGGAGGTGGCGGCCACAAGTGGGGAGGAGGGGAAAAGGGGGGCGGCTAGGGTTTGGGGAGGATGGCGCCTCCCATGGCCGGCCAGCCCCACATGGGCTTAGGCCCAAGCCCAAGGTGCCCCTAAACGCGAAAACCCCTCTCATTTCCTGATTTGATGATTTTCTAAAAGAACCCTTCTCCGATTCAAATACTCTCTCCGATTTATTTAATTTCTCCCGACTAATCCTTTCGAATATATTTTAGGTATCACATTCTACCTCTCTTAAACAGATTCGACCCGAATTCTACCACGATCTAAAACAAGGAAATCAGAACTGAATTTAACAACGGTAAACAAATACTGCTATGAACAAATCCAGATAACGCTCACGCATGCGAAACCCCAACTCCCAAGAGGCCTCACACTCTGATCGTTGAGACCACAACAAAAACCGCGCATGGACTCGAGACACCCCGCGATACGCCAACTAGCGAAAAACAACCCAATGTATCTTGGGTTAACCTTCCCAAAGATACCAACCACACAACATGCACAAAGAACACGGAACTCTTGTTCCGCCTCTCAATTAAACTCTTTACCAAAAAACACATCTGAATAAGAAAGATTCACATCACAACTATACGCTACCAACCGAGTAATCAAGAGTAAAATCCAAAATCGTAGTTTCATCAAGAAAACCTTTCCACTTTCCAAGTGGCAATTTGCAAAAACGCCACGAAGCCAAAGGGGAGATCACTTGAATGCTCAAACCAAATACTTCCTTTGTTTTGCCTGAATTGGAAAGAAGCAAACATGCCAACACAACACCAACTCACAATGCAAAAGACACCACCAACAACATAAAGCTCAAATGAGTAACAAGAAAACGCTCAATACCCAAGGAAACATCCTTTTCTCAATTCCTCTTTTAGGAATAAAATTTCTCTCGACATTGGAATTGAATTCATCGATACCACAGGGCTCAAACCTCTTAATTTAACATCCTCAAATTAGGCTTAAACCGAAATACATCATCCACACCTTTGTGGAGAGACTCTATTGATTCCACCAACACTCTAGACCACTCCTTCAATCGATGACATTAATTTGATAGAAGGCACCAAAGCCCTCAAAACCCATGCAATCTCATCACCTCCAACTTTCAAGAATATCACATCGAATTTTCAGACACCCGCTCATGAACTACATCAAAAGGGTTCTATCGACAATCATTCCACTACTCGAATACTCCAGCTTTCTCTCTCTCTACACACCAATCTTTGGGTGACCAAAAGTTTAGCATGAAAACGAAAGCCCAAATTTAACCTCCGAGACCTCTACAACGAATTCCTCTTATAACAAATAGTGAAATCAACGGATTAAATCTCTATGATCCCCACAATTCCGACATACTCACTCATTGACATCATCGTAAATCACTCATACCACATCGCGATACTTTCAATAGTGTTATCAGATAAAATTGATTACGATTTCCATACATTTGATAATCTCCAACATTTCAACATGAACCAAGGTTCTGAACTACACTATACCATAGGTCCTACTTAGTCGGACAATATACGATTTTACCTCAAACCAAACATTCCATCCGAATCAACTTCCTCCAAGAGATTTAGGTCAAAACCAACTCATCTTCTATTACTACTCCAATAGCTGGGTAGCAAAACTCACCCCTACAATCACTTAACCACCACCAAACAAACAACAACTTACGAGTTGTAAAACTTTACAAAGACAAAACGGTTGATCCTTTCTCAAAAGAAAGAGGCGAATAAGAACAAATTTCACCACACAGAAAATGTTATCGCCACAAAGAGCACAAAACCAAAAGAAATAACTGCAATAAAGATCTAGAAAACGAAAGTTGAGTTCACAAATGAGGGCACGCATCCTCTAAAAGGGAATAGCAAATAACCACTAATAAGAAAAAATGACATTGCGATTGAAACTCGACAACCCTTGAGTGAAAAGAGTAAAAAGTTCATGAACAATTCGAATAACTACAAGTTACAAAACTTGACTCAAATTCTCAAATATTCCTACTGCATTCTTTCTCTTAACACTGAAATTAATTCTTTGACTAACATCGCTTTGCCACAACGTACTTGTAATACCCTGTTTTTGTTCGGGAAAGAAAGGTTTAATCGGGGAACTTCGGCTAGCGTTAAATTTTCGTTTTTCGTAGAGGATGAGGGTTTTTGGGCCTCCGGTAGCCTTTCCAGGCCTTGGCCGGCCATGGGCCTAGGCCCATGCGCCCCTCTCCCCTCCCCCTTGGTGCAAACCCTAGCCCTCCCCCTTTTATTGTTTGGCCGCCACCCTCCCTTCTTTTCCCCCTTGGCCGCCACCCCTCCCTCTCCTCTCCTCCCTTGCGCCCTGCCTTGGAGCCGCCCCATCTCCCTTGTGGCTGCTCCTCCTGCTGTGGTGCTGCCCCAACCGGTCTCCGGAGTTTCCCCGCGGTTGGTGTTCGCAAAGATTCGAGGCGGGCTGCTGGTTGTTTCGGCCAAAGGAGGGGAAAAGGAGGAAGAGCTTCATCGCCAAGGAATCCTTCCCCCTACTCCCTGGTTGCAGCAAGGGTAACGATGCCGATCCTCGTGGTTTGATTGTTGTTAGAAGTGTTTTGGTTACGCTTTTGATTAGGCAAACCTGCTGAAAATTAGAAGCTGTTTCTGTCCAGTACGTTGTAGAGGGTGTTTCGGTTATTTTTAGGCAGAATCTGAAGGCTTGGTCTCCTAGAGATATCTAGGTCTTGTTCTTACGTTTCAGTGGCCGCCGAGTTCACTCAAATCCGAGGTCCGAGTCAAAAGTTATGATAGAATTAGTCTTGACTGTCCAGAATCCTGACGAGATTCTGCAGTCAATTTGTAAATTGTATAAGAAATTGTTAGTCACAGATTTTGAACTTGGTGTCTCCTAGAAAATTGAAGTATCCCCTGTCAGGTTTAGATGGCCACTGAGTTTACTTGATTCCGAGTTCTGGGTCAAAAGATATGTCTGTTTTATCAGTCGCTGCCAGAAACCTGATGTGATTAATCTGTCTGTATATTTTCTATATTATGATAGAGAAGTTGGAAGAATCTGAAAGTTCACCCAACTAGGTTATTGTAGGTAATTCGATAACCTTTTCAGATTGGTAAAGAACGCTCAATTCGGAGTTGTAACATAGAAGTTATGATCAACTGAATATTTCTGCTGAATTTTGGTAGGCTGAATCTGTGCTGAATGTTCAAACAATTATTAGCCTATTTATTTGACCAAATTGGTTTGTCGCACAACTAGAGTTTTGTAGTTAGACCAGTTAAGAATCTACAGAAGTTGGGTTTGCTATTTTTCGACTTCCAGGCTGTGAGTTATGTTAGTCCCCGTGTTGCTGTCCAGGATTTTCTTATTGGACAGACTCCGCTGTTTTTCAGTCTATGCGATATAGGATTTAATTGACTCCTAATAGAAGCAAAATAGAACACCGACTAGTTGAGCTGGGTATCATGTATACTTATTAAGTTATTTCGTTGGTTTAGGCGTAAACTTCGGTATAAGAGCGCCTTCGTTGCGAGATAACGCTTCGCAATGCGGAAGGCAAGTACCATGTTTATTTGGATGTTTGTGCATTGTGGTTTTTAGCATGAGTTGTTTTGGTAACTTGTGAGACATGTGAAATGACTTATTCATGCCTTGTTCAATACATTGAGTTCATGAATGGAAGTGATGTTATGGTATATTTCATTTAGTTGTTGCATGCATTCATTGACATTTGACGCCCACGGAGTGGATGAGAACCACCATCAATTCCAAGATGGTTGGATAAGACCCATTAATTCCAATATGGGCAATGTTGGACACCGTATGAAACGCTCTTCATACGGGAAGTGGATCCCCGCATTTTTGTTAAGATGCGGGCTTGAGTGATCACCGACGGTGTTCACCGCTATACCGTATACGCTGCGTGTGTGCAGTCCATTTTCCTTGATTTGAGCATTCATATCATGTATTCATAAGTAATCCAATGTGTTATGATCGAACCCAATGATGTTATGTTTGATCTTCAATGAATGAATGTTTTTCTTAATCATCGTACTTGCTGAGTCATGGACTCACTCTTGCTTTGTTTGTTTATTTCTAGGTGATCGTTGATGAAGTTCACTTGGGAGGGAGTAGATGAGCACTACTCGAATAATGCACTTCACATTAGACTCATTGCTATAAGAAATAATGATTCTTTTTGTCATCTTTTGGTTTGTAATAAATAAATTTAGTCATGGATGGTACCTTTATGATCAATGAGAACATAGATGAGAACTTTAAGTCATATGGTTATTTGTTATCTTAGCTCATTATCGTTGATTCATGTTTAGACCTTAGAATTTGATTTCATGACTAGTTTTTTGATTACTTGTGTGTTTTGTTGTGTGGAACCTCCAGTATCCTCGTATACAAAGGAGGTTCTGCCGAAATTTAGTTTTTCAGCTTAGGGTAGTTGCATTCCAGGCTCGTGCTGAGTTGGGGTGTTACAGTTGGTATCAGAGCGGGCTTTAGGTCCGTGGTTAAAATAAAATTACTAAATTGACACACTGTGCACAGTAGGTTGGGTTGGGCAATTCGTTGTTTCCGCAATTTTCTTGTTGTTATGATTTATTTGTTGTGCAATCGTTGTTCATTTGGTGCTGTTCGCTGTGTTGTCCTTAGATGGCGAGAGGTAGAGGCCGTGGCGCCCGCCACCGTGGTCGCGTCGTGGACGTGGTCCGCGAGCCGCAACGCCCGCAGAAGAGGCCGGTGGGGTTAATGAGGAGGTTGCCTCACCGCCAACCACCGTGGAAGTTCAATCGCGCCGCCGATGCTCAAAGCGGTGTCGGCGATTATTCGTAATCTTCAAAGGAGAACGAGCAGCCCGCGGCAGTGCGTGCAGCTTATCCTGCGCTCTCTCGTTGCTCTCGCGATCGCCGCGATGCTTCCGCTGCCGCCATGGCAGTCCGGTTGTTGCCGCAGCCCACCGAGACTAGGATGAGTCTTCGTGAGTGGATGACGCCACCGACACGCTTGATGGGCGGTACCCCGCTCAGCAGCAGATTGGCTCCGTACATGGAGCGCCGCTCGAGGCATTGGAGATGAACTCGCGCAAAGGGTTCGCTTTGTGGCCTTTCAACCAAGGGTCAAGCCGATATCCGTGGGAAGGGTTCTGCGCTAGGACCCCGCAGCAGGACCGCCATTTGGGAAGTTTTTGTGGCACAGTTCAGAGTCAAATACTATCCGGATTCTTTTATTGAGAAGATGGAGCAGTCATTGCTAGTGTTGACTCAAGGCAATAGGTCAGTATCTGAGTACGAGATGGAGTTCAACAATCTGGTACGCTTTGTACCACCGTGTGGCTGATGACTTGGAGAAGGCCAAGAGGTTTCACGGGTCTCCTTCAGAGTATCGCGATCTTGGCACCTCTGTTTTGCGTGATTTCAAGATCGTGGTTGAGCAGCTAGAGGGATAGAGCAGAGAGGAATTCTCCTTCGCAGCAAGCACTGGGGCACTACTGCTGGTGGTTCCGTGTGGCTGAAGAGGAGTTTTGGTGGTGGAGGTGGGTCCTCTCGCCTACTTCCAAGAGGTTCTGTGGAGCCGCCATCTCGTCCGGCCAAGAGGGCGCTCTTTCTTCTGGCGCCACGTTTTTCTTCTTCCACACTCGATGCGCCAGCCTGTGTCAAGGTATGAAATGTTTTAAGTGTGGAGAGGGGCATCGTGCGCCGAATGTTCTTTCAGAGGGACTTGTCGCCGGTGTGGTCGAGAGGGCCACAAGCTTTCGCTTGTGCGAATCCGCAAGTATCATCAAGTGGGAAGGCCCAGCAGCGCGTCCTCTAGTACTCCTGAGCTCGCCGACTGTTGCACCTTTTGTGCCTCGGCTCACCAGATGGGTTCCACCGCGCCAGCCTCGCGCCCGACCGGGTTCTTCGAACCTGCTCCATCTGCTCGCCTCGCTTCTCACTGCTGCAGCCTCGCCTCCTCTCGAGTGTTGGTGCGCCCTCCGCTCCGCACCTTGGGAGTCCACGCCATGCCCACCCTCGCACCGTGGGCCGATGTGGTGACAGTACTTTATTAGTTGATTCACATGAGGCTTTCGCTCTGCTTGATTCAGGGCTACTTATTCTTTGTGTCCTTAGATTTTGTTAAAAGGGCGGGTTTGAGTGTGCAATCTATTTCGATTCTGTGGTGGTCGGTTCCCTGAGGTCTTATTTCTAGCTCTACAGCTTTGTCCCGCCGCACTATCACTATAGAAGATGAAAATTTCATTGCCAATCTCATGGTGATTCAGCTTATCACCTTTGATGTTATCTTGGGTATGGATTGGCTATTCTTTTACCGTGCCAAGATTTGTTGTTTTGGAAGACGGTGACTTTGCAGTTCGTCGGAGAGGAACTAGTGTTTCGTGCAAGGCGCCGCTTGATTCCCCGTGTGTGTTGGCTAGTCTGCTTCCTAGTCGCCGAGCCTCGAACATTGGGTTGCTTTGGTCTCTTAGCGAAGTCTCAATCTCCACTTCATTGAAGTTATTCGGTGGTGAATGAATTTCCGACGTGTTTCTCGTGGAGCTTCCCGAATGCCTCGAACGTGAAGTGGAATTCGGATAGATCTTGTTCCGAACCCGACCTATTTCGATGTCTCCGCACCGCTTGGCACGACCATTCCGTGAGGAGTTGAAAAAGGAACTGATGATTTGCTATCCAAAGGTATGATTCGCGTAGTGTATCGCCGTGGGGAGCTCCTGCTCGTTCACTAAGAAGAAGGACGGTAGTTGGCGTATGTGTGTGACTACCGGGCTCTTAATCAAGCAATCAGAAGAATAAATATCCGCTGCCCGTATTGAAGATCTCTTTGATCGCTTGAAGGAGCTAAAATATTTTCCAAGATTGACCTTCAACAAAGTTATAATCGATTCGAGTTCATGAGCAAGATATTGAGAAGACACTTTCTCTACAAGGTATGGTCATTATGAGTATAAGGTTATGTCATTTGGACTAACTAATGCTCCTGCAGCTTTCATGGAAGCCATGAATAGTATGTTGCACCCTTATCTTGATGATTTCGTCGTAGTATTTATTGACGACATCTTGATTTATTCCAAAACGGAAGAGGACCATGCTCAACATTTGAGGTTGGTAATCGAGACCTTGAGAGTGAACCAATTCTATGCCAAATTGAAGAAATGTGAATTCGGATTTGGTTGGGTTTCGGCCATGTAATCAATCAAGAGGGCATTTCATCGATCCAAGTAAGATTTCAACAAGGTGGAATGGAAGAGACCAACCAATGTAAAAGAAGTGAGGAGTTTTCTGGTTTGGCTGGTTACTACCGCGCTTTCGTGGAGGGTTTTCTACCATTGTGAGACCAATGTCTCGCTTGACACGTAAAGGTGTCAAGTTTCAGTGGACGGATGCGTGTGAACGAAGCTTCAGACTTTGAAGGATAGATTGGTGACCGCCCCAATTCTCACCCTTCCGTAACTGGAAGCGGTTCACTATTTATTCGAGATGCGCCTAGAGTTGGGTGGGTTGTGTACTTATGCGATGGTAAGGTGATTGCCTATGCGCTCTGGCAATGAAGAAACATGAACAGAACTATCCTACTCATGACCTAGAGCTTGCAAAGCAGAGTAATCGCTTTAAAGATCTCGCGCCATTATTTGTATGGCGAATCTTGTGACATTTTCACCGATCACAAGAGTCCAAATACATCTTTACCTGTAAAGATTTAAACTCGAGGCGGAGGAGATGGTTGGAGTTGATTAAGGACTATGATCTCACCATTCAAGATCATCCGGCAAGGCAAATGTTGTAGCCGATGCCCTGAGTCGCAAGGCGACACCTCCTACCCTCGCTTGTCTCATCGCTGATTTTGAGCGTATGGATATATCTTTTGCTTTATGTACCGCGAGACCGAGACCCGTTTGCTTCTTGAGTCACCATTCCGAACGAGTACGGAAGCACAACAAAGATGATCAAATGCTCCAACAGTGTGAGGAAGCGCCTAGATGAAGGCAAGCAAGGCCATTTTGGTATAGATGATTCGTACTTTGCGATTTAAAGGTCGCTTTGTGTGCCACAGAGGCACAGATTAAAGATGAGATTCTAAAGGAAGCCCACCGTATTCTCGTGATACTGTACATCCAGTGAGACCAAATGTACAAAGATTTGAAGAAGAATTTCGTGGAAGAGAATGAAAGTCGATATTGCGCAGAGATGTGGCCTCGTGTGGGATCTGCCAATGGTTAAGGCTGAACATAAGCGACCGCAGATTGTTGCAACCTTTAGAGGTTCGGTGTGGCCATGGGATGACATTTCCATGGATTTTGTGGTTGGTTTACCTCGCACTCAGCGAGGAAGGATGCTATATGGGTGATAGTGGATCGGTTCAGAAGTCGCACATTTCATTCCTATTCGAACCACCAATTCTGCGAGCGATTTGGCTCCACTTTATGTGCGAGAGATAGTACGATTGCACGGGTGCCAAAGACTATTGTTTCCACCGAGATGCCAAATTTGTTTCAAGTTTTGGGAGAGTTTGCGAGTGCTTTGGGCACGCAACTCCGTCTTAGTATCTGCATTCCACCCTCGACGGATGGTCATCTGAGCGCATAATTCAAACCTTAGAAGATATGCTCAGTGTTGTGTTTTATCCTCGAAGGGTGGTTGGGAAGATCACCTGCTTTGGCGAGTTCGCCTATAATAATAGTTATCACTCCAGATTCGAGCTGCACCATTTGAAGTCCTTTATGGGCGGAAATGCAGATCTCCGCTGTGTTGGGAGGCGGTGGGAGAGAGGACGGTTTTGGGTCCGTAATGGGTTCAGCAAACCGTGGCTAGAGTGGCCGGGTTAGAAGGAACTTGTTAGCGCTCGAGTCGGCAGCAAAGCTACGCAGATGTCGAGGCGAGAATTGGAGTTCAATGTGGGTGACGAGGTCCTTCGAGAGTATCGCCTACCAAAGGCGTAGTACGCTTCTGTTACTAAAGGAAAGCTTAGCCCAAGGTACATCGGACCGTTTCCAGTTGTGGCAAGAGTTGGAAATTTGGCTTACCGTTTGGATCTTCCAGAGTCTATGAGAGGGATTCATAATGTGTTTCATGTGTCCATGTTGAGGAAGTTCTTATTTGACCCTGAGCATGCAATTCCAATGGAGCCGTTGAGCATTGAACAGACCTTACTTTTGAGTCCCGACCAAGAAAATTCGGACAAATCGAGCGGGTTTTGAGGAATAAAACCACAAGTATGTCAAGATTCTTTGGTCTCATCAATCGGAGAAAGAAGCCACTTGGGAACTGGAATCTCGCATGCGCGAGCATTATCCAGACCTATTTGTTGCTGGTACGTATTAATTTTGTTTTCAATTCCTTAGACTTCTGCTCTTGTGTCCGTGGCGTGAGTAGAATTCGGGTCGAATTCGTTAAGGGGTAGAATGTAATACCTGTTTTTGTTCGGAAAGAAAGGTTTAATCGGGAACTTGGCTAGCGTTAAATTTTCGTTTTTCGTAGAGGATGAGGGTTTTGGGCCTCCGTAGCCTTTCCAGCCTTGGCCGCCATGGCCTAGGCCCATGCGCCTCTCCCCCCTTGGTGCAAACCCTAGCCCTCCCCTTTCATTCTTTGGCCGCCACCCTCCTTCTTTTCCCCTTGGCCGCCACCCTCCCTCCTCTCCTCTCCTCCCTTGCGCCCTGCCTTGGAGCCGCCCCATCTCCCTTGTGGCTGCTCCTCCTGCTGTGGTGCTGCCCCAACCGGTCTCCGGAGTTTCCCAGGTTGGTGTTCGCAAAGATTCGAGGCGGGCTACTGGTTGTTTCGGCCAAAGGAGGGAAAAGGAGGAAGAGCTTCATCGCCATGAATCCTTCCCCTACTCCCTGGTTGCAGCAAGGGTAACGATGCGATCCTCGTGGTTTGATTGTTGTTAGAAGTGTTTTGGTTACGTTTTTGATTAGGCAAACCTGCTGAAAATTAGAAGCTGTTTCTGTCCAGTACGTTGTAGAGGGTGTTTCGGTTATTTTTAGGCAGAATCTGAAGGCTTGGTCTCCTAGAGATATCTAGGTCTTGTTCTTACGTTTCAGTGGCCGCCGAGTTCACTCAAATCCGAGGTCCGAGTCCAAAGTTATGATAGAATTAGTCTTGACTGTCCAGAATCCTGACGAGATTCTGCAGTCAATTTGTAAATTGTATAAGAAATTGTTAGTCACAGATTTTGAACTTGGTGTCTCCTAGAAAATTGAAGTATCCCCTGTCAGGTTTAGATGGCCACTGAGTTTACTTGATTCCGAGTTCTGGGTCAAAAGATATGTCTGTTTTATCAGTCGCTGCCAGAAACCTGACGTGATTAATCTGTCTGTATATTTTCTATATTATGATAGAGAAGTTGGAAGAATCTGAAAGTTCACCCAACTAGGTTATTGTAGGTAATTCGATAACCTTTTCAGATTGGTAAAGAACGCTCAATTCGGAGTTGTAACATAGAAGTTATGATCAACTGAATATTTCTGCTGAATTTTGGTAGGCTGAATCTGTGCTGAATGTTCAAACAATTATTAGCCTATTTATTTGACCAAATTGGTTTGTCGCGTCAACTAGAGTTTTGTAGTTAGACCAGTTAAGAATCTACAGAAGTTGGGTTTGCTATTTTTCGACTTCCAGGCTGTGAGTTATGTTAGTCCCCGTGTTGCTGTCCAGGATTTTCTTATTGGACAGACTCGCTGTTTTTCAGTCTATGCGATATAGGATTTAATTGACTCTAATAGAAGCAAAATAGAACACCGACTAGTTGAGCTGGGTATCATGTATACTTATTAAGTTATTTCGTTGGTTTAGGCGTGAAACTTGGTATAAGAGCGCCTTCGTTGCGGATAACGCCGCAACGCGAAGGCAAGTACCATGTTTATTTGGATGTTTGTGCATTGTGGTTTTTAGCATGAGTTGTTTTGGTAACTTGTGAGACATGTGAAATGACTTATTCATGCCTTGTTCAATACATTGAGTTCATGAATGGAAGTGATGTTATGGTATATTTCATTTAGTTGTTGCATGCATTCATTGACATTTGACGCCCACGGAGTGGATGAGAACCACCATCAATTCCAAGATGGTTGGATAAGACCCATTAATTCCAATATGGGCAATGTTGGACACCGTATGAAACGTTCTTCATACGGAAGTGGATCCCGCATTTTTGTTAAGATGCGGGCTTGAGTGATCACCGACGGGTGTTCACTGGCTATACCGGTATACGCGTGTGTGCAGTCCATTTTCCTTGATTTGAGCATTCATATCATGTATTCATAAGTAATCCAATGTGTTATGATCGAACCCAATGATGTTATGTTTGATCTTCAATGAATGAATGTTTTCTTAATCATCGTATTTGCTGAGTCATGGACTCACTCTTGCTTTGTTTGTTTATTTCTAGGTGATCGTTGATGAAGTTCACTTGGGAGGGAGTAGATGAGCACTACTCGAATAATGCACTTCACATTAGACTCATTGCTATAAGAAATAATGATTCTTTTTTGTCATCTTTTGGTTTGTAATAAATAAATTTAGTCATGGATGGTACCTTTATGATCAATGAGAACATAGATGAGAACTTTAAGTCATATGGTTATTTGTTATCTTAGCTCATTATCGTTGATTCATGTTTAGACCTTAGAATTTGATTTCATGACTAGTTTTTTGATTACTTGTGTGTTTTGTTGTGTGGAACCTCCAGTATCCTCGTATACAAAGGAGGTTCTGCCGAAATTTAGTTTTTTAGCTTAGGGTAGTTGCATTCCAGGCTCGTGCTGAGTTGGGGTGTTACAGTACTAGATAAGATCTTTAGTCCAAACCGCAAGGACTAATTAAGAACCAATGAAATTCTTCAATACGTCATATTTGTTCAGAACAGTTCAACTACACAAGAAACATGAGATCCAAATAATCTCAGCCACCAAACTCGAAACATTTCCAATTACAGGATTTCGCGAAACGCAAGTAGATTATTCTCCTCTTAAAGGAACCAACATAACTTCTTTGATTGCAACCTCACGTTGCCAACTCAGACCAAAGAGCCTTTAAAATTAAATCACACAAATCTCTTAAGAAGCAACAGGACAATCCAATACCTTAATTTATTTAAAATAATTTCAGCTACCAGATGATTCATGGGCTCAAAGAAAATATCACGAAAGCTAAACTTGAATTATTCTCATCTGAACGATATCACCAAAGGCGATCAAATTACTATGGGTATTAACATCAATTTCACAACAACAATTAGAAAACACTTCAAAAGACCCACGTGAAAAGAATGAATTGATTCTTTCTCAAAAGAAGAGACAAATGGAAACGATTTTCACCAACTAGAAAACTCATCCACCACTCGACCAACATGGGACCAAGAGAAGAAACCAATTAAGCAATGAACTCACAGAACATAAGTGGAGTCCACAGTTGAACGCATAAGCCTCACAAGAATAGAATATCGAACCTTAATGAGATAAGAACAAATAAGTATTCAAAATCGAAGCACTTGCATCATCAAGAACCATTGCAACTTTGTAACACATCGTTACTCGATAAACTTCATTTACCACATAAAGCCCGAACCCCAAAAGATCATGAATACAAATCTTGAAATTTGATCATTTAGAGAATATCACCATGGGTGATCAAATTACCACAGAATTAACCTCATTCTCACATTTTGACGATTTAATAACATCGACAACATACACTAGTACCAAGAATCATCAAACTTTATTACTCCATCCTAAAACTTCCCAAAGGGAATACAAACCACAAGGTTGAAACAAATTTATTATAACAAGATTATGCTAAGCAATATCAATATCACAAGGCACGATAGCAAAGACTACTTACGAAATTAATCTACTCAACTATTGGTGTTGCTTAGCACCTTCTTGACGCTCATTAACAATCGATGATGGTATTAATCATGTGTGTACATACAAGACTAATTCCATTTGCAATCACATAACCATATGTAAACATAGATTCATAGTTCACCTTTGTTCGTAAATCATTTCAAAACATGATTAAAGATTCACTAACATAATTTTCTATAAACAAGGTTTCATGAATCGATACACCAGCACCTATCCGGTCCTTCATACAAGTTTCAACAATTTTAACATACTAGGAAGTAGATAAATCTAGCTCTTATGTAAGATCTATAGGTTCGAATGGATATGGACAGTCTTTATTTAACATACACCATGAATCAAATACAAGGATATTTCAATTTAATCAATTTCACTCTCATGGATGGTAGTTAAGAATAACCGATTTGCACCATGCTAATAACCCAACTTGATAACTCATATCGTAACAATCTATTCGCTTAGTTATAACTTCTCATTTTAAGCATGACAAGACATCACAAAGGATTCTAACACCTTACTCAAAGAAAAGAGAGACTTCAAACCTCAACGCTCAAGTAATCCAAAAGAAACGCATAAAGCCAAAGCTTTCCCATGCAAACGAACTTACAGCGGAAAACTCTCACTAACCAAGTTATCAAACGAGTAAATGAGTCATTCTTTTTCAATGAGAAAGAAGGAGCAATCAAGAAAACATCAATCTTGCCAAATGACAACGATCATAAGTAATAAAAGCAACTCAACAGTCGAAAAACAATAATTGTTTCAGAGAACCAAGAGGGATCTATTGAAAACCATAAACTATCATGAACCACAAACCTAAGAGAAATTCATCAACCACCACAGGACAAGAATTGGCAAATTCAGAAATCAAGAAAGAGAATAACTTTCTAAAGCAACTCACGCTTAACACCTGAAACTATGGTACTCGGGGTAACTACTCCTCTAACCACGTACTGCGAACAGTGGTGTAACCTGGTGAATCCCAGAGTAACAACCACGACCTCCACTTCTCATCATCCGTTAACAACACGCTTCACCAAAATACTCAATTATGAATATGCAGGATCATCTCACGACAATCAAAGTATTAGTTCATAGATAATGAATATCATAGTAGATCATAGATTAACAACAAGAAAGATAATACAGAAGCAACTCAACAATTGCTCAACGAATGAAACATAACAATAGAAATGCGGAAGCAATAGATTCCCAACCCCACCTACTGTCAGTACGGTGTGTCATTTTAATGTTCTTCTATTAACCACGGACCTAAAGCCCGCTCGATACCAACTCAGTAACACCACGCTATTCGGAAGCCAAGATGTCACCTAAAACATCTAACATACATCCATAATGCGTAAGAATTTGAACTAAGTATTTCAACTAAAGACAGCATTAAATTAAACAGGACATGGTGAAGGTATCCTTCCTTCACCTTCTAAGTTATTTAATACTGATCATCAATAAAGAAGGTTCACATGCAGTAATAAATCAACATCCATGTGGAGAAGGTATCCTTCCTTCACCAATTATAATTTAATTATTACAGTTCATCATTAACGAATGTAAGATAGAACTAAATTTAATCTTGAACATGAATAGGGTGATGTGAACGAGTAGTGCGTGTCTACTCCCTCCCAAGTGAGCCAACATCGGGGTTACCTAAAATAAACAAACAACGCAAGAGTGAGTCCATGACTCAGCAAGTACAAGTGAAAGAGAAAGAACACATATACAAACAGGACATCACCATTTAAGAATGCGAACCTTGCATCGAGTGAACACTTATGAAAACATGACATGAATGAATGTAATCAGGATGGATCTGCACACATGCATATACTGCGGTATAGTGAGTGACACACCCGTCGGTGTTCACTTAAGCCCGCACCTTAACAAAAGTGCGGGATCCAAGTCCTATATGAAGAACGTTTCATATAGGTGTCCAAAGCTGCCCATACTGGAATTGATGGGTCTTACGTGCCCATACCGGAATTGATGGGTCTTTCAATCCACTCCGTGGATCGGACATGACAATGTCCAAATTTGCCCACATTGGAATGGTGGGACTTACAATCCACTCCCGTGGACATAACATGAATAAAAGGATGCATGATATGAACAGGAACAGTGATAATACCATCTCTCAAGATATACTCCACATAATGAAAGAACATAACCAATTCAGCATCTCGGGTAACACAATGTGTCACACTATATTCATGAAAACATTCACAATCACACTCTCAAAAGCAACAAAGTACTTGCCTTCGCGCGCTGACACGTTAGCGAGCAACGATGGCGCCCCAAACCCGTAGCCTCGTGGCCTAAACAATTAAATAATCGAAATAAGAACAACATAGAATCCAACCCGAATTAATAGTCTACAATACCCCCCTTGAACTCCCAAGGAATCGCCATAAAACCTAATCTGAAAAACAGGCTGCAACCCAAAAACGTGTCGGGACAGCAGCACGAAAATGACAGTAGTTAATGACGTGGGACTCGAAATGAGATGAGTCCAGATCCTACCTCATCTTAACGAACATATCTATAACATTCAAGTTGATGAGATTTCCCAATTCGGCCAATAAACTTCTCTAATAAAGAAAACAAAACAGCAGCACAACTTCTGTCTGAACAAACAGGACAGCAATACTAAAACAACCATAACTTTTAATCTACAACTCCGAATTGAGCGTTCTTTAACAATCTGAAAAGGTTATGAAATTACCTACAATAAACTAGTTGGCACGACATTCAAATTGTTCCTTTAACAAAAAGTGGCACACGGGTCAAAACTAAAGATAGAAACTGACATACAATCTGGACAGACTGACATACAATCTGGACAGTCACATTGAAAAGTGCATAACTTTTGATCTATAAATCCAAATGAGGTGTTCTTTATCAATCCTGAAAGCTAGTGATATCACCTTCAAAATTTGTTATGGGCAAGACCTCTGAATCACCCTCTAACTAGGCCATAAATCAACCTATACAGAGACTGCTAATTCTCGTCAGGATTCTGGACAGCAGATATTAAATTTATCATAACTTTTGACTCGAAAGTCGGAATGAGGTGATCTTGGCGGCCACCGAAAGCTAAGAACAAGACCTACATATCTCTAGGAGATGGGAAACTCAGATTCGGCCTCTAACATCACGAAAAGTCCACGCAACAATCTGGACAGAATCAATTTCTACCCGCAGCAAATCGATCTAATCAAAATTGAACCAAAACACATCTACCACTAATCAAACGATGAGGATCGGCACTCGTTACCCTTGTAGCAACCAGGACGTAGGTGGGAGAACCTTGAGAAGATGATCTTCCTCCTCCTTTCTCCCCTCATCCTTCTTCTTCTTGGCGATCCACAAACCAGGCGTCCTCCCTCTTCCTCCACTAGACCGGCAGCGGGAACGGTGTCCTTGGCCTCCAGCAGGGAGAGCACCAAGGAGGAGGTGCAGGGAGCAGGGGAGGCGGCCAAGGTGAGAGGGGACAAGGAGGTGGCGGCCACAAGTGGGAGGAGGGGAAAAGGGTGGGGCGGCTAGGGTTTGGGGAGGGATGGCGCCTCCCCTATGGCCGGCCAGCCCCACATGGGCTTAGGCCCAAGCCCAAGTTGCCCCTAAACGCGGAAAACCCCTCTCATTTCCTGATTTGATGATTTTCTAAAAGAACCCTTCTCCCGATTCAAATACTCTCTCCCGATTTATTTAATTTCTCCCGACTAATCCTTTCGAATATATTTTAGGGTGTCACATTTGGACTCCTGTACAAAAAGATATGAATTTTAGATTATGGCTGTCTATAGAGGGGACAAATCGAACTTTTGGAGTTGGAATTGGGAATGTGCTTGAGAGTGTAGCGAGTACGATTGTGCTTTTGGCTAAGTTTTGGTTCAGTATGGTTGTCTTATCATGCTTTATATTTATATTCAGGTAAGGGATTGGTTCGAGGGGCAGCGCCCTCTTCGCGTCTTTCGTCCCTACACAGTTAAGGCAAGTACTCTGTTTAATAGAGTAATTATGAATTGGTTGACAGTGAGTGCTATGTTTTGATACATATTAGCTATGCTTGGTTGATAGTGTGATATGTTGATTAAAGATGGTAAATGCTTATGATATGAATAATAGAAGTATGAATGAGTTAAATTCATAAGTGATGTTGCTAAGGAGGTATGATTACGATGATTCATGATTTGTGCATATGCATCATGTTGACAAAATGAAGACTTGGTCACATGGTGACCAAGCATTTGTTGAGATCCCCGTCATGTATATGATGGATTTGAGGTCTCCACACTTGTGAAGTGTGGATTTTAGGTCCCCTTTACTTGCGGAGTATTGGGCAATTGGTCCCTGTGCTTGCGAGCACACAGGCATGGTATGCGGCGACGATCGCATATCTCGCATTACCAGTGAAATGCAAAAAACAGTGAAAGAAAAAAGTTGCATTGCATATTTGCATTCATACATCATGAGCTATGTTCCGAGTAAAGCTTTGGATTTGAATGTTGTTGCTGTAATTGTGAGGTTAATGATTCTTTTTGGTACTTGCTAAGTCTTTGGGCTCACTCTTGCTTTTGCTGTGTTTTTAGGTACATGTTCCAAGAATGACATGCATAGGAGGGAGTAGACTTGATTTGGATTCACACAGTATCACTCATCTTTAAAGTTGATTAAGTTTTAGATCGTACCTTAATAAATGAGCAAACTGTTTAAGGATTGATTATGATTATGCCTCATGCAATGAATTAAGTGTAATAATGATGAGTAGTGTATTTCGGATTCCTTTGGATATGCTAGTTGCTTAGCATGTTTTGAATACCTATTGATGATTCTGGATTTTGGATTATTTATTTATGATTTACCTAAATGTTGGAACCTCCGTGTGGTTAACTTTACAAGTGAGGTTCTGCCAAAATTTGGTGGTTTACCTTGGTTTAGAATTATTTAATGTTAGTTTAGTAGCATTCCAGGCTCATGTTGGGCTGGGGTGTTACACATTGACATTCCTTGCTCTAATAGTGGTTGTCCAAATCTAGTGACTAAAATGCCAGCAAATTCAGTGCCCCTACATGGTACACATGGTATGAGCATCTATGATAAGATGCTAAGTAAAACAGTCAAGGGCATTTTTTGTTTGTTACCAACGTGAACCAAACTAAATTTTAGTAACACCAATAAAAATTGACAATTGTTTGGTTTGCTACCAATATTTGATAGCGCCAACAAAAAATTTGGTAACACTAACAAAATCTAATGTCACACACGGGCAATCTGAGAGTGAGAAAATCGAACAACAAAATTTTGGTAACACTAAAATTTGGCTTAGCCGCAATACAAACAATGTTCATTTTGCCAAGTTTTGGCTATACTAAATTTTGGCTTGGCACGTTAGAGTCGTAAACCAAACAGCCCCATATCCACCACCACCGCTTAGACTTATAGTACACTGGTGCTCCTACTAGTTTGCTTTCGTGCCTACCTACTGCACACCAACACAATAGTTCTAATAATTGGTCCAATTTCTAGAACGAACGGGTCAACGGGAGATCGACCGATGGGACTGTGATCAACGGGCCTACGGTGCGATGAGCCATCCCCACACGTGGCTACTGGCAGAGTTTGTCGGCCACCACTCACCTGCATGTCATTAGATGAATTTTTTGTAAATAATATTAATTTTTAAGATAATTACAAAAAATAATCGATTTTATTTTTTAGAAAAAAAGGCGTCTGACGCTATTTGGAATAGCGACAGTCTCCTGTTGCCATTTCAAATGAAGACAAGAACCTATTTACTGTTAGTCGTCGTTCTAACTGCCTGTCGTCATTTCAACTGGTGATTTGCATTGAAGAGTGTGCAAATCACCAATTCAACTAGACTGGAACTGGCAATATATATACCTCCAAAATTTGGTGAAAAATCATTTTAATTCCAGAAAAACGAGAAGAGAGAGGAAAGGAGAGAAGTGATATGGCGATGCCCTACCAGTTCCTACCGGAGGAGAGAGAGACGGAGTAGTAAATCCGATCGCTCATTTTGCAGGTAAATGTTCTTGCAATTTTGTACATAAATTTGAAACCTTGAATGTTAGCAAATAAAAATAACAACATAGAATTCAATGGATTAGATAATTTTAGTTGTATTGCTGTTTGATGTACTACATCATTTTAGCTATGTATAGTTTAGTTCATCGTAGAGATATTATTTATGTTACAGTACTTGAACAATTTAGAATAAATCCGCAAAAATACTAAGAAAACATTGTAGGTTTTCCTATTTACACGGTAAATATTTTGTTAATACCGAAAATACTTTTTAAACCATAAAAATAGGAAGACACCTCTAAAAATAGCAAGATACCTATTAAAAATCTGTAAAAATAGTAGAGTAGCTAAGTAGGGTATGTAGAGCTTAATCAAAATAATCCCAACTTAATTTTGGTTTCCATTTGTGCACCGTAAATATTTTGTTAATGCCAAAAATACTTTTTAAACTAGGAAAATTGCAAGACGCTTCGAACAATTCTCTAAAAAAATCCAGAGTAAGTACATAGCATACGTAGAGTTGAATTAAAATATTGTAAACTTAATTTTTGTTTCTATTTGTACACGGTAAATATTCATAAATGCCAGAGACACCTTTTAAACAAGAAAAGTAGCAAGATACATGTTTAAAATCTATGAAATTGTAGAGTAGCTAAATAGGATATGTAGAGCTTAATCCAAATAATCCCAACTTAATTTTGGTTTCCATTTGTGCACGGTAAATATTATGTTAATGTCGAAAATAATTTTCAAACTGGAAAAATAGTAAGACACCTCTAAAAATTATCTAAGAAATCCAGAGTAGGTACATAGGGTATATATACCATGCTTTGGATTTGACTTAGGAGTTTTTTTCTATAATCTCAAGTAAGTATGTTCCTGCTCCTAGACGTATATTTCTAATATATTGTTCGTTAACTATTGAACATACCATGATTCCTATATTTTATGAAAAAGTTTTTGAATAATCAGCAAGTGGCAGATAAATTTATGGAAAAGTTTCTAAAAAAGAAAGCGTCAGATAGTGCTACTAATGTTGTGGTTCGTTGCTCCATGAACTTGAAAGTATGTAAAAACTAAAAGGTAATGTATTTATTTTTATTTTGTCATTATACTATATTTATTTCAAAAATTTTAGTCATTTTGTTCTCTTTTTATTGGTCATTGAGGCCGAATGATGCATTTTATCAATGTTTGCCACATAAATTACTATTTAGTACAGTGTTGCTTGAAAATTATATATGCTATTATATGTATGGTGAAGTGGTCAACCCCGATCATTTTTGTTCTAGTTCTGCCCCTGTATACAAGCATTGAGTTTCCTTGCTCAAACAGTGGTTGTCCAAATCAGGTGATGCCAACAAATTCAGTGGCCGCACATGGTACGAGCATCTATGATAAAATGCTAAGTAACACAGTCAAGGGCATTTTTTTTGTTACCAACGTGAACCAAACTAAATTTTAGTAACGCCAATGAAAATTGACAATTGTTTGGTTTGCTACCAATATTTGATTTTGCCAACAAAAATTTGGTAACGCCAACGAAATCAAATGTCACACATATGCAATATGAGAGTGAGAAAATCGATCAACAAAATTTTGGTAATGCTAAAATTTGGCTTAGCCGCAATCCAAACAACGTTCATTTTGCTAAATTTTGGCATGACCAAGTTTTGGCTATACTAAATTTTGACTTGGTACGTTACAGTCGTAAACCAAACAGCCCCACATCCACCACCACTGCTTAGACAAGTAGTACACCGGTGCTCCTACTTGTTTTCCTTCGTGCCTGTGTGCCACCCACCAACACAGTAGTTCTAGTAATTGGTCCAGTTTCTAGAATGAACGAGTCAACGGGAGATCAACTGATGGGAATGTGATTATGTAATATCCCGTTCAAATATAAAACATATAAGTGACTCTTTGGGCCAATGTGGGGGGGGGGGAACTAAACCCTAGCACCCCAAGTACTGTAGCACGGCCAGGGGGTACTGTAGTGCCACTGTCACTATAGCATGGCACTACTGTAGCACGCCCATCTCTCCCATGGTGGTGCCCCCTCTCCTCTGGTGCTTCTCCATTGTTGCCGGCCATAAGGAAGAGGAAGGAGAGGGAAGAAGAGAAGAGAAGGAAGAGGAAGGAGTTCTTCGTGGGGATCTCCAGCGAGTCATTCATGTCTTCTAGGGTAATATTTCTAATCCTCACTGTTAGTTTAAGTATTTTTGAGGAGATGATGTCATTTAGTGATTTGTTGATCCTATTGAGATTGAGTCGGTATTCTGCAGTCATCTTGTTTGGCAGATTAGGTCTTGTTCAGTGCAAAATTAGAGGTTTGGGCCTCCTAGAGTTATGTGAGGAATTGCATTGGCTTTCGAGAAAGTATCAATTTGCAATTTTTGGATAGATAATGAATTAGTTATGATTTTTTGCAAGTCTGAGTGCCCATTCAGTCTCTGGTTTTAGGCAACAAGCATAGTTCTATGATTTAGGGTCTGGATATTGATGAATCTAGTCGATTGACCTCTACGAGTTGTGTAGATAACTTTATGATGTTTCCAGGGAGATCAAGTTCATAATTTTTGGACATATAGAACGAAAGATATGAAATTTTGAAGTTAATGTTGTAGTCTGTCCTTCTTTTGTGGATAGTAGAGAAAGACTAGGCTGTTAGCAGCCTTTGTCGCACATTGGGAAAAATTGTAATAAATTTATTAAGGAAGCTAGTTCTCTGTAGTTTCCATATTGTCTTAGAACAGTGGGTTTGGATGTACCAACTAAAATATACGAAATTCTTAAGTCAGTAGTACCGAATATGACAGAACTGTCTTTGGAGTTAAAAACAAAGACTTAGATGGAATAATTTGATCTCTTGGTCACCTGAGGAGATGTAGATATGTGTATTTAGATTCTAGGGAATTTGGGTTCATGACTTTTTGAGTTTTGACTCAAAAGTTAAAGTTATGGTTTTTCTATAATGGCTGTCTGTTTGAACAGACTGGTATTTGGAGTGTATCGGTAAAGTTTCGGGTTGCGAATAGGAGTGATTGATTTCATTTTTTTCATTGCTACGCTGGGTACTTTTGAATGGTATTCTTAGTATACTTTATGGTTGCCAAGTGGTGGTGAGAACCGGTGTTAGAGTCTTCCCGTCGTCGTCATCCGTCTCACGATTCAGGTAAGTGCAAGCAGTGTAGGGTGAATTGTGATGCTATTTTCATAATAATTGCCATGGTTTACTTATGAAAGTATATCCATGATATTGCCAATGATTATTATTCCTTCATGTTGAATTGAGAATATGAAGTTCTTTGCATCATGGCATTGATTCCTGAATCTTGGACTACAGCCAAACATTGTTTCTTTTGAGATCCCCGTCATGTATTGGACGGTCATGGGTCCCCACACTCGTGGTGTGTGGGCTTGACGTCCCTGTGCCTAAGGGCATAGGCTTGAGTATGCATTGACGAATGCAAAGAAGGAAGAAATAGCATTCTTGACATATGCATTGCATGCAAGCATAAGAGATTTATTTATGGTTCTTTGCTGATGTTCATATGAGGTTTTGATATCTTCATTGACTGGTCGTGAAGTTTTGTTTATTATCACTGTTGTACTTTGCTGAGTCGTGGACTCACGCTTGTTGTTGTTGTCCTTTTTAGGTACCTCTCGAGGCAGCGACATGCATGGGAAGAGGTAGTTTTGATGTACTTCACACTTAACCACTCATGGCAAATAAATTACCTTATTTATCTAAAACCTCATGTTCATGCTATCTCCTTTAGTTTCAGACCGTGTCCATCCTTCGTGGTGGTTGATTCACTTGTAATCGTGGTAGCCAAGGTTTATCGCGGATGTTTCTATTATGCTTTTAAGACTCAGTTATTGATTCATTTAGTTCAATTTGATAGAATAAATTGAATGATTTGATTAGTCTTATATCTTCGTGATTTCGGATGAATACTGATGATTTAGACTTAACAGTTAAAGCACTGCTCTCATTGTGTAGCATAGGCGTTTGTTTTGGTTTTGGTTGAGACATAGCAAGATTAATGCCTAGATTATTATTAATTGATAGGTAGTATTATTTATCTTGATTATACTGTAACTTGTGCTAGTTCCTGTGATTAGAATTAAATCATTCATTGTGTATGTCTTGCTGAATTTGTATCATTATATTGATAAAGTGTTTCTATAAGGGGGTTTTGTAGCATCTTAGGATCTATGTTGGGTTGGAGTGTTATAGTTGGTATCAGAGCGAGCTTTAGATCCGTGGTAATTGAATAATTAAATTGACACATTGTGCACAGTAAGATGGGAATGGGTCCAGCATTGCATTTACGTTTTCGTTATGTCACTTTGAGCATTGCTATTTTGAATTGATTATGAATGCTTATGATTTGATTAATATGATGGTTATGTCTGATGATAGTTGTTGAGAGGTTGAGGTCGTGGTTGTGGCCCTGGGCTTTGCTAGGCTACACCACCGTTCATGGTATGAGAATAGGGAAGCAGCTACCTCGATTATCATAGTTACAGGTGTTGAGGGTGAGTTTCTTTAGAGAAGTTGTTCTCTTCTTGAGCTTGATTAGGCCAATTTCGGGTATAGTTGTGGTTGTTGAATTTTCTTGGGGTATCAGTTACATGGTAGTTGTTGGAATTTCACTTGGTCTCCATTTGTGTTATGGAGCAATTATTGGCTCTTCCGACTGTTGAGTTGCTTTTGCTACTTGTGAACATTGTTTATTGGCGAGATTGATATTTTCATGGTTGTTCTGTTTTTCTTATTAGAAAACATGACTTGTTTATTCATTTGATATTTTGGACAAAAAAAAGTTTTCTGTTGCAAGTTCGTTAAAATATGAGAGTTTTGGCTTTATGTATTTCTTTTGGATTATTTTGGATGTTAAAGTTTAATGCCTCTTTCTGAAAGAAGGTGTTAAAACCTTTGAGTGATGTCTTGTCATGCTTGATTAAGATGTTTTAATTAAATGAATTAATTGTTAAGGTATGAGCTATCAAGTCGGATCTGTAGCGTGGTGCATGATAAGTCTTAACCCAGATCCTTGGGGTTGAAGTTGATTAACTTGATGTTGTCATAGAGTAATTACCTGATGAGTAGTGACTAAGAGAATGTCTATACCTAAATGGAGTTAGAAGGGTTACTAAAGTATGGAACATTGATGAACTAGTTTGATCACTATGGGTAATAAATTTGGTAAGCTTTTTGGGTAGATTGAATTTGCGGGTCTCAACATGTTAGTCTAACCCTTTGGGATGGTTAAGTCCAGAAGGTGTCAGATTATTGTCATAATGGCTATTAAACTTGGAGTTACCTTTATGGATATGTACTGATCATATGTAATTGCTAGGTGCAATTATTATGTATCGAAGTATGGTGTTGAGTATCCCTAAGAGGTGAACTAATGGGATGTAATTGGGATCTATGTTTACATGATGGTGGAGTGGTAGGATAATAGTATGTTTTGATGAGACGGTTGATTATTAAAATTGTTTAGTTTGCTAAATCTGTTGGATTACTTGATCTCAATGGATTAATTTAACTGTGTAGGAAGGAAGAGATAAGGATGTATTTGACTGTTGTCTTAGTGAATAATAATCTGAAAGTTTTCTTTATTTGACTGCTTGATGATCGTATATTTGCTAGTGGGGATGCGAATAGAGAAATGACCATAAATTCTTCTATGACTGAATAATCGTTAAATGTCTAGGATGACCGCTAAATTGGATTGGTGTGCACTAAATTGATGTTGAGCTTTGCTAATAGGTTAATGATTGGAATTTAAGGGTGATCTATATATGTGCGTTTTACAAGGATAATCTGGGCAACATGCCCTTGTTAAAAGATGGTTTACTTCGATAGTGTGGATTGTGCATTAGATATTCTCTTAACTAAGTTGAGTATTGCAACCTATTAGAAAAAAATATATATGAAATAAGTTATTGTGTTTCTCTTGGAATGGTTGATGATGGGATAGTAAGGTATGTTGGTTCATGCTAGGAGTGCATTATATGATGTTAGAAAGATTAACAGTATATTGTTGTGAGAGTGATGTCGATTCCTTTAAGAGGAGAATAATTTGACTATTTTTTGTGATATCCCGTAAATGAAAATATTTCGTGTTTTGTGGTTGTGATCATTTGAACCTCATAACTCATGTGGTAGTTGAAACTGTTCTGAGCAAAATGACGTGTTGAAATATTTTATTGGTTCTTAAGTGGTTCATGTGGTTTTGTCTTAAGAATTTATCTTGTTTGAGCTGGCAAAGTGTTGTTGTAGTCAAAGGATTGTTTTCTGTGTTAAAGGAAAGAGTGTAGTAGGAGTATTTGAGGATTGGTGACAAGTTTTGTAAGTTACAATTTAATTGAACCGTGCTTAAACTTTCTGCTTTTTCCATGTAAGAGTTCTTGAGTTTCAATAGTAATGCATTATTCTTATTGGTTGAGATTTGATAATCTCTTTTTGAGGGGTATGTGCCCTCAACTGTGATCTCATCTTTTGTTTTTTAAGATCATCGCTATTGGATTATTTTTTTTGGTCTCGTACTCACTGTGAGGAGTCACGTTTTCCTATGTGCTGAAATTTGTCCTTGTTCGTCTCTTCCTTTTGAGAAAGGATCATCAGATTTGTGTTGCAAAGTATTATAAAGTGTAGTCTGGCAACTGTTTGATGGTGGTTAAGTAAATGTAGTGGTGAGATTTTGGTACCAAGTTATTGGAGGAGTAGTAGAAGATGAATTGGTTTGACCTATAACTCTTAGAGAAAATTTGATTCAAATGGAATGATTGTCATTGAAGTAAAACTGATTAGTGTTATGACTAAGTAGAACCTATGGTAAAGTATAATCCTAAAACCTTAGTTCATGTTGAAATGTTAGGAATTATCGAAAGTATGGAAATCTTGATCAATGTTATAGAGTAACGCAATTGGGTATTATTGCGAGGTTGTGTGGGTGATTCATGATGATGTTAATGAATGAGTTGTGTGGGTGATTCATGATGATATTAATGAATGAGTATGTTAGAATTGTGGGAATTTTAGGGATTTAATCTGAGGATTTCCCTATATGTTATATGAGAAGTTTGTTGTAGAGGTCTTGGATGTTAAATTTGGGTTTTGCATTTTTATGCTATAATTTTAGTCACCCAATGATTATGTGTTGAGAAAATAGAATAAGAGCAGATTCTGAACATCAGAATGATCATTGATAGAACACTTTTGAGGTAGTACATGAGTGTGTGTGCTGAGAATTATGAGTTGTTTATTCTTAAAAGTTTGAGGTGATGTGATTGTGTGAGATCTATTTTGAAATGCATTAGGTGTCATCTCTCAAATTAATTTCGTTAGTAGGAGTTGTCTAGAGTGTTTTAGTGGAGTCAATAGAGTCTCTCTACAAAGGTGTGGATGAAGTGTTTCGGTTTGATCATAGTTTTGAGGATGCCAATTTAAGAGATATGATGTAATGTGGTATGCGATGAATTGAAATTCTAACGATTGAGAGGAATGTTATTCCTAAAAGAGAAATTGAGGGAAAAAATGTAGCCTTGGGTAATGAAACACTCCCTTGATTATTGTTTAAGCTGTGTATTTATGATAGAGGTCATTTACAATTTGCGTTGGTTTTAGATTGGCATAGTGGTTCTTTCCGGTCTAGGAAGGATAAAGGAAGCGTCTGATTTGGACATTTGAATGATCTCTCCTTTGGCTTTCATGACGTTTGTTCACAAACTGCCCACTTGGAAAGTGGAAATATTTTCGTGACAAATCTTCGATTTTGGATTTGACTCTTTTGGTAATGAGTTGGTAATACGTGGTTGCGATGAGAGTCCTTCATTTTTCAGTTGGGCTATATCGATAAAAGAGTTTATTTAAAGCGAATTCTGTTGTGTGTTCCTGGTTAAAGGAGGTGCTCCTCGTTAATGTAAAGGGATTGATTGAGACATGGAACAAAAGTTCTGTGTAATTTGTGTCGGTTTTGTTGTGTGGTACCAAAGGGAAGGTTGACCCAAAGTACATTGGTTTGTTCTAGACGTTGCGGGGATTTAAGAAGTTAGCATAGAACTATCTCGAGTCCTAGCACGGGTATACAACGTTCTGTATGACCCAGTATTGAGAGTGTGTTTGAGAGATCCAGAGTACGAGGTTTCATTAGAGCCATTGACCAACAAGTAAAGCCTTACCTTCAAGTCCCATCCGTTGAGTGTACCTAAAAAGGGTCGAGACGAGTGTTGGGGTGTAAGATGTTGATATCCTTCGAGGTGAGGTGGTTGCATATGTCTGAAAGGGAAGCAATCTAGGAGTTAAAATCTCGCATGCGCAACCAAAATCCAGAGTTGTTCACATTGCGTACGTGTTAATTGTGATTAATTTCAGTTGTGGTGTTCTTACGAATAGAACGACAAGTAGAATTCGAGGTCGAATTCTATTTAAGGGGGGGGGGTAGAATGTATTATCCCGTTCAAATATAAAATATATAAGTGACTAGTACTAAAATTAAATATAATTAGAAAGGAAAAATTCAGAATTTTGGAGGAGTTTTAGAACTCGGGCCTTTGGCCCCATAGCTCTTTGGGTCCATGTGGGGAAAACTAAACCCTAGCACCCCCAAGTACTCTAGCACGGCCAGGGGAGGGGGTACTGTAGTGCCACCATCACTGTAGCATGACACTACTGTAGCACTCCCATCTCTCCCATGGTGGTGCCCCCTCTTTTCCGGTGCTTCTCCATTATTGCTGGCCATTAGGAAGAGGAATGAGAGGGAAGAAGAGAGGAGAAGGAAGAGGAAGAGGAAGAAGGAGTTCTTCGTGGGGATCTCCAGTGAGTCATTCGTGTCTTCTAGGGTAATATTTCTAATCCTCACTGTTAGTTTAAGTATTTTCGAGGAGATGATGTCGTTTAGTGATTCGTTGATCCTGTTGAGATTGAGTCGGTATTCTGCAGTCGTCTTGTTCGGCAGATTAGGTCTTCTTCAGTGCAAATATACAGGTTTGGGCCTCCTAGAGTTATGTGAGGAATTGCGTTGGCTTTTGGGAAAGTATCAATTCACAATTTTTGGTTGGATAATGAATTAGTTATGATTTTTTGCAAGTCTGAGTGCCCGTGTAACACTCTGGTTATTCGAAAGCCAAAATGTTACCTAAAATCCTAACCTACAACAATTCTGCAGAAGGATTTCAACAAAACTCATCAACTAATATAAAAAGATCAACATGTTTTAGAACCTAAACAAGTATTAACACTATATCCAACAATAGTTCACAAATTCTGAACAATTAAGTCTTCCGCATCCATTAAGATAAACATGTCGAACGAATGAGTAGGGAACATAAGCAGTTATTTAAAGAACCTTAGCATGAAGAAAAAGAATTGTCATCCACATCTAAGTCTATTTATTACAGTCCATCACTTAATAAAAGAAGAACATAATCTAATTCTTTTATTGGAGCTGGTGTCATACCCTGTTTTTAGTCGGGAAAGAAAGAATTTAATCGGGGAACTCCGGAAAGCTTAAAACTCTCGTTTTGGAGTTTTTAGGGTCGTGGGCCTCGGGAAGCCTTCCCACCCTTGGCGGCCATGGGCCTAGGCCCATGCGCCTCCCCTCTAAACCCTAACCAGCCCCTTTTCCTCCCCTTGGCCGAACCCCACCTCCCCTTTGGCCGCCACCCTCCCTTCCTCCTCTCTCCTCCCTCACACCCCTGCCCCTAGGTGCCGCCCCAACCTCCCGGTGCTGGCCTGCTGGTTTGCCTCCCCATCCGGCCTTGGACCTTCTCCGCCGCCGGTTGCGCAAGGAGTTGAGGAGGACAGCAATTTGTTTGGGGCAAAAGAGGTGAGAAGGAGGAGATCGTCTTCTCCGTGATTCGCCTACCTACTCCCTGGTTGCAGTAAGGGTAACGATGCGAATCTCATTGTTTTGTTTGATGGTAGAAGCGATTTGGATTCATTTTTGTCTAGGCAGACTCGCTGCGTGTAAAGACTGATTCTGTCCTGTATGTTGGAGGATTGTTTCGGTTATTTTTAGGCAGAATCTGAAGGTTCGGTCTCCTAGAGATATCTAGGTCTTGTTCTTACGTTTCAGTGGCCGCGAGTTCACTCAAATCCGAGGTCCGAGTCAAAAGTTATGATAGAATTAGTCTTGACTGTCCAGAATCCTGACGAGATTCTGCAGTCAATTTGTAAATTGTATAAGAAATTGTTATTCACAGATTTTGAACTTGGTGTCTCCTAGAAAATTGAAGTATCCCCTGTCAGGTTTAGATGGCCACTGAGTTTACTTGATTCCGAGTTATGGGTCAAAAGATATGTCTGTTTTAACAGTCGCTGCCAGAAACCTGACGTGATTAATCTGTCTGTATATTTTCTATATTATGATAGAGAAGTTGGAAGAATCTGAAAGTTCACCCAACTAGGTTATTGTAGGTAATTCGATAACCTTTTCAGATTGGTAAAGAACGCTCAATTCGGAGTTGTAACACAGAAGTTATGATCAACTGAATATTTCTGCTGAATTTTGGTAGGCTGAATCTGTGCTGAATGTTCAAACAATTATTAGCCTATTAATTTGACCAAATTGGTTTGTCGCGTCAACTAGAGTTTTGTAGTTAGACCAGTTAAGAATCTACAAAAATTGGGTTTGCTATTTTTCGACTTCCAGGCTGTGAGTTATGTTAGTCCCGTGTTGCTGTCCAGGATTTTCTTATTGGACAGACTCACTGTATTTCAGTCTATGCGATATAGGATTTAATTGACTCTAATAGAAGTAAAATAGAACACCGACTAGTTGAGCTGGGTATCATGTATACTTATTTAGTTATTTCGTTGGTTTAGGCGTGAAACTTGTATAAGAGCGCCGTTGCGGATAACGCCGCAACGCGAAGGCAAGTACCATGTTTATTTGGATGTTTGTGCATTGTGGTTTTTAGTATGAGTTGTTTTGGTAACTGTGAGACATGTGAAATGAATTATTCATGCCTTGTTCAATACATTGAGTTCATGAAAAGAAGTGATGTTACGGTATATTTCATTTAATTGTTGCATGCATTCATTGACATTTGACGTCCACGGAGTGGATGAGAACCACCATCAATTCCAAGATGGTTGGATAAGACCCATTAATTCCAATATGGGCAATGTTGGACACCGTATGAAACGTTCTTCATACGGAAGTGGATCCCCGCATTTTTGTTAAGATGCGGGCTTGAGTGATCACCGACGGTGTTCACGGCTATACTGCATATCTGCGTGTGTGCAGTCCATTCCTTGATTTGAGCATTCATATCATGTATTCATAAGTAATCCAATGTGTTATGATCGAACCCAATGATGTTATGTTTGATCTTCAACGAATGAATGTTTTCTTAATCATTGTACTTGCTGAGTCATGGACTCACTCTTGCTTTGTTTGTTTATTTCTAGGTGATCGTTGATGAAGTTCACTTGGGAGGAGTAGATGAGCACTACTCGAATAATGCACTTCACATTAGACTCATTACTATAAGAAATAATGATTCTCTTTTGTCATCTTTTGGTTTGTAATAAATAAATTTAGTCATGGATGGTACCTTTATGATCAATGAGAACATAGATGAGAACTTTAAGTCATATGGTTATTTGTTATCTTAGCTCATTATCGTTGATTCATGTTTAGATCTTAGAATTGGATTTCATGACTAGTTTATGATTCTTGTGTGTTTTTGTTGTGTGGAACCTCCAGTATCCTCGTATGCAAAGGAGGTTCTGCCGAAATTTAGTATTTCAGCTTAGGGTAGTTGCATTCCAGGCTCGTGCTGAGTTGGGGTGTTACAGCTGGTGTAAGGTTAAGTGAATGAGTGGTGCGTGTCTACTCCCGCCTAAGAGGAACAACTTCATTAATCACCTAAAATAGATAAATAAAGCAAGAGTGAGTCGAGGACTCAGCAAGTACATGGAGTAAGTTAACATAGAACCAATATGGATAAGACAACCTCTTCACAATTTCTGAACATACCACGAACGAATATTTAGGAATGCATGAAATGAATGAATGTAATCAAAGGATGGATTGCACACATGCTTATACCGGTATAGCTAGTAGTGACACACCGTTGGTGTTCATTAAGCCCGCACCTTAACAAAGTGCGGGATCCAAGTCCGTATGAAGAACGTTTCATACAGTGTCCACATCCGCCCATCTTGGAATTGATGGGTCTTACGTGCCCATCTTGGAATTGATGGGTGCATCTATCCACTCCGTGGACGAGACATGACAATGTCCAAATCTGCCCACATTGGAATGGTGGGACTTACAATCCACTCCCGTGGATAACACATGAATTATGGATGCATGAAATGAATATGAACAATGAAAAACATCATCTCCTAGCATAGATTCAACACATATAAAGGAACATAGACAATTCATCATCTCTTGTATCACAAGATGTCACAACATATTCATGTAAGCATTCAACAGTCACAACCATTAAGATTAGCAAAGTACTTGCCTTTAGCGTTGTGATGCGTTGGAGTCAACGATGATGCCGCTAACCTCGGCGCCTCACCCCCTACACCAATAAGTTACTTCAATAAGAACCAATGCATCAAGATGCTACTCGCATCGCCCCTACTCATACCCCAACCCCATCACTTAATTGTACACATTGCATTATAGCAGAAAACCTTATCAGACAGCAGCAGTAAAAGTAGCATAACTTTTGCTATAAAACTCAAAAAGGGGTGTTCTCGGGCTTGTTTGAAAGGTAACAAAATTATCTACAATAACCTAGTTGAGAAAAAGTCATGAATCTGCCATTATCTTGTGCATATAATAACAGGAAATCTGACATTCCATTCTCGTCAAGATTCTGGACAGTCAACTTAAAACATGCATAACTTTTGTTCCATAACTCCGATTAGAGCGTTCTTTACCAATCTGAAAAGTCTATAAAATTCTCTACAATAACCTAGTTGAGTGAAAACCCTGAATCGTCAATTATCATAACATATTTTAGGAGACAACTTGAAAGGTAGACTTCGTCAGAATTCTGGACAGTAGAAACTAAAACGACCATAACTTTTGATCCGTACGTCGGAATCAGGTGTTCTTGGTGGCCACCGAAAGCTGAGAATATTATCTAAATATCTCTAGGAGATCACCGCATTAGATTCGGCCTCTAAGAAGCTGAAACAGCCCCCGCAACACATTGGACAGAATCGAAACTACTGCAGATAGACTTTGATCCAATCAAAACTAATCGGTTTCCCTTCTACGACTAATCGAACAAAAACAATCAACGTTCGTTACCCTTGGAGCACCCAGGAAGATGAAGGTTGATCCACGAAGAGGTTTACCTCCTTCTTGGTCAGAATTCCCTTGGAGATCCAATCGATCCTTCGTGAGATGCCGGCAAAAGGGCAGATCGGCACCACGGGCAGCTCCAGGAGATGGGGGCACAGCACCAAGGCCTTGGGGGCGGCAGCAAGGGACGTGGAGGAGGGGCGGCACCCTACTGGAGGCGTAAGATGGAGGGGGAGGGAGAGAGGAAGGGGGCGGCGGCCACTCGAGGGAGGAGGTGGGAGATGTGGGGTTTAGGGTTTGCCCCCTTGTTGGCCAGCCACTAAATGGGCCCCTTGGGCCCCACGGCTGCTCCCCCCTTGGGCTCAAGGCTGCCCCCCCTTGGCCCACAAGGCCTCCTCTTGGGCCTGCTGGCCAAAGGACCAGGCCCAAAATTGGAAGAACAGACGAAACGCCGAGAATTTTCTCTGTTAAATTTCGAATTCGAACATAATTCTTTCTAAACGAAAACGGGGTATTACAGCCCGTTCAGTCTCCAGTTTCGGGCAGCGAGCATAGTTCTATGATTTAGTGGTCAGGAGATTCACGAATCTAGTCGGTTGACCTCCACGAGTTGTGTAGATAACTTCATGATACGGGGGAGGCCCGATCTTCTCAGTGAGAAACTGTGGATAGTTGATGCGAAGTAGACGATGTCGCTAGTGAACACTCGTGCAATGCACGAACCCTCAACTCTTGGAATACGCCCACAACACACGGGTAGTTGTTCGTCGCGAGACCACGAACGATTTAACGCCAAGTCCCGATTCCCAATGGAACGAGCGGCTTGACCTTGAATTGCAGAACGAACAATTGGATCGCCTAGCCTCTCTCAAAGTCCTCGCATGAACTCTGGGGTCGAAAGAACAAGCAATAGCTATGTTTCAATCTTATGCATAAACTGGTCTAATGGATACAAGGGAGGGGCAAGGGTATTTAAGGCGCCCTCCACGACTCACGCACGACCTAGGGCCGGCCACACATGCCGAATCAAAATCTAACTCGGCTAAGACCTAGAAACACACAAAAAGGAAAACCTAACTTAAGTCCGTCACATTGTTTCGGCCATAGCGGCGCGACCGTAAGTCTTCTGAAGCTGGGGCCAAAACCATTGTGTGGGCCTTGGAATAAGCTTTCAAACAAGTCCAAGAACACCCCAATCGGACTCCGTATGCAATAGTTATGGCCTTTTTATTACAGCCCTGTTGGGCTGTCCCGAACCGAATCCGAATTGAATTCTGAGTTGATTCCGAGATGAATTTCGGTTGCACTTGTGGAAGATCCGAATTGGGCTTGAATTCTTGGGCTTTTCTCCTTGGTTGACCCACGTGAGCTTCTCCTCCATTGCTTTGACTCCGGCCTCCTCTTGGTTCCAAAGGCTTCACAATGTTCAAACCGAGAATGCACAAAACATTTGCATGAGGTAATACCCAATTCTCATCAATGACAATAGAAGATTCATTAAGAAACAAAAGCACCTGTTGATTTAGAAGTTTAGCTCTTGCTCTCGTCAGTGGACCAATATGCACTTCTGTACTTGAATTATTTGTAGCGTCACGTATGGCGTCCACCTCAGTATGTGTATGACCACCAATAGGGAAAGATGTATAAGTGTTAGGGATGCCCTCATCACTTTATGATGTTTCTAGGGAGATCAAGTTCATAATTTTTGGACATATAGAATGAAAGATATGAATTTTTGAAGTTAATGTTGTAGTCTATCCTTCTGTTGTGGTTAGTAGAGAAAGACTAGTCTGTTAGCAACCTTTGTCGCACATTGGGAAAAATTGTAATAAATTTATTGAGGAAGCTAGTTCTCTGTAGTTCCCATATTGTATTAGAACAGTGGGTTTGGATGTATGTAATATCCCGAAAAAGACCAATTTAGACTGTAAACCTTTTGCCGGTTTCGGTCGAGTGCGGTGCTAAGGACTATGAAAAGAACTGTAAGGAAAAGACCAATTAGAGAATTATCCGGGGGAAAAATCAGAAATTTTGGGCAGCGTGGGCTAAGGCCTCCGCACTGTTGGGTTTTGGCCCAAGAGGAGGTGGAGAGGCCGGCCTTAAAGGGGGCAAACCCTAGCCGCCCCCTTTTCTTCTTCCCTCCCCTTGCGCGGCTCTTTCCCCCTTCCACTTCCTGCGCCACCCTTTCCCTCCCCACTCCCTTGCGCAGCCCCTGCCTCCCCACCTCCTTGCGCCCCTCCCTGTTCCTCATTGTTGCTGGCCAAGAGGAAGAAGAAGGATCCCTTGGGGTGGCCGGCCAAGAAGGAGGAGAAAAAGGGAAGAGAAGAAGAGAAAAAGAGAAGGGAAGAAGAAGGGATCCGCAGCAGAAGCGTGGTGGTCATCACGTCGCAGCGTACCTTCATCGTTCTTGCAAGGGGTAACTCGTTGCTCTTTGTTTTGGGTCGTTTTCTTGTTGTCCAATTTTCGGATGACAGTAGATCGGTGTTCTGCAGCAGCTTATATTGTCGTTTTTGGTTAGGGTAAAGGCAGATTTGGGCCTGGGCATCTCCTAGAAAGTTGTGGGTATCGTAGTTATCTTTCATTGCCCACAAGAATCAGGTCATTCGGACTTCGGTAGCCAAAGTTATGATTTTTTTTGTGCTATGATGTTTCTGTGGGTAACAGATTTGACAGTGCCGGTTTAACCTGATTTAAACTTGCTGTTATAGGAGTTTCCAGAGGGTCTCACCATAACGAAAAATGAAGCTAATTCTCTTAGCTTTCAGGAAAACTAAAGATCACTGAATTTGGATGAACGTAGCGAAAGTTATGTTATTTTCTTTATTTCTGTCCAGAAACATAACGCTGATGAGCTGCTCTGACTAAAGGGATTGGTAGGGGTAGAAGATGGCCGAATCAGAGGGTCACCCCAACTAGGTTTATTTAGGAAACTTAATTATCTTTTCAGAAAGTCCAAGATCATCCTATTTGGACTCCTGAGAAGAAAGTTATGAATTTTGAAGTCTGCTGTCTGCAGAGACCGATCGCTAGAAATTAGAAAAGTTAGAAATAATAAGAAGATAGTGATTTCGATTGTGATGTTATGTATGATTTTGGTCCAGTATGCTAGTCTTAGTTTGGGGTTATATTCTTGTCCAGTGGCAGCGAGATCCCAAGGGCAGCACCCACTTTGCGTCCGCTGTTCTTGCAGTTGAGGCAAGTATTCGGGTTTATGTGTAGTATTGGTTGCATGTTATGTTTGAATGGTGTACTGTTCAACATTGCCACGTGAATGTGTTGTGGAGATGATTCTAGTTGTGTTGATGTTTGCAAGTTATACTTAAGGTTCCTTCATGATGCTATTGTTTACATACTCGAATACATATTGATTTATGTTATTGAAAATATGATGTTGTAGTACTTGTGCATGTTTGAGCATATTGAGACTTGGTCATGTGGTGATCAAGAGTACATTGTTGAGGTCCCCGTCATGTAATGACAGAGCTTGAGGTCCCCACATTCATGGAATGTGGGCAATGGATCTGAGGTCCCGTCATTGTGATGACGGGCAAAGGTCTCTATACATGTGATGTATAGGCTCTTGGTCCCTGTGCCAAAGGGCACGAGCAAGGGTACTCATCGACGGATGAATACCCGCATTCCCGTAAAATGCGTAAAGAGATAAAGAACAAAGAGTGCATAACATTATCATTAAATTTCTAGTATTTGAAATGTCATGAATGAAGTTGATTAAAGTTGTTTATGCTGTCATGTCTTTATGATTATGTAACCTTGTTGATACTTGCTGAGTCCTATGGCTCACCCTTGCTTTGTTTTGATTTAGGTACTTCTGGTAAAGACGTCATGCATGGGCGGGAGTAGATGATTGGAAAGCACGCACCACTTCACAACATTAATGCAATTGTTATTTTAGCATCACATAAGAATAAATAGACTGCTGAGAAATACCCATGGTTATTTTATGATTATGAATGACGAAATAATTTATGGATGTGAGAATGGTGTTATTTGATTACATTCATATGATTATCCCTTATGCATGAGTGAATTGGTTAATGAAATTACTGTTAAATATTATGTTTACTTGTTAGAAAATTGATTTTTCATTGATTATACAAGGAGACTCATTAAAATTTGTAAATTCGCTCTAGTTGTATTTAGTTTTGGTAGCATTCCGTGCTCGTTACGAGTTGGGGTGTTACGATTGGTATCGAGAGCGGTCAGTGTGAGTCCGGGCATCGAAAAATTAATTTTGACACACTAAGCACAGTAGGTGGGATTGGGTTTTCTTTTGCATTGCACTACGCTATTGTCATTATATGATTATTCTTGAATTTTTGATACTAGTTATTCTTATGCTTATTGTGGTTAGTTTTGTTGTGGTGTTCTTAGATGGCAAGAGGCAGAGGTCGTGGTCGTGGCCGGCAGGGTGCCGGGCGAGGCCAGGCAATGCCCCGCTAAGTTCAGTGCATGTTGGTGAAGCAAGTCTGCGAGTCGAGGAGGAGGTCGCCGAGTTCAAGAAAACCGAGCTCCACCGGCCGCACCGATCCTGTCCCATTGGTGGCTCCGCGATGGTACCTCAGCAATTAATATGGGACTTCACGGTGGAACGCCTGCGCCTTTATACTTTTGATGGCTTGGGCACTCCGTGGATGCGCCAGCCGCTGCGTCACATGGAGAGACACTTTGGTGCTTTAGGGATGACGTCGGAGATGCGGGCACGGTTTGTGGCTTTCGGCAAGGGCAGCGGATATTTGGTGGGAGGAGTCTTGGCAGCTAGGATCTGCTGCTCATGGCCTGTTACATGGGAGTTGTTTGTGGAGCAGTTTGGAGGAGGTTTTATCCAAAGATCGTTTGTGGAGAGGATGGAAGTCTCACTGCAGAGCTACAAGCGAGGTAAGATGACGGTGTCGGAATATGAAGCGGTTTTAACAACCTGATCCGCTTTGTACCGGCAGGCTATAGACAGCGAAAAAGGCTAAGAGGTTTCGCGGGGGCTCGAGCGGGAGTTCCGTCGAGTTTTGGGAGCGCTAAATTGCGTGACTTTAGCTCCTCGTAGAGCAAGCCGGGGGCATGGAGCTAGAGATGCGGCTTGGGAGGATCTACAGTGCAGGAGGTACCATGGTCGAGGATGGGGCTAGTGGCAATGGAAGAAGAATTTTGGAGGAGGAAGTGGGTCATTTAAAGCCGGTTCAAGAAGTTCAAAGGCCAGTGAATTCCTTCAAGTCCAGAACCACAAGGCCACGATCATCTTTTACTTCGGATCGCAGTGAGTGGGCCTAGGTTGCGCCAGATTCGAGCGGGTATGAAATGTTTCAAGTGTGGCAATGAGCATCGGGCGTCGAGTGTTCTTGGTCAGGATCTTGTCGCCACTTGTGGTCGGGAGGGCCACAAGGCATTGGTCTGTCGGCGAATCCTGCGGTATTATTAAATGGGAACGAAACCGCGTCGGCACGAGCAAAGGCGTCTTCGAGGGTCGATTCGGATGTTAGCGACCACACCTACTCGGTCTTGGGTCGGCCTCGGCCCTATCTTGGCATCACGGAGGATGCCACCGCCGGGGTACTTTTGGCCACCGGTTCTGCGGCGCCGTTCCGATTGCGGCACCTTCAAGACCTCCTACGATGGCGCACCCCTTATCGAGTATCGGAGTTTCTTCCGCCCCAGCAGCAGCAGTTTCCTATGCCATGCCGACGGCAGAGTCGGCAGGACGTCCTGATGTGGTGACAGGTACGCTCTTAGTGGATTCAGTGGAGGCTTATGTTCTTTTTGACTCAGGAGCTACTTTCTCTTTTGTATCGTTAGAGTTTGTTAGCCGGGCCAATTTGAGAGTGCAATCTATAGCTAAGTCAGTTTTAGTTAATTCTCCTGGGGGAATTCTTGCTAGTTCCACAGTCAGTCCGGGTTGTGTGATCTCATTGGATGGGGAAGATTTCATTGCTAATTTAATGGTCCTGAAAATGGAGCCATTTGATGTTATTTTGGGTATGGACTGGTTACATAGCTATCGAGCAGTTATTTCGTGCTTTTGGAAGACAGTAACTCTGCAAGCACCTTCGGGGCTTGAGGTAGTTTTTCAGGGTAGTGCCCCCTCTTATTCTCTCTGTGTGTTGGCTAGCTTGTATCCTGGTAGCCGAGTCGTGAAGAGTGGGTTTCTTTTGTCTCTAATGGGGAAGCCAAGTTCCTCTTTGATGCAGAATTAGTTCGGTGGTTCGAGAGTTCTTAGATGTTTTTCAGCAGAGTTGCCGGGATGCCCCTCCTCGTCCGTGGAGTTTGGATTGATTTGATACTGGTGCTCAACGGTTTCTATGACCCGCATCGTTTGGCACGTCCTTTCCAGGAGGAATTAAAGAAACAGTTGGATGATCTAAAAGCGAAAGATCTTATTCGACCTAGTGTGCCATGGGAGCTCGGTATTGTTTACCAAGAAGAAGGATGGTAGTTGGCGCATGTGTATTGATTACCGTGCTCTTAACCGGCTAACCATCAAGAACAAATATCCTTTGCCTCGCATTGAAGACTTATTTGATCGGTTGAGAGGGCAAAGGTGTTTTCAAAGATAGACCTTGATCGGGCTATAACGAGATCCTGTCCAAAGGAAGATATTGAGAAAACGGCGTTCTCTACAAGGTACGGGCACTTTGAATTTAAAGTTATGTCATTTGGACTAACGAATGCCCCTATTTGTTTTTATGGAGACTATGAACAGGATCTTGCATGAGTATCCGGATGAATTTGTTGTAGTTTTTATTGATGATATTTTGATCTATTCTAAGACTAAAGTGGATCATGAGCGTCATCCGAGGTTGGTGTTGGAGGCGCTAAGAGAGAATAGGTTCTATGCCAAGTTTAAGAAATGTGAATTTTGGATGTCCAAGTGGGATTCCTTGGGCATATTATAAATGAAAAGGAATATCGATCGATCCAGAAAATCTCCACATAGTTGAATGGGCAAGACCAACCAATATTAAAGAAGTGAGAAGTTTTACGGTATGGCGGGCTATTACGGCGTTTTGTGCGGATTTCTCCATCATTGCAAAGCCGTTGTCCGTGCTCACTCGAGAAAGATGTGAAGTTTCGTGGGGCGATGATTGTGAGCGCAGTTTTGGACTTTGAAGGAAAAGTTGGTGATCGCTCCGGTTCTTACTATTCTGAGCACAGGAAGCGATTCACGTGTACTCGATGCATCTCGAGTTGGTTTGGGTTGTGTGCTCATGCGGGGCGGGAAGGTTCGGCTTATGCGTCTAGACAAATGAAGAAGCATGAGCGAATTATCCAACTCATGATTTAGAATTGGTCGCAGAGTGTTCGCTGAAGCTTTGGAGACATTATCTTTATGGAGAATCTTGTGATATCTTTACGATCACAAGAGTCTTAAGTACATTTTACACAGAGGACTTGAATCTAAGACAAACAAGATGGTTAGAGCTGATAAAAGATTATGATCTCACGATTGAGTATCATCCTGGCAAAGCTAACGTGGTGGCTGATGCTCTTAGTCGCAAGGCGACACCGGCTACTTTGGATTGTCTTATTGCGGATTTTGACCGCATGGAGATATCGTATTGCTATGTAGGGACTGCTCATGTCGAGACACAGCTGATTTTGGGGTCAGCCATTCCACAGCGAGTACAAGAAGCGCAGCAAAATGACCCATTTTTGCAGAGGGTCAGGAAGCGTTTGGACACAGGAAAGGAAGGAATTTCAGTTTGGATGGGTGTGGAGCATTGCGATTCAAGGGACGATTATGTGTGCCACAGAAAGCAGGAGTTAAGGATGACATCTTAAAGGAGGCACATCGCACTCCGTATACTTCGTTCATCCAGGAGAGACGAAGATGTACCGTGATTTGAAGCAGAATTTCTGGTGGAAAAGAATGAAGGTGGATATTGCCAATTTTGTAGCTTCTTGTGGTGTTTGTCGTGGTGAAGGTTGAACATAAACGTCTGGGGTTATTGCACCTTTGGAGGTACCCCAATGGCCATGGGATGATATCTCTATGGATTTTGTTGTTGCATTGCCTCGGTGCCGCGAGTAAGGATGCGATTTGGGTTATAGTGGATCGGTTCAGCAAGTCGCACATTTTATTCTGTCAGTTCGCGAACTCGGCTAGTGACTTGGCCCCTATCTATGTGCGTGAGATTGTGAGATTGCATGGAGTGCCAAAACCATCATTTCAGCGGGGGACGCTAAGTTTGTATCCAAGTTTTGGGAGAGTTTGCGAGAATGCTTTGGGCACACAACTCCGTTTGAGTACCGCTTTCCATCCACAGACAGATGGACAAGCAGGCGCACAATTCGGACATTGGAGGATATGTTGAGAACACGTGTCTTATCTTGGAAGGGTAGTTGGGAAGATCGATTGCCTTTGGCGAGAATTTGCTTATAATAACAGCTTATCACTCTAGCATAAAAGCCGCTCCATTTGAGGTTTTGTATGGGCGTAAGTGTAGGTCACCCCTTTGTTGGGAAGTCGGGTGAGAAAGCGGTTCTAGGCCCAAATTGGGTACAAAAGACGGTGGAGCAGTGGCCTTGGTGAGGCGAACCTATTAGCGGCTCGCAGCGATGTAAAAGCTATGCGGATGTAAGGAGACGGGACTTAGAATTTGAAGTGGGTGACCAGTACTCTTGAGGTGTCTCCCACAAAAGGTGTAGTGAGGTTTGGTACCAAAGGAAGCTTAGCCCGAGATCGTTGGACCTTTTGCGATCCTAGCCGGATTGGGAAGTTGGCATACCGCTTGGATCTCCGAGTCCATGAGGGTGTGCACAACGTGTTTCATGTCTCCATGTTGAGGAAATACTGCGTGATCCGAACACCACATTTCACTAGAACCTTTAACCATTGAACAAGATTTGTCCTTTGAGTCCAAGCGGTGAGAATTTTGGAAAGGTCGAGAAGGCACTAAGGAATAAGACCTTGAAGTATGTAAAGATACTTTGGTCACAAAGATGCAGCTGAAGCTACTTGGGAATTGGAATCTGCATGCGCGAGCTTTATCCTAATTATTCACTTGGTGTGTATTCTCGCTTACTAAGTTTTTAGCTAGTTTCTCTCGTAATCGTAGGCGTTTAGAATTCGGGTCGAATGCTTTTAGAAGTAGACGTAATATCCCGAAAAGACCAATTAGATGTAAACCTTTGCTTGGTTTGGTCGAGTGCGGTGCTAAGGACTATGAAAAGAACTGTAAGGAAAAGACCAATTAGAGAATTATCCGGGGGAAAAATCAGAAATTTTGGGCAGCGTGGGCTAAGGCCTCCGGCCTGTTGGGTTTTGGCCCAAGAGGGGAGGTGGAGAGGCGGCCTTAAAGGGGCAAACCCTAGCCGCCCCTTTTCTTCTTCCCCTCCCCCTTGCGCCGGCTCTTCCCCCTTCCACTTCCTGCCGCCACCCTTTCCCCTCCCCACTCCCTTGCGCAGCCCCTGCCTCCCCACCTCCTTGCGCCCCTCCCTGTTCCCCATTGTTGCTGGCCAAGAGGAAGAAGAAGGATCCCTTGGGGTGGCCGGCCAAGAAGGAGGAGAAAAGGGAAGAAAAGAAGAGAAAAGAGAAGGGAAGAAGAAGGGATCCGCAGCGAAGCGTGGTGGTCATCACGTGCAGCGTACTTCGTCGTTCTTGCAAGGGTAACTCGTTGCTCTTTGTTTTGGGTCGTTTTCTTGTTGTCCAATTTTCGGATGACAGTAGATCGGTGTTCTGCAGCAGCTTATATTGTCGTTTTTGGTCAGGGTAAATGCAGATTTGGGTCTGGGCATCTCCTAGAAATTTGTGGGTATCGTAGTTATCTTTCATTGCCGACAAGAATCAGGTCATTCAGACTTCGGTAGCCAAAGTTATGATTTTTTTGTGCTATGATGTTTCGTGGGTAACAGATTTGACAAGATCCAGTTTAACCTGATTTAAACTTGCTATTATAGGAGTTTCCAGAGGGTCTCACCATAACGAAAAATGAAGCTAAGTCTCTTAGATTTCAGGAAAACTAAAGATCACTGAATTTGGATGAACGTAGCGAAAGTTATGCTATTTTCTTTATTTCTGTCCAGAAACATAACGCTGATGAGCTGCTCTGACTAAAGGGATTGGTAGGGGTAGAAGATGGCCAAATCAGAGGGTCACCCCAACTAGGTTTATTTAGGCAACTTAATTATATTTTCAGAAAGTCCAAGATCATCCTATTTGGACTCCTGAGAAGAAAGTTATTAATTTTTGAAGTCTGCTGTCTGCAGAGACCGATCGCTAGAAATTAGAAAAGTTAGAAATAATAAGAAGATAGTGATTTCGATTGTGATGTTATGTATGATTTTGGTCCAGTATGCTAGTCTTAGTTTGGGGTTATATTCTTGTCCAGGTGGTAGCGAGATCCCAAGGGCAGCACCCACTTCAAGGTCCGCCGTTCTTGCAGTTGAGGCAAGTATTCGGGTTTATGTGTAGTATTGGTTGCATGTTATGTTTGAATGGTGTCTTGTTCAACGTTGCCACGTGAATGTGTTGTGGAGATGATTCTAGTTGTGTTGATGTTTGCAAGTTATACTTAAGGTTCCTTTATGATGCTATTGTTTACATACTCTGAATACATATTGATTTATGTTATTGAAAATCGATGTTGTAGTACTTGTGCATGTTTGAGCATATTGAGACTTGGTCATGTGGTGATCAAGAGTACATTGTTGAGGTCACCACATGTAATGACAGGCTTGAGGTCCCCACATTCATGGAATGTGGGCAATGGATCTGAGGTCCCGTCATTGTGATGACGGGCAAAGTCCCTATACATGTGATGTATAGGCTCTTGGTCCCTGTGCCAAAGGGCACAGGCAAGGGTACTCATCGACGGATGAATACCCCGCATTACCGGTAAAATGCGTAAAGAGATAAAGAACAAAGAGTGCATAGCATTATCATTAAATTTCTAGTATTTGAAATGCCATGAATGAAGTTGATTAAAGTTGTTTATGGTGTCATGTCTTTATGATTATGTAACCTTGTTGATACTTGTTGAGTCCTATGGCTCACCCTTGCTTTGTTTTGATTTAGGTACTTCTGGTAAAGACGTCATGCATGGGCGGGAGTAGATGATTGGAAAGCACGCACCACTTCACAACATTAATGCAATTGTTATTTTAGCATCACATAAGAATAAATAGACTGCTGAGAAATACCCATGGTTATTTTATGATTATGAATGACGAAATAATTTATGGATGTGAGAATGGTGTTATTTGATTACATTCATATGATTATCCCTTATGCATGAGTGAATTGGTTAATGAAATTACTGTTAAATATTATGTTTACTTGTTAGAAAATTTATTTTTCATTGATTATACAAGGGAGGCTCTGTCGAAAATTTGTAAATTCGCTCTAGTTGTATTTAGTTTTGGTAGCATTCCAGGCTCGTTCTGAGTTGGGGTGTTACAATGTATCAACTAAAAGATATGAAATTCCTAAGTCGGTAGTACCGAAGATGACAGAACTGTCTTTGGAGTTAAAAACAAAGACTTAGATGGAATAATTTGATCTTTTGTTCTCCTGAGGAGTTGCAGATATGCGTGTGCAGATTCCAGGGAATTTGGGTTCATGACTTTTGGAGTTTTGACTCAAAAGTTAAAGTTATGATTTTTCTTTGATGGCTGTCTGTTTCGACAGACTGGTATTTGGAGTGTATCGGTAAAGTTTCGGGTTGCGAATAGGAGCGATCGATTTCATTTTGTTTCATTGCTATGCTGAGTACTTTTGAATGGTATTCTTAGTATACTTTACGTTTGCCAGGTGGTGGTGAGAACCGGGGTTAGAGTCTTCCCGTCGTCGTCATCCGTCTCATGATTTAGGCAAGTGCAAGCAGTGTAGGGTGAATTGTGATGCTATATTCATAATAATTGCCCTGGTTTACTTATGAAAGTATATCCATGATATTGCCGATGATTATTATTCCTTCATGTTGAATTGAGAATATGAAGTTCTTTGCATCATGATATTTATTCCTGAATCTTGGATTATGTGGTAGCCAAGCATTGTTTCTTTTGAGATCCCCGTCATGTATCGGATGGGCATGGGTCCCAACACTCGTGGAGTGAGGGTATAGGCTTGAGGATGCGTCGACGGATGCACTACTCTGCATTACTGATAATTGCAAAGAAGGAAGAAAGAGCATTCTTAACACATGCATTGCATGCAAGCATAAGAGATTTATTTATGGTTCTTTGCTGATGTTCATATGAGGTTTTGGTATCTTTATTGATTTGTTGTGAAGTTTTGTTTGTTATCACTGTTGTATTTTGCTGAGTCGTGGACTCACGCTTGTTGTTGTTGTCCTTTTTATGTACGTCTCGAGGCAGCGACATGCATGGGAAGGGGTAGTTTTGATGCACTTCACACTTAACCAGTCATGGCAAATAAATTATCTTATTTATCTAAAACCTCATGTTCACGCTATTTCCTTTAGTTTCAGACCGTGTCCATCCTTCGTGGTGGTTGATTCACTTGTAATCGTTGTACCCAAGGTTTATCGTGGATGTTTCTATTATTCTTTTAAGACTCAGTTATTGATTCATTTAGCTCAATTTGGTAGAATAAATTGAATGATTTGATTAGTCTTTCATCTTCGGATGAATACTGATGAATTAGACTTAACTGCTAAAGAACTGCTCTCATTGTGTAGGATAGTCATTTGTTTTTGTTTTGGTTGAGACTTATCAAGATTCATGGCTAGATTATTATTAATTGATAGGTAGTATTATTTATCTTGATTATACTGTAACTTGTGCTAGTTCCTGTGATTAGAATTAAATCATTCATTGCGTATGTCTTGCTGAATTTGTATCATTAAATTGAATAAAGTGTTCCTGTAAGGTGGTTTAGTAGCATCCTAGGATCTATGTTAGGTTGGAGTGTTACAGATCAACGGGCCTGCGGTGCGGTGAGCCATCCCCACACGTGGCTGCCGGCAGAGTTTGTCGGCCACCAATCACCTACATGTCATCGGATGAAGTTTTTTGTAAATAATATTAATTTTAAAGATAATTACAAAAAGTACTCAATTTTTTTATATAAAACAGGCGCCATATGGTATTTGGAATAGCGATAGGCTCCTGACACTATTTCAAATGGCGACAGGAACCTATTTACTTTCAGTCGTCATTTCAATTGGCGATTTGCATTGAAGAATGTGCAAATCACCAATTCAACTAGACTGGAACTGACAATATATATACCACCAAAATTCGGTGGAAAAATCATTTTAATTCCAGAAAAAAGAGAAGAGAGAGGAGAGGGAAAAAGAGATGTAGCGAAGCCCTGCCAGTTCCTAGCGAAGGAGAGAGAGACGGAGAAGCAAATCTGGTCGCTCATTTTGTAGGTAAATGTTCTTGCAATTTTGTACATAAATTTGAAACCTTGTTGGTTAGCAAATGAAAATAGTGATATAGAATTCGATGGATTAGATAATTTTAGTTGTATTGCTGTTTGATATAGTACGTAATTTTAGCTGTGTACAGTTTAGTTCATCGTATAGATATTATTTATGTTACAACACACGAACGTTCTAGAATAAATCCACAAAAATACTAAGAAAACTTTGTAGGTTTTCATATTTATATTGTAAATATTTTGTTTATGCAAAAATACTTTTTAAACCAGAAAAATAGGAAGAGACACCTCTAAAAATAGCAAGATACCTATTAAAAATCTTTAAAAATTGCAGAGTAGCTAAGTAGGGTATGTAGAGCTCAATCAAAATAATCCTAACTTAATTTTGGTTTCCATTTGTGCACGGTAAATATTTTGTTAATACCAAAAATATTTTTTAACTAGGAAAATAGCAAGACACTTCTAACAATTCTCTAAGAAATCCAGAGTAGGTACATAGGGTATGTAGAGTAGAATTAAAATGTTGTGAACTTAATTTTTGTTTCTATTTGTACACGGTAAATATTTCATAAATGCTGGAGACACCTTTTAAATAAGGAAAGTAGCAAGATACCTATTAAAAATATATGAAAATTGTAGAGTAGCTAAATAGGATATATAGAGCTCAATCAAAATAATCCTAACTTAATTTTGGTTTCCATTTGTGCACGGTAAATATTCTATTAATGTTGAAAATAATTTTTAAACTAGAAAAATAGCAAGACACCTCTAAAAATTCTCTAAGAAATCTAGAGTCGGTACATAGGGTATATAGAGCTGAATTAAAATATTGTGAACTTAATTTTTGTTTTCATTTGTACACGGTAAATATTTCATAAATGTTGGAGACACTTTTTAAACAAGAAAAGTAGCAAGATACCTATTAAAAATCTATGAAAATTACAGAGTAACTAAATAGGGTATGTAGAGCTTAATCAAAATAATCCTAACTTAATTTTGGATTCCATTTGTGTACGACAAATATTCTATTAATGCTCAAAATATTTTTTAAACTAGGAAAATAGCAAGACACCTCTAAAAATTCTCTAAGAAATCTAGAGTAGGTACATAGAGTATGTAGAGTTGAATTAAAATATTGTGAACTTAATTATTGTTTCCATTTGTACACATTAAATATTTCATAAATGACGGAGACACTTTTTAAATAAGGAGAGTAGCAAAATACCTATTAAAAATCTATAAAAATTGTAGAGTAGTATCCTAACTTAATTTTGGTTTCCATTTATGCACGCTAAATAATTTACAAATAAGGAAAATTGTAAGGTACCTATAAAAATTTATGAAAATTCTAGAGTAGCTAAATAGGGAATGTGGACGTTAATTAAAATATTGTGAAGTTAATTTTACTTTCGATCTATACACGATAAGATACCTTTAAAAATATATATGTTGATACAGTTGTGTGCAGACTAGTTTACTATTTGTCGCTAATCGTACAATAATTGAATTAATTAGATATGTCGCTTCTTATTACTTTTTGTATATGTTTCGAAGTATTTGCAATGTATGCACTGAATTTTCAGGTATGGCGGGCATAGGAGACGTTGCGCAGTGGCTGTACGAGTTGCTTGACTCGGCCATTGACACGCATCACCATAGCCACTACGTAGTGGAGTGCACGGCCCGATTATAAGCGAATTCCACGTGCGGCAAACAATCCTCCCACTCGCGCAGGTTCTTCTTGATCATAGTCCGGAGTAGCATCGAAAGTGTGCGGTTCACCACCTCCGTTTGACCATCAGTTTGGGGATGACAAGTTGTGCTGAATAACAACTTCGTCCCCAGTTTACCCCAAAGCGTCTTCCAGAAGTAGCTCATGAACTTCACGTTGCGATCTGACACAATAGTGCGTGGCACGCCATGTAGCCTCACAATCTCCCTGAAAAACAAGTTAGCAATATGCGACGCATCGTCGCTCTTGTGGCACGGAATAAAGTGTGCCATCTTCGAAAAACGATCCACAACGACAAAAACAGAATCGCTCCCCCTCTTAGTCCTAGGCAGTCCTAAAACAAAATCCATACTAATATCCTCCCATGGTGCATTGTCTTGCGCTACCCCCCACACAAATTCAACACCCTTTCTAGTAAGTCCATTCAAAGGGGCAGCGACGGTGCTAAAATCCTTCACAAAGCGCCGATAAAAACCAGCGAGACCATGAAAGCTTCTAATCTGACTTACGTTCACAGGAGTTGGCCAATTTTTAATCGCTCAATTTTAGACTCATCTACTTCAACTCCTGTGCGAAACAACATAGCCCAAAAAGATGACACGATCTTTGCAAAAAGTGCACTTCTCTAAGTTCCCAAATAACCTAGCCTCACGTAAAACTTGCAGAACTTGTCTAAAATGGTCTATGTGTTCATTCAAGCATGATCAGTAAATCGAATATCATCAAAGTACACAACCACAAATTTACCAATCAAATGCCTTAAAACATGATTCATTAAGCGCATGAAAGTACTAGGTGCATTGGTTAAACCAAAAGGCATGACTAACCACTCATACAACCCAAATTTTGTTTTAAATGATGTTTTCCACTCATCCCCTTCATGCATCCTAATTTGATAGTAACCACTACGCAAATCTATCTTAGAGAAAATAACATCACCACTCAATTCGTCTAGAATATCATCTAAGTGAGGTATAGGATGACGATATCGAATTGTGATATTATTAATCGCTCGACAATCTACGCACATACGCCATGAACCATCTTTCTTAGGAACTAAAATAACAGGAACAACACAAGGGCTTAAGCTTTCACGTACATACCCTTTGGAGAGAAGCTCTTGTACTTGTTTCTGAATTTCCTTTGTTTCCTCGAAATTGGTGCGGTACGGTGGTCGGTTTGGCAGCGACGCTCCTGGAATCAAGTCGATCTTATGTTCTATCCCACGGATTGGTGGTAGCCCAGCTGGTACCTCGGCCGGAAAGACGTCGCCAAGTCCCGCAAAACACAAGCAACACCACTAGGAAGAGAAGACAAGTCGTTAGTCGAAAGCAAGGCGCCTTTGTACAACAAGACAAAGTGCACCAAATTAGGATCTTCGCTGAATTCTCTCATCTCGATTTGGTGGCTAACATCACTAAATTCTTCTCTCGCTCTTTGGTAGTCTCAACGTGCATCTCAATTTTCTCGCATTGAAGAATTCACAATGCTATGCGTGTAAGCGGATTCAAGATGATATCCATATTGTTCCATCGAAATGTGTAGCGATTTGTACGCCCATCGTGAATGCAGCGAACGGTCATATTGCCATGGCCGCCCCAAGAGCAAGTGACACACCGTCATAGGCACTACATCGCAGTCCACGTTGTCGCTGTACTTCCCAATAGAAAACGCCACACGCACCATATAGTTCACCTTCACTTCCTCTTTGTCGCTCAACCATTGCACATGATAAGGACGTGGATGCGGCAAGTACTTCAAACCCAACTTATGACACATATCCTTACTGGCCAAATTGTGACAACTCCCACCATCAATAATCACTTTGCACACCTTACTCTTATCAAGTTTTTGTAGCATCTCGCGCAACCGAGTGTACTCTGTCCACGTAACCGGCACCTCCGGATTAGGTGGATCCTCCTCGTGACCTGACATGGCAACAACTCACAAACAAGAAACGAGGTTATATCTGGGTTAGTAAAACAAAAGCTCTCTCTACTACGCTCGCAACTCACTGTCCTGAAAACAAGGCAAGCTTACCGTTCCAAAGTGAATCAAGGACGGTAAATCGACAGTTGTGACAACGAACGACCTTAACCCGGTAATGTATGAGCGTAACCAAGAGCAAGGGAGTACACAAACGGGTGTAGGTGGAGCTTGGACAGGTATGTGTATATCCTATGCAATCTGATATTCAAGGTATTGTAAAGCTAAGTAATGATCCAAGCTAGAGTATTTTGCCTATGTGCTGATCCATAAGGTTTAAGCGAAAGTGTATGAACGCACACGCAAAGATAAATGAGACTTAATGCAAACAAAGGAATGAGCTCAAACGGAAATAGAGATAAAACAAGCTCGTTTTGCACCAAGTACAAGGATAGACGCTAGCCAATTGCAACAAAATATACTAGGGCACAAGATTGCTCAAAGAAAATTGAAAAACACAAATCAAAACTATGACCCAGATCAGAGTGCCCAAATTAGGCGCGGATCAACTCAGAAAAGGATGCCGTCTTCACGGGAAACCTTAGAATCACTTGTAGAGGGTCTGTGTCAATTTTGAGCAAATTCTGAGAAACTTGAATTTTTCTCGGTTTGCGGGCCCGTTTTGAGGCCCTAAACGACCTTTTTTTGGGTCGAAGTTGCTGCGCGTGTGCCCGATGGCTTACGCGGATCTAAAATCCCCAGATTTCCCAGAATATGCAAAAGTTAGCTTTTTTTAAGAAAAAAAATTATGCCGCGACTCTTTCTATATGCGGTACGCTTTTGCTCTTCTCGTTTCTCTCTCTTTCAAAGGTCGAATGTATTTTGTGCTACTCTCGTGTTTGCGTAATGTCCACAATTCAGCAAAGTGTAAACAAAGTTCAATGAGCAGCCCAAAGCAATATCAATAGCTAGTCTCAAGATGAAAGGATATATAAAAGATACCAAATGTGGTTCAGCCGGTGATGATGTCGTGGCCGAAACACAAGATGGAGCAATTGGACTCGGATTATGTTTGAGCTAGAGGTTGATACGGACGCTAGTCCCACCAAGGAGTTCGGATAAGGAAACAACACCGTTTCGGATTACAGTTTTTTGGTGCTAATTGAGGGAGTTCAATCAGCAATTTTCGACAAAGATTAAGCTACGCAATGGAAACACAAGGATCAGCACTAAAACAAAACTCTAATGGATGAAAACTTAACTAAACGCACAAGAAATAACAGATTAAACTACGGTTTTGGTATTGCAATTTTCGGTTTATTGGACGATAGGAAAGAAAACGAATCTAACTACGGGTAAAGAAGTTCTCACCGAGTAAACCTAGAATCTGATACCACATGATACGGGGGAGGCCCGATCTTCTCAGTGAGGAACCGTGGATAGTTGATGCGAAGTAGACGATGTCGCTAGCTGAACACTCGCGCCAATCAACGAACCCTCAACTCTTCGGAATACGCCCAAAACACACCGGGTAGTTGTTCGTCATGAGACCACGAACGACGAACGCCAAGTCCCCAATTCCCAATGGAACGACGGCTTGACCCTGGATTGCAGAACAAAACAATGGATCGCCTAATTCTCTCTCAAAGTCCTCGCATGAACTCTGGTGTCGAAAGAACAAGCAATAGCTATGTTTCAATCTTATGCATAAACTGGTCTAATGGATACAAAGGAGGGCAAGGGTACTTAAGGCGCCTCCACGACTCACGCACGGCCTAGGGCGGCACACGCCGAATCAAACTCTAATTCGCTAAGACCCAAAAACACACAAAAAGGAAAACCTAACTTAAATCCGTCATATTGTTTCGGTCATAACGGCGCGACCGTACGTCTTCTGAAGTTGGGGCCATACCCATTGTGTGGGCCTTGGAATAAGCTTTCAAACAAGTCCAAGAACACCCCAATCGGACTCAGATGCAAAAGTTATGACCTTTTATTACAGCCCTGTTGGGCTGTCCCGAACCGAATCCGAATTGAATCCTGAGTTGATTCCGAGATGAATTTCGGTTGGGCTTGTGGAGGATCCGAATTGGGCTTGAATTCTTGGGCCTTTCTCCTCTTGGTTGACCCACGTGAGCTTCTCCTCCATTGCTTTGGCTCCGGCCTCCTCTCCTCCTCTCGGTTCCAAAGGCTTCACAATGTTCAAACCGAGAATGTACAAAACATTTGCATGAGGTAGTACCCAATTCTCATCAATGAAAATAGAAGATTCGTTAAGAAACAAAAGCACTGTTGATTTAGAAGTTTAGCTCTTGCTCTAGTCGGTGGACCAACATGCACTTCACACTTGTATTATTTGTAGCTTCACTTATGGCGTCCATCTCAGTATGTGCGTGACCACCAATAGGGAAAGATGTATCAGTGTTAGGGATGCCCTCATCAATAAGCCACCTATTATTTCATATCAATTCAACTTTTAGTGATGTTCAACATGAAACTTCAACACACAACAGTTATACTCTAACCATTGTTGTTATCAACTGGCTTCATTATGAAATCTAATTGCTACCTACATTCCTTCCCAAATCACATGGATATTTACACACATATTCAATTGTTCCTCCTCATATTTGGATTTCGGCAAACATACACTAAAACTTCAAAAATCGAAATTTTCTATCAATCAAAAGTCTCAATAACACTACAACCAAATTCATTGCGTCATTCTAAAAAGAGGAACTATATAGAACTCCTCCCATAAATTCTAGATCCACCTATATTCAATCCCTTCAACCGATTGTACACAATTCCAATAATTAATCATACTAAGGAATATGTAAATCTAGCTTTTCCTCTAGTTTCCTTTTCCACACATTTAAATTAATCCATTGGAACCAAAGAACCCAACCAGTTTAGCAACCTAAACAATTTTAATGACCAGACTAATTCATCAACATTTCATATTCCTTAATATCTCTTTTGACTCCAAAAAGGTATGGATACACTCTCAGTCACTACCCATACATATAATTCATCAAGAACTAGTAGAAGACAATATCAACTTAATCAATTTCACTTCCAATGTTACTAACTAATTTTAATTATGCACCACACCATGACTCAACTTGATACCCATACCATATCAAGTTATTCGATTATCAACTCTGACTTATCCATAACAAGGCATCACAAAAGGATTTTAACAGTTTTCATCAGAAAAGAAAGGCATTAAACTTCAACACTCGTAATAATCTAAAAGAAATACATAGAGCCAAAGTTTTCTCATGTTAAAAATCTTGCAACATAAAGCTCTCATTACTCAAACTATCAAACGAATAAATGAGTCATTCTTTTCTCATGAGAAAGAAGGAACAACCATGGAATTATCAATATTGCTAATTGACAAGGATCACAAGTAGTAAAAACAACTCAACAGTCGAAAAACAATAATTGTTTCAGAGAACCATTAGAGACCATTGAAACACAACAACTACCATGAACAACGAACCCAAGAGAAATTTATCACCCACCACAGAACAAGAATTTGTCAAGATTTGAGGTCAAGAAATAAAACAACTTTCTAAAGCAGCTCACGCTCAACTCCTGCAACTAGGGTATTCGGGGTAACTACTCTATTCGTCTACCACGAACGGTGGTATAACATGACAAAGTCCAAGGCCACAACCACGGCCTTCACTTCTTAACAACCATTATCGACACACATAAACAATATAATCAAATATGATTATACATGATCATCTCATGGCATTCATAGAATAGATTCATAGATATAGAATATCATAACATATCATATCATAGATTAACAGCAAGAAAGATAGTACAGAAGCAATTCAACAATTGCTCGATAAATGAAACATAACAACAGATAATGCGAAGCAATGTAATTCCCAACCCCACCCATCAGTACACGTATGTCAATTTAATATATTTTTCTATTAACCACGGACCTAAAGCTGCTCTTGTACCAATCAGAACACCCCAAATTTCAAAGATTGAGCCTAGAATGTTACTCAAATTAAATTAAAACAAATACTACTAAGACTCTTTACCAAATTTTTCAACAGAACATCCTTTGTATAGTTAGCTATACCGAGGTTCCAACAATTAATTATATCAATTAACAATAATCTCAATATCCAAGATCATTCAAGCATGGAAGATAGTCTAATGAGCATAATCAAAATTTGTCATTCTCCTTATTACAATTAAACTGATTTAACCAATCATACGCGACTCTCAAACAATTTGCTAATTATTAAAGTAAAGACTAAAAGGTAGACGCCTTTAGGGTGAGTGGTAGTGAGTGCATCCAAACAACTACTCCCTCCCATGCATGCCGTTCTTGCTAATTGTACCTAAAACACATCAAAGCAAGAGTGAGTCAAAGACTCAGCAAGTACAATGAATAAGAACAGACAATCATCATGAACAAGACAACTTCTTCACAACTTCTGAACATACATCAATTGAATACTCATCAATGTATGAGATGAATGTAAATAATCAAAGGAATGGACTGCACACGTGCTTATACCGGTATAGCTAGTGACACACCCGTCGGTGTTCACTCAAGCCCGTATTTATCGAAATACGACGATCCAAGATACCGTATGAAGAACGTTTCATACGGGTGTCCAAACTGCTCACATTGGAATGGTGGGACTCACATGCCCATACTGGAATTGATGGGACTTTAGACTCCACTCCCGTGGAGCTCCACTCCCGTGGACGGAACATGAACATGGATGCAACTTTAGACTCCACTCCCGTGGAGTTCCACTCCCGTGGACGGAACTTGAACATGGATGCATGAATGTACTTATGAACAACGACTAGCATCATCTTTGAACTTATGAATTTCACATACGGAAGAAACATAATCATCGGAACTTCTCACGTATCAAATGAAAACACAATACGAACATCAAGCATCCAACATACACAATTCATACAACGTCAGATACTTGCCTTTAGCGTTGCGATGCATTAGGAGACAACGACGATGCCGCTAACCTAGGAGCCTCACTGATGAGGACATTCCTAACTTGGATACAACCGCGTCTACACATACAGCTAATCCACAACAAATGTTACAAGGACCAATTACTCGAGCTCGTGCTCGCCAACTTAATCACCGGTGAATTCGTTCATAGGTTTATATATTACTGAGAATAGATCGCTACCTAATGCAAGTGATTTAATTGTGCTTAGGAATATGGGAAAGGACCAAGGAGAGGTATGTGGAGTCATGGACAAGCATAGGAGGCATAATGGAGGTCATCACGTCACTTTGGGTCCGAGCCAAGCAAGAATTCGAGTTGGGCCTGTTCTGATTCGAGTTCGGACTGCTGCAACAACACTAAGTTCAAACGGACGTAACTTCTTCATACGGACTCCGTTTGGGACGTTCTTGGACTTCATTGAAAGCTTATCAAGTCTACTTTTTAATGGATCCAACCTCAGCTTCAAATTCCAATCGAGCCGGACACAATAAAAAAAAACAATTCACGTCTGTTTTTTTGTCCGAACAAAAAAGGGTGCTACGCCACCTCCTCTTGGGCCCATGGGCCTTGTAACCCTAGGGGCGTGCGTCCACTTCCCTGGCCGCCACCCCTGGTCGTATTCCCATATAGGAGCCGCTGTTCCCTTGGTCAGAACTCGGATTTCGTTGAGTTTAGGTTTAGCCATTGTGCAAATTTCTGTTCTTCAGTTGTGTCAGACGAGTTGGTTCAACGATTGCTAAGGCGCAAGCGTCGTCGTACGGTTGTAGTCGGATCGCGAGAGTCACCTCTACCAAAATTGATAGTTATCAATCTCATCGAAAGATCGGGTACCCCGCCTCCATCAAGTGGTATCAGAGCTCAAGGTTGCTCGGTGAGAATTTATCTGTTTTAGTAGTTAGGTTGCTTAATTCCGAAAGTCCAGTAAAAGCCAAAAAATTATAGGATTAGATCATCTATCTGTCCAAGACCAATTGCGCCATTGCATCTTTCTTTTCGTTGTATTGCATTGTTGAACTTTCGAGTGCATCGTCGTGTCTTTTTCTTCGGTCTTAGTGTCTAGTTCCTTTAGAGTTTCGAGTTCTCGCTCACGCTTGGTCGCACCGCTGCCCTTGGGTTCAATCGCCACTCCATCGCTGCGCCCTGCCACGCCGGCAGAGCTGCCGTCTTTGCCTTCACGCCCACGACCACCAAAGCCGTTGCGCGACCACCACCAGGCCCGCCACCATGCCTTGTCGCGTCCTACCGTAGCCACCATCCTCCTGCCGCGGCAAGCCACCATCCTCCTTCCACCGCCACACCAAGGGAAACCCTAACCAAGAACAAAAGTTCGTTTCGATTTGTGACAGAGAGAAAAAAAGAAAAGAAAAGAAGAAAAAAGAGAGGTTGTTTTCGTGCTGCCAAAAGTAAACATAAGTTTCATCTGACTTCGGCAACGCGATAAAAAAATAAAAGTTTAGAGAGAGAGTGAGAGAGTATCTTTTAATTACCTTTGTACCCCTACTTTTTAGAAAAAGTTTGTGACCCATATACCTCCCTAGGCCTGGAAGAGGACTTTGAAGAGTTTTGAGTGAGGTGCACATTTGCAAAAAAAAGGAGCAAAAAAAAAAATGAAAAAAAAAGTTTCTCAAAATTTGCTCAAAATTGACAGAGCCCTTTGTAAGTGATTCTAAGGTTCCCGTGAAGACGGCATCCTTTTCGAGCTTCTACCGCGTCGTGCTTTCGCTTGTGTTCTAGGCTCGCGCCTCTAGTACTGGTCTAGTCTAGCACCAAAGACTAACCGGCGTTGAACGATTTTTCACTTGCTTTCTCTGATTTGATAGTTGCTAATCCATTGCTACCATACTTGAGCCTTCCCACTACACCTTTTCTACAACCGCATGCTGAACTTCACCTGGCAATCGCTCCATCCAATCTTCTGAGATACATTGACACCGCTGTGCCGATAACCCCTGTTTGTTTGGTAAGAATTGTAAGAATTCGATAGAAGGCTTGAGTGTGAGCGACTTTTAAACCACCACATCCTAGTAGTTGTTAGGGACATATACTTGTGATTTGCTAACAATGGCAGGTTCTACAGAGCATTCAGATGAGGATACATCTCATACTCCTCGTACGAAGGGAATCGTACAACATTTTCGGCGCCTCATGAACCTTCGTACGGAGGGTCTTGAGGAAGATGTTGTAACACCCTGGCTATCCGGAAGCCAAGATGTCACCTAAAACATCTAACATACATCCATAATACGGAAGAACTTGAAACAAGTATATCAACTAAAGACAAAGATTAAGATAAACAGACATGGTGAAGGTATCCTTCCTTCACCTTCTAAGTTATTTAATATCGAACATCAATAAAGAAGGTTCACACGCAGTAATAAATCAACATCCGTGGAGAAGGTATCCTTCCTTCTCCAATTATAGTTTAATTATTACAGCCACCGTTAACGAATGAAATATGGAACTAAAATTTAGTCTTGAACATGAATTTGATGTTGTGAACAAGTAGTGCGTGTCTACTCCTCCCAAGAGCCAACATCGGGGTTACCTAAAATAAACAAACAACGCAAGAGTGAGTCCACGACTCAGCAAGTACATATATCAATAAGATAATCATTCAATATGAATAAGACAAACTCATCATCGTTCGATCACATCACAACCGACTACATATGAAGACATGATATGAATGCTCAAAATCAAAGGAATGGACTGCACACATGCATATACGGATAGCCGAAACACCCGTCGGTGTTCACTCAAGCCCGCATCTTAACAAAAATGCGGGGATCCACTTCCGTATGAAGAACGTTTCATACGCGCCCAACATTGCCCATCTTGGAGTTAATGGGTCTTACATGCCCATTCTCGAATTAATGGGTCTTTCAAATCCACTCCCGTGGACGGGACATGACAATGTCCAACACCGCCCACACCGAATGGTGGGACTTGCAATCCACTGTGGATGAAACATGCATAATGAATGCATAGAATGAAATACTAATATTGAAAGACATGATAACAAAACATGGATTCAACACATATGAAAGAACATAGACAATCCATCTTCTCTCGATCATACAAAATTACAAAGATGACCATAAACATTCATCAATCACAATCATTATGGGTGGCAATGTACTTGCCTTCATGCGATGCGACGCGTTAGTCGGCAAAGGTGATACTCATAAACCCGAGGCTTCACCTCCTAAACAAGTAAAATAATTTCAATAAGGACATAATATACCCAACACTACTAATCGACGTTAAACATCGCTTCCTCGATGACTCTAGTCATTAAAACAAAGCTTAAACTGAAATCAACAATTTCTTACATAACTTAATTCTGGACAGCAGCACGGTAATTGACATAACTATTGGTTTGGAACTCGGAATGAGGTGAGACAAATTTCCATGGATTCTTAACTGACATATCTACAATACTCTAGTTGGGCAAAAGTTCAGATTTTGCCTCTAATAAAATTTGGCCCACGGCTCAAATCTGTTGACTGAATTAATTGACAGAAATATCGGCTAAAATAAAATATCCATAACTTTTGTTGTACAACTCCAAATTGGACGTTCTTTAACAATTGGAAAAGGTTATGAAATTACCTACACTAACCTAGTTGGCACGACATTCAAATTTTGCCTTTAACAAAAAGTGGCACACGGGACAAAACTAGAGATAAAAACTAACATACAATCTGGACAGACTGACATACAATCTGGACAGTCACAAAGAAAAGTGCATAACTTTTGATCTATAAATCCAAATGAGGTGTTATTTATCAATCCTGAAAGATAGTGATATCATCTTCAAAATTTGTTATGGGCAAGACCTCTGAATCACCCTCTAACTAGGCCATATATCAACCTATACAGAGACTGCTAATTCTCGTCAGGATTCTGGACAGCAGATAATAAATCTATCATAACTTTTGATTCGAAAGTCGGAATTCAGTGTTCTTGGCGGCCACCGAAAGCTAAGAACAAGACCTACAAAACTCTAGGAGATCAAATTCCCTAATTATGCCTTTAGGTACACGAAACAAGCCACGCAATAAGCTGGACAGAATTGGAATTACAGCAGACCGCACATGAACCGATCAAACCTAATCAAATTCGCCTCTACGATTAACCAACAACGACAAACGAGAACCGTTACCCTTGGAGCACCAGGAAGACGATGAAGAACCTTGTAGAGGATGACCTCAATCCCCCTTCTTGATCAACAAGTCCGCAAGCTCCACTCTTCCTTCGCGAGAGCCGCAGCGGGAGATCGGCATCAAGGAATGGGAGGTGCTCATCCATGGATGGGCAGCTCCAAGGAGGAGATGGAAGGCGCAAGGAGAGGGAGGGGTAAGGGTGGCGGCTGCAAGAGGGAGGGGAGGAAAGAATTCGGCCAAGGGGGTGGGGTAAGGGCGACTAGGGTTTAGAAGGAGGGGCAGCTTGGGCCTTGGGCCCTAGGGCACCTTCCCCTTAATGGCCCACTCCGGCCGGCCAAAGGGATGGATGAGCTTGGGCCGGAGGTCCATACTCCAAAGATCCCCAAAACTTTGAATTTAATAAAATTTCCAACTCCCGAATAAAATTAAGCGCTACCGATTAAATTGATTTATCCCGATTATTGACTTCTCACACTTCCGGAGTATTACAGATGTCAGGGTCACAAATGAGCGACTTGCTCAACTTGAGGGTGCCCAAATTGAGACAAACGCCACGCTCACCGCGATGGAGAGAGCGCAAGGCGTCACTAACACTTCTTTGGCAGGTATTATGGCGCGCCTTGACGAGATGACCCATGCATCCACTGCTGTTCCCCCTGCTGCCCCGGTGGTAGAGGGACAAGATGAATTCGACTATGTGACTGATACCGAGGCCAATGACATGGGTAATAATAACAACGATCGAGCTCATCGACAGTTGCGTTTTAACCGACAAGGTATGCGACGAGATGCCCCACGACGTGAGGTACGTGACCACGATGATTCTTTTACTAAGGTTAAATTCACTATTCCCTCTTTTAATGGTAAATATGATCTTGATGGTTATCTTAATTGGGAACTAGTTGTTGATCAAAAAATTGCTTGCCATGAAGTTCCTGAGATTAGATGAGTTAGGGCTGCTACTAGTGAATTTACTGATTTTGCTTCTATTTGGTGGAAAGAACATTGCCGTCAACATCCCAATAACATATCTAACACTTGGGAGGCTTTAAAATTGCTTATGCGGTATCGATTTGTTCCCTCATATTATGCTCGTGATTTGTTAAATAAATTACAACGCTTAAGACAAGGTACAAAGTCTGTGGAAGACTACTATCAAGAATTACAAATTGGTATGTTGCGTTGTGGTTTAGATGAGAATGAGGAGGCATCAATGGCTAGGTTTTTGGGAGGGTTGAATCGAGAAATTCAAGACATCCTTGATTATAAAGAATACGACTCCATTACTAGATTGTTTCATCTTGCTTGCAAAGTGAACGTGAAGTGCAGTGGACGCCGACGAGGACACGATCTAACTCTTCCGCAGTCGCACAAACTCATGGACACCACGCACCTCTATTGCCCCCGCCATCGCACCCCACCGCCACCCTTCAACAAGCCGCTACCGCTACTTCAAATCCAAAGACCACGAAGTTTCTAAAGCAACCAAATCAGCACCACAAGCGCCCGCAAAAACCTCCTCTTCGCTTGCTTCACATGACGAACTAAGGATATTCAATGCCATCGTGCAAAGGCTATGGACACATGATGCGGATTGTCCAAACAAGCGCGTATTGATCATACGCGATGATGGCGGGTATTCCTCTCGCTAGTGATTTTGATGATGAAACATATGCTATGCTTGTAATCGACCGCAGACTTGATGATGAATCGACCATGAGGAGGAACATGTTGGCGCCAAGATGCCGACAAGTATTTAAGCATTATAGTGCAACGCGTACTAAGTGCACAAGTTTCGTATGAGCAAAATCAGCGCCATAATTTGTTTCAAATCAAGGGCGTTGTCAAGGAACGCCGATTCGCATAATTATTGATGGTGGAGTTGCAACAATTTGGCGAGTATGGATATGGTGGAGAAGCTTGCTTTGCCGACCAACCTCATCCCCACCCATACCATATTCAATGGTTCAACAACAGTGGTAAGTTGAAGGTAACACGAATGGTGAGAGTAAACTTTTCTATGGGTTCATACCATGATTATGTTGATTGTGATGTTGTTCCTATGCAAACTTGTTCATTGTTATTAAGACGACCTTGGCAATACGACACCGATTGTGTGCATCATGGTAGGAATAATCAATACTCTCTCATGTTCAAGGAAAGAAAATTGTGATGCATCCTATGACTCTCGAACAAATTGTTAAGGATGAACTTGCTAGAGCTAGTAGAGAGAAGAATCAGAAGAATGCTAGGAGCGAAAATCAGATTGTAGCAAAAGAACTTGAGCAACATAAAAAGAAAGAACCTAAATCTACTCATGTGAAGAATAAAGAAATTAAATTGAAAGGTGCTAGTTTTCTTGCTACCAAATCTGATATAACTGAATTGGATGCTAGTAATTCTGTTTGCTATGCATTATGTAACATCCCAATTTTGGGCTTGTGTTTCAAATGTAAGAAAATGAGTAGAAATTAAAACTTTTTCTTACATCATGTATTTCCTTTGTGTACTGAACAAGTATTGTACAAAAGGTTATGGAAATGCAAGTCACAAGTCTTTTGATCCAATCTTGTTCCTTCAAAAACATTCTTGTCAAATGTTGTGATCATCTCCTGGGAATATTTTTCCTAAGTTCTTGGGATGATATGTGACCCCTCTGAAAAATTTCACAATTTTTAGAAATTGTTTGAATATTTTAGAGGGCAGTCAAACCTGTTTGACTCTTAGTCAAACCTAAAACCAGTACCTTGTAGAATTTTTGGAGAAAAATACAATGCATAAAAACCTCTGAAAATTTTACACAAGGTCAATGTCCCAGTCAGCAAGCTCCTGTAAAATTTCAGAATTTTTGGAGTTATTTTGCTACCCCAAATAAATCCTCAAAAGTCTCAGCATATTTTAAAACCTAAAACCAATTTCACTATTCATTGGTTCGAGTCGGGCTCGAGTCCGAGCCACTTGACTTGGTTGAACCACCTAATCGCACCGAGCCGCGCTTTAAAACGCGCGCGATATCACCGTTGGATTCAAATCGCCGCCCACATTCGTGTGAGCATTCGGACCCTCCGCTGCGTTAATCAATTGGGACCGTTGGATCTCCATCCAACCGCCCGCATCCTCGAGCAATCGGATCGTCCGGCGAACTCGCTTAATCGTGACCGCCCATTTTCAATCCAACGCCACCGTTCTCTTTTCTCGTTCTTCTTCCTCCTCTGCTTCTTCGAGCGCGCGCGCAAATGGCGTAAAGAGAGAGATTGAGTGGTGGCTTTGATGTGTCACCTCAAATTTGCTTTCGTCAACGCTCTCTCGTGGAGCATTAAATGCGCCGCTTTTCTCTCCATTGTCACCATGCTCACTTGCTCCCATCATTTCTGGTCCATGACCAGTATGAACCGAGCTCACCATGGGCTCATGTTCGCGCTTGTAACCCTAATTCCTCCCCTATAAATTGGCCCTCTAGCTCCTCCCGGTGTTCCTTTACACCACATCCAGCTCCTCTCTATGTTTGAGCTCAAATCTATCTCAAACCTTCAATCCACCATTATTGACCCGAGGGCTCCAATGGCGCCTTGGTGTCCAAAGTGGTTCATCTTCAACATTTCTTGCACCCTTTGAACTCCTCAACCTCCTTTATATTTCCCTAACTTGATTTTGGGTTGCATTCACAGAATCACTCAATTTTAAGTTTGAGATTTTCGGTTGGTTTCACCCCTTTCTTCTCCACTCTGTAAGTGGTTCGCTTTGCAATTATTTGCTTTGGAGCCTCTTTGAGCTATAATGAAGTCATGTGGTGATGATTTGGTTCCACTCATTTTGCTCGTAACCTCATCATCCACTTCATCTTCTTCGGCTCCGGTGGACTTCATCGTGTTCAAGTCTTCCCGCCATCTTTGAAGCTCCTCTCTGCTAAGGTAGCTTCTATATAGTCCCTAGAAGTCATGGCACTCGCTTCCTGATCGCAATGAGCATTTTGCTATTTTCATGTTTTACCGAAAATGGCTCCATCTTGTTTTCCACTCACGGCGTTCTAGACCTCCACCGCCGCGAGGTCATCATCGTTGGGACCGCAACACTATTGCGAACCCATTTTGATAGTTTGTGGCGCCGCCGCGATCGAGTCGCCACGACAAGCCGTGGTAGCCACTCGACTTTGCCGCCGTAGCTCCGCTGTCGCCAAATAATTAGGACACAATTAGTACCCAATCATTAGAAGTATTAATGGTGTCTTAATCGCCTAATGTCTCACCGACTTGTGGCCGTAAGCCTAAATCGTAAAACCGAAGTCGTTATGGCTGATTTTGGGTTTATTTATTGCTAATCATTGTTAGCAATAATCGTGTCCAAATTACCTTTTGGGTCATCGACGTGTGGGCCTCTCGTCCCTAAATCGCTCTGCTCAAAATCTTTAGGACACATTAATTGCTAATCATCACTAATCATTGGTCATTAGTAATTAATTAGCTGTCCTAAAACCTCCTTTAAGTCATCGACAGTGGGACCACGCGCATCGCGGCACGCGTGTGTTAAACCTCGCATGTGTGACTCTCGCCACCGACATGCGCCCCACGGTCGAGACTGGTTGCATTTCGATCTTGGACCGCCCCATTTTGCGATCTGCGCCCGATCTTGTATGCATTCGACCATCCGCCTCATCATTCTTGGCCGCCCATCGCTTGATCTCGCGGCCCGATCATGCGTGCAATCGACCTTCCGACGGAAGCGCCTCGCGCCGCTCATCTTGAGATCTGCGGCCGTGAGCGGCCAAGGCAACCGCACCGTCCGCTGCATTCGCTCTCGTGAGCCGCTGGATCTTGATCCAACGGTGGGCTCCGTTTTGAATCGCGCGCATGCGCTGTTTCCGTGCGCGTGGCTCGCTGGATATTGCATCAACGCCCACGCAGCGCCCACGCTGCTTATTTGCGGTGGGTTGGTTTTTATTTCGTAAGTATTTGTTTATCAACCAAAATTGTATCAAAACTTTAGAAATTCATAACTAATTCAAGAGAAATCCTTTTACATGAAACCAATCAGAATAAATTTTTATTTCATGAAGTTTAATATAAAAATACTTTTAGCTATGCTTCAGTAGTAGAAAATTCTGTAATCTTTAATAGCTTGTTTTCTGCTATTTTTATATATTCCGTAATTGTATTAAAACTTGGAAAATGCATATCTTTTTCTGTATATCTGCTAATTGAATGATTTTAACTTTGAAAAATTTGTTATTAACTAAACTTTAATCTAAAAATGGTGGTAGGCCTAAATCAACACCAGAAAGATATGTTAATAGATTTAACCTTATTAGTAGCAATTAAAGATTCATTTAATGATGTAATAGACACCAGTAATTCTCAGAAATCCTAAAAATAGAAATTTGATGTTAGGAAATCCTCTGTTATCATACTATAATGTGAAATGGGTTTTGCACATGTTATATTTCTGGAAAGTGCATTATGCTAATTTTGCATCTTAGAAAAATCATAACTAAATCATTTTAACTCCAAATGACCTGAAATTTTATATGGGTTACCACTATACCAGTAGGTAGCTACCATAAATATTTCAGCTTCAAAATCTTTCTAGAAAATATTTTTGCTACAGTACCTAATTATGGCCGAAAATGGGTTTTTAGGTAATATCTTTTGCACCACAAATCCAAATTAGATTTTTCCAGTTTCTATGTCTAGGTATATTCGTATTATACCTTATGTATAAATTTGTAGCATTTGAATAATTTTTGCTTGCTCGCTTGTTTAAAGTGCGGCTCGTCTTATTGGTTGTTCTTGGTTCTTTTTGCCTTTCGCTAGGATTCGACATTTGCGGTAATCCCAGAGCGACCCTCCACAATGCTTTGAGCAACAAAGCAAGAAGGCAAGCGGTTTGATCATGTTAATCCCAGATTTTAAGTATTTATGTTGATTACAAATTCTATGTATGCATTGCTACTTTGTGTTAATAGTTGGCCTAGTAGATGCATTTCCTTAGCAAATGATTATCCTCTACTACCATGAGCCTAGGTTACTTGTCTGTGATTTAGAGTTCGTGGATGAGCTCTTGTCACTTAGTAGTTGCGAATCAATTGCTTAGCCATGCTTAGTTTTAGTAAATGGGCTGTTATCGACTTGTCGATAACCTTGATCACTTAAAACTTATTATGATTATGATTTCCACCTTGTGCCATGTCTATTTATGAAAACTAAAAAAACCGAAAACAAAATGATTTAGACTTGGGCACAATGGTATGATGGTGTGATTTTGGGTGTGATCGAATGGTGCCCGGTCAACAAGGATCGAACATCTTGTTACACTAAACCAAGCATTTTAGCGTGCTAACCACATTAGAGGGTATGAGACCTCTCTTGACTTAGTACTTTGGCGTGTATTGGCTCCAGTCGCAGGAGTCGCAGGAGGGATGGTGTTGGGAGATTGTAGTGTCCGAAAGACTTCACCCGTGATGGGATTTGTTGTCTTTCGGCTTGCAATGTAAGCATATGGGTTTCTATCCATATGAGCGGCTCGTAGTTAATACACAAGATTGGAAATGTCTCAGAGGACTTAGCGGGCCGCATACCTTCTGTAGTGTGCTTGTGGCTTGAAGGCGGTCTCAAGTGTGGGTACATTGGTACACCCTGCAGGTTAAAACTATTCGAATAGCCTCTTCCTAGGTTATGGACACGCTTGGCAAGGTCTTTCAAGAGTTAGACTACAACCTTTAAATTAAAACTTGATGGGTGGTACGAATCGGGATTCGTGCTATGTTGTGGTGGCTATTGGGATAGTCACTTCGTGTGGTTACTTGTATGTATCTTTACTTCATCATACTTTGATAACAAAACAGATTTGCAAACTTGCTTTTAAATGTATTACATTATTGCAAATAAAGTTGGCTTTGTGCAAATGAGACATACAACCTCCACCTAAATAAGCTTGCATGTAGTTTATGAATAGGTCTGCTATTCCACACGTCGATCTTGCGGGTACAAAGACAATCTTTGTACTCGGATGCTATGCTTAATTGTTCATTGCAGAGGAAGAAGGTGAGCTCGAGGGCCTCACTTTGCGAGCTGTGTTGTGGTAGCTATGGGCGACTAGCTTAGCGGCCCGGTCGGTTGCCTTGTGGGTGTATGGCTAACCTGGTCGACTTTGTTCTAGCCATCTTATGGCGCTTTTGCTTCATTGTCATTCTTGTATATTGTTCAATTTGGCAGGTCGGCTCTCTTTTGTAATAACTTTACTTTATGTATGTCGTGGTTGAACTTAGTGATGTATGTTGTATGGAAATGATGTGTATTTTGTGATGATGTGCATATGTTGCAATTCGGGAAACATATGCCCATCGAGGCTTAGAATGTTTAATTAGTAATGCTAGAACCAATTGGAGGTTAAGTGTTACTAGTTAAATATTCGGTCCTCACAAAGTTGGTATCGAGCCATACTGACCGTAGAAACCCCTAGCTTGGTCGCCTTTAGGATATTCGAAACTTATCATCGATAGTTGTGAAAACTTAAGTAAGTTCTCTAATTTTACTCCTTACCTATCTTAGCTTGCTCATCTCACCTTACCTTCACTTAAGTTTGAAAAAGTTGTTCCTCTCTTCCTTTCAAAAATTAGCCTTTATCGATTAACTTGGTTTTGGGAGGAACATGAGAGCTTGGAGAAAGGAATTTGGACAGCTAGCTAGTGGTTAGTAATTAAGGTAGGTAATGAGAGGTAAATTCAACTAAAACTTGTGGGAATGAAAGGGGTAAGAAGTGATATGAGATTAGCTAATGCCTATACTCTATTAGGTGGTTATACCTTGATCTTTGGACTGTTTTGAGCTAGAATTTAGTGCTGAAATTTTGGGTCTTCTCAAACGACACTCGATCTTCCATACGGGTTAGTCGTTTCGGGAGTTGATTTGTTGGTTTTGGTCCCGTGCTCTTTGGTGGTTATTCTTGAGCCTTTTATTGAGTTCGGGATGCCTTGCTTTTATCTCGGGCTTGTAGCTAACTTATCTTAGTGAATCAGATGGTGGGACACGTGCGCCGGAATCACCGTAGTCCCGATGAGGAGCTTCCTCCTCCGACCATGGCGGAAGTCTCATGCAAATCGAACGCAATCGTTCGGAGGACCGTAGGGTGTTGGAGGTTATCGCGAGGAACACCTCCACTCCTCCGTGCCTCGATCCGGAGGTGGTCACCGGTCCTCGTGGGGGCTTGCGGAGTTCCTCCGCTCGCCTCCTACCTTCTCCCGGCCCGAGGATCCTGGACGCAGACGGCCGGCGCGTCGGTTGAGCGGAAGCTCAACGTTGCTCGATGCCGTGAGCAGAGCGGCACTTTCGCATCCCATCGGTTGGAGGGTGCGGCACTCTCATGGTGGGAGAACTTCCTCGCCATGCGACGCGACACGTGGTCTCGTGGGAGGAGTTCCGCCGACTTTCCGTCGGGCCCATGTCCCCGCCTACCGATGAAGTCAAGAAGAAGGAGTTCCTTGCGCCAAACAGGCGCAAATCTGGATCGAGTACCTCCATGAGTTCAACCATTTGGCGAGGTACGCCTCGCCGAGGTGGCCACCGATGAGGCCAAGCAGAGAAGTTCGTGGAGGGCTTGTCTCGAGGAGCTTGTGACAAGCTCTCTATTGTAGACTTCCCAACTTCCGCACCTTGGTGGACAAGGCCATCGTCGCCGAGCATAAGGCGAGAGCGCTGGCGAGTCCCGCAGCGCAAGTGGGAGGCCTAGCGGTCTGCGCAGCCGGCCTCGCTTAAATCCGAAGTTGGGCCTCGCACCGTGGCCCGTTCTTTGGCTTCACCACCGCCGAGGCCTTCAAAGCACCAGCTCCACGTCCTCCGCAGCCGTGACTCAGTCACGTGCGCCTGCGACCCAGCAGCAGGGTGTTCCCCGCAACCCCGCAGCCGACGCCACCGCTTCATCGCCACAACAAGGGCCACTACGCGAGTAGTTGTCCTAAGAAGATCGGAGCGCCCTCGTCCCAATGGAGGACGCGGCAAGGGAGTGGTCACCACCGACCGTAAGACCCGGGCTTGGGGAGCGCCGAGTCAACCATATCTCGGCTGAGGAGGCACAGGAGGCGCCCGACGTGGTGTTGGGTACTCTCCTTGTTAATTTGCATCCTACTATAGTTTTATTTGACTCGGGAGCTTCGCATTCTTTTATTTCGAGGTCTTTTGTCGTTGATTGTGGGCTTCACTGTGTTCCTCCGGGATTCCACTGCGATTCGCTCTCCGGTTCGGAAATGAGAGCCGACCGAGTATGCCGGGATGTTCCCGCCCACATCGAAGGAGTGGGATTCTTGGCGAATCTTATCCCGCTCGACTCGCGCGTCGGATGTGATTCTTGGCATGGATTGGTTGTCCCAACACTTGGGGCAAATCGATTGTGCCAGAAGATTGTCTACCTCACCAGCCTCTTCAGAACAGGTTGGGTTTTCACCGCAGCTATAGAACCCCACCTTTTGCCCTTGAAGCAAAGCCGGCATTGGAGATTCACGATGTCCCTACTGGTGTGTGACTTTGCGGATGTCTTTCCCAAGATTTGCCTGCCCCGCCTCCCGTTTGAGATCCGGAGTTTGTGATAGAGTTGCTGCCCTGCATCGCCCCAATTTCCAAAAGGTCAGACGCATGCCTCCTAACGAGTTGGAGGAGTCAAGAAGCAATCGGGTGAGCTGCAAGAGAAGGGTTTTATCCGTCCTAACTCATCTCCTTGGGGTTGTCCATTATCTTTGTGAAGAAGAAGGACAAGACCTTGCGCATGTGTGTTGATTACCGTCCGCTTAATGAGGTGACAGTAAGAACAAGTATCCTTTGCCCCGTATCGATGATCTTTTCGATCGCTTGACCGAGCACGAGTCTTCTCCAAGATAGACTTGAGACTGGGCTATCATCAAGTCAGGATCAGGGCCGAGGATATTCCTAAGACGGCCTTTGCTACTCGTTATGGCCTTTACGAGTACACCGTCATGTCTTTTGGTTTGACTAATGCTCCTGCTTTATTCATGAATCTTATGAACTCGGTATTCATGGAGTATTTGGATAGGTTTGTGGTGGTATTTATCGATGATATCCTTATCTACTCCAAGAATGAAGAAGAGCATGCTGAGCAACTTAAGCTTGTGTTGGGCAAGCTGCGTGAGCACCACCAGTATGCCAAATTCAAGAAATGCGAGTTCGTTGAAGGAAGTGGCATTCTTGGGCCATGTTCTTTCAGCAGGAGGTGTGGTCAGGATCCTAGCAAGGTCGGTGATGTGCTATCTTGGGGTCACCAAGTCGGTCACCGATGTGCGGAGTTTTCTTGGTTTGGTGGCTACTATCGCTGCTTTATCGAGAATTTCTCCAAGATTGCGAAGCCTATGACCGAATTGCTTAAGAAAGACAACAAATTTGAGTGGTCCGCGCTTGTGATGTGAGTTTTCAGAACTCAAGGCGCGGTTGACCTCATTTCAGTGCTTGTTCTCCCGATATTCACAAGGGTTTTGATATCTATTGTGATGCTTCTCGTCGTGGTCTTGGTTGTGTTCTTATGCGGAAGGCAAGGTTGTGGCCTATGCATCGCGCAGCTTGAGGCCTCATGAACTCAACTATCCTACTCATGACTTGGAGTTAGTCTGTGGTCCATGCACTCAAGATTTGGCGCATTATCCGATTAGTAACCGCTGTGAGGTGTATTCACCACAAGAGCTTGAAATACTTGTTCACCCACCAGATCTCGAACCTCAGCAGAAGATGGTTGGAATTGATCAGGATTATGACATGGGTATTCGCACCATCCGGCAAGGCCAATGTCGTTGTTGATGCACTCGACGGAAGGTGTATTGTAACATGTTGATGCTCCAAGAGCGCACCTACCCTCATTTCAGAGTTCCAATACCTCAATTTGGGTTTGATCGAGCACGGTTCTCTTGCTACATTGGTTGTGCAACCAACCTTGGTGGACCAAATCAAGGCATGCAGCATGCAGATGATGTTGGTGTGAGCGGATCAAACGTAACATCAAGGATGGGATAGCCAAGTGCTTTTCGTGAGGACGAGCACGGCGTTGTGTGGTTTGGGCGCGCTTTGTGGTTCCTAAGGTCATGGAATTGCGAATTTGATTCTCCGCGAAGCCCATGATTCTCCTTTGTCTATTCACCCCGGCTACCAAATGTATCAGACCTTCGCCGAGATTCTCGTGGACCCGAATGAAGCGCGAGATTGCCAAGTTTGTTGCCGAGTGCGACGTGTCTTTCGCGTGTGAAGGCCGAGCATCGGCGTCGGCGGCCTTCTTCACCTTTGCTAGTGCCGAGTGGAAGTGGGATTCGTTGGCATGGACTTCATCACCGGATTGCCCCGCTCGTCCAAAGGGAATGATGCTATTTGGGTCGTGATCGACAAAGTTGACTAAAGTGGCACATTTCCTTCCCGCCAAGACTCGCCGTGTGGGGCCTTTGGCCGAACTTTATGTCTCGAGGATTGTGAGTCTTCACGGTACCAAGACGATTATTTCGATCGTGGTGCGCTTTTCACCTCGCGGTTTTGGCATAGTCGCAGAGGCTATGGGGACCCGCCTCCACTTCAAGACCCTTTCATCCTCAGACTGATGGTCAGACGGAGCGAGTCAACCAAGTGTTGGAAGATATGCTCCGTGCTTGTGTTCTTTCCTATGGGAAGAAGTGGGAGAAATGCCTACCATTTGCTTAGTTCTCCTACAACAACAGCTTTCAGGCCAGTCTGGGCATGACACCATTTGAGGCTTTGTATGGGACGAGATGCAGAACCCCATTGAACTGGTCAGAGACTGGTGAGCGCGCGATTTCGGTCCGTTCGATCAATGAGGCCGAGTCAAGTCCGCTTGATCCGCGAGCATCGCGCACGCCCATCCGCATAAAAGAGCTATGCGATCGTCGCCGCCGTGAGTTGAGCTTTGAGCCCAATGACTTTGTGTATCTCAAAGTCTCACCCTTGAAGGGCCATCGCGCTTGGCATCAAGGGAAAGTTGGCCCTCGATATGTTGGGCCTTACCGCATCGTCGAGAGTTGGAGCGATTGCATACTGATTGGAGCTACCAAATGCACTTGAGGGTGTGCATGATGTGTTCCATGTTTCACACTGAGGAAGTGCCTCCGTGTCCGACCGAGAAACTCCATTGGAAGCTCGATGTGCGTGAGGATTTGACCTACCATGAGCATCCTGCTCAGTATTCTTGAGGAATTTGAACGGAGAACAAGGAACCGTGTCATCAAGTTCCTTAAGGTTCAAGTGGTCAAACCATTCAAGATGAAGCAACTTGGGAGCGAGAAGATCGCCTCGTCGTGCATTTTCCTTCTTTCTTCTCCGAGTAAACGGAATCTCGGTCGAGATTCTTGTAAGGGGGAGAGTTGTAACATCCCAATTTTGGGCTTGTGTTTCAAATGTAAGAAAATGAGTAGAAATTAAAACTTTTCTTACATCATGTATTTCCTTTGTAATCGAACAAGTATTGTACAAAGGTTATGGAAATGCAAGTCACAAGTCTTTTGATCCAATCTTGTTCCTTCAAAAACATTCTTGTCAAATGTTGTGATCATCTCCTGGGAATATTTTTCCTAAGTTCTTGGGATGATATGTGACCCCTCTGAAAAATTTCACAATTTTTAGAAATTGTTTGAATATTTTAGAGGGCAGTCAAACCTGTTTGACTCTTAGTCAAACCTAAAACCAGTACCTTGTAGAATTTTCGGAGAAAAATACAATGCATAAAAACCTCTGAAAATTTTACACAAGGTCAATGTCCCAGTCAGCAAGCTCCTGTAAAAATTTCAGAATTTTTGGAGTTATTTTGCTACCCCAAATAAATCCTCAAAAGTCTCAGCATATTTTAAAAACCTAAAACCAATTTCACTATTCATTGGGTTCGAGTCGGGCTCGAGTCCGAGCCACTTGACTTGGTTGAACCACCTAACTACACCGAGCCGCGTTTTAAAACGCGCGTGCGATATCAGCCGTTGGATTCAAATCGCTCGGCCCACATTCGTGTGAGCATTCGGACCCTCCGGTTGCGTTAATCAATTGGGACCGTTGGATCTCCATCCAACCGCCCGCATCCCGAGCAATCTGACCGTCCGCGAACTCGCTTAATCGTGACCGCCCATTTTCAATCCAACGCCACCGTTCTTCTTCTCATTCTTCTTCCTCCTCGCTTCTTCGAAAGCCGCGCGGCAATGGCGTAAAGAGAGAGATTGAGTGGGTGGCTTTGATGTGTCACCTCAAATTTGCTTTCGTCAACGTCTCTGTGGAGCATTAAATGCGCCGGCTTTTCTCCTCCATTGTCACCATGCTCACTTGCTCCCATCATTTCTTGGTCCATGACCGTGCCATGAACCGAGCTCACCATGGGCTCATGTTCGCGCTTGTAACCCTAATTCCTCCCCTATAAATTGGCCCTCTAGCTCCTCCGGTGTTCCTTTACACCACATCCAGCTCCTCTCTATGTTTGAGCTCAAATCTATCTCAAACCTTCAACCCACCATTGTTGACCCGAGGGCTCCAATGGCGGCCTTGGTGTCCAGTGGTTCATCTTCAACATTTCTTGCACCCTTTTGAACTCCTCAACCTCCTTTATATTTCCCCTAACTTGATTTTGGGTTGCATTCACAGAATCACTCAATTTTAAGTTTGGAGATTTTCAGTTGGTTTCACCCCTTTCTTCTCCAGCTCAGTAAGTGGTTCGTTTGCAATTATTTGCTTTTGGAGCCTCTTTGAGCTATAATGAAGCTGTGGTGATGATTTGGTTCCACTCATTTTGCTCGAACCTCATCTTCCACTTCATCTTCTTCGGCTCCGGTGGACTTCATCGTGTTCAAGTCTTCCCCGGCCATCTTTGAAGCTCCTCTCGGTTAAGGTAGCTTCTATATAGTTGTAACACCCTGGCTATTCGGAAGCCAAGATGTCACCTAAAACATCTAACATACATCCATATTGCGGAAGAATTCGAATAAAATCAACTAATGATAGTATCAAAACAACCAAGACATGATGAAGGCATCCTTCCTTCACCATCTAATCTATTTATTTCAGTTCATTGATAATGAAAGTTCATATGCAGTAATAAATCAACCTCAATGTGGAGAAGGTATCCTTCCTTCACCAATTATAATTTAATTATTACAGTTCATCATTAACGAATGTAAGATAGAACTAAATTTAATCTTGAACATGAATAGGATGATGTGAACGAGTAGTGCGTGTCTACTCCCTCCCAAGTGAGCCAACATCAGGGGTTACCTAAAATAAACAAACACCGCAAGAGTGAGTCCATGACTCAGCAAGTACATATATCAATAAGATAATCATTCAATATGAATAAGACAAACTCATCATCGTGTTCGATCACATCACAACCGACTACATATGAAGACATGATATGAATGCTCAAAATCAAAGGAATGGACTGCACACATGCATATATCGCAGTATAGCCGTGAAACACCCGTCGGTGTTCACTCAAGCCCGCATCTTAACAAAAATGCGGGATCCACTTCCCGTATGAAGAACGTTTCATACGGTGTCCAACATTGCCCATCTTGGAGTTAATGGGTCTTACATGCCCATTCTGGAATTAATGGGTCTTTCAAATCCACTCCGTGGACGGGACATGACAATGTCCAACACCGCCACACCGAATGGTGGACTTGCAATCCACTTTCGTGGATGAAACATGCATAATGAATGCATAGAATGAAATACGAATATTGAAAGACATGATAACAAAACATGGATTCAACACATATGAAAGAACATAGACAATCCATCTTCTCTCGTATCATACAAAATCACAAAGATGACCATATAAACATTCATCAATCACAATCATTAAGGGTGGCAATGTACTTGCCTTCCGCGATGCAACGCGTTAGTCGGCAAAGGTGATACTCCTAAACCCGAGGCTTCACCTCCTAAACAAGTAAAATAATTTCAATAAGGACATAATATACCCAACACTACTAGGCGTTCTACCCTGCTTTCCTGATGACTCAAGTCATTCTTACAAAGCCTAAACTGAAAACAACGATTTCTGCCATAAACTGTATCTGGACAGCAGCACAGAAATTAACATAACTCAATGTCTGGAAGTCGAAAAATGGTAAACCCAATTGCTGTAGCTTCTTAACTGACTAATCTACAATACTATAGTTGACGTGATAAACCAATTTGGCCAATTTAATGGGTTAATAAATGCTTGAACTTTCAGTACAGAAACTGTCAACAGAATGAACAGCAGAATTAAAAAGATCATAACTTTCATTAGGTAACTCCAAATTGAACGTTCTTTACCAATCTGAAAAGGTCATCGAATCCTCTACAATAACCTAGTTGGGTGAACTTTCAGTTTCGACCAATTTCCTTTCAAAATTTAGGAAATAACCAGACAGTTTATTCTCGTCAGATTTCTGGCAGCAGGTACTAAAACATCCATAACTTTTGACTCAGACCTCGGAATCAAGTAAACTTGGTGGCCACTGAAACTTAAGAACGAGGCCTACATATCTCTAGGAGACCAAACCTTCAGATTCTGCATAAAAATAACCGAAACAACCTCCAACATACTGGACAGAACTGAACGAAACGCGACAGACTGGAATTTAACAAAACTACTCGCCACTTAACGAAAGACTTCTAGAAATCCCAAGAACACATCGTTACCCTTGACGACGTGGGAGATGACGCTGAGTGAGCCTCAAGAAGAAGTTGGTGGTGATTTCTTCTTGTTCCACAGCCCACGATCGCCGTCCCGATCCTCGCGAAGACCGGCAACGGAAGGAGACCAACACCGCAGCGGGGAAGAAGTCTTGAGGGGCAGCACCATGGAGGAAAGACCAGGGAGGGGAGGAGGCAAGGCGCACAGGAGGGTGTAACAGCCCCAATTTTATCAACAGTAATAATCCGCATTCTGAACAGTAATGGGCTACTGTTCATATCATTACTGTTCTTAATCTTAGTTGGGAGTTGCTGTTACCAAATAAAACCTTCCTTTTAGCCCCAGTCCAAAGACTTATTTAGAATATTTAAAGGAATACAAGATAAAACTTGTATTATGACTGGGAAGTATTTTTATGAAAGCTTAGATAAATTATCTTGGCTAAAAATATTTTTGTTGCATTTCTAGAAATTATTTGGGCTTAAAGAAAATTTATTGTCTTTAAATAAATATTTTGGTCCAAATAGATAATTATGTATTTTATAAAGTGAAAATGTGGTTTATGAAATTTATCTGGAAAATATATCATCCCAGAGTTTACAAGAAAATTTCATGAATTTATAAATTTATTTGCTATTTTTAAAGTCCCACCAAACCTTTTAAGTATTTAAATGGTCCGTCAACCAAACCGGTCTAAACCCGACCCTTGCATCAGAGCGACTTCGGTCTCACGTGGTTGGGTCCAACCTAGTGCGACTTGGTCCGCTCGGTCACGCCCCAACGCGAGCCCAAAACTCCACACGTGATTTGAGCCGTTGATCTTCAATCGAGCGGCGCGGCTTATAACACCTCGCGAGCTGTCCACGTGTGCACTTTAATCTCCACCGTTGGATATTGATCTAACGCGAGATCGCAGTATGCAACCGACAACTCCGGATCCTTATTCAATCTCCACCGCTCGTTTCTAATCCAACCGTGACGCCTTTTCGTTTTAAACTTAACGCGCTTTTATTTCAAATTAGATTCAAATCCTACCGCTTTTCCTTTTTCCGCTGTATAAAGCCCGCACTCCTCAGGCCATTGGATCTTCATCGTGTGGCCCGATTAGTGTATGCATTCGACGACTCGAATCCCGCACAATCGTGGCCGCCCATCCTTGATCTAGCGGTATCGCTTGTTTCTAATTGAAATCGAGGCGGCGTTTATGCGAGCCTTGGATTTCAATCCAACGGCGCTCTTTTTGACCGTGGGCCTTTAAAGCCCAAAATCGGTGGATCGTTGGATTTAATCGTGCGGACCACATGGGTGTATGCAATCGGACCATCCGGTTCCATTTACATCCCGACCGTAGAAATTGAATCCAACGGTCTTTGAGCCATCGCATCTAAAAAGAGCGACGTGTATATCTTTTAGTGCGCGTTGGATTTCAATCCAACGCCCAGATTTGAAAGTGGACCTCAATGAATCCTTTAAAACTCCGCTTTAATCCCGATCGGTAGATCTAGATCGTGAGGTCCATATTAAATGATACCGATTCAAATCGCTTAATCTATCTATTTATCGTAGCCGTCTATTTCCAATCGGACGGTGACATTTGTTTGAGCTCTACGAGTTGCGCTGCGGTGAGGATGACAATGGGACCCACATGTCGCTTAGCTCTTATCTTCTTCCTCTCTCTCCTCGTAGCAGATTTCTCCGAAATCAAGGAGAGGAATTATCCCAAAGATTTTGCAACTAATTTTTGGGATAATTAGCCCTAAATGGACACCTCATCAAGCTCTAGACTTTTCCCAATTATCCCGTAGCTCAACTCCCACATATATAAACCCTAGTTTTTGAGTGCAGCCATTGTTGACCATCAAGCTCATTTTCTTCCTTCTTGTGGTGGAGTTCTTGCTCCTATCCTTTGCTTATCCATCCTTAAGCACTGGCTTTACTTACAATAAAGATTGGTTATCTTTTGTAGGTCAAATCCAGAGTTTGTTTCCCTGTCCATCATCATCGGTTTTCAGAGTTTTTGGTATCTTTCCTATACTGGTAAGCCAAAATCCCTAGTTTTGATATCTTGAGCATCCTAGGAACCTTAGAAGCTGCTAAGCATCACTCTTTTAAGCATCGGTAGCTTCAACTGTCCTTAAACTGAAAAGTTGATATTATACCTTTTCGGTCTTTCATGTCATTTTCAAGACCTAGGGTTCTTCCTGTCAACTTATCATCTTATTTAGGTTTTGACTAAACCCTAGCAGCCTGACAAGTTGATATTTCTATTCTTATCATCATCTATTTTGACTCATAGCTGAAATATGTCTCTGTTCTTTTGTCTACCAACCGACAAAATAGCTTTTGCTTTAGCTTTTGTAATCTAACTAATTAGGGTTAGACTAAGGTTGGTTTGGGATATTAATTACCCCAAAAGATCATGCTAAGGTTCATTTATGAACTTTTGCATGATCTATACTTCTTTTTCCGAAACTTTGCAATCTGTCTGCTTTGACTCTTTTCAAATCAAAACCGACTTTGCAATAACTTCTAGCTTCTTCTTTGAAAACAGTGAGTTCTAATATGGGTAATTATCACTAATATGGGTAGTTATGGCTTAAGTATGTCGTTAATCATACATTTCTTTATTGATCATGCATTTTTGTTGATCTATACTAGTTGTCGTTTTGGTGTTTATTGGAGTTTATTATCTTTTATAGAATCTGGTTCTTCCGAGGCTTTTGACAATATTTCCAACAACTGAACTCGCAATGAAGTGTATTACTACCAAGGCAAGCATCCTCTTTGCACCATATTGAACCCAGATTTTGTACAATAGCTTTTACAAATTCGGTGATATCTGTGCATGCTATTTTTCCAAAATACAAAATGTGACTTGTAATAGCTAGCTATAACTCGACATAGTGGATTACCTTAATTATGACCATACACTCAACTCTAGTGTAGTATTGTATACTATATGGTCTATTTTCGATTTGGCTTAGACATGCATCTAGAGATTTTAGAGTTTGACAAGCATATCTTGTCAAACATGGGAATCACAATCGAATCGTTGTCATTTTAAACTCTTTGTCCATTTCTTTAAATCAGTCTTGTATTTGAAATTCAAATTGATCCGACAAGAGGAAGCTAGTGATGGTGCTTTTGTGCGAGATTGGGTTTTGTGGTGGACTTGTCCGGTTAATTAAGGACCGAACTCGACTATTCGCTCAAGTCCCCACGCATTTCCACATGCAGTGTATGGGCGCTGTTTGGTTTTAAGTAAAATGCTAGGACTATTGGGTTGGAAGCAGGAGAGTAAGAACATGTGTATTGACCTTGTATGGCATAGATGCTTTGGTCTTATGACTGCGTTGTATGCCATGTGAGCTTGTATGTCAGTATCAGATGTTCTTAGAAGGGTGAGGGCGTATATGTGCTCCGTAGCATATACGATACCTTAATGGTGCCGATTGCATTCTAATATGGGTAGTGAGCCCAGTTCGCATTTAATTGTTTGGATCGGCATTACTGACACAACATGTGTGCCCCGGTTAAATAGATGCTATCCGTCGTTGTTTAAGCGGGATCAGCTCACACATGGGGGTCCAACTCAATAGTGTTAGCTTGTTGAAAAATACCAAATCTTAGTTTCCCCGGTCGGCATACCAAAGGAAGTATGTCATCATTCGGAGGCATCCGAAGGCAACGGGTTAGCTAAGTCATGTGGGTAAAGATGTACACCCCTGCAGGGTATAAACTGTTCGAATAGCCGTGTCCACGGTCATGGACGATAACTTGAACTGATATCACCTGTATAGAAATTTTGATTTCCAAAATGTGGTTTCGGTTTATTTTCGGTTTGCATGAGGGATTCATGCATTGTACTGTTTACAATTATGTCATTTACTTACTGTTCTAGTTAAACTTTGATTTACTAAATTGCTTTATCAAAATTTAGCTTTTGAAGGTTAAGATGTATCGCTTTGTGCAAATCTGAACCTTTAAACCTTCCTGTTGAAACCTTATGCATATATAAATTCTACTCCTTTGCGTAGGCTCTAATCAACATTTTCTTTTATTAGTTTGTGTAAGACTTGCTGAGTACCTTCTGTACTCAAGGTACTCTCACCTATTGTTGCAGGTGAGGATGGTTATCTTTATTTAAGCACCGTTAGCGCCGATCGGTGACGCTAACGAGTAAAGCTACTTCTTACCTCCACGCAATTGCTCATGGTGGATGAGGCCATTGGTGGACACTAAGTTTTTGTTTTGCTTCCGCTGTTAGACTTTTAAAGTGACCAAGTCACTTCCTATTGTAGTACTAAACCGAATGATGTAAACTTATGTTTAATTATGTCAAGATATGACTTGTATGTGTATGATGCAATGTTGTTGAAGGATATATATACAATGGTCGTTGATCCTGGGAACCATTGTGGTACATATATATCCGGGAATCCTGTTTATTGAAATTGTTACTTGTTAAATTCATACCTTTAGCATGATCTTTAATTAAGGCAAAGATCGTTCCTTAATTAAGAATTGTGTTATCAGTATGAATTTAATTAAGTACATTTACAATAAACCGGGGGTCCCTACAGCGTTGGTATCAGAGCATGCATTGCCTGTAGGTTAGAAGTAGCATGGCCGAAGTTATTAGAGAGTCTTCTAATAAAATTACTTTCAAACAGTAATGTATTTTGAAAGTTTAAGTATGAATTGTTATTTCTTATCTTTCTTAATGTCACTTCTTGTCCAACTTTCTGTTGGTTTATTTAAAAGTGAATTGTTCTTATCTTGTCTTCTTGTCTATAGATGAGCGGTTGGTACTTGGTCAAGGAGACTCGAGCCGAAGATGTTGATGGGTTCCCAAGATTACTGGGACATGATGTGGCGCTCAATTTCACCTACCACCGAGTACGCCATTTATCGACGAGATCGAGGACCGTGGATGGAGGAGTACCGCGCTTCATCAACGCCATCGCTAGGCATGTAGTCGGCGTTGTTCCCATCAGGTCCAAGCTCTTGCCACCTCTGAGGCTATGGCAGTTCAGGAAGCTGCGAGTAGGATGATGAGCCTTCCCACATTGGAATGGTGGGACTTCACTTGCCTATATTGGAATTGATGGGACTTTAGACTCCACTCCCGTGGACGGAACATGAACATGGATGCATGAATAAATTTATAAATAATGACTAATATCATCTCCACACATATGAAAGAGCATACGCAAAGAACATAGTCATCGAAACCTCTTGGCTACTATAATCTCTACTCCCGTGGACAGAACATGAACATTGAAGCTTCTCACACATCAACAAAACACAATACTAATCAATGAGCATCCAGTGTTTATAAATCACACAAAAGTCATTGTACTTGCCTTTAGCGTTGCGATGCGCTGGAAGGCAACGAAGAAGCCGCTAACCTTGGCGCCTCACCGCCTACACCAAAGTTACTCAATAAGAACCAAGTCATCAAGACACTACTCGCATCGCCCCTTACTCATACCCCAACCCCATCACTTAAATGTACCCGTTGCTTAAATTAAACCACACTCTAGCAGCAAGCCTTTTCGGACAGCAATAGTAAAAGTAGCATAACTTTTGCTCTAAAACTCGAAAAGGGGTGTTCTCAGGTTTGTTTGAAAGGTAATGAGATTATCTACAACAACCTACTGAGTGGAAATCCCGAATTCTATATGTATCAATCTCCAAACGACGAACAAACACCTTCTGTCAGAACTACCGGCAATTCTGGACAGCAGCACGGTAAACGCCATAACATCTAATTGGCTAAACCAAACTTTGCGTTCTTTATCAATATCAAAAGCTAAGACCAAGGCCTACAATAACTTAGTTGTGTGAAAGCCCTAAATCTTCCATTAACACAAACATAATTTAGAAGACAACTAAAAAGGTAATTCTCGTCAAATTCTGGACAGCAGAAACTAAAACGATCATAACTTTTGATCCGCACGTCGGAATCAGGTGTTCTTGGCGGCCACCGAAAGCTAAGAACAAAACCTACATAACTATAGGAGATGGACAACTCAAATTTGGCCTATAAGAACACGAAACAGACCACGCAACATTCTGGACAGAATTAACTTTTTCCTCGCAGCAATACGATCTAATCAAATACGATCCAAATCACATCTACCACTAATCAAACGATGAGGGTCGGCATTCGTTACCCTTGCAGCAACCAGGAAGAAGGCGGAAAAACCTTGGAGAAGATGATCTTCCTCCTCCTCCCCTCCTTTGGCCGAAGCAAACTGCTGTCCTCCTTGAATCCTCGCGAAAACCGGCAGCAGGGAAGCTCCATAGGCGAGATGGGGTGGCACCACAGCAGGGAGCAGCCACTAGGGAGGAAGGGGCGGCTCCAAGGGCAGGGACGTGAGAGCGGAAGAGAGGGAGGGAGGAGGCGGCGGCCAAAAGAGAGCGAAGGGGTTGGCCAAGGGGAGGGGAAGAGGGGCCGGCTCGGGTTAGGGGAGAAAAGGGGGCGCATGGGCCTAGGCCCAAGGGGGGAAGACTTGGCCGGCCACAAGGCCTGGTCAGCCTGGCCGGAGGCCCAACTCACTAAACTGCTCCAAAAACCGAAAAAAACTAGCAGCCTTTTCCCGATTAAATTCCCCTCTAAATGAAATTCGGAGTATTACACACTTGTCAGTGGTGTTTCCCGTGAAAAAAATTCCACCGAAAAGAAATTCATGCGATGACGGTAGCCTACGTCATAAACCGGATTTTCCTTTAGTAAAATAAATCGTTAAATTCTGAAAAACCCTAATTCTATCATTTCATGTAATTTGAATCTTCCAAAGCCCATATCTTTTGCATCCGGACTCCGATTGAGCCCATTCAAATTTCAAAATTCCTATAAAGTCAAGATCTAGCCAACTAAATCAAAATTATTTAATTTGGAGTTCATTTGAGTTGTTATTTGAATTTAGTTTGAATTTGGCTTATTTTCACGATTAGATTTTGACGACTTCGGAGAGTCAGATTTCAATGCCAGTTGAAGAGCATATAAGAAAATTGATTTTGACTGTATGATCATCGTGATTGTACACATAGACTACCTGGAGAAAATACTTGTGAGTACTAGGTGACCTATTAAGCAAAACAACATCACCTCAGTATCAGGTGACCTGTTAAGGAAAACAACATCACCTCATCAAGCAAGGCAAGTTATACCCTTGATCATATCGATCCCATTTTTTCAAATTATTTAAATTATGTTTTAAATTATTATTGCATGCTTATTTCTATTCAATGTATTTTAAATTCCTGTCTTAAATTCATAGATATCCCTAAATCCTTTGTATGGCCAAATTTGATAATTGAATCAAATACATTGTTACCCTAGACAAAACCTAGTTGATACGATCGTATGAACTAGGATCATTTGAAAAGAATTATGCTTAGCCATGCTTATATACCAAACATGTTTGATTTGGGGAAGTTTAGCCAAATGATCAACTATTGTTTAGAAGTCTGTGGCATTGGTTTGTCATGGAAGATTTTGCAAATGTCTTTGAAAAGCAAAATGAAAATTGGTTTGGACTTGGGCGAATTGGATGAAGGGTGGGTGCAGATTTATACACGGGCTTAATCCGGTTAAGGTTAAGGCCCAGGGTTTAATTTGTAAGACGCCCAAGTCAGTTAAGGACCAGTCTTCGAGTGTATGATGCTACGCCTTACCGTACTACCACAAGTCTCGAATGAGACAGATTTGGCTAAATAATTTGTGATGTCTTAGTGTCATTTTGTATGGGTGTCGGTCAGACAGTAGTCCCATTTGGCGTAAGAGAGGTCTCCCGGAGGACGGTCAGTCCAATGGCAGCGAAACCTTAGCGGGCATAAATACATTAAGACAGAATATTGTAATGGCCTCCTGATAATCACTTAGTCGCACACCTACGGAAGTGTGTGAGCGGACAGTACAAGTTGATTATCTCTTATGAGTAAAGTTGTACAACCTCTGAGAGTGTAAAACTATTCGAATAGCCGTGTCCACGGTTATGGACATGCTATCAGAACTGCACAAACTTAGACTTTGGTTTTGTTTTCAAATAACTTCATCAAATGGTTTTGGATTTCTTTCCAATCGGCAATTCGGGCATGTAGCCTTGTGATAGGAGGGTATCCATCATCATATTTCATATGGAGGTTATCCTACTATAAAATTGAGAATTTATAAAATGAATTTTAGTTATAGAATAGCTGCTTCAGAACTTAGTACAAGTATTTAAAGAAAATGTTGTTTTGTGCAAATCAACTAATAAGCCATCCTTTGTTACATCCATGTATGCATGTCATTCTGTTATTTGACGGGTGTAACTTGCGAGCACGGTAGTTGTGCTCATACTTGCTTTATGCAAATAGAATTTCAGAGGAGAAGGACTTTGCAACTAGTATGGATCTCGACAACTAGGCCGCTTCCCCAATCGATTGCTTGTGGCAGATTGCTGGACTCTACTACTTTTTCTTCGTCTTCCGCTGTGTTCTTTATTGTTGGCTTGTAAGTCTCTTTTGTAATAAACTCTGTTGATTATTAACAAAGTTGTGATATGAATTTGTTACCATATTTGTTTACTGTGTGAACTAGCTACTGATCATGGGACTAGTTCAGAAATGCACAAAGGATTTGAGATGTTAATCCCGGGTCTTACAAAGTGGTATCATAGCCATATCGACTGTAGGTCGTGACCTAGTTAGAATGACCGTTAGTTCAAAAACTTCAAAACTTATTTTATATAACAAGAAAAATAAATTGTTCTCTCCTCATCTTGGTCATCTATCTATCTTTAGCTTCTTCATAGCTATTCTTCCTCACCATTATATAATGTTAAATGGATCATCTTTCCTTATAAAATTCTATAGTCGGTCAACACGATTCGTACCATTACGTTTAAGACCACAAGACATGAAGATAACAAGGAAGCATCGTCATCCAAGATGCGTTGTCAGCCAAGCCATATAGTTAAGTTTGCCAAGACTCACTCTGTGTATTAAGTCGTTTCACCAATTTAAAGGAGTCTTGATCGATAGAACGTTGTGTTAAGTTTGTCTGAAAAGCTTTTAAGTTGGTTCTTTTGTTTGGGAGGGTTGTTTTGCTCTATCCCCTTAGTTCTTCTTATTTGTCTCTCCCCTATCCTTTGTCTCCTTCCCTAACTCTCTAGAGTAAACCAGCAGATGGTGAACACTCATCACTCCAGAAATGGAACTGATGAGGACATCCCTAACACTTATACATCTTTCCCTATTGGTGGTCATGCACATACTGAGATGGACGTCATAAATGAAGCTACAAATAATACAAGTGCAGAAGTGCATGTTGGTCCACTCACTAGAGCAAGAGCTAAACTTCTAAATCAACAGGTGCTTTTGTTTCTTAATGAATCTTCTATTGTTATTGATGAGAATTGGGTACTACTACCTCCCGCAAATATTTTATGCATTCTCAGATTTGAACATTGTGAAGCCTTTGGAACCGAGAGGGAGGAGAGGGAGGCCGGAGCCAAAGCAATGGAGGAGAAGCTCACGTGGGTCAAGCAAGAGGAGAAAGGCCCAAGAATTCAATCCCAATTCGGATCTTCCACAAGCCAAACCGAAATTAATCTCGGAATCAATTCAGAATTCAATTCGAATTCGGGACAACCCAACAGGCTTGTAATAAAAAGGTCATAACTTTTGCATACGGAGTCCGATTGGGGTGTTCTTGGACTTGTTTGAAAGATTATTCCAAGGCCCACACAATGGGTATGGCCCCAACTTCAGAAGACTTACGGTCACGCCGCTATGGCCGAAACAATGTGACGGATTTAAGTTAGGTTTTCCTTTTTGTGTGTTTTTGGGTCTTAGCCGAATTGGTGTTTGATTCGGCATGTGTAGCCGGCCCTAAGCCGTGCATGAGTCATGGAGGGCACCTTAAGTACCCTTGCCCCTCCATTGTATCCATTAGACCAGTTTATGCATAAGAATTGAAACATAGCTATTGCTTGTTCTTTCTAAAACCAGAGTTCATGCGAGGACTTTGAGAGAGTACTAGGCGATCCATTGGTTTGTTCTGCAATTCAAGGTCAAGCCGTCGTTCCACTGGGAATCGGGGACTTGGCGTTCGTCGTTCGTGGTCTCGCGATGAACAATTTACCCGGTGCGTTTGGGCGTTATCCAAAGAGTTGAGGCTTCGTGCATTGGCGCGAGTGTTCGGCTAGCGACATCGTCTACTTCGCATCAACTATCCACGGTTCCTCACTGAGAAGATCGGGCCTCCCCCGTATCAGGAACCAATGCCAACAATGATGGAAGTGCTCCAATCAATGGATCAGAATGGCAGCAAATGATGACCAATCAGAACCGTCTGATCGAACTGCTTTCCCAGTCTATCAACAACAACCAAGCCCGACAAGCTACAGCTTCCCAAGCTCCAACTCTAACTCCACCACCTCAAAGGACTAGTATGTCAGAATTTATGAGGATACATCCGTCGACTTTTTCGAGCAGCACCGAGCCCATGGATGCAGATGATTGGCTCGGCGATTAGTAAGAAGTTGGACATCACCCAGTGCACTGATCGAGAGAGGGTGTTGTTTGCTTCACACCAGCTCATGCGGCCAACTGCCGAATGGTGGGACAATTACAGCTTAGCTAACGATGAGGATCAGTCCATCACCTAGGCTGAGTTTGTGCGAGCCTTCCGGCGTGCGCACATTCCTGCGGGTATGATGACCCTCAAGAAGAAGGAATTTCAATCGCTGCGCCAAGACAACCGCTCTGTGAATGAGTACCTGCATAAGTTCAACCAGCTGGCATGCTACACACCGGAAGATGTTGCAAAAGATGAAGATAAGCAAGAAAGGTTCCTAGAAAGTCTCAATGATGATTTGTCTGTTCAGTTGATTTCTCAGGATTATTATGACTTCCAGCAGCTAATCGACAAGGCAATTCATCAAGAAGGCAAGCACCGGGAGATGGAGAATCGCAAGAGAAGAATGGTTGCATAGAAGATCAACTCTGGAAGCTTTCCTAAAGCTAGAGGGATTTCATCGTATCAAGCCAAGTTCCAACCAACAGCAGACAACCCAGTCATCTTAGAGCCCTCCAATATATCTGTTGGTGACCCGGCACAGAAGGACCCATCATATGTTGCAGACATCACGTGCTTCAATTGCCATGAGATTGGGTATTTTGCCAGTAAATGTCCGAAGAAGCGACAGGCAGAAATCCAACAACACTGAAGTTCCAAAGGTCAACAACATGCAAGCAAACAAGAAGCCAAAGAATTCTGGAAGAGGACGTCTATACAACATCACAGCCCAGGTCCCGTTTGATGAGGAGCAGGATGTAGACAACGACAACTCCAGTTGAAAACCTCGTATTCCCAGCTTTCTTTCTAGCCACTCCGAATCTCAGGGACGAGATTCCTTTTAAGGGGGTAGTTTGTAACATCCTAAAGTGCTGTTACCAAAATAAAAATTAATAAAGTTATTATTTTGTTGGATTTTCTGAAATTTAAAAGAGTTCTATTGCTTTATTTGAATTTCTAAAGTTTTAAAAGTGAAAAGAAAAATTTATGAGAAGTTCTTGAAGTTTTATTTGATTTAAATTGGAAAAAAATAAAATTTTAATTAATTTATATAATTTTCTGGAATTTTAAAAGCTTTTTCCTAAATATTTTAAAGACAAAATAATTTATTTTACAAAATTAACAGCCAATTATAAGTTGAAAATATTTTAATTAAATCCAAAATGTCTTAGAGAATTTCTGTGAATTTTCTCATAATTTTTGGGTTTTATTTGTTATTTCTAAAAGCCAAAATGAATTAATCGAATTAATTAAATAGTTAAATCAATTAAAACTCCAGAAAACCTATTGGGCAAAGAAAATCGTCAGCCCAACCCATCTCCCGCTTTTTGGCCCATTCAGCCCAACTCCCGCGTGCCGCTTCAATCTGTCGTGATCGTCGGATTGAAATCCGAGGGCCAACACGCCCCCACGTCGCATGGCCCGTCCCGGCCGCTAGATCAAGATCCGACGGCTCTGCACGCTGTCTTCTCGCTCCCACCCCTTTCTTCTGCGCGTGGACATAACCGCACGCGCCCGCCATTGACGGCCGCGGGAGCTCAATTGCCGCCGTGATTTCCTCCTCCCCTCTACGCGGTTTCGTGCGCATCGGATCCCCCTAATCTCGCCGCTCCCGCTCTCGGCCATTTCCCCCTTCACCGCGTGGGGAATCACCGTAATCGCGTCATCACCGCCGCAACCCCCGCGCCCGAACTCTTGTCTCTAGCCTCCCCTGGCCCCTATAAAGGGAGCACCGGGTAGCCCTCTCCACACCGAAGCCATCCCCGCCACCCACTCCTCTCTCGCTTCCACATCGCCGGATTTTGCATTTGAAGATCGCCGATCGAGCAACCTTTCTTCCCCGAATCCGGTCCGACGTCGCCTCCTCGCCATCGCCACCTACACCATCGGCAACGCCACCTCCTCGCCGTCCTCGTGCGCACCTTCCCGCCACCGGAGCTCTACCAAAACCGCCGCACCACCGTCGACCTATTCGCGCCGCCACTCTTCACGTCATCGCCGGCGACTCCTTCACACCCTTGCGCCACCACGGTGAGCATCGTGACCCCCACGCCCTCCTCTCTCGTTTGGCACCACCCACTCCCGTTGCCGTGCCGCCAAACGCCGGCGAGCCGCGGGCCGAGCGCCGCCGGCCTCGCACCGACGTGGCACGCCACCGTGGCAGCCACCTCACCCTCCACATCAGCGCCACATCGTCCCCTATGCCGCGTCACCGCCTTCCTGGTTGCCACGTGTGCACGCACCCGCCACCTCCCCCGCAACACTCTTCCCATGCACTCGGTCCGTGGTGGACCTTTGACCTGCCAAGGACCAGGTCCATTGATCCAAAGGGGCCCACTTGTTAGTGATGTTTCCCGTAGAAAAACAATTCCACCGAAAATAAATTCATGTGCTGACGTCAGCCTACGTCATAAACCGGATTTTCCTTTAGGAAAATAAATCGATAAATTCTGAAAAACCCTAATTCTATCATTTCATGTAATTTGAATCTTCCAAAGCTCATATCTTTTGCATCCGAACTCCGATTGAGCCCATTCAAATTTCTAAATTCCTATAAAGTCAAGATCTAGCCAACTAAACAAAAATTATTTAATTTGGAGTTCATTTGAGTTGTTATTTGAATTTAGTTTGAAATTGGCTTATTTTCACGATTAGATTTCGACGCCAGTTGAAGAGCTTATAAGAGGATTGATTTTGACTATATGATCATCATGATTGTACACATAGACTACCTGGAGAAAGTACTTGTGAGTACTAGGTGACCTGTTAAGGAAAACAACATCACCTTAGTACCAGGTGACCTGTTAAGGAAAACAACATCACCTCATCAAGCAAGGCAAGTTATACCCTTGATCATATCGATCCCATTTTTTCAAATTATTTAAATTATGTTTTAAATTATTATTGCATGCTTATTTCTATTCAATGTATTTTAAATTCCTGTTTTAAATTCATAGATATCCCTAAATCCTTTGTATGGCCAAATTTGATAATTGAATCAAATACATTGTTACCCTAGACAAAACCTAGTTGATATGATCGTATGAACTAGGATCATTTGAAAAGAATTATGCTTAGCTATGCTTATAGACCAAACATGTTTGATTTGGGGAAGTTTACCCAAATGATCAACTATTGTTTAGAAGTCTGTGGCATTGGTTTGTCATGGATGATTTTGCAAATGTCTTTGAAAACCAAAATGAAAATTGGTTTGGACTTGGGTGAAATGGATGAAGGGTGTGTGCAGGTTTATGCACGGGCTTAATCCGGTTAGGGTTAAGACCCAGGGTTTAATTTGAAGATGCCCAAGTCAGTTAAGGACCGGTCTTCGAGTGTATGATGCTACGCCTTATCGTACTACTACAAGTCTGGAATGGGACAGATTTGGCTAAATAATTTGTGATATCTTAGTGTCATTTGTGCTATGTTGTTTGTATGGGTGTCGGTCAGACAGTAGTCTCATCTAGCGCAAGAGGGGGCTCCCAGAGGACGGTCAGTCCAATGGCAGCGAAACCTTTGCGGGCATAAATACATTAAGACAGAACATTGTAAAGGCCTCGTGATAATCACTTAGTCGCACACCTACGGAAGTGTGTGAGCGGATAGTACAAGTTGATTATCTCTTGTGGGTAAAGTTGTACAACCTCGGTAGAGGGTAAAACTATTCGAATAGCCATGTCCACGGTTATGGACATGCTAGCAGAACTGCTCAAACTTAGACTTTGGTTTTGTTTTCAAATAACTTCATCAAATGGTTTTGGATTTCTATCCAATTGGAAATTCGGTAGGTAGCCTTGTGATAGGAGGGTATTCATCACCATATTTCATATGGAGATTATCCTACCAGAAAATTGAGAATTTATAAAATGAACTTTAGTTATAGAATAGCTGCTTTGGAACTTAGTACAAGTATTTAAAGAAAATACTGCTTTATGCAAATCAACCAATAAACCATCCTTTGTTACATCCATGTATGCATGTCATTCTGTAATTTGATGGGTGTAACTTTCGAGCATGGTAGTTGTGCTCATACTTGCTTTATGCAAATAAAATTTCAGAGGAGAAGGACTTTGCAACCAGTATGGATCTCGACGACTAGGCCGCTTCCCCAGTCGATTGCCTGTGGCAGATTGCTGGAGTGTACTACTTCTTCTTCGTCTTCCGCTGTGTTCTTTGTTGTTGGCTTGTAAGCCTCTTTTGTAATAAACTCTGTTGATTATTAACAAAGTTGTGATATGAATTTGTTACCATTTTTGTTTACTGTGTGAACTAGCTACAGATCATGGGACTAGTTCAGAAATGCACAGAGGATTTGGGATGTTAATCTTGGGTCTTACAATCCGCAATCTGAATCTGTTCTAATCTGTAATCTGAATCTGCTGTAATCTTGGAGTTTTGTATTGAAACTGCTGTAATCTCATAATTGTGTATTGAATATGCTGTTCTGATTGTTGTCTGATTGTCTGATGAGGTTGTTTGAAATTTTGATTTTGTAAATCTGCTGTAAATGAGGTTGTCTAATATTTGTCTGACTTCCCTCTAACTATTGTCCAAATGTGGTCATATAGCAATCTATCCAAATTCCCTCTAACTCTGCATTACATCTATCCAAATTCAGTAATGCAGAGTCTGCTAAACATATTTTCTTTGACTGTGATATTGCCAGAGCTCTCTGGGCTGAAATTTTAGAAATTCTGACTTTTACCCTTGGCTGTGACTATGAGTCAGTTGCTAGGTTTTGGATTTGTGAGAAAACATAGAATTACTAATATTATGAGGTCAGCTTGAGAATTGATGTTGTTTACAAGCTGTCCAAACTGAAATGCAATCTGGACACCTCTTAATAAATGCAATTACAAAATATCAAACTGAAATGCAATCAAGAATATAGAATGAACTTATTTTGTGGTTGATAATCCACAAATCCTATCTGGACACCACAAATGCTAGCTAGAATCCACAAATGCTATCTGGACAACAGTAACTACATACTAACTCAAGAATATATAATGAACTTATTTTGTGGTTGACAATCCACAAATCCTATCTGGACACCACAAATGCTATCTAGAATCCACAAATGCTATCTGGATAACAGTTACTACATACTAACTCAAGAATTGACAAATGCTAACCACATTTTAGACAACATTCCAGATTTCATTAAGACATCAATCAGATTTTAGATGCTCAGATTTCAGTCAAACAACAATCAACACAATTGAGACAACATTTCAACAGAGTTGAAGCAACATTTCAGATTACCAATATTCCCAGTGCAAATTCCTATTACATAAGATTACTGCACAACATAATTACAAACTCAGTTCCCAATCTTCCCAATGCTAATTCCTTCCAGTAAGAAAAACAATGCAACAACAATCATTTTTAACGTTTCATCTGCAGCAGTGGATTTCTTGATTGACTTGGTGATCTGGTCGTTGATCTAGTCCAATGAGGTTTTCATCGCAGCTAAATGTTCCAATACATGGTGGTTGACTTGCAAAACACCTTCCTTTCCATTGCTCAACTTCACAAGACAATCTTCTCTTCTCTCCTGTTCCACCATCTGCATCCCCACGCAAAAGGCTCATGTATTGGTCTTTCCACATGAAAGTGTCACACCCCCTCGAATACATTTGGACCAAAATCAACCCAGTTTCATCATCAAAATGTGTAAAGTGCAAGCGCCCGATAATACAAAAAACCAAATTTCAACATCAAGATCAACAAAAAGGGATTTTCTTACATCTTTTCCTGGATTCTTTGAGCTCCAGGACACGGTCCAGATCATCTTCACATGGCACTTTGGGCATGGCACGACAGGCAGCCCACCGCTAGGCGCTGTCACTGCCAATGACCACTCGGAGTGCGCCTCCACACGATCCTTCTCCATGGTGCGGCAACGCGTAGGGGAGCAAAGGCCCTAACACTAGAATCAATTTGGGGAAGGCGGAGGCGCACGGACTGCAAGGAGAGACGGTGAAGGGCTCAAGGACTAGAGGAGCGGTGGGAGCGAGGCGGAAGCGCACGGACCGCATGGGGAGGTGGCGATGTACTCGAGGGCTAGAGGAGCGGCGCCGCCACACTCGCCTCGGCGATTTGGGGATCGAGAGTGCCGGGGTGCTCAATTTGGGGATCGAGTGGGGGCAAACGCAAAAGCTCGTTCGAGGGGAGGCGTAAAATCAACTGAATCGCTCGCCCTGGGCCGTCGATTCTGCGATAGAGCACCAGGATGTCATATGTGCACATGTGCACATAATGCCTCATATCCACCAGATATGCCACCATGTAAATAAATAGAGAACTCAAAGCATGGAAATTCCTAATGTAGTAACGTGTGAATTCCTAAGATATCCAAGAAGAACAAGGAGCATACATCAAATTGCAACTTATAAGGACATGTTTGGTCAGTAGGTAAAACTGAAAATGCACTTCTTTTCTCACATTCAAACATGAGAATAGGGATTAAGTGGGAGTAACTTTATTCACAAAAAGAGTGTTAGATTAGCGTTTGCACACCAACATCGATGTAATTCCCCACCTAATGCAAAATCAACTAGCAGAGGTTGTTAGTCCATTGCACTGACGTTAGCTCCTTAAAAACAATAGTTTTAGTGAATTTTATGTGCCTAAAACAGGAAAAAGGTGTTAAACAGAAGAAAAAAGTTTTGTCCACAAATCAAAACATAGATAGTATACTTCAAACATGAATGTTTTAAAATAACACAAAAGTGGGTCTTGTTAAATCAATGATTTGATAGGGGAAGTCAACAAATCTTTAAATGTTTTAGTAGTGAATTTTTATTATTTAATTATTTTTTATTAATATTTTAAAGTTAATCCCTCGCGAACTTTAATTCTAATTATGACCCCTTTGGCCATACCACCACCCGCTGTGTGACAAAATAACACTGTCACGCCACCGGTAGCAGCGTGACAAAACATGTTGTAACAGCCCAAATTTCAAATTCCAGTTGAAAATAAAATTTAAATCATTTTGGTGGTTTTTCTAAAATTTTTAAAAGCTTTTACTTAATTAATTTAAAGCTAAACAAATTTATTTGCAAAAGCTATTACCAAATAATAGTTGGAAATATTTTATTTAAATCCAAAATACCTCAGAGAATTTCTGTGAATTTTCTCATAATTTTCGGACTTAATCTACTATTTTCTAAAGCCTATTTGAATTATCAGAATTTAATTAATTAGAAAATCAAAAGAAAACTCAAACAGAGTTTGGGCCGAAACTCCCTCGGCCCAGTCCATTTCCCTCGCGTGTGGCCTGAGCCAGCCCAACCCGCGCCGCCTCTCCCTCTCACTAACAGCGGGGCCCGCTGTTAGTCTCTCTCCCCCTCTCTCACACGCGCCCGCACCAATCCCTATCAACTGTTGGATCAAAATCCAACGGCCATCTTTCGCATAACCTCCGAGCTCCGAGGACCCAACGCGTGTGGACCATCAGATCTAAATTGGACGGCTCACATGGACCCGTTACTTTCCTCTACACTCACGCCATTGTCGACCGTTCGATCAAAATCACACGCGCCCACGTCATCGTCTTCTTTCCTTTCTTCTTCCCCGCGACCTTTCTTTCTCGCCCGTGCGACCGCCATTGCCGGCTTTGCAAAACCTTCCATACTCAGCAAAATCTCGATCTAATCCCCGCAATCCTGCACGCATTTAATTCGCCACATCAAATCGCCTCTGACACGGCTTGATCCCTTCCATCTCCGACCCCAAATCCCACTGATTTCGCCAACCTGCATGGACCTTCGTGATCTCCACGCCGCCTCGGCCAAGCCCGTGTTCTATAAATTGGAGCCCCGGGTACGCCTTGGCCACCGCAACTCTGCGCCACCACCCGGTACCCTCCTCCTGGCCCCTAGCGCCCTAATAGAGTTTCCTCGCCGACGACCGTGAAGGCTTCAACCGTCGATTGCGCCGCCACCGGAGCCGCTTTGCCCTCGTTTTCACCACCGCCAGCATCACCTCGCCATCGTGAAGCCGGAGCTCCCACCCATTCGCCGCAAGGACCGCTGGAACCCCTACTTCGTCGTCAACCGTGCACCGCCACCACCAATCTTCGCCGTCGATGACCATCCAGTCACGCCCCGTCGCTGCTAGGGTAAGCCATGAGTTCGCGTTGACCTCCTCTACAGTACGCGCACACCCGTAGGGCTCGCCGCGGCGTAGAACGCTGGTGAGCGATGTGAGGACCCGGAATATTTAACTAGTAACACTTAACCTCCAAATGGTTCTAGCATTACTAATTAAACATTCTAAGCCTCGATGGACATATGCTTCCCAGAACTGCAGCATATGCGCATCATCACAAAATTACACATCAATTCCATACACATACATCACTAAGTTCAACAACGACATACAATAAGTAAAGTTATTACAAAAGAGAGCCGACCGGCCAAATAGAACAATATACAAGGGTGACAATGGAAGCAAAGCGCCATAAGATGGCTAGAACAAAAGTCGACCTGCTAGCCAACATAACCCACAAGGCAACCGACCGCCGCTAAGCTAGTCGCCCGCAGCTACCACAACACAGCTCACAAAAGTGAGGCCCTTCAGCTCACCTTCCTCCTCTGCAACAAAACAATTAAGCATAGCAACCGAGTACAAAGATTGTCTTTGTACCCAAGATCGACGTGTGGAATAGCAGACCTATTCATAAACTACATGCAAGCTTATTTAGGTGGAGGTCATATGTCTCATTTTGCATGAAGCCAACTTTATTTGCAATAATGTAGTACCTTTTAAAGCAAGTTTGCAAATTTATTTTGTTATCAAAGTAACAGTAAGTAAAGATACATACAAGTAACCACTGAAGTGACTATCCCAATAGCCACCACAACATAGCACTAATCCCGATTCGTACCACCCATCAAGTTTTAATTTAAAAGGTTGTAGTCTAACTCTTGAAAGACCTTGCCAAGCGTGTCCATAACCTAGACGAGGCTATTCGAATAGTTTTAACCTCGCAGGGTGTAGCAATGTACCCACACTTCGCATCGCCTTCAAGCCACAAGCACACTCACCAAGGTATGCCGGCCCGCTAAGTCCTACGAGACATTTCCAATCTTGTGTATTAACTACGAGCCGCTCGTATGGGTAGAAACACCATACGCTTACATTGCAAGTCGAAGACAACAAATCCCATCACGGTGAAGTCTTTCTGACACTACAATGCTCCCAACACCATCCTCCCGCGACTCCCTGCGACTCGAGCCAATACACGCCAAAGTACTAAGTCAAGAGGTCCCATACCCTCTAATGTGGTTAACACGCTAAAATGCTTGGTTTAGTGTAACAAGATGTTCGGTCCTTGTTGACCGGGCACCATTCCATCCACACCCCACAATCACACCATCTTACCATTGTGCCCAAGTCTAAATCATTTTGTTTTTAGTTTTAGTTTTCATAAGTAGACATGGCACAAGGTGGAAATCATAAATCATAATAAGTTTTGTGGTGATCAAGGTTATCGACAAGTCGATAACCGCCCATTTCTACCGAAGCTAGGCATGGCTAAGCAATTAATTCGCAACTACTAAGTGACAAGAGCCCATCCACGAACTCTAAATCACAGCAAGTAACCTAGGCTCATGGTAGTAGAGGATAATCATTTGCTAAGGAAATGCATCTACTAGGCCAACTATTAAAACAAAGTAGCAATGCATACATAGAATTTGTAATCAACATAAATACTTAAAATACTGGGATTAACATGATCAAACTGCTTGCCTGCTTGCTGTTGTTCAATTTGTTGCGGAGGGTCGTTCTCGGGGTTACCGCAAATGTCGAATCCTAAGCGAAAAGGCAAAAAGAACCAAGAACAACCAATAAGACTAGCAACACTTAAACAAAAGAGCAAGCAAAAATTATCCAAATACAACGAAATTTATACACAAGGTAGAATACAAATATACCAAGACATAGAAACTGGAAAAACCTAATTTGGATTTGTGGTGCAAAAGATATCACTTAAAAACTCATTTTCGGCCATAATTAGCACTGTAGCAAAAATATTTTCTAGAAAGGTTTTGAAGCTGAAATTTTTATGGTAGCTACCTACTGGTATAGTGGTAACCCATATAAAATTTTAGGTCATTTGGAGTTAAGATGATTCAGTTATGACTTTTCTAAGTTCTACAACTAGCATATATCATTTCTTAGGAACATGAATAAAGACAAAGCCTAGATCAATTTAAAGCATGACTATAGGCCAAATTTACCAGGTTGAGTTTGCTCACTTTGCAACTACAGAGAGGAAGTTATGTGGTTTACAAATTTTTTTTTCATGAATTTCTAGACCTCATTTTTCATTAAACAAGCTCATGCTATTTAAATCATTTTCTGCTACAACACAGGGCCTAATTTCATTCTCAGATTAAAGTCCATACCATAACAAAGCTACAGCAACTGGAATCATTCAAAAAGGAGTTAAAATGACAAAGTTATGCACTTTTGAAATTTGAAACAGCAAAAGACTTAGGAAACTTTGAGCTCTCGGGAGGTCCAAACGATCTGGAAGACAAGGAGAGGTCGTGGGCCGTTAGATCAAGGTCTGACGGCTACGAGCCTCGAAGCACAGCGCGCACAAGACCTCCCCCCATGATCGGGGAGGTCTGGATCGTTGAGATCTGATCCAACGATCACGACCAGTGCGTGCACAGCGCACGCAAGGAGGTCTATGCGCCTAACAGAGGTCGTGACCGTCAGATCAAGATCTGGCGGTCCCGAGCACTAGGGGAGGTCCTAAGGCTTTAAATCTGAGGAAGGAGGTCTAGCCCGTTAGATCTAAATCTGACGGTTTAGACCAGAGGAGGAGGTCCTAAAGCTTCGGATCTAAAGGATGAGATCCTAGACGGTCAAGATCTACTCGGGGAGGTCTTGATCGGCTGGGATTGACACGAGGAGGTCTTGGATGGCCAAGATCTTCTGGGAGGTCCTAGCGATAGGGTTTTAATCGGAGGAGATCCGGGCGGCTCGGATTAGACCTAGGAGGTCCCGAACGGTCCGGACGACGCGAGGGAGGTCCGAGCGCTAAAGATTTTACAAAATGAGATCTAACGCCGATCTAAACCGGGAGGTCGTGAACGGCTGAGGATCGAGCCTAAGAGGTCCTGAAGGTGGTTTTCTTTGTAAAGGCCACGGGTGGCTTTACAAAGACGACCCGAGGGTGGTCTCGAGGTGGTCTTTGCATAATGACCAAGGGGAGGTCTTTTGCAAAGAGGACCTCGGTGGAGGTCCCGAAGGTGGTTTTTACAAAAATGACCTCGAGGAGGTCTTTTTGCGCAAGAGTGGTCCTAGCGGCTAGGATTTAACCAAGGTGGTCCTAGACGGCTAGGATCAACTCAAGGGGAGGTCCAAGCGCGTAAGATTTTACACCGAGCCAGATCTAACGGCTAAGAGCTAATCCCAGGAGGTCTTTAAAGGCCGAGGTGGAACTAGGGAGGTCCTGGGACTTAGAAATTTCCGCGGAAACCCATCTACGGTACAGATCTAACCGAGGGTGGTCTTAACGGCCGAGATTAAACGAGGGGGAGGTCTTAGACTTACGGGTTTTCACGGGGAAGATCTAAAGGTCCAGATCTAAACGTGGGGAGGTCTTAGACGGCTACGAAAAGCTCTAGGAGGTCCAAGGTGCCGTAAAGGCGGGACCTCCTGACAATGGCAAAGGGTGGCGGCTAAGACACTCATCGCATCGATGATTGGTAATAAATGGGCATTTAAGATGTCCTAACAAGATGACGAAACCGGGAGTTTTGAACTGGCAAAACCCCGAGCGGGCTCAACGGTTTGCCGCCGGCGATGGGGACCTCGCCGGCGCCGACCAAGGGCATGGTTGGATTCCCAATAACGTCAGGAACCCAAAGGATGTGCTCTCGACGGCGGCGACGACTCAGAACGCCGGCGAGCCGGAGAATGACGGAGGACAAGTGTTTCGGCAAAAACCGAAAATGGTGAAACTGAGCGCCACGAGCTCAGCTAGCTAGACCTTAAGCTCTAAGGGACTAAAGTGAACTCACCCGAGTGTAGGGAAGGTCCAGAGGAAGACGGAGGGACTTGGAGAAGGTCGACGAAGTCCGGCGATGAAGAGCTTGTTTGAGAGGAAGAAGAAGATGGCCTCGACCCAAAAGCTACTCCCCAACTCGTGCACCACTGCAATGAGAACCAAGCCAAGTTAGAGCAGGCTCGAGTTGAGGAGATCAAGATGATAGTGAACAAGGCCAGGAAGTTGCTGGGACCACTGGGGCCTGGAGGTCTTCGAGGAGAGCTCCAAAAGTGACAATGGAGGCAGGGAGGTGGTGGTGTTCGTGGGGGTGGAGTTTGAGGACCAACTCAAACTGAGGGAGCTCAAGCACAGCTAAGAACGAAGAAAGGATAGGAGAGGAAGGTCTCAGGCTATGTATAGCCAGGGAGCTTGGCAAGGGCTAGGGCAACCCACTGTGAGCAAGAACCATGCCCCTGCCAACGGCACGCACGACAGGACAAGAGGCAGAGCAGGTGAAGACTTTGGAGGCTAAAGCCTGCTGGCAATAAATGCATGTCAGCCGAAAGAGCCGTTGACAAGAGGCAAAAGGTGACATCTCACTGCTCCCAACTGCTCTGACCCTGACACACGCACGGGTGCGGAAAAACCATGATGCCCAGACCTCCAGGAGGTCGTGAGGAAGAGAAACAGAGCTGAAGGAGAGGTCCTGGGAGGTCTTAGGAGCCGTGGGGAGGTCGTGAGCGCGGGCAAGGAGGTCCTGGGAGGTCGTGACCGCTGGATGGAGATCCAGTGGCTTGGACCACCCCAAAGCGCTGAGGGCGCTCAAGAGGTCCTCAGATCAGTGGGAGGTCGTGAGCGGCTGGATATAGATCCAACGATTAGAACGAGCGCGCACGAGATCGAGCTCGGGTGCGACGCTGCGCACATGGCTCGACCGAGTCGATTGAGTTGGGCTCGGGTCCGAGCCCGAGTTCGACTCAACCCAGATTTGAATTTTCCTGGTATTAGAGAAAGGCTGACATTTGGAGAATTGTTTGAGGTAGCAAACGAACTCCAAAAATTATGAAATTTTTGCAGGAGCTTGCTAGCGCAAACGAGGATCTAGCATAAAATTTTCAGAGGCTTTGGTGCTGTGGATTTTCCTCCAAAATTTAACAAGGCACTGGTCCAAGGTTTGACCAGATTTTGAATTGGTTTGACTGCCTCCAAAATATTCAAACAATTTCCAAAAATTGTGAAACTTTTCAGAGGGGTCACACACCATCTCAAGAACTTAGGAAAATTGTTTCCAGGAGATGATCAAGAGGTTTGCCAAGATTGTTTTTGAAAGTTCAAGATTTGGATCAAAAGACTTGTGACTTCGTATTCCCATAACTTCTTGTACAATACCTGCTTGGTACAATAGGAAATACAGGATGTAAGAAAAAGTTTTAATTTCCCCTCATTTTCTTACATTTGAAACACAAGCCTAAAATTGGGATGTTACAAGCGACTCACAGGAGCGCCGCTGGTCACGGGCTGACGTGGACCAAGCCACGTCGTAGCCACGTCGCCGCCACGCACGCGCCAGATCAGCCCCAAAGGTGAGTCATCGCACACGTAAACGCCCACGTGGCACATGCGCGAGCACGCCTGCACATGTGCACTGTAGCGTGGACCGCGTCCATGGTGGACCTTTGACCAGGTGTAACACCCTGGCTATTCAGAAGCCAAGATGCCACCTATTTACTCTAACAATCTACACAAAGCGGAAGAATATGAAATAAGTATATCAACTAATGACAGCATTAAAATAAACAGGACATGGTAAAGGTATCCTTCCTTCACCTTCTAAGTTATTTAATACTGATCATCAATAAAGAAGGTTCACATGCAGTAATAAATCAACATCATTGTGGAGAAGGTATCCTTCCTTCACCAATTATAATTTAATTATTATAGTTCATCATTAACGAATGAAAGTTAGAACTAAAATTAAATCTTGAACATGAATTTGATGATGTGAACAGGTAGTGTGTGTCTACTCCCTCCCAAGTGAGCCAACATCAGGGGTTACCTAAAATAAACAAACAACGGAAGAGTGAGTCCACGACTCAGCAAGTACAGTGAAAGAAACAGAACACATATACAAACAGGACATCACCATTTAAGAATGCGAACATTGCATCGAATGGGCACTTAAGAAATACATGAAATGAATGAATGTAATCAAGGATGGACTGCACACATGCTTATATCGGTAGAAGAGTGAAACACCCGCGGTGTTCATTTAAGCCCGCACCTTAACAAAAGTGCGGGATCCAAGTCCTATATGAAGAACGCTTCATATAGCTGTCCAAAGCTGTCCATACCGGAATTGATGGGTCTTACGTGCCCATACCGGAATTGATGGGTCTTTCAATCCACTCCGTGGGCTCGGACATGACAATGTCCAAACCCGCCCACATTGGAATGGTGGGACTTACAATCCACTCCCGTGGACATAACATGAATAAAAGGATGCATGATATGAACATGAACAATACTAATATCATCTTTCAAAGATGTACTCCACATATTGAAAGAACATAACCAGTTCAACTTTTCGGGTATCACAAGATGTCACATCATATTCATTTAAATATTCACAATCACAGCACTTAAAATCAACAAAGTACTTGCCTTCCGCGATGTGACGTGTTAGGAGGCAATGGCGGTGCTCCTAAACCTGAAGCCTCTCCGCCTACTCAATATACATCTGACAGGGCCGTCCATTAACGTTCTACAACGCATTCCGAGCACCCAAGAGTTAACTAATAGACTTAGTCTAAAATTGACAACACCAACACATAAGTGAATCTGGACAGCGGCACGGAAAAGACCATATCTATTAACCTGGGACTCGGAACGAAGTGAACCCAGTTCCTAGAGAAACTTAACAAATATATCTACGAAAACCTAGTTGGGGAGACAATCTAAAACAGCCAAGGAAGTATACAAACAGGCAGCTGAACCTGGAAGACAGATTCTGTCCCAATGGAACGTACAACAGTAAGGAAAATAGCGTAACTCTTGATCTACAACTCCAATTGGGGCATTCTTTGGAATTCTGGAAAGGTCACGAGATTTGCTAAAACAATTTAGTTGGGTGAAAACCCTGAATTTGTCTCTAACAAATACATATTTCAAAAGACAAACCAACGGAATAATCCCGTCAGAAATCTGGGCAGCAAGATTGAAACTAACATAACTTTTGATCCACAAATCGGAATTAAGTGTTCTTGGCGGCTATTGAAAGCTAAGATAATAAGCTACAACTTTCATAATAGGGAGGATTCCTGCTTCGGACCTTAACAACACTCAAATTGCTACACAAAGTTACTGCTGAGAATAAACCGGGGTTCTGGACAGCAGTAAACAAAAGGCCGTAACTCTCAAGCCATAACTCGGATTCAAGTGAACTCAAAGGCTATTGAAACCTGACGAAATAATCTACAACTCTCTAAGAGATCACCAATCCTAATTCGGCCTTGATCTAAACGAAACTCAATGTTCAACAGAGAGCAGAAATCTGATTCTGAACACAGCACTTTCGACGAATCCATAACCGACCTTTACCAAAAACGAATTGAAACAAACAGCAGGGAAGGGAGATGGTACTCTAGGAGATGTGTGGGATGCTAGTCCTTGCTTGGGTCACCAATGGACGACGGCCTCCATGAACTCCCTTGACTTGGCCGGCATCACAAATGGAGGAGGAAGAAGCTGCAGCACCGATGGAGGAAGAAGAAGCTGCTGCAAGGGAGGAAGGAGATTGGCTTGGGGACAGCAGGGAGGGCGCCACCACTTGGAGAACACAATAGGGAGGGTGGCGGCTTGGTGTAGGGAGCAGCCAAGGAAAAAGGAGTGGCTGCCCTGCCTAGGGTTTAAGGGGTGGGGGCGGATGGGCTTTAGGCCCATGGCGCCTCCCCTCTTGGGCTGCTAGCAGGCCAAAAGACCAGTGCAAACCTGGGCCAGAGGCCTCCCCTCTAAAACTGAAATTACACTAAAACCATTTTCCCCGATTAACTTCTCTCTAATCGGAATTCGGGGTATTACATTCTACCCCCCTTAAAAGAATTCTACCTCGAATTCTCACCGACGAAAAGAACAGAAGGATGAATTGCCAAGAAATTGGAATCAACGAATTTAACACATACCAAAAGTAAACAGGTCGGGATACTGCTCGCGCATGCAAGACTCTAGCTCCCAAGTTGCCTCTCTCTCAGTCTGATGAGACCAAAGAATCTTGACATACTTCAAAATCTTGTTCCTCAGAATCCGCTTTGGCTTCTCTACAATTTTCACTGGCCGGGACTCAAAAGTAAGGTCCTGCTCAAGGCTCAACGTCTCCAATGGAATTGCATGCTCGGGATCTCTTAAGAACTTTCTCAACATTGACACGTGAAACACATTATGAACTCCACTCATAGATTCAGGAAGATCCAAGCGATAAGCCAAATTCCCAATTCTTGCCACGATTGGAAAGAGTCCAATGTACCTCGGGCTAAGCTTCCCTTTGGTACCGAAACGTACCACGCCTTTGGTGGGTGATACTCGCAGGAGAACATGACACCTTGAGTTCTAATTCTCGCCTCCTGACATCTGCATAGCTCTTCTGTCGGCTCTGAGCAGCTAACAGATTCTTCCTAATCTCTGCTACTTTGGCCACAGTTTGCTGAACCCAATCGGGGCCCAAAACTGCCCGCTCTCCAAATGCATCCCAGCACAACGGGGATCTGCACTTCCGTCCATAAAGAACCTCAAACGGAGCGGCTCGAATGCTAGCGTGGTAACTGTTGTTATAGGCGAATTCTACCAAAGCTAGGTGATCTTCCCAACCTCCCTTCCAAGACATAACACAACATCTGAGCATATCCTCGAGTGTTTGGATCATGCGCTCAGACTGACCATCAGTTTGGGGATGAAACGCGATGCGAGGCGGTTGTGTGCCCAAGGCACTCGCAAGCTTTCCCAAAACTTGGAGACAAACTTGGCATCTCGATCCAAACAATAGTCTTTATCACTCCATGCAACCGCACTATCTCTCGCATAGAGAGGAGCCAAATCACTTGCCGTGTTAGTCGATTTAATAGGAATGAAATGTGCCGACTTACTAAACCGGTCCACTATGACCCAAATAGCATCCTTTCGCACGTCGGGGTAATCCAACTACAAAATCCATAGAGACGTCATCCCATGGCCACACCGGAACCTCTAAAGGTTGCAATAACCCTGCTGGTCGATTATGCTCAGCCTTAACCCGCTGGCAAACTCCACATGATGCCACATACTGAGCTATATCAACTTTCATCCTTTTCCACCAGAAACTCTTCTTCAAATCCTTGTACATCTTGGTCTCACCTGGATGTACCAGATACTGGGTGCGGTGCGCTTCCTTTAGTATCTCATCCTTGACTCAGGCCTTCGTGGCACACATAGTCGACCATAAATTGCAATGCACCGACTCATCTATGCTGAAGTGGCCTTACTTGCCCTCATCTAGGCGTTTCCTCACACGCTAAACATCCGATCAAGTCACAGTGCTTCCCGCACTGATGCGAACAGTTGACTCAAGAAGCAAACGGGTCTCGATTGGGCGGCACCAAAAACAAAAGGAGATATCCATATGCTCTAAATCAGCAATGAGACAAGCGAGAGTAGGAGGTGTCGCCTTGCGACTCGTGGCATCGCCTACAACATTTGCCTTGCCCTGATGATACCGAATAGTGAGATCATAGTCTTTATCAACTCCAACCATCTCCTCTCGCCTTAGGTTCAGATCTTTCTGGTAAAGATGTATTTCGACTCTTGTGATCGGTGAATATATCACAAGGTTCGCCATGCAAATAATGACGCCAAATCTTCAATGCAAGAACCATCAGCAAACACTCTAAATCATGAGTAGGTAATTCGCTCATGTTTCCTCAACTGCCTCGATGCATAGGCAATCACCTTACCATCCCGCATGAGTACACACCAAGTCCAACTTTCGATGCATCGAGTAAATCGTGAATCGCTTCCGCTCTAGGAGGCAAATCTTTGAGCGGTCACCAATTTCTCTTCGTGGTGGAAAAGCTACGCTCACAAGCCGCCGACCACCAAATTTGATACCTTCTCGTGTCAACCGAGACAACGGTCTAGCAATGGTTGAGAATCCTCCACAAAACGCCTGTAATAGCCGCCTAAGCCTGTAAAACTCCTCACTTCTTTGACATTGGTTGGCCGTTTCCACTCTACCACCGTCGAAATTTTGCTAGATCAATCGAGATACCTTCTTGATTGATTACATGGCCCAAAACCCAACCTCGTAAATCCGCATTCACACTTTTTCACTTAGCGTAAAATCTGTTTCTTCCTCGTGTTTCAAGGACCAACCTCGATGCTTGGACATGATCTTCCTTCGCCTTTGAATAAATCAAAATATCATCGATGAATACCACAACGAAATTATCAAGGTAATCGTGTAGCATACTATTCATGGCTTCCATGAAAATCGCAGGAGCGCTTTGTTAGTCCAAAAGACATAACTTTATACTCAAAGCGCCATACCGTAGAGAAGGCCGTCTTCTCGATATCTTACTCCCGGACTCGTATTTGGTTATAACCTGACTGAAGATCGATCTTGGAGAAGATCTTAGCCCCCTTTAGTTGATCAAAGAGGTCCTCTATGCGGGGCAATGGATATTTATTTTTCACGGTAGCCTGGTTGAGAGCCCTGTAATCCACACACATACGCCAACTGCCGTCTTTCTTCTTGGTGAATAGAACAGGTGCACCCCACGGCGAAACACTTCGCCGGATCAATCCCTTGGACAAAAGATCATCCAATTGCTTCTTCAACTCCTCCTGAAATGGACGAGCCAACCGGTACGGAGACATCGAGATAGGTCGAGTCCCTGGAATAAGATCAATCCGGAATTCCACCTTTCGCTCCGGTGGCATCCCAGGAAGCTCCGCAGGAAAAACATCGTGGAACTCATTCACCACGTGGATCCGCTCAATACACGCGAATCGCCTTCTTCTTCGAGAGACCAAAACAACCCAATGGTTGAGGGGCGACCACTAGGGAACAGGCTAGCTAGCACGAACAAGGAGTCGGACGGTGCACTGCCCTGAAACACCAGTTCTCCACTAGATAGAGTCTGCAAGGTCACCGCCTTCCGAAACAACAAATCTCGCACAGAATCGAATAACCACCCATGCCCAAAATATCATCGAAAGGTGACATCTGGATTACCATGAGGTTGGCTGTGAAGTTTTCATCATCAATAGTGATAGAACACCCATGACACGCTGTGAACTAGATATGAGGCCCCCCGGAGAACTAACTACCACAGACTCGGAAATATGCTGCAAACTCAAACCCGCCCTTCTAGCAAACTCTAGGGACACAAACGAATAAGTGGCCCCTGAATCAAAAAGAACAAAGGCCTCAACTGAATCAACTAGCAGAGTACCTGTCACCACATCAGGGCGGCCCGTAGTCTCCGGAGTAGGCATGGCGTAGACTCCTGCTGGTACCGGTGCAGATGATGCGCCGGCGCTGGGTGCAGGAAGAACAGGAGTAGCTGCAGGTAAAGCGAACGAGGGTGGTGCAGACGGTACCGGACTCCAGTAGAAACCTGGAGGAGGCGTAGGTGAAGGTGCCGCAGGAGGAACCCATCCTGAAGAGAACTGAGGTGCAGGAACAACAGCTAGAGTCTGAACTGAACCCCGAGGTGCACTAGAAGAAGTCGCTGCTGGAATTGTCTCCCATTTGATAATGCTTGCTGGATTTTTCTTGCAAACTGACAACTTATGGCCCTCCCGACCACGTTGACGACATGTTCCTTTGAAAGTACACTCTGATGCCCAGTGCCCCTCTCCACACTTGAAACATATCATACCCTGACCTGGAACAGGACGCATCTGAGGTGTGGACGATGAAGAACGTGGCGCCGAAGAAGAGGACTGCCACTGCTGACCAAAACGAGTGGGACGACCCCCCTGAAACTTCTTGGAAACAGGTCGCTGAGAAGACCCACCATCCCCGCCAAAACTCCGCTTCTGCCCACCGCCGGATCCACTAGCGGGAACAGAACCACCAGCGGTCTGCCTCTGCGACGAAAGATCCTTCTCCAGCTCCATCCTCCGCTCGCTCCACCACGGGCGAAGTCACGCAAGCCGCCGCTCCTAGGACGTGGCGATACTCCCGATTGAGGCCCCGACGAACCTCTTGGCCTTCTCCCGGTCGTCAGTAGCCACAGCAGGAACAAAGCGCACCAAATTATTGAATTCAGTCTCATACTCTGACACCGACATTTTCCCTTGGACAAGTGTCGGTAGTGATTGCTCCATCCTCTCAAGGAAGGAATCTAAATAATACTTGGTCCCGAATCGCCCACAAAACTTCCCATGTGATCGCCCTCGAGCTGGGTCCCGCCGAAAGAACCCTTCCCACTGTGATATCGCCTTGGCCCTTCAATTGAAAGGCCACAAACCGCACCTTCGCCGAGGTCATCTCCAAAGCTTCAATTGCCTCTCCATGTAACGTAGCCAATCTGCAGCTCAACCGGAGTACCCGCCCGCCGAAAGTATCCAAGCGGCGACATCCACTCACGGAGGCTCATCTCGCCTCGGTGGAGCCGCAACAACGACGGCTCTACCACGTGCACAGTGCCGCGGGAGGCGGCTCGCAATCGCCGACGAAGACGCGAACCTCCATCTCAAGATTTTGAATGATCACAATGACGTGGCGAGCTTCACGCCGGTTGAGCACCGAGGCAACCTCTCGGTAGTACCAGCAGCTTCCTCACCGAGGTGAAGAAATAGCCGACCACGCCCACGTCCCGTGGCCACGGCTCGTGGACGGCCACGCCACGACCCGCTCCTCTCGCCATCTAAGAGCACCACAATAAATAATCTAAACATTTAGCTCCACAATTCAATGAAAACATAGAATCAATAACACAATCGCCATGAAATGAAACATAACAATGAAACTTGTAGAAACAAAGAATAACCCAACCCCACCCATCAGCATAGTGTGTCAATTTAATTAATAACTATCATCCATGGACCTAAAGCCCGCTCGATACTAATCAGAACACCTCGGCTATTCGAAGCCAAGATGCCACCTATTTACTCTAACAATCTACACAAAGCGGAAGAATATGAAATAAGTATATCAACTAATGACAGATTAAAATAAACAGACATGGTAAAGGTATCCTTCCTTCACCTTCTAAGTTATTTAATACTGATCATCAATAAAGAAGGTTCACATGCAGTAATAAATCAACATCATTGTGGAAAAGGTATCCTTCCTTCACCAATTATAATTTAATTATTACAGTTCATCATTAACGAATGAAAGTTAGAACTAAAATTAAATCTTGAACATGAATTTGATGATCTGAACAGGTAGTGCGTGTCTACTCCCTCCCAAGTGAGCCAACATCAGGGGTTACCTAAAATAAACAAACAACGCAAGAGTGAGTCCACGACTCAGTAAGTACAGTGAAAGAAACAGAACACATATACAAACAGGACATCACCATTTAAGAATACGAACATTGCATCGAATGGCACTTAAGAAATACATGAAATGAATGAATGTAATCAAGGATGGACTGCACACATACTTATACCGGTATAGCGAGTGACACACCCGTCGGTGTTCACTTAAGCCCGCACCTTAACAAAAGTGCGGGGATCCAAGTCCTATATGAAGAACGTTTCATATAGGTGTCCAAAGCTGCCCATACCGGAATTGATGGGTCTTACGTGCCCATACCGAATTGATGGGTCTTTCAATCCACTCCGTGGACTAACATGACAATGTCCAAACTCGCCACATTGGAATGGTGGGACTTACAATCCACTCCCGTGGACATAACATGAATAAAAGGATGCATGATATGAACATGAACAATGCTAATATCATCTTTCAGCATGTACTCCACATATTCAAAGAACATAACCAATTCAGCTTTTCGGGTATCACAAGATGTCACATCATATTCATGTAAACATTCACAATCACAGCACTTAAAATCAACAAACTACTTGCCTTCCGCGATGTGACGTGTTAGGAGGCAATGGCGGTGCTCCTAAACCTGAAGCCTCTCCGCCTACTCAATATACATTCGAAATAAGAACAACATCTGACAGGGCCGTCCATTAATGTTCTACAACGCATTCCGAGCACCCAAGAGTTAACTAATAGAATTAGTCTAAAACTGACAACACCAACACATAAGTGAATCTGGACAGCGGCACGGAAAAGACCATATCTATTAACCTGGGACTCGGAACGAATTGAACACAGTTCCTAGAGAAACTTAACAAATATATCTATGAAAACCTAGTTGGGGAGACAATCTAAAACAGCCAAGGAAGTATACAAACAGGCAGCTGAACCTGGAAGACAGATTCTGTCCCAATGGAACGTACAGCAGTAAGGAAAATAGCGTAACTCTTGATCTACAACTCCAATTGGGGCATTCTTTGGCATTATGGAAAGGTCACGAGATTTGCTAAAACAATTTAGTTGGGTGAAAACCCTGAATTTGTCTCTAACAAATACATATTTCAAAAGACAAACCAACGGAATAATCCCGTCAGAAATCTGGGCAGCAAGATTGAAACTAACATAACTTTTGATCCACAAATCGGAATTAAGTGTTCTTGGCGGCTATTGAAAGCTAAGATAATAAGCTACAACTTTCATAATAGGGAGGATTCCTGCTTCGGACCTTAACAACACTCAAATTGCTACACAAAGTTACTGCTGAGAATAAACCGGGGTTCTGGACAGCAGTAAACAAAAGGCCGTAACTCTCAAGCCATAACTCGAATTCAAGTGAACTCAAAGGCTGTTGAAACCTGACGAAATAATCTACAACTCTCTAAGAGATCACCAATCCTAATTCGGCCTTGATCTAAACGAAACTCAATGTTCAACAGAGCAGAAATCTGATTCTCAACACAAAGACTTTCGATTTAATCCATAACCGACCTTTACCAAAAACGAATTGAAACAAACAGCAGGGAAGGGAGATGGTACTCTAGGAGATGTGTGAGATGCTAGTCCTTGCTTGGGTCACCAATGGACGACGGCCTCCATGAACTCCCTTGACTTGGCCGGCATCACCAATGGAGGAGGAAGAAGCTGCAGCACCGATGGAGGAAGAAGAAGCTGCTGCAAGGGAGGAAGGAGATTGGCTTGGGGACAGCAGGGAGGGCGCCACCACTTGGAGAACACAATAGGGAGGGTGGCGGCTTGGTGTAGGGAGCAGCCAAGGAAAAAGGAGTGGCTGCCCTGCCTAGGGTTTAAGGGGTGGGGGCGGATGGGCTTTAGGCCCATGGCGCCTCCTCTTGGCTGCTAGCAGCCAAAAGACCAAGCAAACTCGGGCTGAGGCCTCCCTCTAAAACTGAAATTACACTAAAACCATTTTCCCTGATTAACTTCTCTCTAATCGGAACTCGGGGTATTACACCAGGCATGGACCGAGTCCATTAACCCTCGGGCCCACCTGTGAGTGCCACATAATAATTTCCTTTAGAAAAAGAATTCGACCGGGAAAAAGAAATTCCCTCGCTGACGTCAGCCTTGCGCAATAAATGGAATTTCGTTTAGAAAAATAATTCGGCAAATTCATTTAAATTGTAGATTTAGGGTTTAGACTTCTAAAATTCATATCTTTTGCATCCAAACTCCGATTTGGGTGATTCAAGTTGCAAAATTTGTATAAAAATATTATCTATCTAAATAATAAAAAATAATTTGATTTCGAGTTAGTGTCATCTGTCTTTTTGAATTTATTTAAATTTGAATTGAATTTGTCATATTTTCACGTTTAGACTTCGACGACTCCGGAGAGTTCAATCCTTCTGAGTACTTAGAATTTCAGTACTTCAACGAAGGTAAGTTATACCATTGATCATATTTATCCCAGTATTTTAAATTTATTTAAATCTATTTTTAAATTACTATTGCATGTATAATTTTATTCAGCTATTTTAATCCCCTATTTTAATATTTAGTTATTCCAATTCCTATTATATGGCCAATTTGAACATTGATTATCATTTCCTTGTCACCATTAGATAAAATAGTATTGGAAATAATTAAATGCTTAGCCAATGTTGGATCAAATCTTGTATTTGGGAAGTTTTTAGCTAAATCTTTCAAATTTGATTTAAATTGGATCTATGGTATTGCTTTACCATAGGAGGTTTATAAAATGCTTTACTTGGAAAATAAAATGAAAATGGGTTTGGACTTGGGAGAAATGGATGATTGATGGGTGCAGGTTTATGCACGAGCTTAATCTGGTAAAGGTTAAGGCCCAGGGTTTTATTTGGAAGATGCCCAAGTCAGTTAAGGACCGGTCTTTGAGCGTATTTTGCTACGCCTTATCGTACCACCACATGTCTAGAATGGGACAAATTTGGCTAAATAATTTGTGGTGTCTTAGTGTCATTTGTGCTATGTTGTTTGTGTGGGTGTCGGTCAGACAGTAGTCCCACCTAGCGCAAAAGGGGGCTACCGGTGGACGGTCAGTCCAATGGTAGCGAAACCTTAGCGGGCATAAATACATTAAGACATTGTATTGTAAAGTCCTCATGATAATTGCTTAGTCACACGCCTTCGGAAGCGTGTATTGGCCGACAATAAAAGCAAATTATCTCGTGTGGGTAAAGCTGTACAAACTTCGCAGATTAGAAAACTATTCGAATAGCTGCGTCTGCGGTCGTGGACATGCTAGCAAAGCCACTCTAAGTTAGACTTTGTTTTTTGTTTTTAAAATAATTTCAATAGATGGTTTTAGGAAGGTTAATCCTATGGTAAAAATTGGGCGATTAGCCAAGTGATAGGAGGGTATCCTTCACCATTCAATCAATGGAGGTTATCCACTATGAAACTATCATTTAAAATCTGATTTTAGATATAGTATAAAATTTGGCCTTGAAAATTAATATAAGTATTTAAACTGAAAATGCGGTCTATGCAAAATGAACCCTGCCAATATCATTTGTCTACTTTCAATATTGGGTGTAACTTGCAAGCACGGTAGTTGTGCTTACTCTTGCTGAATAATCTATATTTAGGAGAAGACTTCTATCAGGACGGTGAGGATCTTGACGACTAGGCCTGCGCCCCCAGACGATTGCCTGTGGCAAGTCGTGTGGTCTACTACTATTTTTGCTTTCCGCTGTGTTATTTATCTATTTGGCCTTAGGACCCTTTTGTAATAAACTCTGAATTATTATTAATAAAATACGTGATATGTTTGTGTTATCACTTTTGTTTGATTGTGTACACTAGAAATCCTGGACTATTGTATGAACACAGAGAATTCGAGATCCTTCATTCCCGGGTTCGACAAAAGTGGTATCAGAGTGATATCGACTGTATGCCGTGTCCTTAGAATTATCTTAAGGACTTATTTTCAAAAACTAAAACTATTTTGAGTCTGTCCTGAGTCCTTTCTCAACCCTTCTCTTTAAAATGGTCACTAACTCATCTCTTTCTCAAAATTGTAGATGGCTGAGATACCAGATGCCATCTCTCACGGATTTCTTGTTGGACACTGGGCCGAGATTCTTTGGGAGATGATGCAACATCTGGAGTACAAGAAGAGGCCAACATTCCAAGGCTACAAGTACAATGTAGGAGAACGACATATTTGGAGAGTAGAGGTGCTACTCTACTCCGACCTTTCGCCAAACACAGCCTTCCATATTTTTCACACTCCAATCAGGCCCGACACCTTCGCCGATGGCATCCAGGATGCAGCAAGAGAGGCAATCCGTTGTCTCCGCTACATCTATGACCACTACCTCAATGGCACCGGGTTCCATTATCACCCCATGCATATCCCGACCAGACTCGATAGTACCTTCTGCTCAGCCAGAAATGAGGATTCTCCCGAGCTGACGCACCAGGTGGACCTGGCGAAGGCATTGGACTATGCTTACGGGAACAACTTGGAGGACTTGCGCACCGCCCAGGAGAGCTTGCAGAACACAGAAGAAAGGCTAAAAGCAGCACAAGAAGAGTTGGCTCGCCACAGGGAAGGCGAGGCTAGCTCTAGTAAGATAGACTACACCCGTAGTACCCCATAGTTGTTTTCCTTTAGTCCGTGCATTAGTTGAGAATTATGAGCTATCAATTTCCTTTGTGATAGCCATAATTATTTAATAAAATAAATGAATAAAAGAACTATTTTGAAAAGTTGGTTCTCTGTCGTGTGTTTATTGGTTCTTGGGCTATTTTAAGCTTTACCCCCTCTAGAGCTTTCTTCTATCTTTTCTAAATCTTTGGAGGATCTAGCAGATGGTGACTACTCGCAGGATAGGCAGCGACAGTGCTAGTGGCGAAGGGAATGACCAGGCGAATTATCAAGCTAATCCCATTCCGCAGCCGCCACCACCACCGACAGAAGGACCTGACTAGCGCCAGATGATGGTGAATCAAACCCACCTGATCGACTTCTCACCCAATCTCTACACAACGCCCAGAATGCACAAGCAACCACCGCAGCAGCAGCAGCAGCTCAAGCCCCACCCCCGCACAACCCAAGGATGAACATGTCCGAGTTCATGAGGATGCGTCCGCTGACTTTTTCAAGCAGTACAGAGCCAATGGACGCCGATGATTGGCTTCGAGCCATTTGGAAGAAATTGGACATCGCTCAGTGCACCGATCGTGAGAGAGTCCTGTTTGCAGAGACCAACTTAATGGTCCTGCATCAGAATGGTGGGATAACTTCTGTATCTCCCATACCGATGCTCAATCCATCACATGGACCGAGTTTGTGCGAGCTTTTTGCCACGCACACATCCCTGCGGGAATGATGACTCTGAAAAAGAAGGAGTTCAACGCGCTCTGTTAGGGCAATCGCACGGTGAATGAATATCTGCACAGATTCAACCAGCTCGCTCGCTACGCTCCAGCCGACGTAGCCAAGGATGAGGATAGACAGGAGAGGTTTCTGGAAGGGCTAAATGATGATATCTCAGTTCAACTGATCTCCCAAAACTTCATCGACTTCCAGCAGTTGGTGGACAAGTCAATCCGCTAGGAGGGCAAGCACCAGGAGATAGAAAACCGCAAGCGGAGGGTGGCCGCTCAGAGGCTCAACGCAGGAGATCTTCCCAAGCCTCGTTTCACCCAACCGCAGCCACCACAGTGTGGGAGATTCTAGTCCTCTACGTCTAGAGCCCCAGCCAGCACTACCACAGCGCCCCAACACCTCCAACTTCCGCGACACCTCATTTGGAGGGCACTTCTAGCTGAAGAACTCAACTCCCTCGGCATCAGGAGTGACCTGTTTCCATTGTAACGAGACAGGGCACTATGCCAACAGATGTTTGAAGAAGCAACAAGTAGCAGCACCGACCAAGCCAACATCAGGAGTTCCAGCCACCGGCGGCACCACAAGGCCAATGGTCCAGTTCACCAAGGGACGGGTGAACCACGTCACTACAGAGGAAGCCCAAGCAGCACTAGATGTTTTTCTTGGTACGTTTCTTGTTAATTCGATACCAACATCAGTCTTGTTTGATTCCATAGCTTCACATTCTTTTGTTTCAAATAAGTTTGTGGGTAAATATGGGCTACCTATATCCTCCTTAGCCAACCCTATGATAATCCATTCCCTAGGCTCAGCAATGAGAACCAGTTCTCTGTGCCCAAATCTTACCCTTGAAATATCCGGAGTATCCTTCCTGGCAGACTTGATAGTCTTGCATTCCCAAGGTCTAGATGTAATTGTTGGAATGGACTGGCTAGCCAAGAACCAAGGGCAAATAGACTGTGCCAATCGATCTATCACCCTCACTAATGAACAAGGAATTTCAGTTGAATTCAAGCCCAAGACCTGTACCAGAGGAAGTTCCCGTCCTCACCAGCTTGAAGGGAGTAAAGCTTGAAGACATACCTGTGATGCGGGAATACCCCGATGTCTTTCCTGATGATTTACCCGGCATGCCACCAGATAGGGACATAATGCTCCTAATTGACTTAGTCCCCGGGACAGCTCTGATCTCGAAACGACCTTATAGAATGCCAGCCAATGAGTTAGCAGAGCTCAAGAAACAAACTGAATAATTGTAGAACAAAGGATATATCCGACCCAGTTCATCACCTTGGGGAGCACCAGTACTATTTGTCAAGAAGAAGGACAATACTATGAGGATGTGCGTAGATTACAGATCGCTCAATGAGGTGACGATCAAGAACAAGTATCCATTACCTAGGATCGATGATCTATTTGATCAGCTGAAAGGAGCAAGTGTCTTTTCGAAGATTGACCTGAGATCCGGCTATAATCAACTGAAGATCAGATCAGAAGATATCCCAAAGACAGCTTTCACCACCAGATATGGACTGTACGAGTTTACAGTAATGTCTTTCGGTTTGACAAACGCCCCTACTTATTTCATGAATATGATGAACAAAGTGTTCATGGAATTTTTGGATAAGTTTGTGGTTGTTTTCATCGATGACATTCTTATCTACTCAAAGGATGAAGAAGAACATGAGAAGTACCTAGAATGATTCTGGACAAACTCAGGGAACATCAGCTTTATGCTAAATTCAGCAAGAGTGAATTTTGGCTAAGGCAAGTGGCTTTTCTTAGACACATCGTGTCAGCGGGAGGAGCTACAGTAGATCCTGATGAACCGTAGTTGTCCCGATCTTTCGATGAGAATGATAAATTCCGATTGGATGATGATTAACTCTCACGATCCAGGCTACGAACGCAGCATGTACGAACCAAGCAATCGCTAAACTAATCACCAAGTCATTATCAACTGTGCCAAAGACCCGATTGACCTAATCACGAGGATAAATTCCCGCAAGCAATCGAAGAACAAGCAAGAACGAAGCAACAAGCAACCTGAAATGCAAATATCTAATTGAGTTCAAAAGGTGGGATTCCGCAGAGGTTCTTTACAGTTGGTCTAGTCGACACAAGCGAAGAACAAGAGTTTTCACAATAGAGAAACTAAGCAAACGAAATCTCCCAAACCCTAAGGGCGGCGGCCACTATGTTTAGCAAGAAGAGGTGAAAAAAGGGGTGGTGGTACTGTTCATGCATGAACAGTACGGGCTGCCTAGGGTTACAAGGCCCATGGGCCCAAGTTTGACTAAAAAACAGCCTCTGACTCTTTTGGCGATTACAGTGCGCTCAGAAGGAATTTGGAAGTGAGGCTAGATCCGTTGGAAAGAGGACGAAATAAGCTTTCAATCAAGTACTCGTGCGTCTCAAACGGAGTCCGTATGTGAGAGTTATGCACGTTTGAAGTCGGTGTTGTCTCCGATGACCGAATTGGATTGCACAAGCTTCTCTTCATGATCAGCTCCTAAGTTTCTGATTAAAAGAAGATCACATGCATTAGGTAGCAGGATATTCTTATTAGAAACAAAATGCACTCCTAGAAATGAAGTTACCTAATGGTTCAATTGACGTGCACGAGCTCTTGTGATTGGACCTTGCAAGTGCATAGGTTCAGATCTATTGTGAGGAGTGTTGGTTGTATGTATGGAAGCGATGTCCTCATCAGATCTCGCAAAAATTGAGGCAGTAATGGATTGGAATCAACCCCGATCAGTCACCGAGGTGAGAAGTTTTCTCAGTCTAGCGGGTTATTACCGTAAATTCATTGAGGGTTTTTCCAAGATCGCGAGACCCATGACTCAACTTCTAAAGAAGGAAAAGAAGTTTGAATGGACATGCGTCTGTGAGGAATGTTTTCAGGAACTGAAGAAGAGGCTAGTCTCAGCACTGGTGTTAATTCTACTGGATATCCGCAAGGATTTTGATATCTTCTGTGACGCATTCCATCAAGGCCTCAAATGTGTATTGATGTAGGAAGGCAAAGTTGTGGCTTATGCATCCCGGCAGTTGAGGCCACACGAAGGGAATTATCCGACTCATGACCTTGAGTTAGCAGCAATTGTGCACGCTTTGAAGATCTGGCAGTATTATCTCATTGGTAACCGTTGTGAGATTTTCACGGATCATAAGAGTCTCAAGTACATCTTCACCCAGTTTGAACTCAATCTCCGACAGAGAAGATGGTTGGAGTTGATAAAGGATTACGACCTCATAATCTATTATCATCTAGGAAAAGCCAATGTGGTGGAAGATGCCCTGAGTAGAAAGACGTATTGCAACACCATCTTGGTGCAGAAGAATCAGCCAGAGTTATATGAAGAACTGAAGCACCTGAACTTAGAGATTGTCAACCAGGGTTGTGTGAACGCTTTGGAAGTTCAACCAACTCTTCAGAGTCAGATCAGAGCAAAGCAGTTAGAAGATGAAGACATCCAAGAAATCAAAAAGAATATGAGAAGAGGCAAAGCCCTAGATTTTTCTGAGGATAAGCAAGGAACAGTGTGGTTTGGAGACCGCATTTGTGTACCAGATCAATAGGATATAAAAGAGTCGATTCTGAAAGAAGCTCATGAATCATCATACTCCATTCATCCTACAAGCACCAAGATGTACCAGAACCTAAAGGAAAAATATTGGTGGGTCAGCATGAAGCGCGAAATTGCTGAGTTCGTCACTCGTCGTGATGTTTGTCAGCGAGTCAAGGTAGAGCATCAAAGACCCGCTGGATTGTTACAACCATTACCAATTCCCGAGTGGAAGTGGGAAGAAGTTGGTATGGATTTCATCACTGGACTCCCTATGACCCAATCAGGATATGATTCTATCTGGGTGATAATTGACCGGTTGACTAAAGTAGCTCACTTTATTCAAGTCAAGACCACCTACCAGAGCAGCAAGTTAGCAGAGTTATATATGACCAAGATGGTCTGTCTACACGGAGTACCCAAGAAGATCGTATCCGACAGAGGTTGCCAGTTCACTTCTCGGTTTTGGAAGAGGCTGCATGAAGCCTTGGGAACCAGACTCAACTTTAGTACAGCATATCACCCCAGACAGATGGCCAGACGGAACGCACCAACCAAGTTCTTGAAGATATGCTTCGAGCCTGTGCCCTAGATTATGGAAAAAGTTGGGACAAGAATCTGCCATTTGCAGAATTCTCGTACAACAATAACTACCAAGCCAGTTTGCAGATGGCTCTATTCGAAGCTTTGTATGGTAGAAAATACAGAACTCCGCTCCTTTGGGATCAAGTGGGAGAACATCACTTCTTTGAACCTGAGTTGATCAAAGAAGCTGAAAGTAAGGTAAAAGCTATAAAGGAACACCTGAAAGTGGCTCAATCCCGACAAAAGAGTTATGCTGATAACTGTCGGAGGGAATTAAACTTTGAGGTAGGAGATTTTGTCTATCTCAAAGTTACTCCACTCAGAGCAGTAAGAAGATTCCGAACAAAAGGAAAACTCGCACCCAAATTTGTCGGGCCATACAAGATCTTGGCAAGGCGTGAAGAAGTAGCTTATCAATTGGAGTTGCCAGCAGCCCTGTCAGAAGTGCATAATGTCTTCCATGTGTCACAGTTAAAGAAATGCCTTCGAGTGCCAGAAGACCACACCCTCCTAGAGAGCTGTGACCTTCAAGAAGACCTCACTTATGTGGAGCGACCAATTAAAATTCGGGATGTCGCAGAACGCATTACCAGGAGCAGGATCATCCGATCATACAAGGTGCAGTGGAGCCATCACCCAGAAAGTGAAAACACACGGGAGAAAGAAGAAGACCTCAAGGCTAATTATCCTGACCTATTTGCTGGCCAAGTATGAATCTCAGGGTCGAGATTCCCTTTAAGGGGGGTAGGTTTGTAAAAACCCAAATTTCAAATTCCAGTTGAAAATAAAATTTAAATCATTTTGGTGGTTTTTCTGAATTTTTAAAAGCTTTTACTTAATTAATTTAAAGCTAAACAAATTTATTTGCAAAAGCTATTACCAAATAATAGTTGGAAATATTTTATTTAAATCCAAAATACCTTAGAAAATTTTTGTGAATTTTCTCATAATTTTTGGACTTAATCTACTATTTTCTAAAGCCTATTTGAATTATCAGAATTTAATCAATTAGAAAATCAAAAGAAAAACTCAAATAGAGTTTGGGCCGAAACTTCCTCGGCCTAGCCCATTTCCCTCGTGCACGGCCCGAGCCAGCCCAACTCGCGCCGCCTCTCCCTCTCACTGACAGCGGGGCCCGCTGTCAGTCTCTCTCTCCCTCTCTCACACGCGCCCGTACCAATCCCTATCAACCGGTGGATCAAAATCCAACGGCCATCTTTCGCATAACCTCCGGAGCTCTGAGGACCCAACGCGTGTGGACCATCAGATCTAAATCGGACGGCTCACATGGACCCGTTACTTTCCTATACAATCGTGCCACTGTCGACCGTTCGATCAAAATCGACGCGCCAACGTCATCGTCTTCTTTCCTTTCTTCTTCCCCGCGACCTTCCTTTCTCGCCCGCGCGTCTGCCATTGCCGGCTTTGCAAAACCTTCCATACTCAGCGAAATCCCGATCTAATCCCCACAATCCTGCGCGCATTTAATTTGCCGCATCAAATCGCCTCCGACACGGCTTGATCTCTTCCATCACCACCCCAAGTCCCCCTGATTTCGCCGCGGACCCGCACGGACCTTCGTGCTCTCCACGCCGCCTCGACCACGCCCGCGTTCTATAAATAGGAGCCCCGAGTGCGCCTTGGCCATCGCAACTCAGCGCCACCACCCCGGTACCCTCCTCCTAGCCCCTAGTGCCCTAATTTTGAGTTTCCTCGCCGACGACCGTGAAGGCTTCAACCGTCGATTGCGCCGCCACCAGAGCCGCTTCGCCCTCATTTTCACCACCGCCCGCATCACCTCGTCATCGCGAAGCTAGAGCTCCCACCCATTCGCCGCAAGGACCGCCGGAACCCCTACTTCGTCGTCAACCGCACACCGCCGCCGCCGCCCATCTTCGCCAACGACGAACATCCAGTCACGCCCCGCCACTGCTAGTGTAAGCCTCGAGTTCGCGTTGACCTCCTCTACAAAACGCGAACACCCGTAGGGCTCGCCGCGGCGTAGAACGCCGGCAAGCCACTCACCGGAGCACCGCCAGTCACGGGCTGACGTGGACCAAGCCACGTCGTCGCCACGCACGCGCCACATCAGCCCCAGAGCTGGGTCATCGCACATGTAGACGCCCATGTGGCATACGCGCCAACACTGTAGCGTGGACCGCGTCCACAGTGGACCTTTGACCAGGCATGGACCGGGTCCATTAACCACTACTACAGAAATGGTCTTCACAGACGGTTCAAAAACACCATCATAAACGATTTCGTGAGCCGTCTGAGTCTATGGGTCAGTGATGACATGAGTCATCACAGCGGTTTAAAACTGCTCGCGATAAGAGATTTTCACGCTTCATAAACAAGACGCTCGTGATAGTCGACTATCACGCATTTGGTTTGTGTATAAAACCGTCTATGAAAATCTACTGTCACAAACGGTTTGTATATAAAACTGTCTGTGATAGTCGACTATCACAAACGATTTGTAGATGAAACCGTCTGTGATATCTGATGCATCACAGACGGTTTCTATATTAAACCGCCTGTGATATCTCATGCATCACAGACGGTTTGTAGATTAAACCGTCTGTGAGTGATGATGCATCATAGACGGTATGTCCTAAGGAACCGTCTGTGATATTCTTTTTAGAAACAAGCGCATCCAATTCGCATTCATTTCAGAAACAAGCTAGCACATCCAATTCGCATTCATTTCATAAACAAGCACATCCAATATTCACAAATCAATTAACTAAAATTAACCATTCATGTACATTTACACACATGTACGGTTAAGTTCAATATCTTATCCCAATCAAGTTCAATCTACATTGTGAAAATTCCCATTTGGATTTATAACCTCACAGTTCAAGAATGCAGCAAGGTGTCCTCGAATTTTTATGAGCTGGTTCTGTTCCAACGCAGTTTCCACGATGGTCGCAACCTGTCGCTACGAAGATTAAATTCCTGCATATATAAATTGATAAGTATGATATAATTATTGCATTAAGATTGACAAACCTAAGGATCATTGGTTATCGCGGAACCGATGAGTAGTTCCATGTTGTGGCAAACATAGAATCCACAAAGGTTGCAGGACGGCGGCTACTGGTGGTACTGCAAAAATAGAGAATTGGTTGGTTCGAGAGGCATTACTATGAATTGTTACATAGGATTAATGTGTAGTAATACCGGGAAATTTAGATCGTGTCGCAGGGTCCCTCCCTTGCATATCCCTCCTTTTGGATAGTACATCTTGAATGACCTACGTGATTCCAAAAAGTATTAACCATTGCAAAGGAAGGAAAGACTGTACAATAGAGTTATCTATGGAGGAAATATGTTTACCTGTTGATTAATTCTCAGATAACTGTGAAGTTGTGTGTGGCCCTCTTTAGGGAATCTAGGTATATTACTAAGTTCCGTTTTGGTATAATTACAATTAGAATCCAGTGGAACCTACACAGGTATGTCGCTATGGTCATTAAACCTAAGTTGGTGTTGCTTATAAAGTACAAATCAACAAGTATAGCTACTAGTGCAGCACTTACTCCTAGTTGTAGGGCAAAAGTATGAATTGCTTGTTGCGGTGAGTCAACAATGAGTCCACCACGTAATCCTCGACGAATTGTGCATTCTCCTTGATGGTTTGCTCGCAGACCATGTGCGGGCCGAGGAAACCTACCGGTGAATGCCTTACTTGACAGAATCATGTATCTATATATATATATATATATATATATATATATATATATATATATATATATATATATATATATATATATACAAAAGCAAGGAGTTATATATAACATTTATTGATATTACATGAACATTGACCGTGATTGTACACTTACAGTGTCCAGCATCGCATGAGTGAGACGTCGAAGGAGTCAAGATTGAAGAGATTGAACAAGTCATCGAACATCACCGTGAAGACAGTCTAGAGCCACGTGGTTAAAATGATCCTTCTTGAACTTGACGGTGACACCCGAGTGTCGTTGTTCATCCATCTTGTTGGCCTGTTCCATGTCCATGTACCATGTGTGCAATCTCGTGCAAGCCAATCCTATGGTAGGGCTATCTAACCTCTCGATCAACGGCTTGCCTAGCATGAATTTTCGGCCAATGGCAAGAAGGGTACATCGTAATAGAGTCGGCCGCCTTCGACGGCCCTTCCCCTCGCTTTGTAGTATATGTCGACTTCACGAGAGTCTGCTGAGCATGAGGTGTAGATGCACCTGATGCACCGGACTCTTGCCGCTTCGGTGCAGTTAGCTCTGGTACAGATACTTCCTGTGAAGTTGGCACCGGTGCAAGTAGCTCCAGGCAGATGTCTTTCTTGGGCCACTGGATGAATGCTCCAATGGCTTACCTAAAGTCACGATCTCGTTGTTTTGGGGGCTTCTCCAGCTAGACGACCTCGAAATTGGCATAAACACCGTCCACATTCACTTTTGCGAAACGTGGTGTTATATTTACACCGTGCAGCAAGGCCCCGACACCGGATGGATGCACCTGGCCCAACCAGCATCCAGGGCAATATAGCCACATCTCACTTGGAGCTTGCACTTCGTAGCCCCCTACATAACGATACAAAATTAGCTACTCCAACAGGCCTATCAATGGATCAAGCATTCCAGGGATAATAATTATTACCTGGATGTCATCAACAGGAAATCTGTTATCGATTTCTAAGTTATGGTTGGATGCGCAGCTACTTGGACGTTTAGGGGGGGGCTAGCTAGCATAGTAACAGCGGGGGCTTCCAACTGATTTGTGAGGGATGCACGAATCTCCTCTCATATGACATCCCGCATCTCTTCTCTGAGCGATGCACAAATCTCCTCTCGTATCTTTGCTTCGCGCTCGGCTTTGGCTCTCTTCCTACTCCGTTACGTCTCGGAGTCCTTTGAGAATCCTTTGTTCCAATCAACATAAAGACCAATGCCTCTTGTGCGACCCGGATGCTCCTTGTTTCCCAGGGCCGCGGAGAGTATATCTCTCTCCCTGTCTGCCTGGAATGAGCCTTAGGAAGATTGTGCAGTACTCAACTCTTCCTGTAAGTGCCCGACATGTTATTTCACTTTCTATGAAGTTATCGAGTAATTACACACTAGGTAGTTCGATATCTTACCATGCGTTGGAACACTTCCATGTCTGCGGGGTTTGGAAAGGAGACGACCCCCGAAGACGAGGTAGATAACCTCGCCTTTAGCCACTGTTGGGAACGCTCATCAGCGATGCTGGCAAATGGCGGGGAGGCATCCAACTACCGTGCACGCTCGTTCTGATCCCTCCATTGCGCAATTTTACCCGCATACCCAGCGGTGCCGAGTCTATGGGGGTGCGTGTTTTTTGTCTGGAGGGCCCTGTGCGCCTCACTTTGAATCCTAAAATCATCTGTCTTCTTCTTCTCCACAAAGTCTTCCTAGTACTCCACCACGAACGGATACTTCTGGAAGGGCGTCAAATCCTTCTCTATGTAATCCTTGATAAGCGTGCTCTTGAAGTTCCTCCACACTTTGCATGCCACTAGCAACGCGTATCGTTGCACAGAGGCCTTGTGTTCTTCTGGTATCTCGAACCATTTAAAATTTTCCTTCAGCACCACAGCTTTGTGATTTTTAACTTTGGTGTACTCCTTCCACGAATCATAGGTGATCTTGACCCGTTCGCGTGTAAATACTCCGACCGTTGTTCGGAATGCGGCCGCTGCTCGGGGAGGACTCAAAGGGGCCCCAGACACATGAACTCTCGTGATGATAAATCGACCCTCTGGCCTTTTCGATATTCCTCTTTCCTTGCGCTTGGATTTTCTAGAGGATGGTGTAACAGCCCTAACTTAGGGTTTGTATTTCCAATGTAAAATTTTGAGGAGGAATAAAAACTTTTGTTGCCTCTTCAAATCATTTGGAAGTTTTCCAAATTTTCCCTAGCAATTTCCATTTTCTAGAATTAAATTCTTGTGAATGGAAATTGTTGTCAGCAAATTCTTAGCTTTCAAACTTGTGATCATCCTCTGAAATTATTTTCCTATCATCTTGATCATCCTATCTACCTCCCTGAATTATTTCACAATTTTTAGATTTTATTTGCTATTTCAAATGGCCAAGTCAAACTAGTTGAAAATCTGGTCAAACCCTAGGTCAGCATGCTTGTGAATTTTCTGCAGAACTTTTCATTGCGTAAAAAGTTCTGGAAAATTTATGCAATGTTGTTCTCTGTCTCAAGTAGCTACCATAAAAATTTCGAAATTTTTGGAGCTCAGGAGCTACCTCTAAAAATTCCCCAAACCTTCTCTGTCTTTTAAATCAAATTCTAAAAGCACTGTTCCTCGGGCCCGAACCCAACTCAGGCTCGAGTCCGACTCGTACCACTTGACTCGGTCGCGTCAACTAAACGCATCGCGCATGAGTCCAATCGATCGTGGCCGTCCGATGCGTATCGAGCGATCCACGTGGCGCGCATGCAACCGACTGTCCGAATGCATACATCAATCTCGACCGCCCATCTCGGATCCAACGGCCGAGTGAAATGGTCGAGTCAAACCACCGGTTTGCGCCAGACTTGACTCGGGCTCGCGCCATTTTATTTCAGCCGCGGCGGGCCTCTTGTCGTCGTCACCTACCTCGCTCGAGTCTTGAAGCCGCGGCGGCATGATGCGCGCCACCTCGCCTCGCCGCCCATTCTCGTTTCCTCGCGCTTCACCTCGGCGCATCACCCGCTGCTAGCCCATGCCTGTGCAGCGTAACGCCGTCATCTACCTCTTTGTCTCGCCGCTTTTCTTCCTTGCATCTCGGTGCGAGAAGCTCCGCCTCTTGTTTCCTCCGCCTCGCCCCTACTAAGCTCACCCAAAGCTCCTCTTCCTTCTTTAGACACCATTGAGCGATCCCCTATCACTCATTGCTCCTTCGAGCTCAATTCATAGTTGTGCTCGAGCTCTAGTTCACAACACTGTCACACCGCCGTGTCAACACCACAACCAGTGAAGCTCATCTTCTCCTTTTCGCGTCAGATCGTGTTCCAGACTCCTATCATGTCTTTCCCTCAACTAATTTGAAGTTTTATTCTCAGGAGCCGTTGAATTTTGGTGTCCCCCTTCTTCGGCCGAAAGTTGGGTTTTTCGTCCCCATCTCCGGTGAGTTAGTTCCTAGAGCAATTGCTCGCGCTAGCACCATCTAGTGCACTCACTCGAGCTACCTCCATCTCTCTTTTCCTCTATTGTTGCTCGTGTTGTTCCTTCGCCGTTAACCACCTTGCGCCGCGTGGGCTCGCCGCCGGGCCATCTCCGCGACCTCTTGAGCTCCACGTCATTCCTGAGTTCTGGTAACTCACCGATGCCCATCTTGCGCTGCTAAATTTCATTGTCTTCCTCTGCGTGCAGCCGCATTTTATCAACTCCATCGCCGCCGCCGTGCTCGTCGCGCGCCACCTCGGTGCATCTCGGTGCCGCGACCACCCTTGGCTTCAAAGAACCTCGGCGACCCATTTTGGCCGTCGCGACACCCGCGCCGCCACTCCTTCATCGGCGTCGAATCCAGTCGAGCCTCTGTTCTTCCTTGTGTTCCTCGGTCGTTGTGGTGACGGTGGGACCCACCTCCTGAGGGTTTGCGATTAGTCGCTTATCATGTTTATGATTGTTCATTAGTTCACTCTCATGCATGATCAAAGTTAGTAATTGAGGTTTGAAGGTATTTTAGTGCAAGTTTCCTGTAGCTTTTCTCTCGTTGTCGAGTTTAGTTGTTGTCGATGGCGAAAATTGGTTCATACTTGCTAATTAGGTCTTGTTAGACTTGAAGATTTCCTTAGGAAGTAGCGTTTGGCAAGGGATTATGTTAGTTAGTAATTCTAGATTTCAAAACTCCTGTTGCCATGTTTGATCATAAGGGATAGTTAATTTGTTCATTTTATTGTCTCTGTATTTTTGCTTTATCAAGACATTAAAATTTGGAGTAGTAGCATGCTGAATTTTGATAACCTTACAATATGTTGGTATGTTGCTTAGGTGTGTTAGTAGCTGAAATTTTATTAAAGCCCATCCTTAATTAGAAAATTGTTAGCATCCAATAGTTGGCTAATTATTTAGTTAGTGTTTTTAATACCTTCTTGTAGGTTACAGGCTCTCAACTAATAATGGTTGTTTTGGAGTAGCTAGTTGTTTTTGATGTGTTAACTTGATGATTAAATAATAGATGTGCACACAATCACCTTCAAGTCATCCCATAGTTTAAATCATGCTAGAGGTTTGATTTTGTGATTAACCTAGCAAATAAGTGAGTGGGTCTTTGTAGCGCTTAATTGTCATTCTTTTGTGATGGTTTAGCCTCTGTGTATAAAATGGTGTTTGTATTTGATCTTTGAGTCTTGCGGTGTTATTCGTTCTTATTATTGCTTTTGTTCAATCGTTAGGATTCGATATTTGCGGCAACCACGAGGACGATCCTCCGCACCATATTGAGCAACGCGAAATGACAAGCGCTTTGATCATGTTAAATCCCAATATTTTAAAGTCTAATATTTTGTTTCAACTGTATGTATGCATCGCTAATTTGTGTTAAATTGAGTAGTTAAATCCGTAGTCGTGCATATCCTGTAGACAAAATATTGATCTCTACTACCCGAGCCTAGGTTATTTCTTTGTGATTAGAGGTCGCTGGATGATCTCTTGTCACTTAGTAGATCCGGGTCAACTTGCTTAGACATGCTTAGCTATCGGTAGAACTGGGCGGTTATCGACTTTAGTCGGTAACCTTGATCACATAAAATCTACTATAACTTTGTGTTTCAAGATCTTTCTTTGTGTTTAATTGCAAAACTAAAAATGAAAACAAAAATGATTTAGACGCGGGCACAATGGTAAGATTGGTGTGATCTTTTGGGTGTGACTGGAAAGGTGCCCGGGTCAATCAAGGACCGAACATCTTGTGAGTGAATTTTTATCCGAGCATTTCAGGCGCTAACCACACTAGAGGGTATGGGACCTCTCTTGACCTAGTACTTTGGCGTGTATTGGTCCCGTCGCAGGAGGTCGCAGGAGGGATGGAGGTGGGAGCATGGTAGTTGTCCAAAAGCTTTATCCCGAGTGGGTAGTTGTCTTTCGGGCTTTACCATGTAGCGTATGGGTTTCTATCCATACGAGCGGCTCGGGTTGATACACAATATTGGAAACAGTCTCGTAGGACTTAGCTGTGCAGCATACCTTTGGAAGTGTGCTTTGGCTTAAAGGCGATGCGAGGTGTGGGTGCGATGGTACACCTGCGAGGTTAAAACTATTCGAATAGCCTCGCCCTAGGTGATGGACACGCTTGGGTAAGCTTTTCAAGAGTTAGACTACAACATTTAAATTAAAACTTGATGGGTGATGCGAATGCGGGATTCGTGCTATTGTTGTGGTGACTATTGGGATAGTCACTTCTAGGTTGTTTTATCTTTCGCTTTTGTTATTAATATCCGCATCGTTATTTCAATCTTAAAATGAATTGCAAACTTGCCTTCAAACCGTATTACACTATTGCAAATAAAGTTGGCTTTATGCAAATAAAACATATGGCCTCCACTAAACAAGCCCGCATGTAGCATATGAGCAGTGCGCTAGTTCACACGTCTGTCTTGCGGTACAAAGACAATCTTTGTACTCGGGTGCTTTGCTTGATGTTTTGGTTGCAGAGGAGGAAGGTGAGCCTCGGGGCCTCACTACGTGAGTGTCTTTGTCGCCGTGGGTGACGACTAGTCTTGGCGGTCGGTCGGATGCCTTGTGGGTTAAAGGCACACCGATTGGCTTTGTTTATAGCCATCTTATGGCACTTTTGCTTCCGCTATCGTTCTTGTCTATTTGTGTATCTTGTGGCCAGTCGGCCATTATCTGTAATATTGTTACTATTTGTTTATCTTCCGTTTGTAGTGTAATGTTTGGACTCTATGTTTTGAATGGAGTTGATGTCTAATTTTGTAACGAGGTGCGTATCTTGCTTTAGGAAGTATACATATCTCGAGGATCGCTTTATTTGATTTGTGATGCTAGGACCAGGTGGTTGGTTAAGCATTACAAGCCAAATAAACTGGGGTCCTCACAAAGTTGGTATCAGAGCCATTCTGACCGTAGCAACCCAAGCATAGTCGTCTTTAGGATATTTTGAAAAAGCTTAATTTCAAAGTATAAAAGGGTTTATGAAAACCTAGGCGATCCTCCATTTTACTCCTTACCTATCTTAGCCTTCTACTCTTATCTTACTCTAATTTGAGTTTAAAACTTGGTTTCCCCTTTCCTTTCAAAGATAGTTGCTACCGTAGAATCAGTCTTTGGGAGAACCATAGAGAATTAGTCTAATTAAAAATTGTGGGGGCATAAGGGTAAGATATGTATGAGTTTGCTAAGTATCTGACTTTTGTCAATTGGTTTTGTAACTTAAAAGTCTTGTGTTGGTTTTGTCTTTGTTAGTAAGCTATTTGCGTGAGGTTGTCGACTTCGTGTTTCCGGCTATTGTTAACTTGTCTTAGTGAACCAGGATGGCGGGAGAACGCGTGGCGATCAGCAGCTGGTCATGATGAGGAGCTTCCTCCTCAGACCATGGTCGAGGTTCTCGCCGAATCGAGCGAACCGCATGGACCGACGCGCATCTTGGAGGTTATTGCTAGGAATACCTCCACTCCCGCCGATGGTGGCGGCCACCGACTCGCGGGGACTTGCGAGTTCCTTCGCACCTGCCGACTTTCTCCGCCCGAGGACCCTCGATGCGGATGATTGGTGTGCATGGTTGAGCGGAAGCTCAACATAGCTCGATGCCAGCGCGAGACAAGGCACTCTTCGCGTCCCACCGCGAGGGCGGCACTCTCATGGTGGGAGAACTATCTCGCCATGCGGCCGTGGGCCATGTGGTCGCGTGGGAGGAGTTCGGTCGCTTTTAGTCGGGCCCACATCCCGGATGGCCCGATGAAGTCAAGAAAAGGAGTTCCTCGCGCTCAAGCAGGCGCAAATCGCGACGAGTACATGCGAGTTCAATCATCGGCTCGTTATGCTCGGGGAGGTGGCCTCGATGAGGCTAAGCGGAGAAATTTATGGATGGCTTGTCAGAAGACTCTGAGGACAAGCTATCCATTGTGGACTTCTCGACTTTCGAGCCTTGGTAGATAAGGCCATTGTTGCAGAGCATAAGGCAAAGGCGTCGGCGAGTCCGCAGCGCAAATGGGAGCGCATCGGTCTACTCACACCACCTCGTTCGTCCTCGGTGAGGCAAAGCACCGATGGACCGTTCTTTTGCTCCACCGGCGCGAGACCATCTGCACCTCCTCGCCCACCGCAGTCGTGTTTCACCACGTGCGCTGCGATCCAGCGAGCAGCGGCCTCGCAACCGGCGGCGAGGTGACTTGTTTTCGCCACAACAAGGGTCATTATGCGAATGCACGCCTCGAGTGTTGCGGCAGCCCCTCGTCCTAATGGAGGACGCGGGCGAGAGCGATCACCCACCGACCGTAAGATTATCGAGAAGACCGAGGTGCGGCGGCCGAGTGAACCACCTTTCACCGAGGAGGCTCGGGGCGCGGATGTCGTGATTGGTACACTTCTTGTTAATTCGCCCCGCTGCAGATTATTTGATTACGAGCATCGCATTCTTTATTTCAAGATCATTTGCTGCTGCTAGTGGTCTTCACCGTGTTCCTTTGGAAGTTCCTTTACTCATCCGCTCTCGGGTCGGAAATGAGAGCCGATTCTGATGTCGGGATGTTCCTATCATAGTTGAAGGAGTGGGATTTTGGCAAATCTCGCTTACCAATCGATTCGGAGTCTGGATGTGATTCTTGGCATGGATTGGTTGTCCCAACACTTGGGGCAAATCGATTGTGCGGGAAGATTGTCTATCTTACCAGCCCTTCGTGAGCAAGTCGGGTTTCGCCACGCCTTCAGGCCCGTGTCTATGTGCATTAGAAGCAAAGCCACCTTGCAAATTCAAGATGTTCCCATAGTATCGACTTTGTGGATGTTTTCCGATGATTTACAGGATGCCTCGGTTCGAGACCTTGAGTTTGGCATTGAGTTGCTGCCCGTGCAGCTCCGATTTGAAGCGCCGTATCGGATGCCTCCCAATGAGCTAGAAGAATTGAAGAAGCAGCTTGGTGAGCTCCAAGCAAAGGGTTTCATCCGTCCCAGCTTCATCTCCTTGGGTTGTCCGTGATCTTTGTGAAGAAGAAGGACAAGACTTTGCGCATGTGTTGATTACCGTCCTCTCAATGAAGTGACGGTGAAGAACAAATATCCTCTCGCCCGCATTGATGATCTTTTTGACGGCTTGTCCGGGCTCGGTGTTCTCAAGATTGATCCGAGATCGGGCTATCATCAAGTCGGATCGGTGAGGATATTCGAAGGCTTTCACTACTCGTTATGGCTGCATTTAGTACACCGCCATGTCTTCGGTTTAACCAATGTTCCAACTTTGTTCATGAACCTTATGAATTCATATTCATGGAGTATTTGGATAAATTTGTGGTGGTCTTTATTGATGACATTCTTATCTATTCCAAAGCTGACGAGCATCTTCGAGCATCTCAAGATTGTTTTGGGCAAGTTGCGGGAGCATCACCATGTATCGAAGTTCAAGAAATGTGAGTTCGTTGAAGGAAGTGGCATTTTGGGCCATGTTCTTTCAGCCGAGGAATAGCTGTAGATCCCAAACAAAGTCGATGTTCTATCTTGGGCAGCCAAGTCGATCCATCGATGTGCGGAGTTTTCTTGGTTTAGCGGGCTACTATCGCCGCTTTATCGAGAACTTCTCCAAAATCGCAAAGCCAATGACCGAATTGCTCAAGAAGGACAAGAAGTTTGTGTGGTCCTCTGCAGATGAGAGCTGTGGAGCTCAAACAATGATTGACTTCACCCCTATCCTTACTCTTCCCGATATCCACAAGAGCTTGATTTTTATTGCGATGCCTCGTCGAGGACTTGGTGTGTCCTTATGCGAGAAGGCAAGGCGGTTGCCTATGCATCCAGCGATTGAGACCTCACGAGCTCAATTATCCCACCCATGATTTAGAGTTGGTCTGTGGGTGCATGCACTCAAGATTTGGCGGCATTATCGATCGGTAACGCTTTGTGAGGTGTATTCGATCACAAGAGCTTGAAATACTGTTCACCCGCCGGTCCAACCTCGGGCAAAGGAGATGGTTGGAATTGATCAAAGATTATGACATGGGTATTCGGTATCATCTCCGGCAAGGCCAGCGTGGTTGCCGATGCACTTAGCCGAAAGGTGTATTGCAATACTCGATGATCCAAGAGCGACAGCGGCACTTCTTGCGAGTTTCAGGCGTCTCAACTTGTTTGGTTGAGCATGGTTCCCTTATCGCCTTGGTTGTGCAACCAACCTTGTGGATCAAGTCAAGGCAAAGACGATCGGATATCGGTGTGAACCGGGTCAAGCGAGAATATCAAGGATGGGATAGCGGTGTTTCTCGGAAGATGAGCACGGTGTCGTATGGTTTGGCGGCTTGTGGTCCCAAAGGTCCCGAGTTGCGGGATTTGATTCTTCAGAGGCCCATGATTCGCCTTTGTCTATTCATCCGGGGCCACCAAAATGTACCAAGATCTGCGTCGAGAGATTCGGTGGACTCGCATGAAGCGAGATTGCGAGTTGTGGCGGATGTGACATATGTTGTCGCGTGAAGGCGAGCATCGGCGTCGGCGAGTCTCCTCCACCCTTGCCTATACCGAGTGGAAGTGGGATTACGTAGGCATGGATTTTATCACTGGTCTACCCGTACTTCTTGAGGAAGGATGCTATACGGGTTGTTATCGATCGATTGTGAAGGTAGCGCACTTCCTGCCGGTACTTATCACTCTCAATGTCGATCGATTGGCGGATCTCTATATCTCCGCATTGTGAGCTTGCATGGTGTGCCACGAGCGATTGTGTCGGATCGTGGCTCTCTTTTCACTTCGGCTATAGCACAGTTCACGAGGAAGCCATGGGGACCCGTCTTTCTTTCAGCTCACCTATCATCCTCGGTGATGGATGGTGACGGCGGAAGTCAACCAAGTTCTTGAAGATATGCTCCGTGCTTGTGTTCTTTCCTATGGGAAGAATTGGGAGAAGTGCCTACCGCTGCGGGTTCTCCTACAACAACGACTTCCAGCTATTCTCGGTATGGCACCGTTTGAGGCTTTGTATGGGAGGCGTCTGAGAACCCCATTGAACCGGTCGGAGGCGGGAGAGCAGGTTCTTTGGCCCGATTCCATCAATGAAATTTGAAAGTCAAGTGCGATTGATTCGTGAGCACTTGCGCGTGGCTCGATCGAGCGAAAGAGCTATGCGGTCGGCGTCGCCGTGAGTTGAGTTTCGGCCAATGACTTTGTGTATCTCAAAGTTTCACCTCACGAAGGGACATCGTCGTTTCGGTGTCAAGGGCAAACTAGCTCCTCGATATGCCGGACCGTATCGCGTCGTCAAGAAAGTGGGAGCCGTTGCATACGATTGAGTTACCGGCTACACTTGAAGGGTGCATGATGTTTTCCATGTCACAATTGAAGAAGTGCCTCCGTGTTCGGTTGAGGAAACACCATTGGAAAATATCGATGTGCGGAAGATCATCTTATCGTGGCGTCCGTTCGTATCCTCGAAGAAGGCGAGCGAGCGAGGAACCGGGTGATCAAGTTCCTCAAAGTTCAGTGGTCAAACCACTCAGAGGATGAAGCTACGTGGGAGCGGGAAGATCGTCTCGGCGAGATTACAGTCCTTCTTCTCAAGTGATCGAAATCTCGGGCGAGATTCACATGAGAGATTTGTAACAGCCCTAACTTAGGTTTGTATTTCCAATGTAAAATTTTGAGGAGGAATAAAAACTTTTGTTGCCTCTTCAAATCATTTGGAAGTTTTCAAATTTTCCTAGCAATTTCCATTTTCTAGAATTAAATTCTTGTGAATGGAAATTGTTGTTAATAAATTCTTAGCTTTCAAACTTGTGATCATCCTCTGAAATTATTTTCCTATCATCTTGATCATCCTATCTACCTCCTGAATTATTTCACAATTTTAGATTTTATTTGCTATTTCAAATGGCCAAGTCAAACTAGTTGAAAATCTGGTCAAACCCTAGGTCAGCATGCTTGTGAATTTTCTGCAGAACTTTTCATTGCGTAAAAGTTCTGGAAAATTTATGCAATGTTGTTCTCTGTCTCAAGTAGCTACCATAAAAATTTCAGAAATTTTGGAGCTCGGAGCTACCTCTAAAATTCCCCAAACCTTCTCTGTCTTTTAAATCAAATTCTAAAAGCAACATTCTCGGGCCCAACCCAACTCGGGCTCGAGTCCGACTCGTACCACTTACTTCGGTCGCGTCAACTAAGCGCACAGCGTGAGTCCAATCGATCGTGGCGTCCGATGCGGATCGAGCGATCCGCGTCGCGCGCGCAGCCGACTGTCGAATGCATACATCAATCTCGACCGTCCATCTCGGATCCAACGGTCGAGTGAAAATGGTCGAGTCAAACCACCGGTTTGCGCCGCCTTGACTCGGGCTCGCACCATTTTATTTACATGCTGGCGGCGGGCCCCTCTTGTCGGTCGTCACCTACCTCTCGTTCAGTCTTGAGTGCGTGGCGGCATGCATCGCGCCACCTCGCCTCGCCGTCCATTCGGTTTCCTCGCGCTTCACCTCGGCGCATCACCCGCGCTAGCCCATGCCCAGTGCGGCGTGTCGCCGTCATCTACCTCTTTGTCTCGCGCTTTTCTTCCTTGCATCTCGGTGCGAAGCTCCGCCTCTTGTTTCCTCGCCTCGTCCCTACTTAAAGCTCACCCAAAGCTCCCTCTTCCTTCTTTAGACACCATTGGCGATCCCTATCACTCATTGCTCCTTAGAGCTCAATTCATAGTTGTGCTCGAGCTCAGTTCCTGTAGTGCCGCCACCGCCGTGTCAACACCACAACCGGTGAAGCTCATCTTCTCCTTTAGCGTCGGATCGTGTTCAGGACTCCTATCATGTCTTTCCTCAACTAATTTGAAGTTTTATTCTCGGGAGCCGTTGAATTTTGGTGTCCCCTTCTTGGTAGAAAGTTGGGTTTCGTCCCCATCTCGTTGAGTTAGTTCCTAGAGCAATTGCTCGCGCTTCTTCCATCTAGTGCACTCACTCGAGCTACCTCCATCTCTCTTTTCCTCTATTGTTGCTCGAGTTGTTCCTTCGTCGTTAACCACCTTGCGCTCGCAGGTGGGCTCGTCGCGGGCCATCTCCGTGACCTCTTGAAACTCGCGTCATTCGGTGAGTTCTGGTAACTCACGATGCCCATCTTGCGCTAAATTTCATTGTCCTCCTCTCAGTGCGGCCGCATCGCCTCACCTCAACTGCCGCGCGTGCTCGTCGCGCGCCACCTCGGTGCATCTCCGGCGCTTCGCGACCACCCTTAGCCCGGCAACCTCAGGCGACCCATTTTGGCCGTCGCGACGGCGCGCCACTCCTCCTTCATCGGCGTCGAGTCGAGTCGAGCCTCTCTGTTCTTCCTTGTGTTCCTGTCTTTGTTGTGGTGGGCAGTGGGACCCACCTCCCCGAGGGTTTGCGATTAGCGCTTATCATGTTTATGATTGTTCATTAGTTCACTCTCATGCATGATCAAAGTTAGTAATTGAGGTTTGAAGGTATTTTAGTGCAAGTTTCCTGTAGCTTTTCTCTGTTGTCGAGTTTTAGTTGTTGTCGATGGCGAAAATTGGTTCATACTTGCTAATTAGGTCTTGTTAGACTTGAAGATTTCCTTAGGAAGTAGCGTTTGGCAAGGGATTATGTTAGTTAGTAATTCTAGATTTCAAAACTCTGTTGCCATGTTTGATCATAAGGGATAGTTAGTTTATTCATTTATTGTCTCTGTACTTTTGCTTTATCGGTACATTAAAATTTGGAGTAGTAGCATGCTGAATTTTGATAACCTTACAATATGTTGGTATGTTGCTTAGGTGTGTTAGTAGCTGAAATTTTATTAAAGCCCATCCTTAATTAGAAAATTGTTAGCATCCAATAGTTGGCTAATTATTTAGTTAGTGTTTTTAATACCTTCTTGTAGGTTACGTGCTCTCAACTAATAATGGTTGTTTTGGAGTAGCTAGTTGTTTTGATGTGTTAACTTGATGATTAAATAATAGATGTGCACACAATCACCTTCAAGATCGTCCATAGTTTAAATCATGCTAGAGGTTTGATTTTGTGATTAACCTAGCAAATAAGTGAGTGGGTCTTTGTAGCGATTAATTGTCATTCTTTTGTGATGGTTTAGCCTCTGTGTATAAAATGGTGTTTGTATTTGATCTTTGAGTCTTGCGGTGTTATTCGTTCTTATTATTTGTTTTGTTCAATCGTTAGGATTAGATATTTGCGGCAACCACGAGGGCGATCCTCCACACCATATTGAGCAACGGCGGCCGAGCAAGCGATTTGATCATGTTAAATCCCAATATTTTAAAGTCTAATATTTTGTTTCAGCTGTATGTATGCATCGCTTAATTTGTGTTAAATTGAGTAGTTAAATCCGTAGTGCATATCACGTAGACAAAATATTGATCTCTACTACACTGAGCCTAGGTTATTTCTTTGTGATTAGAGGTATTGGATGATCTCTTGTCACTTAGTAGATCGAGTCAACTTGTTAGACATGCTTAGCTATCGGTAGAAGCTAAGCGGTTATCGACTTTAGTCGGTAACCTTGATCTATAAAATCTACTATAACTTTGTGTTTGACATCTTTCTTGTGTTTAATTACAAAACTAAAAATGAAAACAAAAATGATTTAGGCAGCGGGCACAATGGTAAGATTGGTGTGATCTTTTGGGTGTGGTGGAAAGGTGCCGGTCAATCAAGGACCGAACATCTTGTGAGTGAATTTTTATCGGGCATTTGGCGTGCTAACCAAACTAGAGGTATGGGACCTCTCTTGACCTAGTACTTTGGCGTGTATTGGTCCCGTCGCGAGGAGTCGCGGGAGGGATGGAGGTGGGAGCATGGTAGTTGTCAGAAAAGCTTTATCACGAGTGGGTAGTTGTCTTTCGGCTTTACCATGTAGCGTATGGGTTTCTATCCATCGAGCGGCTCGAGGTTGATACACAATATTGGAAATAGTCTGCGTAGGACTTAGTTGTGCAGCATACCTTCTAAGTGTGCTTTGGCTTAAAGGCGATGCGAGTGTGGAGTACGATGGTACACCCCTGCGGGGTTAAAAACTATTCGAATAGCCTCGTCTAGGTGATGGACACGCTTGGGTAAGCTTTTCAAGAGTTAGACTACAACATTTAAATTAAAACTTGATGGGTGAGTGCGAATGCAGGATTAGTGCTATTGTTATAGTGACTATTGGGATAGTCACTTCTAGGTTGTTTATCTTTAGCTTTTGTTATTAATATCCGTCTTGTTATTTCAATCTTAAAATGAATTGCAAACTTGCCTTCAAAGCTGTATTACACTATTGCAAATAAAGTTGGCTTTATGCAAATAAAACATATGGCCTCCACTAAACAAGCTGCATGTAGCATATGAGCAGTCGCTGGTTCACCGCGTCGATCTTGCGGGTACAAAGACAATCTTTGTACTCGGGTGCTTTGCTTGATGTTTTGGTTGCGAGGAGCAAGGTGAGCCTCGGGGGCCTCATACGTGAGGCTGTCTTTGTCGCCGTGGGTGACGACTAGTCTTGGCGGTCGGTCGGATGCCTTGTGGGTTAAAGGCACACCGATTGGCTTTGTTTATAACCATCTTATGGCACTTTTGCTTCATTGTCGTTCTTGTCTATTTGTGTATCTTGTGGCACATCGGCCTATATCACGTAATATTGTTACTATTTGTTTATCTTCCGTTTGTAGTATAATGTTTGGACTCTATGTTTTGAATGAGTTGATGTCTAATTTTGTAACGAGTCGTATCTTGCTTTGCAGGAAGTATACATATCTCGAGATCGATTTATTTGATTTGTGATGCTAGGACCGGTGGTTGGTTAAGCATTACAAGCCAAATAAGCGGGGTCCTAACAGATGCTTTATCGGACGCATGAAGCGGCGATGTGAAGAATGGCGGGCGACATCTTCACGAAATAGAAGTCTGTCACAAATCAACATATTATCATAAGATTCTCAAGCCCACTACACCACATTTCAAAGCCAAGCAATGCCGTGATACTCACGAACACGGGCAGCGAGGCGGCGTCGAAGGAGGAGGGTCTTGGGTTCGAAGCGGCCGCTCGTGCTCGGGAAGGAGGCGGCGGGCTCGGGGGAGGAGGCACGCCGGGCTCAAGGAAGAGGCGGCGGGCTCGGGGGAGAAGGCACGCCGAGCTCAAGGAGGCGGCGGGGCGGGCTCAGGGGAGGAGGCAAGCGAGCTCGGGGAGGTGGTGTTGGAGAAACTTAATCGTTTAAGTATGCGGCAAACCCTAAGTTTGAATGTAAATAGGGTTTGACATCACGAGACGGTTCTAATAAATAACGAATGCGTGATATATGTATCCTGAATGGGTTGTATATGGAACGTCAGTGATATACGCCTTATCACGAGCGGGTTGTATATGGGCGAAATGCGCGATATATCTTATCAGAGCGGGTTTTATATGGAACCGTGCAGCGATATCTACTATATCACGAGCGGGTTGTATATGGAACCATCGTGTTGTATCGCGCGATATCACGTCAGGGTTTTACATGGAACCGTTTGTGATATAAAATCATGATCGGTTTGTTGTGAGAACCGTTTGAGATATTCTTTTGTATTGCTAAATCTATTTACATTTATTGGCTAGCCTCGGAAATGGAGTTTTGGACACTATTGACCCCATGAGACCACCTAAATTCCTAAAGTAGCCCTTCTAGCCACAGATTCCAATTTGACCCTCTCTCTCCTCTGTGCTGCAGTCGGACTGTGTGAGCCTGCTGCACTACTGCTGTCCCACTACAGCTGCGAGCACACATTGCCGTCCCCACGGCGGCCCACACTGCCGCCGTCCCACCGCTGACAAGTCACTGCTGCCGTCCCTGCAACGGCATGTCCTCTCCCCGCACGCAAATCCAAGCAAAGAGAAAATCTATTTAAAAATATTTTTTGAGGAATTTTTAAATGTAGCTAATGAGCTCAAAAAAATATGAAATTTTTTAGAGCCTCCGAGCATAGTGTGCTTTCTTGTGTAATTTTTTTGAGAATTTTATCACTCTGATTTTGTCTCTAAAATTCATTTAAATATCTGTTTGTAGGAATTTTAGAGAAAAATCGTAGCTGCTAAATTCTGAAAAATACACAATAAATTACACTATGTCGGGAGGCTCAAAAAACTTTTCATAATTTTTGAGCTCATTTGCTATATTTAAAAATTCTCAAATATTCTTAAATAGATTTTCTCTCTCACTTAGATTTGCGTCTTGTGAGAAGACTAACTGTGTGTGGACGGCGTGGCAGTAATGCTCTTGTCGCGCGGCGGCGAGTGCTGGCTGCGGTGCCGTGTAGCGAGAGGAGAGAGGGCCAAAGTGGAATTGCTGTGACTAGAAGCTACTTTGAGGAAAGTGGTCTCATGGAGCAATAGTGTCCAAATTTCAGAAATGCTAGTCATGCCCTCTGAAATAGCGAGAAACACAACAAGTACATGTATACATCAATTCACATTCATTTGAAACAAGCACATCTATTTCACAAATTGGATATGACACATTCTCATATACATAAATGCAAATTCACACATATGACACGTTCTCATATACATAAATACAAATTCACATGTGACACATATTCTCATATACATAAATGCAAATTCGAACATATGACACATAAACATTTCATTGATTATTCCACTTGCTTATCTCCTTTAAAATTAGCCCTTCACGATGATCGGCGCATATGTAGCTAGTTTACGTCACGTCGTTCTTCCTCGACCCTTATGCCGTTTCCGAAAGGAGGCAACTCGTCAAATTGATTGTATTCTTCCTCGTCCACTACATTCTCAACTCCGACAATCCTCCTTTTTTCATGAAGAACTACATGGCGCTTCTTATTTGCCTGGTCGGTTACATAGAAGATTTGAACAACTTGGTTAGCGAGTACGAATGGTTCGTCTTTGTATCCAACACGTTCGAGGTCCACGGTAGTGACGTTGTACCTATCGACCTTCACCTGTGGGAGATGGACCCAACGGCACCGATATAGTGGGATCTTGAAAAGCACATAGTCAAGCTCCCAAATCTCCTCTATGAACCCATAGTAGGAGCTCCTCAACCTATCGGTACTAAATGCATCTATACAGACACCGCTGTTCTGGTTAGTGTTTTTCATATCCTGAGCCTGCGTATAGAATGTGTACCCATTTATGTTGTATCCTTGCCATGTCACAACTGTAAATGTTGGCCCTTTTGCCAACCATGTCAGCATATCACTTGACTAGCTCGTAGCGAGTCGTTCCTTCAACCATTGGTTGAACCATTTGTTGTCTTTGTCTCGTGATCCAAACATCGCGCTCTGGATTACATTGCGAAACACGTCCTTGTCTTGAGTCGATATCTGAGGACACTTGGTCATGTGTTGCAAGACCGTGAAATGGGCTTCACTTCTTACCCTTTTATCCCGACAAGTTTTAATTGAATTTACCTCTCATTTTCAGCACTTTTTACTAATTAAAAGCTAGCTGTCCAGAAATTCTTGCTTGCTGTCCAGGTTTCTTTCTTCAAGCTCTTGGCTGAAGTCTTCACTTCCAGTATCTCCTAATCTTCGCTCCAAAACAACCAAGACTCAATTTAAAGCTCTCATGGTTCTCCCAAAACCAGTTTAATCGATAAAATGTCTATCTTTGAAAAGAAGATGAGAGGGAAAACAATTTTCCAAATTTAATCAAGAATAAGGTGAGATGAGCAAGCTAAGATAGATGAGAAGTAAAATCTGAGAATCTACTTCAATTTTCATAAACCATTTTGACACTCGAAAATAAGTTTTCAAAATGCCCTAAAGACGACCAAGCTAGGGGTTTCTACGGTCAGTATGGCTCTGATACCAACTTTGTGAGGACCCCAATTTATTCGACTTATAATGCTTAGCCTTCCATTGACCCTAGCATCACAAATCAAATAAACCAAGCCTCGAGATATGTATACTTCCCAGAAATGCAGTATACACACCCTGTTACAAAATCATGCATCAATTCCATACATCACAATATAACAAGTCTAGCAAAAGACATACATAACATAGAGTTATTACAACAAAGGGCCATTGGCCAAAGACAACAAGAATCATTAACAGCGGAAGCAAAAGTGCCATAAGATGGCTAAGACAAAAACCAGCAGGTTAGCCACATAACCACAGGCAACCGGCCAGGGCGCCAAGCTAGTCGTCCATCTGTAGCAAAACTCGCCAGCGGTGTAACAGCCCTAACTTAGGGTTTGTATTTCCAATGTAAAATTTTGAGGAGGAATAAAAACTTTTGTTGCCTCTTCAAATCATTTGGAAGTTTTCCAAATTTTCCCTAGCAATTTCCATTTTCTAGAATTAAATTCTTGTGAATGGAAATTGTTGTCAGCTAAATTCTTAGCTTTCAAACTTGTGATCATCCTCTGAAATTATTTTCCTATCATCTTGATCATCCTATCTACCTCCTGAATTATTTCACAATTTTTAGATTTTATTTGCTATTTCAAATGGCCAAGTCAAACTAGTTGAAAATCTGGTCAAACCCTAGGTCAGCATGCTTGTGAATTTTCTGCAGAACTTTTCATTGCGTAAAAGTTCTGGAAAATTTATGCAATGTTGTTCTCTGTCTCAAGTAGCTACCATAAAAATTTCGAAATTTTTGGAGCTCAGGAGCTACCTCTAAAAATTCCCCAAACCTTCTCTGTCTTTTAAATCAAATTCTAAAGCACATTCCTCGGGCGAACCCAACTCGGGCTCGAGTCCGACTGCGATACCACTTGACTCGGTCGCGTCAACTAAACGCACTTGCGCGTGAGTCCAATCGATCGTGGCCGTCCGATGCGGTCGAGCGATCCACGTCGCGCGCATGCACGGCAACACTGTCAGAATGCGCCACATCAATCTCGAGTCCATCTCGGATCCATCGGTCGGTGAAAATGGTCGAGTCAAACCACGGGTTGCGCGCCGAGACTCGGGCTCGCGCCATTTTATTTATCATTTGTGGCGGGCCCCTCTTGTCGGTCGTCACCTACCTCTCGTTCGAGTCTTGAGTCTGGTGGCGTGCATGCGCGCATACCTCGCCTCGCGTCCATTCTCGGTTTCCTCGCGCTTCACCTCGGCGCATCACCGCTGCTAGCCCATGCCTGGTGCGGCGTTAATCGTCGTCATCTACCTCTTTGTCTCGCCGCTTTTCTTCCTTGCATCTCGGTGCGAGAAGCTCCGCCTCTTGTTTCCTCCGCCCTCGTCCCTACTTAAGCTCACCCAAAGCTCCTCTTCCTTCTTTAGACACCATTGAGCGATCCCTATCACTCATTGCTCCTTCGAGCTCAATTCATAGTTGTGCTCGAGCTCGGTTCACAGTGCCGCCACCTGCCGTGTCAACACCACAACGATGAAGCTCATCTTCTCCTTTTCGCGTCGGATCGTGTTCCGGACTCCTATCATGTCTTTCCCTCAACTAATTTGAAGTTTTATTCTCGAGGGCGTTGAATTTTGGTGTCCCCTTCTTGGCCGAAAGTTGGGTTTTCGTCCCCATCTCCGGTGAGTTAGTTCCTAGAGCAATTGCTCGCGCTACTTCATCTAGTGCACTCACATAGAGCTACCTCCATCTCTCTTTTCCTCTATTTTTGCTCGAGTTGTTCCTTCGTCGTTAACCACCTTGCGCGCGTAGTGAGCTCGTCGCCGGGCCATCTCCGGCGACCTCTTGAGCTCAGCGTCATTCGGTGAGTTCTGTAACTCATCGATGCCCATCTTGCGGCGCTAAATTTCATTGTCTTCCTTCAGTGCGGCCACTTATCACCCCTCCACTGCCGGCCGCGTGCTCGTCGCCGCGCCACCTCGGTCATCTCCGGTGCCATGACCACCCTTGGCCCGGCAACCTCAGGCGACCCATTTTGGCCGTCGCTGACCGCGCCGCGCACTCCTTCATCGCGTCGAATCCGGTCCGAGCCTCTGTTCTTCCTTGTGTTCCACTGTCTTTGTGGTGACAGTGGGACCCACCTCCCGAGGTTTGCGGTTAAGTCGCTTATCATGTTTATGATTGTTCATTAGTTCACTCTCATGCATGATCAAAGTTAGTAATTGAGGTTTGAAGGTATTTTAGTGCAAGTTTCCTGTAGCTTTTCTCTGTTGTCGGTTTTAGTGTTGTCGATGGCGAAAATTGGTTCATACTTGCTAATTAGGTCTTGTTAGACTTGAAGATTTCCTTAGGAAGTAGCGTTTGGCAGGGATTATGTTAGTTAGTAATTATAGATTTCAAAACTCCTGTTGCCATGTTTGATCATAAGGGATAGTTAATTGTTCATTTATTGTCTCTGTACTTTTGCTTTATCGATACATTAAAATTTGGAGTAGTATCTTTGAATTTTGATAACCTTACAATATGTTGGTATGTTGCTTAGGTGTGTTAGTAGCTGAAATTTTATTAAAGCCCATCCTTAATTAGAAAATTGTTAGCATCCAATAGTTGGCTAATTATCTAGTTAGTGTTTTAATACCTTCTTGTAGGTTCGTGCTCTCAACTAATAATGGTTGTTTTGGAGTAGCTAGTTGCTTTTGATGTGTTAACTTGATGATTAAATAATAGATGTGCACACAATCACCTTCAAGTCATCCATAGTTTAAATCATGCTAGAGGTTTGATTTTGTGATTAACCTAGCAAATAAGTGAGTGGGTCTTTGTAGCGATTAATTGTCATTCTTTTGTGATGGTTTAGCCTCTGTGTATAAAATGGTGTTTGTATTTGATCTTTGAGTCTTGCTGGTGTTATTCGTTCTTATTATTTGTTTTGTTCAATCGTTAGGATTCGATATTTGCGGCAACCGAGGACGATCCTCCAGTACCATATTGAGCAACATGGCCAACAAGCGGTTTGATCATGTTAAATCCCAATATTTTAAAGTCTAATATTTTGTTTCAACTGTATGTATGCATCGCTTAATTTGTGTTAAATTGAGTAGTTAAATCAGTAGTGCATATCACGTAGACAAAATATTGATCTCTACTACGAGCCTAGGTTATTTGCGTGATTAGAGGTGTTGGATGATCTCTTGTCACTTAGTAGATCAGGTCAACTTGCTTAGACATGTAGCTATCGGTAGAAGCGTGCGGTTATCGACTTTAGTCGGTAACCTTGATCACATAAAATCTACTATAACTTTATGTTTGACATCTTTCTTTGTGTTTAATTACAAAACTAAAAATGAAAACAAAAAATGATTTAGGCGGGCACAATGGTAAGATTGGTGTGATCTTTTGGGTGTATTGGAAAGGTGCCGGGTCAATTAAGGACCGAACATCTTGTGAGTGAATTTTTATCCGGGCATTTGGCGTGCTAACCACACTAGAGGGTATGGGACCTCTCTTGACCTAGTACTTTGGCGTGTATTGGTCCCGGTCGGGAGGTCGCGGGAGGGATGGAGGTGGGAGCATGGTAGTTGTCAGAAAAGCTTTATCCCGAGTGGGTAGTTGTCTTTTCGGCTTTACCATGTAGCGTATGGGTTTCTATCCATACGGCGGCTCGAGGTTGATACACAATATTGGAAACAGTCTCGTAGGACTTAGTGTCTGCATACATACCTTCCAGTGTGCTTTGGCTTAAAGGCGATGCGAGTGTGGGTGCAGTGGTACACCCTCTGAGGTTAAAACTATTCGAATAGCCTCGTCTAGGTGATGGACACGCTTGGGTAAGCTTTTCAAGAGTTAGACTACAACATTTAAATTAAAACTTGATGGGTGATGCGAATCGGGATTCGTGCTATTGTTAATGGTGACTATTGGGATAGTCACTTCTAGGTTGTTTTATCTTTCGCTTTTGTTATTAATATCAATCTTCATTATTTCAATCTTAAAAATGAATTGCAAACTTGCCTTCAAACCTGTATTACACTATTGCAAATAAAGTTGGCTTTATGCAAATAAAACATATGGCCTCCACTAAACAAGCTGCATGTAGCATATGAGCAGTGCTGCTAGTTCACACGTCGATCTTGCGGGTACAAAGACAATCTTTGTACTCGGGTGCTTTGCTTGATGTTTTGGTTGCAGAAGGAGGAAGGTGAGCCTCGGGGCCTCACTTACGTGGTGTCTTTGTCGCTCCGTGGGTGACGACTAGTCTTGGCGGTCGGTCGGATGCCTTGTGGGTTAAAGGCACACCGATTGGCTTTGTTTATAGCCATCTTATGGCACTTTGCTTCATATGTCGTTGTTGTCTATTTGTGTATCTTGTGGCACAGTCGACTATGTCCGTAATATTGTTACTATTTGTTCATCTTCCGTTTGTAGTGTAATGTTTGGACTCTATGTTTTGAATGGAGTTGATGTCTAATTTTGTAACGAGTGCGTATCTTGCTTTCAGGAAGTATACATATCTCGAGGATCGATTTATTTGATTTGTGATGCTAGGACCGGTGGTTGGTTAAGCATTACAAGCCAAATAAGCTGGGTCCTCTAAAGTTGGTATCGAGCCATTACGTAAGTAACCCAAGCATAGTCGTCTTTAGGATATTTTGAAAAAGCTTAATTTCAAAGTATAAAAGGGTTTATGAAAACCTAGAAAGATCCTCATTTTACTCCTTACCTATCTTAGCCTTCTACTCTTATCTTACTCTAATTTGAGTTTAAAACTTGGTTTTCCCCTTTCCTTTCAAAAGATAGTTGCTCTAGAATAGAATCATCTTTGGGAGAACCATAGAAAATTAGTCTAATTAAAAATTGTGGGGGCATAAGGGTAAGATATGTATGAGTTTGCTAAGTATCGACTTTTGTCAATTGGTTTTGTAACTTAAAAGTCTTGTGTTGGTTTTGTCTTTGTAGTAAGTTATTTGCAGTGGGTTGTCGACTTCGTGTTTCAGGCTATTGTTAACTTGTCTTAGTGAACCGGGATGGCGGGAGAGCAGCGTGGCGATCGGCAGTTTGGTCATGATGAGGAGCTTCCCCTCCTCCGACCATGGTGAGGTTCTCGCTCAGTCGGCGAAACCGCATGGACGAGACGCGCATCTTGGAGGTTATTGCTAGTAATACCTCCACTCCTGCCGATGGTGGCGGCCACCGACTCAGCGAGGACTTGCGAGTTCCTCCGTACCACTGCCGCCGACTTTCTCGCTCGAGGACCTCTCGATGCGGATGATTGGTCTGCGCATGGTTGGTGGAAGCTCAACATAGCTCGATGCGAGCGAGGACAAGGCACTCTTCGCGTCCCACCGAGCTTGGGCGGCACTCTCATGGTGGGAGAACTATCTGCGCCATGCGGCCGCGAGCCATGTGGTCGCGTGGGAGGAGTTCGGTCGACTTTTCGTCGGGCCCACATCCCGGATGGCTGATGAAGTGAAGAAAAAGAGTTCCTCGCGCTCAAGCAAAGGCGCAAATGCGTGGCGAGACTGCACATGCAGTTCAATCATCGCTCGTTATGCTCAGGGAGGTGGCCTCGGATGAGGCTAGCGGGGAGAAATTTATGGATGGCTTGTCAGGAGGCTGCGGACAAGCTATCCATTGTGAACTTCTCGGACTTTCGGGCCTTGGTAGATAAGGCCATTGTTGCGAGCATAAGGCAAAGCGTTGGCGAGTCATAGCGCAAATGGGAGCGCATCGATCTACTCACACCGGCCTCGTTCGTCCTCGGTGGGCGGCACCGATGGCCCGTTCTTTTGCTCCAGGCGCGAGACCATCGCACCAGCTCCTCGCCCACCGCAGGCGTGTTTCAGCCACGTGCGCTGCGATCAGCTGACGGCGGCCTCCATAATCCGTGGCGAGGTGACTTGTTTTATTTGCCACAACAAGGGCCATTATGCCAATGCACGCCCTCAGTGTTGCAGCGGCCTCGTCCTAATGGAGGGCGCAGGCGAAGCGATCACCCACGACGGAAGATTATCGAAGACCCGAGTGCGGCGGCGTGGAGTGAACCACCTTTGGTGAGGAGGCTCGGGAGGCGCGGATGTCGTGATTGGTACACTTCTTGTTAATTCTCGTCCTGCTGCGGTATTATTTGATTACGAGCATCGCATTCTTTTATTTCAAGATCATTTGCTGCTGCTAGTGGTCTTCAACGTGTTCCTTTGGAAGTTCCTTTACTCATCCGCTCTCGGAATTGGAAATGAGTGATTTACGATGTCGGGATGTTCCTATCATAGTTGAAGGAGTGGGATTTTTGGCAAATCTCATTACGCTTTCGATTCAATGATGCGGATGTGATTCTTGGCATGGATTGGTTGTCCCAACACTTGGGAACCGTCGATTGTGCAGGAAGATTGTCTATCTTACCGACCCTTGGGTGAGCAAGTCGGGTTTCGCCACGGCCAGGGCCGTGTCTATGTGCATTAGAAGCAAAGCCATTGCAAATTCAAGATGTTCCCATAGTATCGACTTTGTGGATGTTTTCTGATGATTTACAGGATGCCTCGGTTCGAGACCTTGAGTTTGTCATTGAGTTCTTTGCCGTGCAGCTCCGATTCGAAGCGCGCGTATCGGATGCCTCCCAATGAGCTAGAAGAATTTAAGAAGCGACTTGGTGAGCTCCAAGCAAAGGTTTCATCCGTCCCAGTTCATCTCCTTGGGGTTGTCAGGTGATCTTTGTGAAGAAGAAGGACAAGACTTTGCGCATGTGTGTTGATTACCGTCCTCTCAATGAAGTGACGGTGAAGAACAAATATCCTCGCCCGCATTGATGATCTTTTTGACCGGTTGTATGCAGGCTCGGGTGTTCTCAAAGATTGATCGAGATCGGGCTATCATCAAGTCGGATCGGTGAGAGATATTCGAAACGGCTTTCACTACTCGTTATGGCTGTCACTGAGTACACACGTCATGTCTTTCGGTTTAACCAATGCTCGACTTTGTTCATGAACCTTATGAATTCAGTATTCATGGAGTATTTGGATAAATTTGTGGTGGTCTTTATTGATGACATTCTTATCTATTCCAAAGCGGAGCGAGCATCTGAGCATCGAAGATTGTTTTGGGCAAGTTATGGGAGCATCAGTTTGTATCTGAGTTCAGCAAATGTGAGTTAGTTGAAGGAAGTGGCATTTTTGGGCCATGTTCTTTCAGTGGAGGAATAGTTGTAGATCCCAACAAAGTCGGCGATGTTCTATCTTGGGGCCGGCCAAGTCGATCCAACGATGTCGGAGTTTTCTTGGTTTAGCGGGCTACTATCGCGCTTTATCGAGAACTTCTCCAAAATCATAAAGCCAATGGTGAATTGCTCAAGAAGGACAAGAAGTTTGTGTGGTCCTCTGCTTGTGATGAGAGCTTTGGGGAGCTCAAGCAGCGATTGACTTGCCCAGTCCTTACTCTTCCGATATCCACAAGAGCTTGATATTTATTGCGATGCCTCTCGTCGAGGACTTAGGTGTGTCCTTATGCGGGAAGGCAAGCGATTGCCTATGCATCCAGGCGATTGAGACCTCACGAGCTCAATTATCCCACCCATGATTTAGAGTTGGCTCTTTGTGGTGCATGCACTCAAGATTTGGCGGCATTATCGATCGGTAACGGCGTGAGGTGTATTCCGATCACAAGAGCTTGAAATACTGTTCACCCACGGATCTGAACCTCGAGGCAAAGGAGATGGTTGGAATTGATCAAAGATTATGACATGGGTATTCGATATCATCTGGCAAGGCCAGCGTGGTTGCCGATGCACTTAGCCAGAAAGGTGTATTGCAATACTCACGATGATCCAAGAGCGACAACGGCACTTCTTGCGAGTTTCAGCGTCTCAACTTGGGTTTGGTTGAGCATGGTTCCCTTCTGCCTTGGTTGTGCAACCAACCTTGGTGGATCAAGTCAAAGCGGCACACCTGATCGGATGTCGGTGTGAACGGTCAAGCGAGAATATCAAGGATGGGATAGCGGTGTTTCTCGGAAGATGAGCACGGTGTCGTATGGTTTGGGCGGCGGCTTGTGGTCCCAAAGGTCCCGAGTTGCGGGATTTGATTCTTGAGAGGCCCATGATTCGCCTTTGTCTATCCATCCGGGGCCACCAAAATGTACCAAGATCTGCGTCGAAGATTACGGTGGACTCGCATGAAGCGAGATTGCGAGTTCGTGGCGGATGTGACATATGTTGTCTCGTGAAGGCGAGCATCGGCGTCGGCGAGTCTCCTCCGGCCCTTGCCCATACAGTGGAAGTGGGATTCGCAGGCATGGATTTTATCACCTGGTCTACCGTGTACTTCTTCGAGGAAGGATGCTATACAGGTTGTTATCGATCGATTGCGAAGGTAGCGCTTCTTCTGCCGGTACCACCACTCTCAATGTCGATCGATTGGCGAGATCTCTATATCTCCGCATTGTGAGCTTGCATGGTGTGCCACGAGCGATTGTGTCGAGATCGTGGCTCTCTTTCACTTCGGCTATGGCACGATTTACGAGGAAGCCATGGGGACCGTCTTTCTTCACTCGACCTATCATCCTCGGTGATGGTCGGACGAGGCGAGTCAACCAAGTTCTTGAAGATATGCTCGTGCTTGTGTTCTTTCCTATGGGAAGAATTGGGAGAAGTGCCTACCGCTTGCGAGTTTCTCCTGCAACAACGACTTCGAGCTAGTCTCGGTATGGCACCGTTTGAGGCTTTGTATGGGAGGCGATCGAGAACCCCATTGAGCTGGTCGGGCGGGAGAGACAGTTCTTTGGCGATTCCATCAATGAGGTGAAAGTCAAGTGCGATTGATTCGTGAGCACTTGCGCGTGGCTCGATCCGAGCGAGAAGAGCTATGCGGATCGGCGTCGCCGTGAGTTGAGTTTCGGCCCAATGACTTTGTGTATCTCAAAGTTTCACCTCACGAAGGGACATCGTCGTTTCGGTGTCAAGGCAAACTAGCTCCTCGATATGCCGGACCGTGTATCGCGTCGTCAAGAAAGTGGGCCCGTTGCATACCGGTTGGGTTGCCGGCTACACTTGAAGGGTGCATGATGTTTTCCATGTCACAATTGAAGAAGTGCCTCCGTGTTCCGGTTGAAACACCATTGGAAAATATCGATGTGCGAGGAAGATCTGTCTTATCGTGGCGTCCGTTCGTATCCTCGAAGAAGGTTGAGCGAGCGAGGAACCGTGTGATCAAGTTCCTCAAAGTTCGGTGGTCAAACCACTCGAGGATGAAGCTACGTGGGAGCGGGAAGATCGTCTCGGCAGATTACAGTCCTTCTTCTCCAGTGATCGAGAATCTCGGGCGAGATTCTGTAGAGGAGATTTGTAACAGCCCTAACTTAGGGTTTGTATTTCCAATGTAAAATTTTGAGGAGGAATAAAAACTTTTGTTGCCTCTTCAAATCATTTGGAAGTTTTCCAAATTTTCCCTAGCAATTTCCATTTTCTAGAATTAAATTCTTGTGAATGGAAATTGTTGTCAGCAAATTCTTAGCTTTCAAACTTGTGATCATCCTCTGAAATTATTTTCCTATCATCTTGATCATCCTATCTACCTCCCTGAATTATTTCACAATTTTTAGATTTTATTTGCTATTTCAAATGGCCAAGTCAAACTAGTTGAAAATCTGGTCAAACCCTAGGTCAGCATGCTTGTGAATTTTCTGCAGAACTTTTCATTGCGTAAAAAGTTCTGGAAAATTTATGCAATGTTGTTCTCTGTCTCAAGTAGCTACCATAAAAATTTCGAAATTTTTGGAGCTCAGGAGCTACCTCTAAAAATTCCCCAAACCTTCTCTGTCTTTTAAATCAAATTCTAAAAGCAACTTTCCTCGGGCCAGAACCCAACTCGAGGCTCGAGTCCGACTCGTACCACTTGACTCGGTCGCGTCCTAAGCGCACGCGTGCGAGTCAATCGATCGTGGCCGTCCGTGCGGTCGAGCGATCCACGTGCGGCGCATGCAACCGACTGTCGAATGCATACATCAATCTCGACCGTCCATCTCGGATCCAGCGGTCGGGTGAAAATGGTCGAGTCAAACCAGCGGTTTGCGCGCGCCTGACTTCGGGCTCGCGCCATTTTATTTGTCATGCGGCGGTGGGCCCCTCTTGTCGGTCGTCACCTACCTCTCGTTAGTCTTGAGTGCCGTGGCGGCATGCATGCGCGCCACCTCGCCTCGCCGTCCATTCTCGGTTTCTCGCGCTTCACCTCGGCGCATCACCTTTGCTAGCCCATGCCACTGTGCGGCATTAATCGCCGTCATCTACCTCTTTGTCTCGTAGCTTTTCTTCCTTGCATCTCGGTGAGAAGCTCGCCTCTTGTTTCCTCCGCCTCGTCCCTACTTAAGCTCACCCAGCTCCTCTTCCTTCTTTAGACACCATTGAGCGATCCCCTATCACTCATTGCTCCTTCCGAGCTCAATTCATAGTTGTGCTCGAGCTCAGTTCCAGCAGGCGTCGCCACCGCCGTGTCAACACCACAACCGGTGAAGCTCATCTTCTCCTTTTCGCGTCGGATCGTGTTCGGACTCCTATCATGTCTTTCCCTCAACTAATTTGAAGTTTTATTCTCGAGAGCCGTTGAATTTTGGTGTCCCCTTCTTGGTAGAAAGTTGGGTTTCGTCCCATCTCAGGTGAGTTAGTTCCTAGAGCAATTGCTCGCTAGCACCATCTAGTGCACTCACTCGAGCTACCTCCATCTCTCTTTTCCTCTATTTTTGCTCGAGTTGTTCCTTCGTCGTTAACCACCTTGCGCGCTTGCCTTGGCTCGTCGCCGGGCCATCTCCGTGACCTCTTGAGCTCGCGTCATTCGGTGAGTTCTGGTAACTCGCGATGCCCATCTTGCGCTAAATTTCATTGTCTTCCTCTCAGTGCGGCCGCGCCTATCACCTCCACTGCTGCCGGCGCGTGCTCGTCGCCGCGCCACCTCGGTCATCTCCGGTGCCATGACCACCCTTGCCAGCAACCTCTGGCGACCCATTTTGGCCGTCGCACGGCCGCGCGCCACTCCTTCATCGGCGTCGAATCCGAGTCGAGCCTCTCTGTTCTTCCTTGTGTTCCTGTGGCATTGTTGTGGTGACGGTGGACCCACCTCCTGAGTTTTGCGATTGTTGCTTATCATGTTTATGATTGTTCATTAGTTCACTCTCATGCATGATCAAAGTTAGTAATTGAGGTTTGAAGGTATTTTAGTGCAAGTTTCCTGTAGCTTTTCTCTTGTCGTTTTAGTTGTTGTCGATGGCTGAAAATTGGTTCATACTTGCTAATTAGGTCTTGTTAGACTTGAAGATTTCCTTAGGAAGTAGCGTTTGGCAAGGGATTATGTTAGTTAGTAATTATAGATTTCAAAACTCCTGTTGCCATGTTTGATCATAAGGGATAGTTAGGCTTTGTTCATTTATTGTCTCTGTACTTTTGCTTTATCAAGTACATTAAAATTTGGAGTAGTAGCATCTTGAATTTTGATAACCTTACAATATGTTGGTATGTTGCTTAGGTGTGTTAGTAGCTGAAATTTTATTAAAGCCCATCCTTAATTAGAAAATTGTTAGCATCCAATAGTTGGCTAATTATCTAGTTAGTGTTTTAATACCTTCTTGTAGGTTACGTATCTCAACTAATAATGGTTGTTTTGGGTAGCTAGTTGCTTTTGATGTGTTAACTTGATGATTAAATAATAGATGTACACACAATCACCTTCAAGTCATCCATAGTTTAAATCATGCTAGAGGTTTGATTTTGTGATTAACCTAGCAAATAAGTGAGTGGGTCTTTGTGCAGTTAATTGTCATTCTTTTGTGATGGTTTAGCCTCTGTGTATAAAATGGTGTTTGTATTTGATCTTTGAGTCTTGGGTGTTATTCGTTCTTATTATTTATTTTGTTCAATCGTTAGGATTCGATATTTGCGGCAACCACGAGGCGATCCTCAGTACCATATTGAGCAGCAATGACCAGGGCAAGCGGTTTGATCATGTTAAATCCCAATATTTTAAAGTCTAATATTTTGTTTCAAGCGTATGTATGCATCGCTTAATTTGTGTTAAATTGAGTAGTTAAATCCGTGTTTGCATATCCTGTAGACAAAATATTGATCTCTACTACAGCCTAGGTTATTTCTTTGTGATTAGAGTCATGGATGATCTCTTGTCACTTAGTAGATCGGTCAACTTGCTTAGACATGCTTAGCTATCGGTAGAGCGGCGGTTATCGACTTTAGTCGGTAACCTTGATCACATAAAATCTACTATAACTTTATGTTTGACATCTTTCTTTTGTGTTTAATTACAAAACTAAAAATGCAAACAAAAATGATTTAGCGCTTGGCACAATGGTAAGATTGGTGTGATCTTTTGGGTGTATTGGAAAGGTGCCAGGTCAATTAAGGACCGAACATCTTGTGAGTGAATTTTTATCAGAGCATTTAGCGTGCTAACCACACTAGAGGTATGGGACCTCTCTTGACCTAGTACTTTGGCGTGTATTGGTCCGGTCGCGAGGAGGTCGGGAGGGATGGAGGTGGGAGCATGGTAGTTGTCGAAAAGCTTTATCTGAGTGGGTAGTTGTCTTTTGGCTTTACCATGTAAGCGTATGGGTTTCTATCCATCGGCGGCTCGGGGTTGATACACAATATTGGAAACAGTCTCGTGAGGACTTAGTTGTCTTGGCATACCTTGGAAGTGTGCTTTGGCTTAAAGCGATGCGAGGTGTGGAGTGCGATGGTACACCCCTCTGAGGTTAAAAACTATTCGAATAGCCTCGTCCTAGGTGATGGACACGCTTGGGTAAGCTTTTCAAGAGTTAGACTACAACATTTAAATTAAAACTTGATGGGTGAGTACGAATGCGGGATTACGTGCTATTGTTGTGGTGACTATTGGGATAGTCACTTCTAGGTTGTTTTATCTTTCGCTTTTGTTATTAATATCCGTCTTGTTATTTCAATCTTAAAATGAATTGCAAACTTGCCTTCAAACCGTATTACACTATTGCAAATAAAGTTGGCTTTATGCAAATAAAACATATGGCCTCCACTAAACAAGCTGCATGTAGCATATGAGCAGTCACGCTAGTTCACACGTCGGTCTTGCGGGTACAAAGACAATCTTTGTACTCGGTGCTTTGCTTGATGTTTTTGGTTGCGGAGGAGGAAGGTGAGCCTCGGGGGCCTCACTTACGTGGCTGTCTTTTAACCCTTAGTGGGTGACGACTAGTCTTGGCGGTCGGTCGGATGCCTTGTGGGTTAAAGGCACAGATTGGCTTTGTTTATAGCCATCTTATGGCACTTTTGCTTCATTATCGTTGTTGTCTATTTGTGTATCTTGTGGCACAATCGGCCTATGTCCGTAATATTGTTACTATTTGTTCATCTTCCGTTTGTAGTGTAATGTTTGGACTCTATGTTTTGAATGGAGTTGATGTCTAATTTTGTGAGAGTGCGTATCTTGCTTCAAGGAAGTATACATATCTAGAGATCGGTTTATTTGATTTGTGATGCTAGGACCGTGGTGGTTAAGCATTACAAGCCAAATAAGCGGGAGTCCTAACAGGTGCATAGACGCATGGCGGCGATGTGAAGAATGGCGGGCGACATCTTCACGAGAAATAGAGTCTGTCACAAATCAACATATTATCATAAGATTCTCAAGCCCACTACACCACATTTCAAAGCCAAGCAATGCCGTGATACTCACGAACACCAGCAGCCGAGGCGGCGTCGAAGGAGGAGGGTCTTGGGTTGAAGCGGCCGCTCGTGCTCGGGAGGCGGCGGGCTCGAGGAGGAGGCACGCCGGGCTCAAAGGCGGCGGGCTCGGGGAGAGCACGCCGAGCTCAAGGAGGCGGCGGTGGGCTCGGGGAGGAGGCAAGCGAGCTCGGGGAGGTGGTGTTGGAGAAACTTAATCGTTTAAGTATGCGGCAAACCCTAAGTTTGAATGTAAATAGGGTTTGACATCACGGCGATTCTAATAAATAGCATGCGTGATATATGTATCCTGAATGGGTTGTATATGGAACCGTCATGATATCGCCTTATCACGAGCGGGTTGTATATGGGCAAATGCGTGATATATCTCTATCAGAGCGGGTTTTATATGGAACCGTGCAGCGATATCTACTATATCACGAGCGGGTTTGTATATGAACCATCGTATTTATCGCTATCACGCAGGTTTTACATGGAACCGTTTGTGATATAAAATCACTGTCGGTTTGTTGTAGAACCGTTTGAGATATTCTTTTGTATTGCTAAATCTATTTACATTTATTGGCTAGCCTCGGAAATGGAGTTTTGGACACTATTGACCCCATGAGACCACCTAAATTCCTAAAGTAGCCCTTCTAGCCCACGAGTGTTTGACCCTCTCTCTCCTCTGTTTGCAGTCGGACTCATGTGAGCCCTGCTGCACTACTGCCGTCCCACTACAGCGGCGAGCACACTTGCCGTCCACTGGTGACCCACGAGCTGCCGCCGTCCCACTGACAAGTCACTGCTGCCGTCCCTGCAATGACATGTCCTCTCCCACACATAAATCCAAGCAAGAGAAAATCTATTTAAAAATATTTTTGAGGAATTTTTAAATGTAGCTAATGAGCTCAAAAAATATGAAATTTTTTAGAGCCTCCGAATAGTGTGCTTTCTTGTGTAATTTTGAATTTTATCATCTCTGATTTTGTCTCTAAAATTCATTTAAATATCTGTTTGTAGGAATTTTAGAAAAAATCGTGGCTAAATCTGAAAACACAATAAATTACACTATGTCGGGAGGCTCAAAAAACTTTCATAATTTTTGAGCTCATTTGCTATATTTAAAATTCCTCAAATATTCTTAAATAGATTTTCTCTCTCACTTAGATTTGCGTCTTGTAGAGTTCTTGGTGTGGGACGGCTGGCAGTATGCTATTGTCGGCGGCGGAGTGCTGGCTGCGGTGCCGGGTAGCGAGAGGAGAGAGGGCCAAAATTGGAATTACTGTGTAGAAGCTACTTTAGGTAGGTGGTCTCATGGAGCAATAGTGTCCAAATTTCAGAAATGCTAGTCATGCCCTACGAAATAGCGAAACACAACAAGTACATGTATACATCCAATTCACATTCATTTTGAAACAAGCACATCTATTTCAAATTGGATATGACACATTCTCATATACATAAATGCAAATTCACACATATGACGTTCTCATATACATAAATACAAATTCACATGTGACACATATTCTCATATACATAAATGCAAATTAGAACATATGACACATAAACATTTCATTGATATTCCACTTGCCTCCTTTAAAATTAGCCCTTCACGATGATCGGCGCATGTAGCTAGTTCGTCCGTCGTTCTTCTCGACCCTTATGCCGTTTCGAAGAAAGAGCAACTCGTCAAATTGATTGTATTCTTCCTCGTCCACTACATTCTCAACTCCGACAATCCTCCTTTTTCATGAAGAACTACATGGCGCTTCTTATTTGCACAGTGGTTACATAGAAGATTTGAACAACTTGGTTAGCGAGTGCGAATGGTTCGTCTTTGTATCCAACACGTTCGAGGTCCACGGTAGTGACGTTGTACCTATCGACCTTCACACAGGAGATGGACCCATGGAACCGTCTGTGGGATCTTGAAAAGCACATAGTCGAGCTCCCAAATCTCCTCTATGAACCCATAGTGGAGCTCCTCAACCTATCGGTACTAAATGCATCTATCTGAGACACATTGCAGTTAGGTGTTTTTCATATCACGAGCTGCGTATAGAATGTGTACCCATTTATGTTGTATCCTTGCCATGTCTGGCGTAAATGTTGGCCCTTTTGCCAACCATGTCACATATCACTTGACTAGCTCGTGGCGAGTCGTTCCTTCAACCATTGGTTGAACCATTGTGTCTTTGTCTCGTGATCCAAACATCGCGCTCTGATTACATTGCGAAACACGTCCTTGTCTTTGATATCTGAGGACACTTCAGTCATGTGTGCAAGACCGTGAAATGGGCTTCTTCTTACCCTTTATCGACAAGTTTTAATTGAATTTACCTCTCATTTTGGCACTTTTACTAATTAAAGCTAGCTGTCATTCTTGCTTGCTGTCCAGGTTTCTTTCTTCAAGCTCTTGGTGAAGTCTTCACTTCAGTATCTCTAATCTTCGCTCCAAAACAACAAGACTCAATTTAAAGCTCTCATGGTTCTCCCAAAACCAGTTTAATCGATAAAATGTCTATCTTTGAAAGAAGATGAGAGGAAAACAATTTTCCAAATTTAATCAAGAATAAGGTGAGATGAGCAAGCTAAGATAGATGAGAAGTAAAATCGAGAATCTACTTCAATTTTCATAAACCATTTTGACACTCGAAAATAAGTTTTCAAAATGCCTAAGACGACCAAGCTAGGGGTTTCTCGGTCGGTATGGCTCGATACCAACTTTGAGGACCCCAATTTATTCGACTTATAATGCTTAGCCTTCCATTGACCCTAGCATCACAAATCAAATAAACCAAGCCTCGAGATATGTATACTTCCAAATGCATTATACACACCCGTTACAAAATCATGCATCAATTCCATACATCACAATATAACAAGTCTAGCAAAAGCGTACATAATATAAGTTATTACAACAAAGGGCTGGCCAAAGACAACAAGAATCATTAACGGAAGGCAAAAAGTGCCATAAGATGGCTAAGACAAAAACCAAGGTTAGCCACATAACCAGGGCAACCGGCCGGCCGCCAAGCTAGTCGTCCACACCGTAGCAAAACTTGCCAAGCGGATCCCTTGGGATCAACCTTCTTTCTCTGCAACAATTAAGCAAAGCAAATGAGTACAAAATTGTACTCAAAGACTTCTGGGTAACAAAACCTAGTTACTACTATATGCGTGTGAGGACACTGGTTTTATTCTTGTCTTGTTTAACCATCCACTTGGTCCTAACAATCGAATCAAATAAACCAAGCCTCGAGATATGTATACTTCCCATTAGTATACACACGTTACAAAATTATGCATCAATTCCATTCATACACATAGAGAAGCAAAAGCAACAATGAAAGACATAGTTAAAATAAAGGGAGTTATTACAAAGAGAGGCCGCCGGCCAAAGTCATACAAATAAGTAAATACGTGAAGCAAAAATGGCCATGAGATGGCGATAAACAAAAGCCAATCGGTGTGCCTTTACCACAAGGCAACCAACGGACCGCCAAGCTAATCGTCCCAAGCAGCGCAACCTGACTCACAAAAGTGAGGCCCTTGGGGCTCACCTTCTTCCTCTGACAATTAATATTAAGCAAAGCGGATGAGTACAAAACTTGTTTTTGTACTCTGAAACGCGTGTGAGATAACGAACTATAATTAACTACATGCAAGCTTTATTTAAGTGGATGAGGCTCGGACTTATTTTCAGCATAAAGCAAGTTTTCATTTGCAATAAGGTAATAGATTCAAAGCAAGTTTGCAATTAACTTTTATTGTTCAAATAAAGAGAGACAAATACAACAATAGATAGATGACAACACCACCTAGAAGTGACTAACCCATAGTCACCACACAATACATGAAGTACCTCTTCATACCACCCATGTCAAGTTTAAGTTTTAAAAGGTTGTAGTCTAGTTCTTGCGACCTTACAAGCATGTCCATAACCTAGGGCGAGGCTATTCGAATAGTTTTAACCCTACGGGTGTACCAATGTACCCACACGATAGACCGCCTTTCCACGACCACAGTTGCACACTTCCTTTGGTATGCGGCATGGCTAAGTCTAACAAGGCGCTTTCCAATGGGCGATGCTAATTAGAGCCGAACCCACGGGAGAAGGACACATTAAGCGACCTAACGGCTTGCTAATGCTCCCCTCAATACCACAACACACACACACAGAACACACCCACCAACCAGCTCATAATTAACACCTCCCAAAGTACTTAGTCAGAGAGGTTCCATATCCCCTCGTGGTTAGCAATAAGCGCTGGCTTAGTGACACAAGTAACTCGGTCCTTAGGGACTTAGGCACCATTCCAACACACCCAACAAATCACATCAACATACCATTGTGCCCAAGTCAAGATATAGTTTTGTTTTGATTTTGATTTGTAAATCAATAAAACACAAGGGTTGGACATAATGGAGTAGTATAAGTAGTTGTGTGATCAAGATCACCGACTAAGTCGATGATCACCCAATACTACGATACTAGGCATGGCTAAGCAATATTTATTCGAAAATCTACTAAGTGACAAGAGCTCATCAGCGAACTCTCATCACGACAAATAACCTAGGCTCGGTAGTGAGGATAATTATTTACCTCGATTATGCAACTGAGGATTAACTAATCAATTTAACCACAAAATAGCAATGCATACATAGAAGTTAAACAAAATATTAGACTTTAAAAGTAATGGGATCAATGGAAATGATCAACGCTTGCCTGCTTGTTGCTCAAACTGATTGGGTCGTTCTCGGGTTCCGCAAATGTCGAACCTAAGCGAAAGAGCAAAACACCGACAAAACCAATAAGGCATAAAGCACCAAGTATTTAAGTCAAGCAAAAGCATTCAAATGCTCGAAATTTATACAGGGTAGGCTAAGGTTCTATCTAACCCTAGGAACAAGAATTAACCTAAAAGGATAAGGGATGGAAAAGATAGGGTTGAAATACTCATTTTTGGCCAAAATGCTACACTTAATTAGTACTGTTCATAAAATATTTTCTAGAGTGATTTTGAAGCTGAAACTTTTATGGTAGGTAGCTACTGACATTCTAAGGCTAACACAAGTGGTTTCATCTTAATTGGAGTTAAAATGATTTAGTTGTGATTTTTTTAAGTTATAAATCTAAGGCATGATTAATTTCAGTATTAAAGACTCTTGTAAAACCTATACTAAGCTAAAGTACTTTAGAATGCATTTATAGAACTTTAGTTTGTTAAATTTAGACTACAGAGAAAAAGATATGCAATTTTGAAGTTTAAAACAATTAATAAGTGCAAATAAAAGCTCTGGAAACTATTGGAAAAACCAACGCCAGGGAGGTGGTGGGCGATGATCAAGGATCGCTGGCTCACGAGCTCGATCTAAACCCATACGAGCACCCGGCGCAAAGACCTCATCGCGCTGGGAGGTCTTAGCCGTTAGATCTAGACTTGGCTCGGATCTAAGAGGAGGTCTAGGCGGCAAGATCTAGCGAGGAGGTCTAACCGTAGATCTTAAATCCCGGCTACAACCGTCGCGGCGCCCGGAGGAGGTCCTCGCGCCTAAAGGTGGTGGGATCGTTAGATCAAGATCGGCGGTCTGACCTCCTGGGAGGTCCTAGGTTAAATCTACGGAAAGTGGGGTGTGAGATCCGAAGGAGGAGGTCTTTGGGCTAAGATCTCGAGGAGGTCTTAGCGCAATGACTCCACGATGGATTTAGATCAATGGCCCCGTGAGATGGGGCGTTGGGCCACCGAGCGCCTCAGCGTCGGGCCGGATCTTGAGATGGCGACCTAGATCAAGATTGCATCGGGGGTCGAATGTTCTCGGATCAGTGTAGATCTAAAGGCGAGCGACAAGAGAGAATCAAAACGATAGAGTTGCAAATGGTGAAGAGGTCTGGCGTTAGATCTAAATCTAACGGTCCGTGCAGGGGAGGTCCTAGCGTCACGATCTCCGGGGAGGTCGTGAGCGGCTAAGATAACGAGGAGGTCCTATGAGGCGGTGTTTAATAGAGAGAGTGCGGCGGTTGGATCTTGTGGGAGGTCTGAGCGGCCCAGTTTAGCGGGGAGGTCTTGCGGTCTTCTTCACACAAAGGACCGGGTGGTCTTTGCAAAGAGGACCTCGGTGGGGGCTTAGGGTGGTTTTTATAAAGCGACTAAGGAAGGTCTTTTACACAGAGGACCTCAAAGCGGAGGGTGATCCTAGGTGGGATTTAACCTACGGAGGTCTTTAAAGGCAGGATTTGTGAGGAGGACGGAGACTTAGGATTTTTGGAAAAGATCCTAAGGCCATCTACACTTGGAGAGGTCGTGAGCGGCTAAGATTAGCGAGGAGGTCAAGAGTGGATTTAATGGCGGACCTCCGGACAACGACAAAAGGTGGCGGTTAAGACAAATTAAATGCTCCAGATGATTGACAATAAATGAAACTAAAAGGGACACTTAATGAACGGACTTTAATACTAAGGCCGCCCCACGTCGATGACTCCACGGTACAAATTAGGACACAATTAATGCACCAATGATGAGCAATGATTTGAGCATTAAAGTGGTCCTAAAAGATAAAAACGGAAGGTTTTGGGGCAAAACCGAGCGTGCCTTGACTTCCGCGCGGCGTGGATCTCATCGGCGAAACCAAAGGACGGATGAGTCCCAAATAGGGAGGAGAATCCAAATATGCCAAGCTACACCTAAAGCGGCTTCTTGTGGCTAAGGAGAGTAGGGAGGCAGAATCGGCAAACACGAAAACCTAAAGAGGTCTAAAAGAATAGATTTCGATCTTGAGGTACTTCCAAGGAATGAAGGGAGCTAGAGGTGGCCAAGAGCTCCGGTGTGTGGAGGTCGCGGAGGTGAAGAAAACGGCGCTCGCCACGAGCAGACGCTCCCACTCTATCACCCTCGTGAAGGTCAAACAAAACAAGTTAGGGAGGCTTGAGGTGACCAAGGGAACAAAATGATGCCACTATTGCAATGTTGAACCACTTTGGCTCGAAGGTCGACGGAGAGCTCCAAGGTCCGATAATGGTGGCAAAGATTTTGGGTGTTTTGAGCACAAGTGGTGAGATGAGCTAAGGTGCAAGAGAGTGACTAAAAGAACTAAGAGAGGAAGCTTGAGCTTCAAATATAGCTGGTGGAAAGATGGCAAAGTCAGTGGCCTGAGCCAAAGTACACATGACATGAAGGGAGGTGGTGACGGGAGACTTTTAGCAAAAGGGCTGCGGACATTTAATATTGGCACACATAGCCGTTTGTCGGGCCCTAGAGGTGACAAGGCATGCTCTCCCGCCATGCACAAAAATTGATAATGCCAGGCCCACCCGGGTGAGAGAAAAGGAAAAGCGGTCAAATGGACTCAACGGCTAAATCCTGTGAGCTCCACCAGGAGGTTGTGGTGTTGGATTGAAATCCAAGGGCTCAGATTTTGGGCTAAGTATTAGAGGTCCTAACACTCGGGAGATCCGAGCCAGTCCGAAGATGGGGGCTCATGATCACCCAAGTGCTAGGGTGGTCGTGGAGGTCAGGAGGTCGCCAGGTGGTCTTTGCAAAGGTGCAAAGGAGGTCTGGGGAGGTCCTCGAGGTTGTCTTTAAAAGAACGGGAGGAGGGTGGGGTGGGAGGTCCTTTACAAAGCGGAGGAGGTCTTTGGATTTAAAATCAACGGCCCGGACCACTTGCCCAAATGCCAGCCGACACGGCTCAAGCGCTCGGTGCGACCAAGACCTCAGTCGGACCGGTTTAGGGTTTATTTTGATGGGATCTTGAAGGGACTTTTAGAGCTAGCAAACTAGCTCCAAATTCTATTAATTTGTGATGGCTTGCTAACCTTGAGTTGGACCTTGTATAAAATTTTTAGAGGTTTTTGTCTTGAGCATTTTTCTCTGAAATTATACAATGCTTTGAGCTAGGGTTTGACTACAAGTCAAGCAAGTTTGTGACCCATAAAACTATTCAAACAATTTTAAAATTGTGAAATTTTTGAAGGGTCACATATCAACCCAAGAACTTAGGAAAAATATTTCCCGGAGATGATCAACAGACTTGTGACTTTGTATTTCCATACTACGGTGCAATAATTGTTTAGTACACACGGAAATACATGATGTAAGAAAAAGTTTTAATTTCTACTCATTTTCTTACATTTGAAACACAAGTACAGAATTTGGGATGTTACATGCAGGCTTTAATCAAAGGAGAAGGCTCAAGGTTAATTTTCAGTATAAAGCAAGTTTTATTTGCAATAGATAATAATTTGGAAGCACTTTTGACAATCTGAATTTAATTTGCAAAAATAACTGCGATATAATAAGTAATAACAAAAAGACATCCTGGAGATGACCAACCCAATGGCCATCACAACAATAGCACGAGTTACCCACTCGTACCACCCATGTCAAGTTTTAATTAAAAAGGTTGTAGTCTAACTCTTGAAAAGCTTACCCAAGCGTGTCCATAACCTAGGACGAGGCTATTCAAATAGTTTTAACCTGCGATGTACCAATGTACCCACCTCGACCGTCTTTAAGCCACATGATTAGCACACTTTTGAAGGTATGCACGGCTAAGTCTTCTGAGACATTTCTAATATTATGCATCAACTACGAGCCGTCGTATGGACCGCGATCCATACGCTACATTGTAAAGTCGTAAAGACAAGCGACCCCTCGGTAAAGCTTTACGGACAACTACAATGCTCCACCTGCGTCGCGTAGCCAACACATGCTAAAGTACTAAGTCAAGAGAGGTCCCATACCCTCTAGTGTGGTTAGCACGCACCAAAATGCCTGGATAACAGGTACTCACAAGATGCTCGGTCCTTAATTGACTCGGGCACCATTCCAGTCACACCCATGAATCACACCATCTTACCATTGTGCCTAAGTCGAAATCATTTTGTTTTTATTTTTAGTTTTCACAAATAAACATAGCACAAAGGCTGAAATCATAAGGTCATAATAAGTTTGTGTGATCAAGATTATCGACTAGTCGATAAAGCCCCTCTCTGGTACCTAAGCATTCTAAGCATGACCAGAAGACCATAAA